>CAIGQQ010004433.1:5004180-5066690 GCA_903798035.1 Danio albolineatus | reverse complement strand
CATGTTTCTAACAAGTTTCATGGTCAAAGATTTCTGTAGTTTGTACAGTGAATCCAGTCAAAACCAAAGAAATCTTTACTACTCTGTTTATACACATATTCAACTCTGTTGAGTCTACATGTCTCCTGAGACTGCGTAACGTGCCAAGTTTACAGAAACAGGTGTATGCTAGATTAACCAGGAGAATGCTAAAGAAAGAAGAGCCATTCCCTTGTATGAACTTGCAAAATGGCTCTCCATAGGCTTACTTAAAAAATAATAAATAAATTAAATTCCATGTCACACTATACTCTTACCATCTACGCCAAGAAAGTGTATGCCCCCTTAAAGAGACAGTACACCCCAAAAATGATTTCTGTCCTCATTATTTACTTACACTGGTGTGGTTCTAAACTTCTATTAACTTTTCTTCTGTTGAACACAATACAAGATATTCTGAAGAACGTCGAGGAACAGCAGCCCTTGACATTCATTGGAACAACAACAACAACAACAACAACAACAACTAAATACTTTGAAAGGCAATGAATGTATTTTCTTCTTTCAGAAGAAACTCAAACTGGTTTGGAACAAAGGCAGGATTAGCAAGTCATGACAGATTTTTCAACTATGTTTTTAAGACATTTTTGTGTTATTCAAAAATGCGGCACTTCACAGACCAGTTCTGAACTTCGCACATCATTCAGGCAGATGGCAAAACTCAAGAGATGATGCAGCCAAAATCAAAAAAGAGGAACTAAGGCATGAAAAAGAGGAATGAGCGAGACGAGAAAGACATCTAGTCACCCAGTTTTTTTTTTTTTTTTTTGCTGTTTGTTTTATGATTCTAAAAGTCAGTGTGTTTTCACCAAGTACAACATGTTCTTTAACATCTACGTTGATCCTGGAACAACATTCTCCTCTGATTTTGGGAATAATTCAAGTTTGGGTTAGGTTTAGCGGTAGAGATTAGGCATGGATTACATTTTCAAACAGGAATGATAATCCAGGATCAACATAGATGTTAATCCTATAGGATCATAACCTACTTGGCAACATCACACCCACCAATTACTATACTAAGTATATGGAACATGTGTAACAAAGACACCTTAAAGGGAACCTATTTTAGCCCGTTTACAAGATGTAAGATAAGCCATTGGTGTCTCCAGAATGTGTCTGTACAGTTTCAGCTCAAAATACCCGTCAGGTAATTTATAATAGCCTCCAGAATGCAGAAATACAGCTCATTCGTCAAAAATATCAAGTACGTTTATTTCATGTATTTGTGGTGGAGTTCATTCAAGCCTTTCTGAAATGATGAATCTCACACAAATGCTATTTACAGTACACACACAGACATATGCGCTTTTACAGACACTATGCAGCATTGTAGCGTTTAAGAATTACATAGCGATTTTACTCTCTTTACTACAAACATGCTGTGTTTTAAAGACGCTTTAAACTTATAAAACTTATATAAAAAAAAGTTGTAACAAATATTTTATTCTGTGGACATGTTTATACGTGTTATTATAGAAAGGTGGCACTTGTCAATCAATTCGGTGGAGAAAACCGCACTCCTATGTCACATTGCGGTGGGCCTCAAAATCACTGGGATTTGGGTCCTACTTTAACGTCAGAAAAAAAAAAACATATAAGGTTTATATCACTTCAGTATGACTGGAAACACTATACGTACACACAGTTCTGTCCAAACAGCTTATAAAAATTTATTTTCATCATAGGCGCCCTTTAAAATAAAGTGTAACATTAAATCAGGGGCCACCAATCTCGGTCCTGGAGGGACGGTGCCCCTGCAGGTTTTAGCTTCAACTTGCCTCACCACACCTGCCTGGACTTTTCAAGTATACCTAGTAAGACCTTGCTATAGCTTGTTCAGGTGTGTTTGATTAGGGTTGGAGCTCAAATCTGCAGGACACCGGCCCTCCAGGAACAAGTTTGGTGACCCCTGCATTAAATTTTGCTTTGAGAAAAAAAGCATGCCGTTTTGCGCTTGGAGAATAATACAACATATGAAATTAATAAAGTGTGTCATTATAGTATTTGTGTACGAGACTATATATTAAATTGAGTTAAAGTGTTAAATCATTAGTGCTAAACATTTTTCTGGATGTTTTTCATTTATATAGTCATGTTAAAACATAGTTGACATCTATGAAAAAGAAAAACAACTGGGTTTTAATTACTTGTATTGACTACAGTACATTTATTATTATTATTATTATTATTATTATTATTATTATTATTATTATTATTATTATTATTATTATTATATGGTTATAACTGCATAATTCCAGCTAATTTAATAAACTGTTCAAATTTCTTTCACACTGAATATGCAAAAAATCTAATGTTTCTTGGCTGTGGCAAGAAGATGCGGTAGTTGGTATATGGGGCCTTGAATACAAATTATCCAGGGGTCCAAGAATCCCTACAGTGCCTCTGTCCACAGCTCATGCTTCTCCATTCAGAAACACATTTTAAGAGCTTTTCTCTACTGCAGTGATAGTGTCTGTGCGTATATACAGCAAGAGTGCGATTCTACCCAAAAAAACACCGAACCAGACGCTCAGATGAACATCCTCGGCAACTGGGCTGCAGGATGACTTCATGCCTGGCACTAACATTTGTTTGTATTGCAAATGGAAGTTGTGCAGACAGCTCTCTAGAAGGAGATTCAGACATTTAGGGTACACAGTACACACAATGTTTTTAAGCAAGAGATGGATGAAAACCGAGCGTGAATTAAAATATGCTCATGTTTTTTACACACATCAATGCACATACAAAAACATACTTAAGTCCGGACCACTAAATGATTCTATTTATTAGCTATTTATTAGTGACTAGTGCTTTGGTCAGTGCTAAGGTGGTTCTTCCTTTCATCAGAAAAATTGTACAGTGGCCAAGCGAGCTCGCATGCTCTGCAAGCTTAGAAAACACATGCAAATAGAAAATCACTAACAAATTGAGAAAACATTCATTCAACCATTTTCCTTCAGCTTAGTCTCTTTTCAGAGGTCGCCAAAGCGGAATGAACCACCAACTATTCCTGCATATGTTCGGATGCCCTTCCAGCAGCAACCCAGTCTTGGGAAACACCCATACACACTTATTCACACACACTTACTCAAATACTACGGCCAATTTCATTCATTCATTTTGTTGTCGGCTTAAAGTCCCTTTATTAAACCGGGGTCGCCACAGCGGAATGATCCGCCAACTTATCCAGCATTTGTTTTACGCAGCGGATGCCCTTCCAGCCACAACCCATCTGTGGGAAACATCCATACATTCTCATTCACACACATACACTACGGACAATTTAGCCTACCCAATTCACCTGTACCGCATATCTTTGGACTTGTGGGGGAACCCGGAGCACCCGGAGGAAATGCCAACTGACCCAGCCGAGGCTTGAACCAGCGACCTTCATAGTGTGAGGCGAACGTGCTACTCACTATGCCACCGTGGCGCCTTCGGCCAATTTAGTTTACCCAATTCACCTATAGTGCAAGAATTTGGACTGTGGAGGGAAACCAGAGCACCCGGAGGAAACCCACGCGAACAAAGGGAAACCATGAAAACTCCACAAAGAAATACCAACTGGTCCATCCAGGACTCAAACCAGCGACCTTCTTGCTGTGAGGTGACAGTGCTAACCACTGATTCACCGTCCCACATATTGAAAACATCTTCATTTCAATTTGAAAACAAAATTAAAAAATAAATCCACGTATACAAATCTCACAACATTTGCAAATACAGAAATGTTCTGCAAAGAGCGTATACAACAGTGGAAGTGTGGTCTCATCTCATCTCTAAACCGGAAGCAGCCAGGTTTGTCACTTTTTAGTGTCCTCTAACACACTACAGTTGTGCTCTGTGCTACTTGCAGTGTGTGTGACTGTGAAGCATAAGTGTGTGGCTCTGAAGCATAAAAACACCATATTATGTTTGCAGATATTTAATAAACATGCTAAGTGAACATACTTGTTGAAACACAATGCTGAAGTCAGATATTCTGCTTTAAACATGTGCGTTACATGCCAGAACGCTGACTTTGTTTTGGTTCTTTTAACCCACCCACTGCCACTTTAGCCAATGATACTTCAACAGCTCGAGTTGCCTTGTTGGAAAACCGCATTTGTCATTCATCCATTCAGAAAGGCTCTCACAGCATGCAACCTCCACTGGTCAGCAGCAGACTCCAAAATGAGACGCAGATTCAGAGTTCCACATGAGGTTATTAATTAGCAAATAATTTAAATATTACGAATGTAAACATTAGGTGAGCAGGTTACATTGTAACTGTGTGTCCTAACAACATGCTATGTGATGACAATTTCAGTGATATGCAATTTGGCTGTTTGCACCAGACAAAACACAACAGAAATTTAAACAGCCATTCAGAAGTACAGCATATGCACTCACTCACACAATGGTAAGGTTTATAATCTAATTAATACATATTGAACATCTTTAACATTTTTTAAATGTACATGTTGAATAACTGATATGTGTTTGTTTCAAGTCACAGTTCTGAAGTTCAATTTCAAACGGTTCACTGTAAAAAATCTTATGTGCTATTTACTTAAAAAAATAGTGGTAACACTATTGCACGCATTATTTTTAAGTAATTTTCAATACTTGATTTTTTTAGCAAAAACCACTTGAATGAATCATGTGAAAATTGCTAAATGTTTTGAGTGAAAGATGATAAATGTAATATTATTAGTGGAATGTGCTTTTATATTTTAAGCAAATCCACCACAATTTACTCATGTTTATATTTTTAGCAAAAACCACTTGAATAAATTATGGCAAAAATACTAGGTATTTTTGAGGGATAGATGATGATTTTAATATTATTGGTGGAATGTGCTTTTATAATTTAAACAAATCCACCACCATTTACTCATATTTATTAATGAAAATTACTTATTCAAAAAATGTAAAATATATAATTTATAATTAAATACACACACAATGCATTTTTGTCAAATATCATTTTATTACATGTTCCACTGATAACAAAATGGTACAATTAGTTAAACAAATCTATTTAAAATTTACAGCAATGTTGAGCTCTGAAAAAAATTATTTATCCATGTGATGGAAAAAACTGTTCTGTCAACTTTCTTTTGTGGGAATAGTCACATTTTAGATTGCATAACACATAAAACCAGTATAAAAGCTGTATATCAAAATATTAGCAACACAGTCAATCAATCATTCAATGCAGGTTAATTTCCTCAAAAGGGTGTAGCAGTGAATTTGTATCAGAAACTTTTATATAAAGTTTGTTTGTGGGCGATTTTAATTTGGGGAATACTTGTGTAAATCCAGCCAGCCATGACTCGCTCATCCTCCATGTCAATGCAGAAGTCCTCATGGTTGGTCATCCCTCTGGCAGACAGCAATTCTCTGTGCAATCCCACACTGTAAAATAAACATTCTGTTCATTATTATGAAATTATGCAATTGTAAATTTCAAATATTTAAGGTTTACTAAAACACATTAAGGAAATACATTAAGGAAATTAACCATTTCTTTGTATCTCTGTAAACAATAATTCTCAAAAATGCTTGAGTAGACATTGCTGACTGACTCTATAACACAAGTACACAAATTTTTTGACTTATAATGGACAGGGTGTTTTCAAAAGGTATACTAGTGTCTAAAGAAATAAGTTTATAAAAAAACATGTTTACACTGTACAAGGAATATTGCATTCAACAATGTAGTGTTTGAGCTATATTTTAGTTTTTTTTATAAAAATGCAGCAATGTAAAATGCAGTTTTCTGAAAACCATAAATATCTGAAATGGTTTCAAACACTTACATTGCACTCCTCGATGAGCTCTTCCTCTTTTTCATACAAATAGACCAGCAACAGAGGACGACATCTCTCGTCTCATTCCTGATTTAATGTGAGGTCAAATGCAACAAAAGTGTAGAAATAAGTAATATTGCCTAATAATAAAGAAGAAGAACAACAACAATAATAATAAACTAACAACATTATAAAAAATACCTGCTGTTTGGCACCCATTCTGGGAAAATACTGTTTTCTTCATTAATCTGAAAAATTAAGCAAACAAATATTAGTATTTATATTCAGTATTATATATAAACACACTACATTACATCATCAATGCTGTAAAAGGAACCTTATGAAATAGAAAAACACTAGATGTGCATAAACCCCATTGAATAGCTAAAGCTAACTTAGCTTAGCTTAGCTTAGGGTTACCACTTAACTGTTGTTTGTCCACCCCGCTTAAATGTTGTCTGATCACTGCTGTTAAATATGACAATGCAAGTAATTTGTTCAATTTCAATATATAATTCAGAATGAACATTGAAGCAAATCAATTTCAAACATGAATGGGTGGTAAAAAATACTTGTTTATCCCTGAATACATCGTATGGCAAAAACAAAGCTCCTTAACAAACTTGAACAGCATGTGTCTTTCCTGAAAGAGCATATTTAGGACAATAAAAATGATAAACTGTAAATGCTTACCTCTTAACATGCTCACTGTCGATCTGCTCCTTCAAAATGTCGTCTGATCACTGCCGTTGTTGAGATTCAAATGCAAACATCTTATTCAGATTCACATAATTGAGTGAATTTTCTTAAAATAAAGGTGAAGCCATCTTTCCTCAATTTTATTAGCTTAGTTGGTTTCTCAAATTAAGCCTAATAATTGCACTGGTTTGCTTAAAAAGATAAGTGAAATTCATATCTTGATTTTATTAGCAAAATTTTCTCAATATTTTATAATAAATCCAGAATATATATATTTTTTAAGAAAATTTGCACATTATTTTTGATGACCACATTAATTTTTTTAATGAAAATTACAAGCCTCAAGATTCATTTTTTACAGTGTTTATTTTATTTTCAAGATCCGAGGTAAACTATCTGCTGCTGCTTTCAGTATATGGCAATAAAAGTTATGTAAAATGACATTCAAAAACTTAGCATTTAACACTGAATAAAGCAAATGAGGTTTACCTGAGGTGATCATTGTCATAGTTTTATGTTGTTCAGCTGCAAAAAATAGAGGCTGTTTCTAATATGTCAATTGGAGATGTTGTTTAGGATAAAAATAGAATATTCCCTTCTATCGGGTGCTGTTGCTTTATTGTAGAACACGAGTTAATTCCGCCTTTAGGCTCAATCGTCAGGCTCGCACCTGTTGGTCCTCAATCTGGCAACGTGCACTTGCATTTGTTTTGATCCAGGAATGTAACACCTAGTTCAACCACTGGGTGTCAAACTTACATACTGCACCTTTAACTTCCAGTGTGTTAGGCTCTCTCAGCTACTGTAAAAGTGGCCTCTCTCTCTCTCTCTCTCTCTCTCTCTCTCTCTATATATATATATATATATATATATATATATATATATATATATAAGTGATTCGATTATAGATATATGGACTAAAGAAGAAACCATTTTCAAGTTTTGTTTCCTAAAATAGACTGTATGTCATCAGTAGGGCCACACGGAATCTGCGCAAGCATCATTAATTCTGTTTATGTACTCGTGTAAATGTGTGTAAATGTATATTTATTCAGTTTTTTAAATAATTTCAGTGATAATGTTGACTAATATGAAAATATTCATGTGATTTATTTACAATACAGTTTGTAAAGCAATGTTTTCTGTCTTTTAGTAAATATTTTATATGAGAGACTTGCTTTGTTTACCAAATAAAGTGGATCTAATTGGATTCACATTGTAAACATTAAATAAAAGTTAAAAGGGTATTACTTTTTATTTCGTATATTAAGGTTTTAGTTCTGATACTACCAAAATCATTCCACATAAATCTGCAGATTTTTAACAAAATTCTGCGCAGAAATAGCAAAAAAATTCTGCAGATTCCATCTGGCCCTAGTCATCAGTAAAAAAAAACATCATGAAAACCATCAGGAAAAGTATTAATGCCGACTTAACTATCTGAATTAATCAAACTGAATCCTTAACAAATTTAGGCCTTATTGCAAACTCATTTGACTGATCAAATGTGATTAAATCAAAAAAAGACATTCCTACATTTCTTACTTCATACTGTTTTTTACAGTATACAAAACTAATCAACTGTTGTACTGTAGTTACAAGCTAACATGAGCTATCATAGCAAGGTTTCTTCTTTTTGTGTAATTTAAAAAGAATGTTGAGTCACTTGTAAAAAAATTGCTAGCATAGACAAAAAGTTGTTAAATCAAGCAACAAAATTGCTCCGTTGGCAACACTGGTAGGCAAGTGTCAGTAATTAAATGACTGTATGCCAAGGTGCGATGATGTACCAGAGTCTTCCTCTGGAGGCCATGCATATGCAAATTTACGCACCCTTGTGATGTCACATAACACTTTCTATCTAAACCGTTTATGCTGCTTGATTATATAAATTCTTTGTGTTTAATGTGGATCTTTTAAGCAATGAATCAATGATGGTTTATTAGTTTTAACATATATTACATATCATTGAAACAAAGTTGATTTCCCATATGCAGTGGGGGAAAAAGTATTCAACACGTTTTTTTTTCTGGAAAAAATATTCTGAAGGAGATGTTGACCTGGAATTGAACCAAATTTTGGTAAAAAGCCAAACAACACAAACATAAAAATATAGCAAAAAAGAAAAAAAAGAATAAAAAGAAAAAAAATGTATGTGTAATAACAACAGAATGCCACACGGACAAAGTACTAAACTAATGAAATGTATTTAATACTTGATATAAAAGTGTTTTTTTTTTGGCAGCTTAAAGCTTAAAGACTTTTTTTGCTTAGGTGTGAGTTTTTTCACAGACTTCAACAGTGTAAAAATCTTGATGGTTCTGTGGGTCTAGTCTATCAAATCTGATCTTTATTTTGTATTTTCTATTGGATTCAAGTGAGGTAAATGGCCGGGCCATTCTACAGCTTGAATTTCTTTCTCTGAAACCAATTAAGATTTTCCTTGGCTGTGTTTTGGATCATTTTCTTCCTGAAATGTTGACCCTGGATTCATCTTAATCATCATGCTAATGTAGACGTTGGACTGAAACAGATGATATTAATTTTACAATGATGAAGGGCAGATGGTTGAGAGATTTCAGCTGCTGTCTGGGCTTTCAGTGCCTTTGTACACCACCCTTTCTTCATGTGTTCAATACTTTCCAATGCGTGATTTTATTTCATTACACATAACTTAATTTGTAAACTAATTAACATTGTTGTTTAATATTGTTAAATATTCTTTAATTAAATATTATTTAATTAAGGTTCTTTTCATACCAACATCTGTTGAAAATGTCAAGTCAAAGGCAGCTTTAGAAACATGTTTTCTGAGAAAAATTGTGACGTGTTAAATACATATTTCCCGCACTGTAACAGCTGATACAACACTGCTGATATTTTGTCAATAAAAAAGTTCTTAATGTCATTAAATGGCAGTAATCACAACTGACAGAAAAGGATTTATCAGTGATGTACTGAGGCAGAATGGTATTTTAGCTTGCGCCTCAGTAAATGTTGTCTATAAACCTCTGTTTAGTGTCTGTATCTAAAGCGACATTTGCCTTCCATGAAACATTTCTAAAGGTTACTGCTCTTGTTTAAACAACATTTCTTTGAGTTTAGGAGTCAACATTAGGAAACGTTCAATTTATGGTGAGCAAATTTACACCAGCACATGCAAAATAAACTAAGAAGTTACGAACATGAGTCCCGAAACAGCTCTAATAAAAAAATAATAAAATAAAAAACACATAGAGACACAGACTAACAAGTCCTTTTCTATTCTAGTGAATATTTCTGTATTACACCTTATAGTTTACTGCTATACTTATGCTATGGTGCAAAGAATGCAAAGAATATTCAAGATAACAAAATGACTTCTCATGTATTGAGGATAAACTGTGTAATCAGTTAAAATAATAATATAAGATAAGATAAGATAAAATGACTAACTGTATGTAAATATGTAAGATTTATTGTTAAGATATATTTTGATTACATTTATTAAATAATAGAAGTTAATATATGATAAAACATCTAACAATAAGGCCTACTTTCAGTCGGCAGACAGCAATACAGGACTCACAGCGCCCCCTTGTGAGTTATAAGCATACTGCAGTTCACTGAGCACGTAAAAGTACCAGAAGTTGAGAACGTCAAAGTTCAACGTTATATCAGGTAAAATAAGCAGACACAACTTGATAATAATCCACAAACATTTATAATTAGACAAAGAAAACAGTATGTTTTAAAAAAAAATTACTTTTAGCAAAGTGTTTCAACGATGAAATGAAAAAAACCCCCAAAATAAACTATATATTTCTGCTTTTACTAATAGCCTACGTATATTATTAGTATATATATATATATTTTTACTTCACTTTCACAAATACATTTAGAGCCTTTTAAAAACCTCCACTAGAGCAGTACATTCAAACTTCACATTTTTATTCAGTAACGGGAAAAAAATCAAAATTGGCGAAGCTAATACGTAAAAGGCCTTTACGAGTGTTTCGCAACGTCCATCACGACGTTCCGTCAACACGGTAGAGGAGTCAGAAATGCCAAACCAAACGGTTTGTAAAAGGGGAAGTCAGCGTAGTACAAAACGAGAGAGAAAAAAAACGCAAAAACTGCAAGTGAGGTGAGATAAGTTCACTTACGGTCAAAGAGTCACGTACACAAACACGCAGAAACCCAACCTGTCTGTATACCTCCCCTAGCCGTCAACTGTCAACTATACAGTTCTGTATTAATAACTGGGATGGCCTACTTGTGTTCGCGCTTTCCACATTTTTATGAATTTAGACCTACACAACTAAGCAGATTTCTACAATAAATCCAGCTTGTATTTCTATAGCCTGTTTAATGCAAAGCCACAGCTCTCCCTCTCCCTCTCTCCATTACAGATCAGTTCATGCACTTGACCAAATATAAACTTGGCGATTGTTGGCAAACTGACAGATTCAGCAGGGAGGAGTCTCAGGGTTTAGGCCAGGACAGACCAAAGGACAAACAGACAGAGGTGTAGAAAGAGAAACTGACTAATAACTGAGGGACAAAGAACAAAAACACTTGACAAACTTCTTTGGAAGAGAAAATGTAAGTAATCTTAGCATTAAATGTATAATGTTAGATCTGTGAAGGTGTAAAATATTAAGATCAGAGTTTTTCATTCTTTTAACAGCAGTAGTGCAACATATGACCCACATCGGAGAGCTTGATTGTCCTTGCGCAGGACATGAGGTTTATTCAGCTAATCAAAAATATTCTCATCTGAATGTACAACATGTTTTTTATTTATGCTATACGTGTCTAGTTTAAGGGGGTTTAAGATATCAAATAGCATTGAGTATTGAAGGACAGGAAAAAGTGCAGAAGCTTTTAAAGGGACGAGATAAAGAGCAGGCCACAGCCTGACCAACATATAAAACATCTTACTGTATTCAGTTCATTGTAGACAGGAGTGTAGAAGAACATTTATCAGAGAAAGAGAAACCATTCTTATAACTGTATAAGAGGTTAGCTAAAATATGTGCTTGTTTGGTTTGGTCAGTATCTGGCCTTTTTGTCTTCGCTAAAATACTCTTCAGAAACACAGTAAGCGAGCAAACAGGTGCAAAACTGCCTTGATAAACAACAGCATACTATCTGCCATGCTACTGTTTTCACCTCAAGCTGTTGTCATTTTATGGTTTACTGGCATGGTTTACGATTGTGCTAAAATATACCACTGAGACTTAGCTGACATTTTGTGGCTTTGTAAACAAGAACAAAGTTGTTAAATTAGACTTTTGCACAACTTCTCTTGAATTTTCGGTTTTCTTGAATATACTTTATGCTGTAAATCAAGAAGTATTTCAACTTAATCAAGAATAAATCACAGTGATAGTAAAGAAAGACAAGCCTTAGTGTATAAAATAAATGATGTCCTTTTGAACTTTCAATTTAACAAAAACAATTTCATTCAAATTATTGTTTTTAGCATCGATAATAATCCAAAATGTCTCTTGAGCAGCAAATCTGAATATTAGCATGATTTCCGAAGGATCATCTGAAACTGAAGAATGAAGGAATGATGCTGAAATTTCAGCATTCTTATCACATGAATAACATTATAAAAATATAAAACAACAGAAAGCAGTTGATTAAAGTGGCTCGAACGGTATATTATGCACAAAACATATTCCAGAGTAGTTGGTAGTTCATTCTACTGTGGTGACCACTGATAAATCAGGGTCTGAGCCGAAGAGAAAGTGAGTAAGCAGTTGATTAAAAAAACAAAACGTAAAAAATATCCAAACAAAAAATAAATTACATAGTAATAACATTACCATTTTAAATACTTTCAAATTTTAATCAGATAAATGCAAAAAGATCAACTCAACAAGTCCTAAAATGTCATAATATTCATTGCAAGCATACATAAGACTAATAATCTTAAATCTTGCTTACTGCTTTTTGCTTCAGAGATGGCGATGTCCCCCACTGCTATAGTGGCCCGCCGGGTTCTGGCTGCTGCATCACAAGGAAGCCATGAAGGAGGAGGAGGTTTGATAGAATTAAATACTTTTAATTCAGATCTTTATAAGCCATTCAGCAACCCTTAAATACAGAAATCAAATCTCATCATATTAAGCCAAAACATTAGCACAGTAATCAGAGTGTATTTTGTCATGCAGTATATTTGAAATGATATGCATTAATGATCTGAATCAAAATCAGCAAGGACCTGGAAGATCCTGTCCTTCGTGTTAGCTCTGCCCGGTGTGGGTGTCTGCATGGCAAACGTTTACATGAAGATGCAGGCTCATTCCCATGAACAGCCAGAGTTTGTGCCTTACCCACACCTCCGCATCCGAACCAAGGTGCCACACTGTTAATATGCAATGTTGTAAATCTTTAGTTAAAATGCATTATGCATGAAGCAAATTTCTCTCTGAGCCCCAAACAAAGAATAAACTCTTAATGCATTCACATTTAGTCTTCCTACCAACATTCTTAAAGCATTCTGTTTGTCTCTCTCTGTTCTGTTTGATTCTCAGCCATGGCCTTGGGGTGATGGGAACCACTCTCTCTTCCACAACGCTCATACAAATGCTCTGCCCACCGGTTATGAAGGACCTCATCACTGAGCAGGAAGACGCTGCTTTCTGAACTGTTTGTCCCCTCAGACATCATTTCTGTTCTGTAGCAACTGAGACAAGCTTTAAACATTTTTAACAAAAATAAACAACTACTTTTACATGAATTCAGTCTCTGCGCCTTAAGAATATCATTTGATTCCAAACATTTAAAGAGTTTGTCTAAAGATTCACCTAAACTGCTGCTGGATTAGATTCTATTTCACAAAAAATTGACAATATCTTTTATTAATGTTGTTACAAAAAAAAATAAAAAATGTACACTGCCTGTAAAGGTCAAATAGACCACAGTTCCAGATTTGGTGATTATTTTGTGATTGAAGTGACTGAAATTAATTTTACACGCACACGCACAAAAAAAAATAAATAAATAAATAAATAAATGAATGAATTTAAAAAAAAAAAATAATAATAAATATTTATTTTTAAAAAATAAGGCATTCAGATGTCACTCAGTGATTTAAAATTTGGAAATAGGCTTGGTTAGACATACGGTATAGTTTTGGTATTAAAGCAACTTTAAATAGCTTAAAGTAAAAATTGTCTCCCTTTTTAAATCAACTTTCTAACACTTTCATTTAAAAAATGCTGTTTGAATCAACTGAGCAGTATTTTGTATCTGAAACCCATTTGAATTACAGTTAAATAAAAGTTTGTGATTGGTGATTTTCATATTCATGTTCAACCTTAACAGGCAAAATATTTTAGGACAATGCAGACAACATTAACACAGAGCTCATTTATTGAGGATCATCCGACCTCTCTGCCTTCCACCAATATTTGGCCATTTCTATGATTAAATATCTCATATATACAGAAAAAAAGATGGCACTCCTACATACATCAGACAGTCCACATTTCTATAAACGAATTATACAGTGCCATACACAAAAAGAAAAATATATAGCAAACATAAACAGCTCTTTCACTTTTGAAATTCTCTTATTCACATAACATATCTTACAAAAATCACATACTGTATATATCTGGATGCAGATGCATGTACCCTTTTTTGGCCAAAAAAACAAAACAATAAAAATACTTACAGTTGGTCATTCTACCCATTACACATACACGTCTTCAGGAAAAAAAATAAAAGTAATCATGAAAATATTAGAATTTAGAACGTTTTAACCGTTCAGCATAATTTTGCTAACTGAAATCATTCTCCATTTCATCCAATCACAAGAAATCTGGTAAATTCCCATTCCGCTTCTGGATACTCCATTACAGCAGTGTTTCCCAACCCTGTTTCTGAAGACACATCAATGGTACACATTTTCAACCTCTTCCTAATCAAACACGCCCGAATCAACTCATTAGAAGAGACTCCAAAACCTGAAATGAATGGGTCAGATTAGGGAGACATCCAAAATTTATACTGTTGGTGTGCCTGCAGGAACATATTAAAGTACCTAGTGAATGAGTTTACACCAACAACTGATGACATTCATCTGACTATTTCGACTACTATCATTTGCCCTCTAGCTGAGGGCTGTTTTGACGAGGTTTAAGATGTCCTGCTTGAGCCCTTCTGCACAGTCCGCCTCTTGTGCCAAACGCAGGAAGCACTCAGTGGACAGAGAGGGTGGAAGAGATGGAAGGCAGACCACCTGAGGCCGGAGCAGGACAGATAGACAGGCCTGGCCCAGTCGCAGGTAAGTGTAGCGCTGAGAGAACCAGTACACCTGAGGCAGGAGAGACCTCAACCAAGCCCCTTCATTGTCCCGGTCTGAATATGATGATGATGATGATGAAGAAATGACTAGTTTAGAGCTTTTAGATTGTTGTGTGGAACACTTTGTCGGTTCAGTTTTACTCATTTGCTGCAACCCATCAGGACCCTTGCTGACAGAACTCGCATCATCCATTTCATTGGTCATAGTAGTGGTTTTACTCAAAGAGGAAAATGTGGTCAGGCGTCTTACGAATGAGTAGAGAAGGCCAACACATAGATCTTCAGCTGCCTGCTGTAAACCAGGCACTAAAAACCTACATGCTCCAATCATCACTTGGGCCAATGAGGATTTCAAAAATTCCCTTTCCGCTGATTGATCCTGTGGTCCCGCAAACCCTGTGGAGACTAGAGAGGACAAAACAAGACAACATGCATCTTGCTTTGACTTCTCGTCATCTTCGTTTCCATCAATCCAACGACAGCCGTGTAGGTAGTGGAGAACTGGTAAGAGCATCCCACTTTTTACATCTTTGATCCGGATGGGCTCAGCTTTAGCTTTCTGGGCCTCACCAAATCCTCCCGTCAAGAGTGCTCTGAAATACTCAGACCTAACAACGCTGTCTCCCTCTTCCCCTGTTACAGCCTCGTGATGGGCTTGGAGAAGGGTCCCATCATCTAGGAGGAAAGTCAGGTTATGGGTTGCCCTCTGATAGGGACATGGTTGGTTTTGCTGCAGTTGGGTTTTGTTGTGCAAAATTTGAGTGGCCTCCATTGTGGTCCTGGAATCTACGCTGCAGTTCTTTCTGTCCTCTTTAAAGGTTGACAGCAGACTGGAGAGGCAGCCAATCAGAAGAGAAGCATAAAGCGATTTAAATCTCAAAGAGGACACTTGTTCCTGTGAAGGCAACCAGCCGGCAAGAAACGTCCTACATTTGTCAGATTGTCCATCTTCATTATCATCATTATCTTCACTGTGACAGCCAATCAGTTCAAGAGCTGCTGCCAGCCCGCCGCTATCCAGAAGCAGCTTCTTCAAAAGAACTCGGTTGCTGAAAGAAATGAAAGGCAGTCAAAACAAATACATGGGGTCAAGGATGACACTTTAATTAGTACTAGGAGTAGAGGTTTTCCCTTTTCAGATGGTCATTACTGATGCTTAAATCTCAGACAGTAGATGATAAACAGGAGAAGTAAAGCGGATATTATTATTGCCTACTATAAATGTAAAAGCCGTTTCACTGCTCAATGTTTTTGTAGGCAAAAGTAAAAAGGTAGTTAAAGCTTCAAGAGGGAAAACTCCAATAAACACACCAGCGAATTCCCTAAAATGTTGTTTTGTGCTCGTGTAACGTGACTCCCAAAATTGACAGTGTTTGTATTGCATTCACTTTTTGCACTTGCCTGAACTTGACTCATAAAGTGATCTAGTTTATGGAGTGAATAAAATAGATCAATTGGTTTTGTTTAATATAATGCATCAAGATTGATCCGTTTTATTTATTTATTTTTATTAGGGCCTCTTGTTAAAATTACAGGAAGCTCATATACTCATTATGGCCAGAGATTTTAACTAAACCACAGTCAACAGAGGCAGCGTGTTTTATATGTATGTTTAGAAAGCTGCTTCACAAATTTCACTGTTAAAGTGTTGCCATGTGTCACCGGGGGGCTATTATAAGCAGAGTTTATTAAGCATCTTTTAGCTTAAGCTTAAATTCTAACAACATCTGGCAACACTAATGAGTCAAGAGGTTCCTTTAATGAGTCGATAAGTAATTTCTCGCACCATGCATACAGAGAATAAGAATACATATTTAAATATGTCACCAACAACTAGCTGTCTGAATCCATGTAAGGAACAAATTGACAGCTGAATTTAGCTGCAAATGACAAGACAGGACTTGATATCTACCTAATTTAGCCCAAAACGCCTATCTTAAAATCATTTGAGCAGTATCATTGCACGTATGAGTAGGGCCACACGGAATCTGCGTGCGCAGAATTCCGCAGATTTTTAGCCCATCATTGATTCTGTTGATTTACTGGTGTAAATGTGTGCAAATCTATATTTATTCAGTTTTCAAATAAATTTATAGTTATAAATATTGACTAATATGAAAACATTCATATGATTTATTTACAAAACAGTTTGTAAAGTAATATTTTTTGTCTTTTAGTAGTTATTTTATAAGAGAGACTTGCTTTGTTTACCAAATAAAGTGGATCTAATTAGATTTGCATTGTAAACAATAAATAAAAGTTAAAAAGGTATTACTTTTTATTTCATATATTAAGGTTTGAGTTATGATACTCCCAAAATCATTCCACATAAATCCGCAGATTTTTAACAAAATTCTGCGCAGAAATAGCAAAAAATGTCCGCAGATTCCGTCTGGCCCTACGTATGAGTAAATGGATATAGGAATAATATGATTTTTTTAATTCTATGATTACACCACATAACATTTGTCTTCACAGCAACTTCACAGGGACAGCATTATAATCTGATATTTATTCATATTTATACCCCAATAAGCTCATGGGACTTAATTGCAATTGTCAGTGACTAGATTGGTATCAGTCACCTTTTTTTTCTTTATATACCAATTATCATATGGACGGATGGATGTTCAACTGTTTGATTTTTTTCTCTCTTTACTTTTTAGATTTCTTGTCGACAACTACTTTTTTGTAGATAGATATTGTCATAAAAAGTATTTGTACTGTGTATGATGTCTGTATAGGGCGCCACGGTGGCCTAGTGGTTAGCACGTTCGCCTCACAGCAAGAAGGTCGCTGGTTCGAGCCTCGGCTCTGTCAGTTGGCATTTCTGTGTGGAGTTTGCATGTTCTCCCCGTGGTTGCGTGGGTTTCCTCCGGGTGCTCCGGTTTCCCCCACTAGTCCAAAGACATGTGGCAAAGGGGAATTGGGTAGGCTAAATTGTCCGTATAGTGTATGAGTGTGAATGAGTGTGTGTGGATGTTTCCCAGGGATGGGTTGCAGCTGGAAGGGCATCCGCTGCGTAAAAATATGCTAGATAAGTTGACGGTTGATTCCGCTGTGGCGACCCCGGATTAATAAAGGGACTAAGCCGACAAGAAAATGAACGAATGACTGAATGATGTCTGTATATCACAAATGAAATTCATTAGAAAGTCCTTCAGATTCGTAAATATGTTATAAATGTTAAATGAACATGACACAGAGGAACTTTTTGTAACATTCATCTTTTTTCTCTTTTCACTAATGCATAAATGGTAAAATAATTCCAACATTTTGGTTAAAAGACTAATCATACCTGTTAACCAGAGGCAGGGAAAGCACACAGTACAGCTTGTCAGATTCAGATCCCGACAGCATGATGTGTGTAAGCACTCCAGTGCCAAAACCAGACTCACTCTGAACCCTCAGATTACTAAGCAGACCCAAACCTGAGGAGCCAGAAAACACATTAGCTTTGAATGAACAACAACCTTATTTATTATGGCTGTAGCGATACACTCAAGTCCCGATTGGATTGGTCGAAGTTTACAGCAAGTATTATATTATTATTATTATTATTATATCCCAACATTTGATGAAAAAAAAAACAATATTATGATATGCAGACTTACTATTGGTTAAAATGCAAAACTTTATATAGTCAGGCACTGTACAAAGTGCTAGGTCCCTACAAAATTGATTTGTGTTGGGTTAACAAAGAAATTAAAAAGTTAACTTCTTAATTTTTACAAATGTAAGTGGATTAAACAAATCAATTAAACTGTCACCAAAAGAAACCTCATGAATTGTGCTGTTTCAGATTATTTTAAACGTGCAGCAAATGTCATGTTTTGACCATAGACTTGAATACTTTAAATTAGTCCTGGTCACTGACTACATCCGAACACAACTACTCTGAATAATTCTGAAGATTAATAATTGATATATGCTATGCTTGCACTATGTTTCTGACATTGACACATATTTATTTAGCAATTTTAAATATGATGTATTGTTACCTTCCTATTATTTATACACCAATAAATACTAAAGAAGTCACAAACCTAGCTGCGTGATTTTCCCTTTGACTTTTTCAGACTGTCTTTTTGTTCCTCCAGCCTCGTCTCCTCTCACACACAGTTTCTGTCGGATCAGAGCCACGGCTCCAGTTCTGACCATAGCCTGTAAGCAGTTTGGGTTACAGCTGAGCCTCCCGAGCATCCGAAAGCACCGGCCACTGGGGTCATGGTGCTGCGTGAGGTAGTACAAGAGCCCGGAGAAAACGCTGGTGTTGATGAGGGCTGTGCTGGGGTCTGGGGCATGAGAGAAGCGGGAAAGCAGCAGGAGAATGGGGGATTCTGGGGCCCAGACTTCAGGGTGATATGGGTGATTATAGATTGGGGGTTTTGACATAACGGGTGGGGTTTCTATGGAGACCACAGTAGAGCGAGAGGAGGATGATGATGATGTAAAAGAAGAAAATGATGTATAGGAGGATGAAGATGAGGATGAAGCTGCACGGAGTCTCTTTCTAGGGGGAGAGGATATTTGTGGGGGAGATGAGGGGGTAGTGGAGGGTTTGTTCACTGATGACGGTTGTTCAGTTTGAGGGGTGGAGGTGCAGGAGGGCTGTGTGGAGGAAGGCGACCCTGGTATGTTTCGAGGAGATACTGGAGCAGATGAGGAGGCAGGACGGGTGACTTTGGAGCGGGACGAGGGAGAGAAGTGTGGTGGACGTAAGGTTGGGGTGTGGGAGAGCTCAGGGCAATGTGTGAGCAGTGGTGATGATGAGACGGAGGACTGAGGGCTGCCACCAAACACATCAGGTCCGCTCGGGCATTCAGTCAGCTCACCCTCAGACGAGATCAGACCCTCCGACACCAGCCAAGACCTGGAGGCAGGAAAACACACACACACACGCACACGAAAATGAGCAACATGCAAGCATCTTAAGCAAGCAAACTTTTTACTGAAGATGGCAAAATGTGAAGATGTACATTAGGGTGCTTTCACACCTTTAGGGTGCTTTCACACTAGCACTTTTGGTCTGCACCCGGGTTCGTTTGACGTCATAGTACGGTACGTTTAGCTAGTGTGAACACGTCTTCTGAACTCGGGTGCGCACCCGTGAACCGTACTCGAGTCCGCCTGAAAGAGGTGGTCTGGGGTACGGTTCACGTGAACTCTGGTACGGTTCACTTGTAGTATGAATGCAATCGTACCAAAAGCCGGAAGTGAACCGTCAACAGTACAGCAAACTATAGTTTTTATAACGTTCATTTGTGTGTGTATGCGCGTGTGCGTATGTGTGTGTGTGCGTCTGAGTATCACGTGCTTACAAGCGCAACTGAGCCAGAGCTCAGATAATGCTTGTCTCTTCCTAAAACAGCTGGGACATCGCGTGACGTTCTGAACTTATGTAATATGTTTGCGGCAGATAGACGCGAGCCGTTTTCTGTATGTTCTAAACCAAAAGGTTCAGTAAAAGCGAAACAACCGCGATGTGCGGACGTCTTTCCATTCTGGCGCTTTGCTTTTGTGTCCGTCGCCTGGCAACAGACGTACACAAAACATCGGCTTGATGACGCAAGCGTACCGGGGTTCAGAAGGAAAAAAGACAGTGTGAACACAAACCAACCAAGAAGGTGGCAAGGGGGGGACAATCGAACTTGGGTACGGTCCAGGCAATTGAACCAAGTGTGAAAGCACCCTTGGATTGATTATTTTTTTCCAAAACAGGGATTAAAATTGTTACAAAGTTGCTCTTTGTTCTTAGTGCAGTTTGCCTTCACACAGCGAAGTTTCTAAATGGACCAAAAGAGCTAAAACAAGTTACATGCGAGTAAACTCTTGCCACATTGGTCAGAGTTTCAGGATTTATTCCCGCTCAGGGTACAAGGGTTGAGTCCCACTTAGCGGTCATGCTGCCTTATTTTAATTTACGGCATTGAGCAACAAGACAATACAAGCGAAAACTGTGCTTTAATTTTGAATGGTGACACCCAAAGTTATCCTCACCAAAAATAAATCAGAGAATTATGCATCATGGGGTTTACATTATAGAGAGAGAAACCAAACCAAGACTGCAGTTTGGTCAATTTTCCTAATGGACAAAAAGCTCACGATAATTTTGCATTCCAGGTCACTTTTGCATTTGACATGAAAAGCACATTTACCAGTAGGAATGACATCCCACCTTCATAATTTTCGCATCATATAACTGTATATATGACTATAACATATCCATAATACACTGTGATATAGCCTGGATCATTAGTTCGTTGGATCATTTTGCTTTCTCACTACTTTCGATCCACTCCAGAGTTCGTTTCAATCTAGGCAAGGCCACCACATTCAGGTGGATCTTGAGCCAATTGTTTTGGCAGGAATCCGAGCGTGACTGCTGAATTCACATATGTCAAACGAACCACGCTAACTGGGGAAACGTTCCAGGTTCGAAACAAAAGTCTAGGTGTGAAAGCACCCTAAGACAAGTTTCCAAATGCAAAATGACAAAAGTTGTTTTGACCTTTTAATGAGTATGGTTAAATAATTTGAAAAATATTTTTGATGAAGTAAAAAAACAAGCATTTAGAAAAGGTTTAAAGTTAACATCAGGCACTCCCATTTAGGAGAGTTTATGCTAAATAGTAAATTATAAACAAAATAATACATAAAAATGTCTGAATATCTGGTTTAATTTTAATTATTAAAAGTATTTCAATTGTAAAATATTTAACTGAAACATTTGTTAAATAAACTTTTATTTTTATTAATAATTTATTTATCATTAATTGTTATTTCTGGACAAAATTGAGTTATTCATAATTATTTTAATAAATAAAAAAGAAAAACTGATTAAATTTTAAAGAAAACATTAAAATATAAATAAAAAAACAACACTGCAAATGAAACAGTAGTGTAAGTGCAAGTTATTAATGTAACTAACAATGTTTTCAGGAAAAAAAGGTTTTGAATCTAATAAATAATGTTAGGTGTGTTCATGTTTAGATTTATTTTTACACTTAAATGAAAATAACTTTCAAAGGGAAACAACAATAACTGAAGGAAAATAGTTTAAAATCTTAAACTATCCATATGGAATTACTGAAAAGTGCTGTTAGAGTGAAATTCATCCAAAAGCTACATCTGAACAAATGATCGGCATGTTAAAAATGTTATCAGAATTCATTCATTCCATGATTGGCTGACCTGAGGCTGAGGAAGCTGGAGGATCCTGCCGTCTGGTCTTTACTCACATCCTCCCTCTTGTTTCCTTCAAGTGCGGAGAAGTCAAAAGAATCGAAGCAGGAGCTCATGAGTTCAGAACATGGAGAGCTAGAAGCCAGGCTGGCATCCATCTTCCCAGTGGTCGGTTCTTCTCCTTGAGCAAGCTCCACCAACCGCTTGATGAGTAGAGGCACCAACCCAAGCTCCTGCAGCTGCTCAAGAGCTGATTCATCATAAACGAAGTCCACACAAGCTAGAAACGCAAAGCGCGTGAGAGGATGGTTTTGATGGGCCGACAGAAAACTGACGAGCACCTCCAATCCTCCACTTTCCTTTACTTTAGCCCTGTTCACGGCCTCCCTGCAGCACAAACACAAGGCCTTAAAAAACACACTCGACTTCAGAGGGTCCTTCTTCACCTCCTCTGCAAACTTCTGAATGACTCCCAACGAACCCACGAGAGGCCTCAAGCAGCCTTGAGAGCAAAGATTAGCCAAAGTCTTCAACGCCAGCTCTTCCAAAGGCCGACCATCTTCTCCAGTAGCCAGAACCCCAAGTTGAGTCAAAGCCCCAGAGCGGGACATCTCTCTGGCACACTCCGCACTGCAGCCTCTGGTGAGCTCATGAAGGGCGCGCAGAGACGCCCGCTGTAGACCTGCGGGGTATTCTGGAGAAATGAACTGAGCAAGAGAAGGAAGAGCTCCTTGGGAAAGCAGCAGGAGGCGGTTGGCTGGGGTGTCGGAGAGGTAGACGAGAGCCCGGGCAGCAGACTGGACACACTCTACTTTAGGTGCGCAGAGTTCAGGGGCTGGAGTCAGCGAAGAGGGAGAGGATGGAGGAGGAGGAGAGACAGACAGGCAGAGCAGGAGAAGCGGAACACCACCTGCAAGATGAAGACGGAAAAACGATGGAACAAAGTGTAATGTAAATCATGAGAAAGTAGTATTTTTAAAATGTGCCTATTTAATTTTGAAATGATTTTATATTCAGAGTTTACACTATCAATTATCAAATTCCTTACTATCACTTTCTTAAAGGGGTGGTCCAGATTGTATTTTTAAGGCTTGATTGTGTTTATGGTGTGCAAAGCAATGTGCGCTCATGCTTCATTTGTAAAAAAAATAAAACAATTTTTTTATCTCACTTTGATTATATATTGCTACTCGGCTAACATGAAAATGACTGTCATATTTCCCATTTCCTCCAAAATCTCGCCCGAAAAGAGGCTCTAAATGGTCGGCGTCACACCTCTACTAGCACACCCTTTGCCGCTGTTGTGCAAATACTGTCAGTCAGTGTAACTGTAAATGAAATTTCTCAAATGCTAGCTGTATCTCTTCTGTCTTTTTGTTTTGTCCTTTGCAAGCCCAAATACAGAAACTGAAGAAGCTCTGTGGAAATAGCAGCGTTTGGATGGCATTTTAGCTTTCTCTGCTATAACACTATAGCAGCTCTGGCCACCCCCACTTGACTGTGCAGGGTGTTGTAAGATTTATAAAATATGCCTCATTTAAGAGAGAGAGACACGAGACTGAAAAGCACCACACCCAGCTGAGACAATGGGACCTACGTTTCATCCAAATGCTCACACCCTTCTCTTCCCTTCATTTACATGTGAAGCATCTCACCCCCTCTTCCCTGAGCTCACACAAAATGGTTATCTCAAAGTATGAACTGTTCTATATTCATGCAAGTGACTATATCTATCATGTTTGATATCATTTGAAATGTCTCAGTGCGACTGGTACAATGGTCTTATTCCCTCAGAAATAGCCATAACCAAAAAATAAATTGATGACTTCAGGTATTTTTTACACCACCGCTAAGGGTGTGACCGGGGGTTCAGGAACCCTCACTAAATGTAAATGCCCTCTGTTATTCAACACACACCCCTTCTATCTCTTGGTTTTACTTAAGGAACAGCTTCCAGCTGGTCAGGCGCTTTTTGTAACCAAATTGGCCCGTAGCGTGAGGCTCTCCAGAGCTTCACGCTATGTATATACAGAGTCAGGTAATGCATTTTTTGATCTTGGATTTATCTTTGAGAATTTGATGTTTTGTATTGATCGTTTATGAATTGACTGAATGAATTGGCATAATACACATTTACCTGACTAATAAATTGTTATATTTGAACGTATTCTTGTTACTCTGAAATTATTTACTCAGATAAGTTAAGAATGTGCTAGACTTTATGATAGACTAAACATAACACATGTTAGATGAAGATCCTAGAAATTCCAACTTATCGTCTGTTTTTAATTATGTTGTTCGTCGCAAATATCTACGGTGAGTCAGAGTAATTTCACTAAGATGAAATGTAATAGAGTTAGAATAATTTCATTAAAGATAACTACAAGGTTTTCTTTAAAAGGTACTAACGGACTATTAAATCTTGGATGGTACTGATTTTTACCTCTGGTTAAATATTTCAATCATAATTAAGTTGTACGTGATTATTTTAATCGTGGAAAATTAGGGCTATAGGCTACTGATTTAACCCCTGATTATCGTTTGAGTTTTAACTAAGTGTACGTAGATGATTGTAAGAATCAAATGATTACTATTTAGATAATGACATCGTCTGTCTGTTTATTAAATAGTATTAGTATTAATAAAACCGCTAATTATTAATCAGGCTAGTGAATCTATGATGCATTACTGCCGGCGTAAGGTAGCATTGATTCACAACAAATGAGTAAATAAGAGCAAAAGTACTAATGGAGCTAGATTAATTTCATTAAAGAATGGCTATAAAGTTCTTTGAATGGTACTGATGAACTATTGTTTTCGTTAGATTAATTTCATCAAAGAACAGTTATAAAGCTCTTTGAATGGTACTGATGAATTATTGTGTTCGTTAGATTAATTTCATCAAAGAACAGCTACAAAACCTTCTTTAAACTGGTACTGGCTAACTAACCGCTGATTAATATTTCAATCATAATTAAGTTGTACGTGATTATCTTAATCATGGAAAACTGGAGCTATAAAATATTGGTCTAACCCCTGGTTAATGTTTCAGCATTAATTAAGTTGTATATGATTATTTAAATCATGGAAAACCAGAACTATAGATTACCTAGTTTAACCCCTGGTTATCGTTTGAGAATTAATTAAAGTTGTACATGGGAAAATTCGGTAAGAGTTACAAGATTATTCAAATATATATATCAAAATATCCCACAAACTGCTAAATTAATAAAGTAATATTAAACTATAAAATGGAGTCAGATAAAACGAGGACAAACATATTAACAGTCTAAATCATTCTATATCATAATTGGAGTCAGATACAAGTTAAACTTGAAGTAAATCAACATTGTGCCCTGGAAAGAAAGAACACGCAATTGAGCCTTCATCTAGCAGTAGACACCGCCGTTTGGACTATCTGGCTGGACCTCACAGTGTATACACATAACCTGAAGGGTTTATGACACCATTAACCTACATGTATTTTTTTGTAGTCCCCAAATTTCACTCGCTGTAGGCTTTGTCAAGCTAACTCTGTAAATGTTATGTTCACATAGCTGCATTACACATCAACTAAAGTTTAAAATATGATATCGTAGTGGACCACTACCTTAAAGGCTGAAATGTACATCTAACGAATGCAAAAACAGGCCGCTGTTGAGCTTATTTATGAAAAAAGTCACATTAAATAATGTTAAATTAAAAAAATATTTTGAATATGGTTTTAGCTTGAACATAATTTAGCATGATTTGAACTGCCACTATGAGAAGAATGGGTAATTTGTTTTCTTAGTGTTCGCATGGCTGAGAAGCACTCCATTACATTAGTAGCTTAACAAACATTACAATTAGCTTTGATGTTATTTACTTTAACACCTAGTATTTGAACTGGTTATTCTGAAGCTAAAGCATTAAAAATGTATGCTACACCGGCATGTTAGCCTTAGTATACAGATCTTGTGACTGCATTTGACTTCAGCAATTCCATGACTAGGCAAACAAAATAAATAAAATCCTTGGCTTTTAATGTCTGGAATAGACCTTTTAAAATGTCATGATATTCCAGAAATTCCATGACCATTAGGAAATCTGGTGAAGATGGTTTGTGATGGTTTTATAAAGTTACATTTACAATCAAGAAAAATAAAATAAAATAAAATAATATAAAAATTTTATATATATATAGTTTTTTTTTCTTTTTTTTTTCTTGATTGTAAATGTTCATTTTCTCAGAATATAAGACTTAAAATCTTAATTTTGCTTCTCAAGAAATTGCATCTGGATTTAGGAAAGTATACTCATTTGTAGTGGAAACCAAGACAAAAGCATTTAAGGAAGAAAACTATTTTATGCAACAGGTAATGCCACAACTTTCTAAATTTTGTGCTCTAATTTAAGACCTTTTTATGGCATTAATTTGTGGAAGGGTGAATTAAGACTTTTAGGAGCAGCAGAAACTCTGCATAAATTCTGACCTGCAGAGTGGACTTCAGAAGAGCCCTCCGGGTCCATGGCGAGATTCCCCAGAGCTCGTGCTGCTCGATTCTGTACAGTCTCCACAGAGACATTTCTCTTGAGGACGTCCACTACAAAGACAAGATCACAACATGAGCAGGTTACAAACGCAAAACCATTTTGGCCAGAAGTAATGTTCACAATGACAGTGATCTGCAGAAACAAAGTAATTTCAAGTTACACAACATGAGAGAGAAAGTGAACACTGGAAACAGGATGATGATGATGAGTCTACACTGAAAAATTGATTCAAAGATGACTCCTTGGATTTAATAAACGTTTAAGTTAACTGGTTGTAAACTATTTATTTGAGCTGAATTTAAACAAACAAATTAAGTTGAACATGGCAAAATTTAATGTTTGTTCAAATTCAACACATATAAATTGTTTGAAAACAATATTTCTGCAAAAACGTTGCTGTCTAGAGACATTACGAAGAGAAAAACTCAACTTTTAACGTATTAATTAAACTCTTTTAAAGCTAAATATTCAAAATGGTGTAGTGACATAACCCGCATTATATTATATTGCCCTATGACTGTTTCAGTGAACAGTTCCTAAAATAACCATTTATTGTTCATGTGACAAACATGTTTAATGGTTTTAATGAGGTCTTCACCCTCTGTGGTGAACCTTTTGTGCAAAGTAAGAGATCCATAGATATTTAATATTGACCACAGATTTTATCAATTTATTGACTTCCACACTAGGAAGATATGCAATGGAAGTGAATGGGTACCATCAACCAGCATTTATGAAATAACTTTTGTTCACAGAATAAAGAACAAGTTTTGAAAAAGTGAAGTGTACATAATGACACACAATTCGTTTTTGTGTGAACTGTCCCTTTCAGAACCTTTGCATGACTTACCAACAACAGATACGCCATCCAGCTTTCTTACCTACAAAAGAATAAATAGAAAATAACATCATTACCAGTTACAGTATATTACAGCAACATGCATAACAAATTCATCATTAAACATCCCAATTCTGTCAACATCAGAATATTTCCTCACTTGTAGTCTGGTCCCCCTTTCAGTGCAGCAGTTGGCCAGGATGCTTAGTGCCAGGTCCACAAACTTCCTGGAGCTTTCTGGTCGCCTGAGAAGATCCAGCAAAGGAGGGATTCCTCCCCTTGACTGGTAGCGGGCGATTCTGCCACCTCCTCCCTTGATGTGCTGTGTCCGAATGGCCACCAGCGCCCTCCACTGACCAGCTTTGAGTCTCTTGTCTGCATCTCTGGCTTTGTCTCCTCCTGTGGCAGCCTTATTTTCAGCTCCTGTCTGTCCACTGTCAGCTAATGTACTTGATTTGGAAAGCTGAGCCAAACACCAGGTCAGAGAGGATTCTGGGAGAGTGGTGGACGTCTCTGAGGCGCAGTGTGAACTTTTTATATTTAGCTTAAGTCCTTGTTCTAAAGACATGATGGAACAGAAGCACCTCCCCACCACCACCTCCGTTCTTACAAGACAATTTGTTTACTCTGACAATGTTTTAAAAATACAATATTCCAGTGGCTTTAGGTTTAAGTTGAGTGCTATACCAAACATTTAGCATATCATAAATTTAAAAAATCCAAAATAAATAAATAAAACAACACAAGAACTAACACAAAACAGTCCTATGATTGACACATAAACAAAAAAACAAGCCTTTGAAAAACTGCAACTACCATGTCCACCAAGTCAACGCAAGCCAAGAGCAATGGCTTCTGGGAAATGAAGTTTTTCAGCGGTGCGATCAATTTTCATTACGGCCTACAGCGGCAGGTAGGCCACAAAAATTTAAACCATTGACAGTGCTGCCTGAGAGTACGCTATTTGGGTGTATTTTGATGTTTCGTTGAAGAGTGAGAAGGCTTCGTTAACTTTTCATCTTACTCACGTCCAATTTCCTACGCGCTTCTAAGCGCAATCGCCTCAGATTTGCACTGGCGCCATCTTTAGTAGAGCGACAAACAGGAGGGTTTTCAGAAAGGGAGGGGTTTGAGCTGACTCGGCCTCTTTAAAGCATGTGGTAGATGTAGTTTTTGGACAACTAAAATATTGCCTTTATATAATATTTGACGAAGCGGAAGAATAAAACGGTATAAATACATGTAGGCTGACATTCATTTTAAGAAATTTAGAAAAATCGTTTGTGCGTTTTGACTGTCTGCCTCGCGCGCGAAACGCTTGTAAAAAATAATGACCTACATTTCCCACAATCCTCCCTCGTACGCCATGTTCATTTCCGGAAAACACACAACAACACCCCGCTCAGCGCTGCCTGGTGCAGACGAGGTCGTTGTTATTATCATCGCTGTTGTCGACGCTCGAAAAGAACTCATCGCTGGTGTTGTTAAAATCCACGATTAGTCGCAAGAGGACTTGGCCAGATAAATAGAAAATAAATGTAACATGGAGGTCATTGAGTCAATTGTTACAGAGGCCATTGAGGTGGAGGATTCAACTACTACGGTTACGACTTTGGAGACGGAAAAGTCAAAAGCAGGTGAGATGTGCAGCAGCAGCGCATAAACTGGCCATCGCCAGCGAGGAGGACACGATGAGCCTTATGATGATGATGATGATGGCACAGATTGGCCTTCCCACCAGTTAACTCAAGTTACTTAGGGCAGCTGCTAGACCTCCGAAACAATAGATTTATGATTATATAGAACTAATTATAAAATTATATCAGCAGTATTTTAACTATTTAAAATGAAATAAATGCATGTAGAATTCTGCGTGTATTTTCTAATTGTTTTAATTGATCATTTTGATAATTTGAATAAAACCAAAAGTTAACTTTAAATATTTAGAGTGCAAATATAAAAAATGTTTAAAAGCTAGATTCTAAACCAATCTGAAAGTTAAAGTAATCTGCAACACACACATAAATGAGTACAACCTTTTGAAAATTAATATTTTATCCAGTTCTCAGTGAATATAGCAATAACGTCTGGTGCATTTAAACATGACTGTTTTATTAAACAGTTATGTCCATTAAAACAGGAGGTTGGTCACCAAACATCTTTATGAATAGAAAAATAATACATTTAAATTCAAATTATTAGTTATCACAAAAAAAATACAAAGTTTCAACTAAAGTTTTAATTTATTTTATGTTTATTTAGCTTTTTCCTGTTTATTCCACCCTATTAATTTGAGTGTACTAATGTTTGGACTGTAATCTTAAGTTTATTTTTGTTTTTTAATTAAGTTATTTCTAATTTGGGCTTTGTTGCAGACTAATCTTATGTTTAGGCACATGGGTAATTTGGTAATTTTTGCATACCAAAGAATTAAACTTCATGCTTATTAGGGTTTTTACACTTAAAACCATTTCATTCAAGTTTATAAAAGACAATTACTAAAACTTTAACATTATAATTATATGATTTTAAACAACCCATTTTCAATTATGTTTAAATAACACTACACAATATAAAGAAACAACCCATTTCAGTCCATTATTAGTGGTGGTGAGTTTATTCTTAAACCAAACATTGACTGTGCCTTGGCCTCACTTTAAAACGGTTCAGACTGTTTCTCTCAGACATAAATGATTTATTTTACTTTTGTTCATTAAATTATTTATTTGTTTATATTTATTCAGAGTTTGTCTGGACACTCCAAGCCACATGGCACCTTGTCCATGTTCGTTTGGATATGGACTCTGAATTTGACCAGCCCGTGTGCAAAAAGAAGAAGCTGTGGGAGACTGTGGCGGAGAGGGTGACTGCCAAACTAAGAGCCGATGAAGGCACAGACGTTTCCGTCAAAGCCTTCGAATGCGACCTGAAGTGGAGAAACATGCTAGCGACGTACCGCAAGAACGCAGAGCGAGCCAAAAGACTGGGGACCAACAGCGTCCACTGGGAGTTCTTCAAGGAGATGCATGAAGTTCTGGGAAGGAGCTACGAGGAGGTTGAGGCTCAGCGCAAAGCAAAAATCAGTGCCTCCAAACTGGGAAAAGCCATAGCCAGTAAACGATTTACCCCAATACTGCCCACACCTACAACCTCAGCTACGCAGTTGCCCAACGCCAGGCCTCCTCAGGATCTGCTTCAGCTTTACCTGGAGCTGCAGGAGCGCAAACTGAACATGTGGGCTCAGCAGAAAGCTCTGGAAGAGAGGAAGATTGAAGCTATCAATAATCTGGCGCGTGCCATTACTTGTCTTTCCCAGAACAATACCCTGCAAAAGTTTGAGTCGGAAGCGTCAGCCCAACAGTAATACCTGCCATCATCTTTTCAGATTAGAAAAATTAACTAGATCTTTATATTTAGAGAACTGAATGAATCGTTTCCTTTATTATTCACTTACAAAATTGCTGTGGTTTAAATTGTTGCACTCATGTAAAATGAGCAAAGAATAAGTCAAATATTGTATTTTTGTTTTTATTAAAATGTAAAAAAAATATACAAAGTGTTTGTCTATATTTTTATCAAAAATTACAAAAAATACTATGCATTACACACAGAATTCAAGTATATGATTTATACAAATTTACCACATATTTTCTACTTCTGTAAAGAACTTGCAGTACTGAACTTTAAAGGAAATGCACTTTTTCTTTGGAAATAAGCAAATTTTACAACTGCCCTGAAGTAAAACAGTTGAGTTTTACTGTTTTTTTAATCTACTGAACTAATCTCAGCATGTGGACCGCCAGGAATTGAGTTTGAGACCATTGATCTAGCACTTTTAGCTTAGCTTAGCATAAATCATTGAATCAGATTAGACCGTTAACATCTGTACTAAGATGGAAAATTAAAAAAGCAACTTTTCATCTTCTGTCAGTCTTGGCACACAAGAGTCAAGCTGCAATTAGGAATGATTTAAAAATTGTTTTGAGCAAGATGCTAATGGTCTAATCAGATTTCTTTATCTATGCTAAGCTAAGCTAAAAGTGCTCCTGCCAGATCTGTTGAGCGACTTCTTGCATTTGAAAATGGTAAAACTCAACTTATCAGCATATTTGGTGGGCAGAGCGAGGCTTCATGAAACGATGAAACAGTTGAAGCAAACGTGTCGAAGTTTCGAAACCCGTTTCTACAGTGACACCTAGTGGTAATTTATGTATTACTCTGGAACAGCTTCAAGAAAGAAACTTAAGCAAATTAAGTTATTGAACCCCACGTTGTAGAATTGATATTTCAAGTAATTGTAAGGTTTGAATCCAGGGTGATGCAGCTATAGACATTAGTTTTTAAATACTCGGTTCTTGTAACGGGTTTAGTTTTAACATTGGTCCCAATAAACAATTTGTGAATAAATAGATCTTGTTTTGGTCATAAAAAAATTAACATTATTAAAATACATCATAAGCGACCATTTCTGAGCATTTGTGCAAGTTGGGATTCGAACTCAGGACATTTGCAGCACACTTACTTTGTGCACACACCTAGGCTACAGGACATAGAGGACTTTCCCTACCCTGTCAATCAAATGCAAATTCGCCAGGTCTCAAAACATTTCTGAAAAGGCCAATGCTTTGAAACGCTTTAGTCATGTGACCTGGGCGTTTCGAATCACCTTAGTCACGTGACCTGGATGTTTTGGATCATGCTTAGGTGCAGTGTTTTTAAACACTTGCGATTCGGGATCTCGATACTGTGTCTAAATGTCAGTTTCATGTCCGCCATCCTTACTTATAAGAAACTTTCATTTAACAGTTCAATTCATATTCATAACGTTTGCAGTGACGTTTTTGTCAGTTTTTTTTTAATGTGTGAAGGTTTTGGTTGCAAGAACTTTTAATGAATATAAAAAAAATTGCTTATGAAGATGAAAGTTACAAAGCGATCAAATGACAAAAGATTTAATTTGGGTTAATTATTCCTTTGAATATGCAAATTAGTGTCAAAATCTTATTGCGTTCCTCCTTCCAGTGAGCTATAAAGAAGGTTCGCCACGGTCTCTCTCATTTTCACCCCAGCAGCATCTTGGTCAAGCTCCTCCACATCTTCCACTGCGCTTCTCTCTATTAGTCCCTTCGTCACGTCCCCCATGTCCAGGAAAACATTGTGCAAAACACAAGCTGTCAGAACCACAGTCTTTGCCCTCTCAAAGTTCCCCATATCCAGATATCTCAGTTTCTGGAATCGCTCCTTCAAGTCTGCCACTGCCTGGTTGAATCGGCCCAAATGGTTCGTCAGCGCTCTGTTGTAAAGGTTTTCTTGTGGACTTCGACCTGGCGAAAATGGAGTAAGTATCTGTTCAGTGAGTGGATGTCCGACTCCAGCAATCAGACAGGCTCCTGGAGGAAGCATCTCGGGGTGTTTCTGGAGCCTTTCAATCAGTGCTCGTCCTCGGTCACTTTCGGAGCCTTTGCTGATATGACAATAAATGAAGCGTCCATTGCTGTTGCACACCAGCTCCAAGTTTAGCCATGAATCTGGATGCGCTTCACTCTTGAGTCTTTTGGCATCCGGAGCATCCGTTTCACTGTCTGGTTTTCCCGAGGGAAGGCGTATGGGGATGCGTGTGTCACCCAGCACCCCGAGTACTCTAGGAAGACCTCTCTCTTCCAGACCCTCGCTGAGACTGTGCCAGCTTGAGAAAGGAAGCAGATTTTGTAGGGCCTCCTGTCCTGCATAAGGAAAGGAGAACCGCAAAGTTAAATGATTAAAGTCCGCATAAACCGGAAGCTACGACAATTTTTTTGTTTCATAATTTTTTTCGGATAGTGAAGCAGTTCCTAAGGAAATTGAATATTAAATGAGAGGGGGAAAGTGGGCGTGGGTTGTTTTGTCAACTGTGAGCTGATTGGAGGTAGTAAATTAGGCAATTCATTCAGAAAGATTGGGGAAAAACAGTTTGGGGAGAGTTATTACAATCTAACAGTTACCTCACCATTTCTGTTTGTTGTCAAAACTGACAGTTGGTGGGGTGTAGTAAAGTATGTTAGCCACGCCCAAAACATAATCTTAAAATATAACTGAAAACAAACAGGAAGTGCAATTTTACATTGATTAAAGATTACAGGGGCAAACTTTTATTTTCTTAATGACATTCACAGATGAACTGCATTGTGAGCTAACCAAATGAATATGGTTAGTTTTGATTTCATGTGTACTTTGAAGGGTCTGTTCACACTTGTTGTATGTTTCTCTTGGTTTGAACTAAAGAAGAAAGGGATACTTTTTTAATTTTGGTGCACTTTATTCATGCTGTAATTTTAAGTCAGAGCCTAAACACCAAATTAAACTGAACTTACTAAATGATTTTAGTATGCTGGGATAAACATGCTGTTTTTATGTGTGCGTGCAGTATGATGATATTAAAATAAAATAAAAAAATATATATATTTTTTAGAAGCTTATAAAATGTGTAAAGGAGTCAAAGAATTGGCAGAAACTATTCTATCTCACACACACGCAAAAAATCTGCTGCAAAGAGATTTTCTAACTTCTAACTGCTTTTCTAACATCTCTATTGAGAAACATTGCAACTGTGACAAAAACCATGTCCATGTCTCACATTTCACCACACCACACCGCTCATTTTGAGGATTTTTGTAAGTTTTAAGATGAGAAAACAATGTGCAAACACTATGAGGAAAGCACATTTTTAAAAATAAATTCCTTTCTTTTCTTACAAACTAATTTGGCTTTGCATCTGACCATGATCCTTGATAACTGTGAAAACCAGCAGACCAATCTTAATTATGTTGTTTGATTTAAAATGACGTTTAGATCATTCTGAAATATTGGAGATAAAGTGTGCCGTCAAAATCATTTGGTTCAATTATGACACATAAAACGCATTCTCGCAAGACTTTTGTTCTGGCAACTTCCATTTATTTATTATTATTTACTGTTTTTTCAACTTTGAAGAACAGGACAGTGAAAAGTGTAGATAGGAAGGCATGAGGAGCTGAGAGAGAGAGTGAAGAAAAGGATGTGCAAAGGACCTCGAGCCGTGAATGGAACTCAGGTTGACATGAGCACCTCAGGGACGTATGTCGATGCACTTCATCCCTAGGCTATTGGCGCCAACATCAACTTCATTTTAATTAATGGAATTTTGTGCCAGTTTCGCAGGAAGTAATGATATTGTTTTCTTGATCACAATGGAAATTGGAAATTTGGTTGAAAATGATTTATGCATGTCATTTTGTGCTCAATAGATTCACAAATGTAATCGTTTTTTTTTATTAGTTTTAATTTGGTATTTTCAGCTTTTATTTGAATTTCAATTAAAACATTTCAGCCATGCATTTTGTCAGTTTCGTCATTTTTGTTATATTTAAAATGTAGAGTTTTGAGGTTTTAACAAGCAAAACTGGCTTGATAACCAGTAAAAAAATCCTTTATGCATTTTATTTGTTTTTAGATTTCATAATAGTTACATAATAATTTCAAAAAGAAACACAAATAGCTTTAACTTTGTATGTATAGCATGATAATTAAAGAAAACAAAGCTGAGACTGTCAATGTTTTTTTATATCAAAAAATATGTAAGGAAAATGTAACTGTGAGAACTAATCTAAAATATGAATTAGTAATGAAAATACATGATCTCTTTTTCAAACTGCTTTTACCCTGTTCTTACTAATTACATAGCCTTAGATTCTGATAGTGTGAACGTATCATCTCTTATTATCTCATACCTGTAGGCCACTGAATGATGCGATTCTGCTGCGCGATCACTTGATCACAGAAGGAAAAGAAGATCCTGTGAATATTTCCCTTCTCCAGATGGAAACTGGAGGACACGCTGCGATAACTGACACGTTTGGACAGGAGGGTGAGGGACAGCAGGACAGTGTGAGACATGGACAGTCGAGCTCTTCCAGACATGCGGTTTTTGCTGTAGCTCGTGTTGGAGCTCTGCAGAAAATTAGTCACATACTGCGGAAAAAAAAAAAACAAGAAAATAATTTTGTTAAGCAGTAATTTTTTTTGTTTCTACTAGGTATTGTAAAACGAAAAAAGTAATAACATGCAGAAATAATGATAAAACAATAACTGACAGTCGACTCACATCATTATAAAAAAGATCTTATAAGACTTTTATATGACAAATTTTTTTTTAACAATTTTAAAAACATCTATCAGAAAACTAGTAAAATAAAAAAATGAATGAGTAAAATTGCTTTCTTGTGGTGTTAAAAAAAAAGCTACATTCCAACAGAATTCACTTTATATTAAACTGTCAAAACTTTTTTTGGAAAACAGCAGTTCTCAACATATTTAGTTCCCTTTGGCTTTTCTAGTTCTTTGTGATTTACTTGATAAAAAGGATAATGTATACTCACAATTCCTACCCAGTAAAACGTTGTAATATTTTTTGATGTTCACTAACTCTACATCTAATTTGTACATAAATAAAATAAATAAATAATTAAATAATAATACTGTTGGATTTATTCAGCACTATTTTTAAATTATATAGAATTAACAATCTGTATTTCTACTCATAATTAAAATGATTTCTAAAGAACTAAATGTAACGAAGAAAGCAGTAACAGCTGCTGAATATTTAACTCTTCAGAAAAACATTCAAATAAATGTTTCTCCCACAGTCCAAAGATATGCGGTACAGGTGAATTGGGTAAGCTAAATTGTCCGTAGTGTATGTGTGTGAATGAGAATGTATGGATGTTTCCCAGAGATGGGTTGCGGCTGGAAGGGCATCCGCTGCGTAAAACAAATGCTGGATAAGTTGCCGGTTCATTCCGCTATGGCGACCCCGGATTAATAAAGGGACAAAGCCAAAAAGAAAATAAATGAATGAATGAATATATGGTAATAATACAATACAAATATTGCTGTGTTACTGTTTTTTTGTGAAACGAGTGCAGCCTTGGTAAGCGCGGTAGGTTCAAATAAAAATGACTTGATATATTAATTATTTTTAAAAAATGTCCACTGAGTAGTAAGGCTTAATTAATTTGCATAATTTTTTCAGGTCTTAAAAATGAGGTTATGAGTTTTTTGGCTTGATTTGTCTTATTTTGGGTAATTTTAACCCTTGTGGATCCTTATAGAATTTTTTTTGTCTTTTTAATTTAGTTTTTTTTGATAATTTCAGAAAATGTTAGTATCTCACTCCTAGTATCTCATTCCTTTTATAAACAACTGTTGTACCTAGTGTAAAATTGATTAATATCAGGACCATAAGGACCAAACCTGCAATACTAAAAAGTAAATTTGTAATATTTTAGCCCATTTTCCTTGTTCTGCTTTTTGAGCACTGCAGAACAAATAAATAACATGTAAATATAATTATGTGAACGTGAGTTGAAGGTTGTTGTTTTTTTTTTTACAAAGTACACAAAACATTTAAATGCATCAAAATAATATTGTTTCTGGTGACAGACTTATACAAACTACAAGTATCCAATTTACATTACGTAAACATACTGTAATATTGAGTGTTTAAAATAAAATATTTCTAATATATAAATTAATACTTTGCGGCGACACGGTGGCGCAGCAGGTATCGCTGTCACCTCAAAGCAAGAAGGCCGCTGGTGTTTCCCAGTAAAACATATAGTGGATAATTTGGTGGTTCATTCCATTGTGGCAACTCCTGATTAATGAAGGGACTAAGCCAACAAGAAAATCAATGAATGAATGAAATGAACACTTTTTTTGTTGTTGTTATAATGACAGATGCTGGAAAATTAATCCACGCCAGCAAAAGAGTAAAAATAATAAAATACTTGTAAGATGGTATTTTAGAATTTTGTCCTCTGAGCACCTTTGTGTAACTTTAAATTAAACACACATGGGTAAAATCATCATGTGGTCCCCTTGAAAGTTTCCTGAGGTGCTGGTTCTGGAAATACTGATTGTATTGGTGTCTAGATGATAACTGACCTGAACCGTGGGATTTGCCTCCATGACTTCAGTAGCATGTGAGCGCTGTAAGGCAGACTCTTGAACAGGCTGCTTGGGCTCTAGCTGCTTTGGAGTTGGTGTTGGATCTGCTGCAGTGGAGTCCTCCTGTTGAGCGGAGTTTGTCTGCTCCTGAACCTGTGCCACTAAGTCAGCCTCGATCATCTCCTCCACAGCACGCTCCAGCCGCTGGTCCAGCTCCCAGTGAGACAGCGGCTCCCATTCAGCCTGGATCACGTCCATGATCACCCTTCCCGCAGCCGCCACATTCTGGTGAAGAATCTCCATCTGGGTGTCTTTTTTATTAAAGCAAGACACTGCAGGTGAATAGAGTAAAACAAAAAGTAGTATTTATCACCATACTTCATTTGTTTGAGCTAGATCAGTCTTAAAGTGAATACATTTACCAAATAAAATTCATACACCCACAACACAATTTAGACATACACAAATCCAATTCAAGAATTTAAAACATGACTAAAACATCCATTTTGTAACTTCAAAGCATGATTCAAAAATACACAAATGCAAATCATTTGGCAAAAATATTTTACTTGTGAACTATATACAGTAATTGTGTTGTGTAAACGTGAATTGTGCCGTGTATGAATGAATTTCACTTTGTAAATGTATTATTTCTGAGCGTGATCTGGCTCCATACTCTGTTGCCTAATTCATTAAGAATTGCAGAAGTTTTGGTTATTATTGTAATGTTGTTTATTATTATTTATTATTATATTTTAAATATTTCCAGCATAAAATATGAATACCATATATTATAATTAGAGACAATCAAAGGCTTTTACTGAGTTTTTTTGGGAGTGTCTGTTTTTATCATTCTATTATTCAGAAAACAGAGCAGTCTAAAACAAACAAACAAACAAACAAACAAACAAACAACAACAAAAACCCACATATTTACAATTTTATTGTCTAAAATAAAACGCTGTGTATAATCAGCCATGTATATGTATGAACATATCCCTCTATAAAAAAAAAAGCTTTCATTATATCAATAAATCTGTAAAATCTGGTAGGAGGTGTGTGTTTGTGTGGAGATTTATAGCTCAGTGCAAAAGGGGGAAAAAATAATTTTGAGAAAACTCCATTAACATTTTATTTTACCTCAAACACACTGATAACGTCTGACACACATTTATTAAGTATGATAAAAGAAACATTTAAACGTGTACTTTAGATGTTTTCGCTACATTAAACCGAAAAACACACTTGAAAAGCAAAAAAAAACTTAAATTTGACAAGTATAAGAACAAAATGTTTTCCTACACTGTCAGGGGTGCTTCTTTCAAGGCTAAGCAAACAAAGTTATCTTCAAAAGTATACATTAAACACTGACAAGGGTTTTGTAACGATACATTCAAGATAATAACTACTAAATAGCATTATAAACAGCTAAAGCAATAGTGAGGGTATATCAGTAAACAACACTGTTGTAACTTCAACGTGCAGAATCAATGGACTGATATGGTTAGCTTAACTTGTAATTCAGAACAGTTAATGTAATTTTTTTAAAGTACTAACTGGCACGAATGCATTAATAGCATGAATTCAAAACAAACAGTAGATATTTCAAATGACAGACCTTTACAACTGACGACCGTTTCTTTCCATTAGCCTCTGATGCTACTGCAAATAGTGGCCCTTCTGCGCATGCGCGTGTTCACGCGGCGACAATTGGTGCTTTATGACATCAGTACATCTGTATGTTGCGCCCCATATAGCTACAGCTAGATTAGTCCACTGACCTTTTTTAGCAAGTTACGTTTGCTTTCGTTTTTCAGGAAAGTTTTGAATAGGCTGTTTTACACGTATTCGCATTAATTACAAAAACTCATTTTAACTTGTTTTCGACTCATTCGGTCATATTCGGTCAAATAAAACAAGTCCTTGATATAACAATGTGATAGTGATTGTATTATTTTAATAGATAGAGGATGTTTTTTTTTGTTTAAGCTACTAATAAAAAAAACCCTTATGTGCAAAATTTTATTTTACATAGCAATACTTACCTCCAAAGCACAACTGAAAGAGTACAAATATTTCATTACAATATGAATTAACTCTCTCCTTTCTCCCTTCAATGTCAATCATTTGGTTTTTGTAAAGCTAATTAACTTATTTCTTGAAAAGACCCAGAATATCCATGTTTAAATGTTCATATGTTTAAATATAGAAATCAAGTTTTGAATTAGAGGTTTTCGTGTCCAAATCCTAATAAATCACATTTTAAAGCATTTTATTTTCCTGCAACACAAGTTTGTAAATTCCTAAATATTCCTGTTATTTTCCCATGACTTTTTATTATCCAAAATTTCCCACAGCTTTTGTTCCAGGACTGGTAGTTATTCTATCTGATATACTGCAATTATATCTACACAATAACAAAAAATCAAAACCTAAAGGTGGCAACCTCCTTAATAAACAGACACTGAACATTAAACAAGGGAGTGGAAAAGGGCTGATTTTAATTTATTTTAATGCAGTTACAGATACTGCAGCATGGTTTTATTTTCAGTTTGTAACTTTCTGTTTTCTGTTTGTTATTTTTGTAAGAGCACTGTGAAGGAACACTGCCATCACTGAGAAGGATAAGGGTGAGTTTGCAAAAACATTAGGAGCTTGTTTCTTTTTTTTTCCCTTGGGATGAACACAATGTCAGCTTTTGTGTTAAACATTCACTTTTTTAAGCAACTGTGCCCAAAGGCTTCATTCTTATTGATCTTAATGTATTTTACATGATTCTTTCCACCATTTTAAAATGCCGCACACACACACACACACACACACACACACACACACAAAGAAAAAAAAAAAGACAAAAGCATTTACACTCCTCTCAAAAATCAAACCAGAGAACTGAATGTGAATACTTGAGCCTCCTAAAGAAAGATTCAAAAACGGACACTAACTCCAACACAAAATGATAAAGAAATGTAAAACACACTTCAAGAAGCGACAATGCATGTGGAAAAATGTATTTACAATGAAACCACTGTATGTCAGAATTCACCATAACCATGTGCTGTGTATTATAATTCGCAGGTATAACCTGACGGCATCCATGCCCATTCTGAAGTTCAGTCAGTTCCATGTGCATTTACACTATAGTAAGTCGGTAACATAAAACGATTCAGCCTACGGCCTTTTTGCACCCCAATAAAATTATGAAGGATCTAAATAAGAATAATTATAATATCAATACTCATTACACACAACAGCGTACTGTAAATGCGATCAGTAAAGTGGGCCTTTGTAAAACCTTACAGCCACTAACACAAACCCAACCCAGCCCCTAACAGATCGAAACACACAAAAAGCACAAAAGGTTGAACTCCCCAAACATAACATTTGCGTGAATTAAATAAGCACAGGTTTAAATACTTGGGTCTGACAAATGAGCAAAATTCATCCAGAAATGAGGGGAACTGTTACCAGAAATCAAAATGTGCCTGCACGCGAGAAGGGAAAAGGGCTTTGTGATTGGCGGATAAACCTGTAGATGAGCAGACACTAAATATAGGAAGGGTTTTGCGACAATACGGTGAGAGTTAAGCTGCTAGTGCTTGATGGGACATGAGGAGTAACAGGGAGAGCGATTCAAATTCTCAGCAAAGTTTCAATATCACACGAGACCACTCTCACTCATGCTTATAACCCCCTCTTGCTGTAACTCGATACACACTGCCATCTTAAAACACGCACATTGTTTTGGACACTCTTTACCCCTGCCGTCTACCCCCTCCCTCCCCCCCCAAACCCTTTATCGTTGGTTTGTCCTTCACTGCACGGCTTGTTCGTTGGCGGTGCTGCCCGAGTCTTGAGGCTTCATAACATCAGGAAGCTCAGGAGGGCTGGAGAAGGCCTCTATTCTTAGAGGCTCAAAAGCATCATCTGGCAGGAAAAAAAACAGACACTGTGAGCAAATGCGGACCAGCAAACACAGCAAAGTATATTAGGGCAAATGAGAAACTCCTACCGCTGATGCGAAAAGCCAGTCCTACTGTGGCTGGAGCCTGAGGTCTGGCTGTCTGGTTTGTGAATCCACAGTCTCCAAGAGTCTTACTATCTTCTAGCAGCATGTCATCCTGGGGAACAGGGAGAGATCATTTAATAAGCTGAATTATATATTTGGACCACTTTAACTGATTCTAAAGATTGTGCATCAACTGCTTATTCCCGTTTTGCTGTTCACCTTCCCACCACCACCGTCCATTTTACTTTGTCCAACATATAGCTGTTTGTGAATTTAAAAGGTCTCTAAAAATCAAAGTGCAAGACAAATAAAGTCATCGTCTCCCAAAAAAAAAATCAACTCTGATTATAATCTATTATTATACTGCTGAAACGAGTCATCAGCAAATGCAGTTTCACTTCCATAACTGATCTACACAGATCTGTAAATAATGTAGAATACCAGGGCGCGAGTCCACCGAAGAACTGTCACCGAGGCCCCCTTTACACCAATATGCTTAGTTTTAAAACACATGAGTTTTGCTACAGTTTCGCCATCTGTCCACACTACCCCAGAGCTTGAGCGCCAAAAACAGAGCGTTTTGAAAACACTAAAGAAAAACACTACGTCACTTTTATTTTGGGAAGACATTTGCCATCAACAATAAGTCCAGTGCAATCAGGCACTGTATTACATAGTTTAATTTCTGATTATATAAATTATATATTTCTATTTATAGCAAAGGTGCCCAAACTCAGTCCTGGAGAGCTGGTGTCCTTAAGATATTAGCTCCAACTTGCCTCAACACACCTGCACAGATAGAAAGCTTAGCAAGAGCTTGATTACCTAGCCCAGGTGTGACTAAACTTTGAATCACCCTCAATGACAGAGTTTGGGCACCCCTGCTTTAGTGAAAAAAGCCTTCAAGTAATCAATTGCTGTAGCCTGACAATCCTCTGGGGGATGAAGCTTGGCCCAAATGTGTGTTCTCTACGACAGCTTTTGCAGTTTCATTGTTATGCACCCTCTGGGGTCAGCATAGGTGCTGGAATCTCAGTGAATACTTGCCTTAGGCCCCATTTACACAAGTGCGTTTTCATTTTAAAACGCATAAGTTTTGCTACGGTTACGCCATCCGTCCACACTATGCCAGAGTTTTTAAGCAGCGAAAACAGAGCGTTTTAGAAACGCTGGAGAGGCCGTTTTCATTCTAAAACACTGCTGCTCCGTCTCAGTGTAGATGGAGGAAAACGGAGACCTTTGAAAAAGGGAGGCGTGGCTGCTGAGATCCGCCACGTGATTGGGGCTTTTTGGTCATTGCGTAACCTTCCCTTATTCGTCAAGCGCACATGGCTATAACACCACTGGCAGACGGCAGACCAGCCTTCACTGTAAACACTGTGTTTTCGATAGCCATGGATGTTTTATATTCATTTGTTATTTTTAGTAACAACTCGACCTCGTTGTCTGTCCACAAAAAGACCTCTCTTGCTTTCTTTGCCATCGCGATCATCGTTCAACCAGCGTTTGTTGACTAACAATAACCAAATGCCGAGCGAGACACGTGCTTCCTGTTTATACTTGAACGCGCATGCCCAGAGTGCGCGAATGGTCACGTGATATACGTTTCTGGTGGCGTAGTGTGGAGGGACATCTGTTGAGAGACGCTTGGGTGAAACGCTAGTGTGGACGCGGATCGTTTTCATGCTAAAACGCTGTTTTAAAACTAAAACGCACTAGTGTAAACGGGGCCTTACAGACATGAGAAATATATCAACAAAGCTTGAAATCTCTTAAATGAACCAACTACACTTGAAAACAGATGTCCTTTGGTTTTGTAAGCTGTATGAAATGAACATGAAGATGCAGGCTGTCCTGTCTGACCTCATGAACTCCCACCTCCACTCTCAAACACAAATCGCATGACGGTAACTTACTGATTGCCCACAAACTTGTAATCAAAGACGTCACTTTTATTTTGGGAAGACATTTGCCATCAACAATAAGTCCAGTGCAATCAGGCAGTGTATTACAAAGTTTAATTTCTGATTGCGTCCTCCAGAAAGGGCCATAAATAAGGTTGATGTCGAGATCTAGTTTCCTTTGAGTGTGCATGCGGATTAGCTTAGGCAACCTTAGGAAAAATGTATTTTTTGTTTGATTTGAATGTTTAGAAACAAAATTTAAGAGTTGGCTAAATTTTATTGGTGATTGCAAATATTAACTTTAATTGTACAATTGGCTGGAAAATTTGACGTTTCCACGTTCAAATAAATAGAAGTTGCACTTGCATGCCTAAAAGATTTCGCACAAATGGCCTCCAAGTGATGGGACTCACCTTAAAGGGACTTCGTCTACCTTTTCTTTTAAATGCACATACAGTTGAAGTGCTCACAGCTATGCAAAAATGCTTTGGCGACCACGTACCCTTACTTTGCATTTCCAAAGGCATCTGATTTGCCATTTAACTCATAAGCTCAGCAAAAGCAAGAGTGATTGAGTATTATTCTTTATACTACCCACTGGGAAATATCCTGCTTAACTTGTACTTGCGATCAATACTATATGCTAAAATCAATGTCATTGTTACTGTACATGTCACAACCTCTGAAGCTGGATTCCATATCTAACATATGCAAGTGGTAGACCAATCACAAGACTGTGCCATCTGACCAATCAGTGTTGAAAATACATCATTAAAAACTTTATTTGGTGTTTCCTGACAGCTACAGTCAGTTTTGAAGAATAAGTCTAAAAGAAATTGGATTTAAAAGCCACTAAATATCCAGCTGTGGTGACAGTGTGAGATGGTGCAAACCAATTATATAGCCATAGCTAGCATTTAAGTCCTGTATATTGATGTCCTCTACTGAAAAACAAGCACTTTTTAAATGACAATAGCAGAATTTAAAATAAAGCAACTAAATGGCACTCAAGCACCCTATTTCTATTCTAAAATTATTATATTAAATCACTAAAACATGAAGTCTAATATAACATAAATCCCACAACATGTACTGAATTTCATAGTGTCAGTTTTTTTTATTTCACTTTCTTGTTTAATCAATTACTACGATTACAAAGTCTGGGGGTGGTCATGTTTCTATGGGCGCACTTACACTATGTACAAATGCCTTGAACCGTGCTGAAGCACGCTTGTCCCTGCACACCTGGGCACGGATCAGATAGCATAGTGTGAGTGCGCCATATGATGTTTTTGGAACAAATACAGCAAAACGATAATGTGAAATAGCCAAAACCTTTTTAGGATTGTATGATAAACAACAAGGTTTATTTGAATTGTCTATTAAATTAAAATAAAAATGTACATAGACTGTACATAATGTACATAGATGTACAAAAACTGTCAGTTTTCATCAATATAATGGATACATGCTACATAAAAATGTTCATTTTTTTTTTTTTTAATTTTCATAAATAATATGATCCAACCTTCAGGTTATACTAACAGAGTTGTAGCATTATTTACAAATATAAATAAGTCACTAATAACTTTCTTCGCTGACCTTATAAAGCCTCTGATCCTCCGGTGCTCGCTTCAGAATGCCCTCCACAATCCGCTTCAGCTCGTAGACTGTGGTAGACTCTTTAGCATCTGTGAAGATGGTTGTCTTGTGACGTCTGATCATCAAAAAGACATCCTAAAGAAAAAAAGAGAAAAAAGCAAGCCAATTACTCAATTCCATCTGATTATAAAATGTCTCATTTTATCTTTATGGTATATCCTTTACACAGCAATGTGACTTAATTAAAATAACAAAATACATATTTTCTTATTTCAACGTGTAGTTGAATTTATCTGTTGTGGCATTTCTATAGTTGCAGTGGTAATAGAACAACTATTATATTATAAGCAAATGACCCAATATGGTATTAAATTTTCTCCAAATATCCGTATTATAAAACAATCCACCAGCTTACTGTAGTAATAAAAATTATACAACAGTATTTACTACATTTAATCAGTTCACTAAAGTTAATACTACAGTATAGTATGATGTAGCATTAAATAAATGTTGCAAATAGAGTAATGTATGCAGAACAATAATGCATTAGTGCTGTTAAAGATTAATCGCAACAGATAGCATACAAAAAAAGTTTGTATATACTTTACTTTTATTAAATTATATTGTATTTTATTTATATGTGTGTACTAGGCATGGGCCGATTTAAGATTCTGATGGTATGATAACCTTGGACAAAAATATCACTTTGTGATTACTGTTCTAAAATGTATTCTTTTTAAACATCTGGGTAAAATTTTGAGAAATTAAATTTATTATGAGAAACTTTTGAGAAGGCCAAATCATTAGAATGAATAATTTATGTGCCCTATGTTACAGAATCACTGGATTAATTATTTTACAATTATGTCTAAGGTGCCTGACGGTGCCATTTTGGGGGTTCCAAAGATTTAGTCCCAGTTTAATTCTAAACAACTTGATATTTTGGCCTTTACCCTTATTATTAGCTAGGCGAATAATGAAATAAGCCTCCAACTACATCCCAATGGCTTGTGGATACCATGCATTTTCTAGAGTTGGAAAAGGTTAGATGCTCTGGGAAAACTAATTTCTTTAAAAAGTGGCAATATTTTATAACTTACTTTAACTCTCCTAACATCTTACCTTCCATTTAACAGATGCACTCTGCTTTTTTAATTTATTTATCCTGTAGTAATTTATTTTTTGTTTGTTTTTAACTATTATTATCTCATAATGTTTAATCGTAAATATTTACTTTTCAACATTGATAATTTATCTGAACATTTGATTGTTGAATGTCTGCATTTGGTTGTAATTCAGTTGGTTGTAATTTTCTGTACTGTTATTACTCTTGTCAGTTTTCTTTTCCTCTTAGTATTATTTATTTAATTTTTTGTTATTGTTTTTATTCTCTTTAGAAATAAAAACGACAACAACATAGATAACGATATGTAACAATTTGTATTGAAATAGTGTTTGTTTGTTTTTGTTTTTCACAACAAATTTGAACCATTGACTTCTGCCGTCTTAATTCGTTTTAAAAAAACAGATTTCATTGCAATTTAAAACAGCATCTTTGGAGATCTTTTCTGCTGGAGGTACTAATTTCCTATAAACTTAAAACAAAACGTAAAAACAAATAATAAAACAATATATTGTAAGAACAGTATAGCAGAAATTTTAGGACTTGACTTTTCCAAACCACGTTATACCTTGAAAAAGGTTATCCTCCCATGCCTAGTGTGTGCTGTGTATATTTAATATGCATATTTAAATAGACATGTAAAATTTGATTTATTTATATATAGCAAAATTATTGAAACATTTAATATTTAATGTACATATATGTATTGTATGTGTGCTTTAACATTTACATAATATACACATCACATTTGTATTAAGAAAATAAAATAATTATTTTGTACGCGATTAATTGTTAAACATTGCTAACTTGTACTACACTTTACGATAGCAAGGTTCAAAAACACTATAGTATTTTCTATAAATTACTGTAGTATTTTTAAAAGTGGGTTAAGCAGATACGTTTATCCAAAACGACTTATAATTGGGGAAAATAGCAAAAACGTATGTTTTCGAAATGTACAAGTAGTACAACTGCTGTTTTTCCAATCAAGCAATGAAAAGCAGATGGCGAACAGCTGAAACGTGTCAACCAAGTTAAACAATTGAAAATGAAACGCCGACAGCTGCGATTGTTTGAAGTTGTTGTTTACGTTAACGTTAGTTGATGGCAACACCTTGGAAATGCGGCGCGTAGCGGTGCGGTTTGTTTACTGCCAAATAACCGAGCTGCCTAATAAACGAAGGGCTACATTTTTCTGTTAAACCAACTCTAAAGCGGATAAACCGCGTATTATCGACGTCGCGCTATCGCAAGTTATCTTTTAAAAATGGACGCGCAAACTGACGCTAGAGACGACGGCAGACTACAAACATGTAGCGCCCGACCCGCGCTCGATAGCCTATTAATTATTATTATTATTCACACTCGTTTATAACGTCGATTAAATGACTATGTAAGGATCATAAAGGCACAGCCCAGGATGATCAATGACAGGACCAGCCCGTTCCTACATTATGGAGCTGTCATGAAATCAACACCGCGATTAACAGCCCTGTTTCGGCCACAGCGTCGTGCAGCCCATGAACACACTAGCAAAACAAAACCGACTGTCCATCGATTCTTAATATCCTCTAACCAGACAGGCCGTCGAGCGCCATTCGCTGACAATCTAATTAGCAACCTGGTAAATTGGGCGGATTTAGCTTGGGAATGTTAGCCCGGTTGCTAAAAATATTGCGAAACAAAGAGCTCTGAATAAAGGCTGCGTTTGCACACGGTAGCCACTTCAATCTGCATCTAGTTTGTTTACAATCCTTCACGACTACATTTTTGAACTCCAAAACGACTAAATCGATTTGATCTAGGTTTTGTTAGCTTCCTCACTCACCATTTCTCTACGTCTGTTTCGCTGACTTCTTCCACTATCCCACGCTGCACTGCGGAAATCAAAGCGCTCGATCCAGTCCTCCACAATCCCAGATGTCTTTGCGCGAGCAGCGTGAACTCTTTCCTGTGGAGGAGACGGTCGCGCCCTAGTGGCCTCATATAATTCGATACTTTCCTTAAACGATCACTTGTTGCTTGGAACACAATCCGTTTCATTTACATTGCGAGCATTTCGATCTAGAGCGATTTCAGTTAAAATAACTCTTAATGCTTACAGTACATGTTTGACGATGAAAAGTACTGAATTGATTCCGTAGGGATTTCTCTAATGGCCCAAAACATTCATTGGGATAGGATGTGCACATTATTTGACCATTTATTGGAGACTCTAGACTAGTCGTTCTTAAACAAAGCCTCTAAAACTGTTATTCTGTTTTAAAACAAGACAAAATGTACTGTAAAATATGCTAAGAATTCTAAATTGAAGATGGGGTCATATTTTATAAATATGAATGAATCCCCTTTACACCTGTTCGAGAAACGCTGAATAAAGCCCCGTTTCGAACGTGGGGCTCAGGGCTAGGTTAGTCTAAACAGAATTTTGAGCCATCCTAACTGAAAATAAATTATAAGTGACAGAGATATATCTTAAAGTACATCCACATTAATATGTCCCAAGTAGCACAGCTATAATAATGTTTAGAGGGGGGAAACAAACTATATATAATAGAAACGATTAAATATTGAAGATAAACTTCTATATAAAATATTAAATATTTAATAAAGGTAAATTAACAGTTACTCAAGTGGTTCCAAAGCTTTGAGGGCTTTTTAAAAATGTTCTGAACACAAATGAATTTATTTTGATGAACACTGGGAACGGTCAGCCACTGATATCTGTAGTAGGAAAAAACTATTTTGAAATATTTGTGTGTTGAGACGGTGTTGTAAGGTCGTTTCAGAAGAGATGGTGTGGGGCAAGAAATTCAAATGAAAATGAAATGCACAAAGACACGGCCTCAAAAGTAGTACAAACTGTTTATTCTGAACAAGTCCTTGCTGGATAAAACATGATAAAAAGTTTATTCGGAGAAAAAAGGCTAACATTAAAAGTGCACAGTTCATTTTAGAACCTCACAATGTCCTTCAAGATTGCCTGCAACTCCTAGGAGGGATCAAGACTTTATAACAAAGCTTTTGATTCATTAACGTTATCATTATTCATCTCGTTAAATCAGTTATTTACAAACACTTCAAAATGACCAAATAAAACTTCTTGCCCTCTTTTTTCCAGCAGTTTACTTTAGTTAATACTACTCTTTAATACCGTTAAAAGGTATTTATTCACAATGCTGCGTTATATTTCAATATGAAAGTCACAATAATAATAACGGAGTCTCTTTGGACTTCAGTGTTCATTATCCTCCTTCTCTTCATTGATGCGATCTGAACCAAGATTCTTCCTCAAGCTCCAGTTATGATATTCAGGCACACTAGCAACAGAAAAAAAAACACAGAAAACTACTGAACATTCAGAAGATTTACAAATTAGATTAACAAAATATAAGTAACAACCATAACAAAACAATTTAATACTCTTAATTCACACTTACCCAGTGTTTGCTTCATGAAACAACAATGCAATCCGCTGATTCTCCTGTGTTCAAAGTGAAATGTTAATGAGCACAGATGTTAAGGAAATGCTAACACTGATGGACAGCATGGACACAATATACTCACGGAACATTCGTTTTAGGGCCTCAATTTCTTTTAGAGGATTTGGTTTCTGGATTTTGAATGAATACTTTGCGAGATCATCTTCACTGAGCTTGATTGGACAAAAAAAAGGAGAAATATTTCATTATTTACACGGTATAAACTACCGTTCAGAAGATAAAGACATTTCTGAAAAGAAAACTTCTATGCAGCGAGGACACGTTACAATAAAGTTACTAATGTTTCAAAAGATCTAATAATTGCTTGTGAACTTGATTAATAACGAAACGTGACATTAATGACAGGAGTAATGGCTAAAATTAAATAAAAGAAAATACATTTTGAAAAATGTGTCATTATTTTTCCCACAATATTACTGTTCTTCCAGCATTTAAAAAAATAAATACAAGCTTAATGAGTATAATATACCCCCGGAATACTATGACCCCTATTTTGTGCATTGTAAGCATGCAGTATCAAACAAAACCAAAATGTACTAACTGCTAAATGTACTAAAAATTGAGTATTTAAATAGCACTTCACTTTTTTGGACATAGGCTCATTTTACAATCCCAATCGAGTTATACCATTATCCATTCAGCCGATCTCTGGGTCTGGATGAGGCACATTTAGCTTAGCATAAAATATTTAATCGAATAAGATCATTAGCATCTCGCTGAAAAATTCCCAAAAATGTAAATGATATTACCTAGCAATGTTAAATTATGACGTCTGTTGCAGCCATGGTACCTTGAGTATTATGCCAAAATACATGTATAGTTCCAAGCCATATTGGCCTAGAATATAGCACTTTTCATTTTCCGTCAGTCTTAGTACACGGTCTAACTACAGAAGTGTCAAGCTTTCAATAAGTTAATTGACAAAATATTTTGAGGTAGATGTTAATGATATAATCAAATTCATTGATTCTATGCTAAGCTGAGCTAAAAAGTGCTCCTGCCAGACCCAGAAAACTCAACTGTTTAGCTCTAGGGAAGTTGTAAAATGAGCCTATTTCCAAAATGTTCAAATGTATAGTAATAATTCAGTGAACAAAAACTTACTGGCTGATCTCTGGGTGACGAATAAGGCTTATTTCCCTCACAGCGGTGAAGAACCAGGGGTCTGTGTTTGGTATCTGGATGTACACTGCAGTTAAAGCGCAGCACGCTGACAGGCAAATGAACATGCCAACTGTCTGGATGCTTCTTCACCAGATTTTCTACCATGCTGGAGAGAAACGGGACATACATTTCAAAATGACTCCAAGATAACACCGTGACACATGTTCAAAGGATAAACAAACATACTTGATAATGTGATATTGTGTGTGAGGCTCCAGCTGTGACGCCTGGTGATGCCGAGAGACAAGGGAAATATCCTTTATCATCAAAATATTATTTAGTGCTCGGTTAACCTTGAAAATAATAAGGAAAAATGGGAGAAGGTAATTAGTTAAGTGACCAAATTTTAAGCAAGCATGAACTGTTCTAATATTATCTAGAGAATCGCAATGCAGGACTTACCGTTCTGACCTGAATCCCTCTTGCTCCCCAAGGAGTGAGAAACCCTAGAGGGAAACCATATCGGGAAATGGCATCACACATAAGCAGGGCTACAGAATCAGAATTAGGCTTTTCTGACGGGAAGATTTCGATCCACTTGGTGTAATAGTCACAGATGACCACAATGTGGCTGTAAGGGCCTTTGCTTTCTTGAAATGGCCCGGTTACATCTATACTCAGCCACTGCCATCTCTCTGTCACCTAGACAATACCAAAGAAGATTCTTTGTTAGGCGATTTTTTTTTCAAGTCTTCACACAGAAATAGACGTGTATATAAGGGTGCATTCACACCTGTAGACTGATTGTTTTGTTTCGTAACCGGAATTAAAATTGTTACAATGTTGTTGTTTGGTTTTGGTGCGGTTCGCTTTCACACTGCAAAGTTTCTAAATGGACCAAAATAGCTCAAAAAAAGTCATGTGGGAGTTAAGTCTCGTCACATTGGTCAGAGTTTCACGGTTTATTATTTAGTCCCACTCAGCTGTCATGCTTCCTTATTTTAATTTATGACAATGAGCAATAAAACAATATAAGTGAAATGTTGTGCTTTAATTCTGAATAGTGACACTCACAGATATCCTCACCAAATACAAATCAGAGAGGTAAGACTTTCTCATACATAGCCTAGGCTAGAATTATGCATTACAGGCTTTATATGATAGATAATAGATAAACCAAGGCTGCAGTTCGGTCAATTTTCCTAACGAATGAACAGCTCTGCAATAATTCAGTATGCTTTCACTTTCGTATTTGACATAAAACATCCCGCTATAAAATCCCCCTTCTCTCTTCATATGGACATATATGCATATTACATATCCATAACACACTGTGATATAGCCTGGTTCATTAGTTTGTTGGATCGTATTGCTTTCTCACTACAATCGAGTCGAGACCACCTCATTCATGCAATCTCGGACCGATTGTTTTGCCACGGATCAGAGTGTGATTGCTGGTTTCACATTTGATAAAGGAACCACACTAACAGGGGAAACGCACCAGGTTCCAAAACAAAAGTCTAGGTGTGAAAGCACCCTAAATCTGTAAAAGGCTGACCTTGATAAACTTGGTGTTTGGATTTTGAGGTGTTCCATGGGGTGCATCATCACTGGTGACATCACTTCCGGGGTCCTGTATAAGTATATAGAACAATATGTATTCTAAATAAAAACATTCAGGAGACTGGTTTCAGTGTTGTCACGTGTAGGTTCTTAGAAAAAGGTGAACGGTACGCATATTGAGACCAAGTATTTAAAGTACTGAAGAAATACAGAGCTGTTTTATTCACTGCATGTATGGATGATGTGAAAGGTCTAGTTTTACAGATCTTGCTTTTAACAAATGCATTATTAAATTACATGACTTTGCAGTGTCAGTTGGTGCATGAATAAAACTTCTCCAGATATTAAATTTACATCAGGAAAAATATTCTGAATTTACAGCTTAATGCACAGGTAATTCTGCAATATTAATACAACATTAGCCTATAGATATTATCTTATTTAACCGGTCAGTGGTGCCAATGCATATTTAAATAAATATGCCATGTAATCAGGTTGTGCCACTGTGTAAATTAATATATCAGCCACAATGGACATTAACATAGACGTTAGTGTAAAAACTCACAGTCTTTGCAATTTACATGTTTGTATAGACTTTTAAAAAATATATATTTAGTATATCTTTGTATAATATATAAAAACTAATTATCTTAAGAAATTAGTGAGAGAAATAGTAAGAAAAACTGAAGAGTAAGAAAAATAGTAAGAAAAATCTATGGTACACACTGAATTGTTATTCCTGTTATTTTCTACGTCTTCAATAGTCACAGCACTTGTTTTGACAGTAGATTACAAAGGACTACATACACTAGAGTCATCATCAGATTCCTCATCACCCTCTGACAGCTTCATCCAGTGAAAGCTCTGTGAAAACACATTGTTTGGCATATCAGTGTAAAAGTGTGTGATATACTTACAGCTTAAAGCATCCAAACATAAAACAACAATTAGTAACCTGTGGTTTGCAGTAGTCATCATGGAAGCTGCCAGCATGAAAGAGTCCACGGCTGGAACCATCTGAATCCACATTCACACGAACAAATGTCCCTTCAAGCCTAGCAAACCCATAAACAAGTGACGATCAGACAGAAGTAAAACAACTGCAGATTCCGACTTGTTTGATACAAGATACTGTACTTTACCGTGGTGTCACTGGTGCTGACACTGGAGTTGGTTTTGGTTTAATAGGCACTTCAACTGGCGTACGATTCTGAAACATGCAAAGTAAACAAATAATCACTTAAAATAAGGGGTAGAAATAGAGTAAAAGATTAGTAGTGTCACAGTAGAGGACTGCAGCTGTGATGTCAAAAGCCAATAGACCACTGATTCCATCAAGATTTTCCAAGAATTATAATTCAGTAATTCGCACTGTATGTTTTACATTATGAATTAGTCCGTTTTTAGATTTCATCAACTCACATATCGTGTTAAATAGAGAGCATAATAACTACTGTACTGTAACCATTATGTACATAATTAATATTTCACTTAAACGCAATAGTTCATGGAAAAGCCAGTTACAAATGGCCAGAGTTTTATTAAGAAATTCCAACTGTTATTGATTTATTCCTGAGTAATTCCTCTCATCTCCAATACATACCAGAGATCGCCTTTTGACAGCTGGTATCTGTATTTGGACATTCAAAAATAAAGGTGAAATTAAAATGTGCATGAAATTGTAATCCACACTACAAAACTTGCCTATACAAAACAACCACGGCATAATCAGACCAAAGTAAAACTTTTACTCGCCTTCCACTGGAGATGTTTAGGGAAATTAAAGATAGTCGGGACAGCACTTTTTCGCAGTCTTTTGTGACTGCCCACTTGTTCAAAACAGTCCTTCTCGAAATGGTCCGAGCACAGGACCGAGTTTCCAGTGGGCCACCAGTTCTGCCATCTCATCCGCCGGAGCCACTCTCGGACCCTCAGGCCGTCCTCCAGCGGGAATCTGCGGGTAAACAAACAGACACGGGTACAAGCACCGACGCGCGACAAAACCTGCACAGACGTGCGAATTTCAGGGGCTTAATGATGGTTTGGTTTTACTTACTTGTGAAAAGAAAACTCGCCCCTCTTGTACGCCTCTTTATACTCCCTATCTGAACGCTTCTTGCACTTATAAGCAGAGCACACTGGCATTTTTAAAATAATTTACTCAACTTCTATGAGATTTCCTTACACATCTATCAGCGAGTGTGTTTTGTTTTTTCCGGAAACTGCTCTTCTGTGGTTTTCTGGCAAATTGAATGCTGGATGTACTGCCACCTACTGACCACTCTCTGTTTCGACGTATGGGGTTCCATCTGTGTACTGCTTTTATATGTCTGTTATTCGTTCTGCGTAGTTTAACCAAACAGGATTACAGTTTTAATCAGGTTTTAATACAGGCCTGGTGAAAGGTGCTGTTCTTGTTTTTTCTCAAAAAGTGATTTTTTTTTTTACAGTTATTTGCCTCCTTTTCTGTTTAACTACGAAGTGAAGTATTTATAGTTTAAATATCTACTGCATTTTAGGTCAGGCCCAGATTAAGAATTCGATCCCCCTGAGCACAATTGTCTTGTTGGGCTCTCGTCACACTGTAAAAAGTGGTGCATTCCACACAATTCCTTCATTTTGCCCCAACACAAATCAGTTAATAATTTTTACAAAAAAAAAAAACCAAGTTGGGCCACAAAACCCGTAAAAAAATTTTTTACTTATTAATTTCTGTTAATACCTAATATTTACCAAATAAAATAAATAAAACGTTTTTCTTTGTTAAATGGCACATCTTTCTTTGCTAAATCTTCACATTTAGAAAATAATAAGTAATGCAAATCTTCCCAAAAATCTAATTTACAATCATAAAAGCTGTTCTGTAGATTCAATGTGATCATCAGAAAAGAAACAGCTGTGAACGTGAACAAGCTTCTTTTTTCACTCCAGTCCAGTTGGTGGCAGTAAAACACCAAAGGGTTTGGTGCCAACCTTACAAAAATATGACAACAACGCTACACAGTACATGACAGGTTATGTTGCTGCATACAAACGCAAAACCACAGGTTACCATCAAACCATCTTTTAGATTAATAGCAGAACCAAGCAAGAATTAACTTAATATAACGTTGGTAAAATCGTCGTCATCCGAGCCGCACCGAACTGTCCAAACAAACAGAAATTACTGGAGGTGATATGCCATTTTAAAGATGATGTTTATTAAAGACGAGACTGAGGATGCGCCTGATCCAGAAATCCGAATAATAAAAATTGAGGACCATGAAGGTTGGTGTCTTTTCTTAATTGTTTTTGTTATAATTGTTGTACAAAAGAAAGCTCATCACAGTCTGTGTGTGTATATATATATATATATATATATATATATATATATATATATATACACAGCTGATTAAACATGCATAAAGTAAATGGCAATGCATTTAAACGATCACTATCTTTTACTTATATATATGAAGGGATAGTTTATGCTATAAAATGGAAAATCCACTCATTCACAAGTGTCAAGTAGTTCCTTTATGAGTTATGAACACCAAAGAAGTTTGAATAATGTTGGTTTACAGGAGCTACTGACTTCCAACAAAGTTTTCAACATTCTTTAAAATGTCTTCTTTTGTGTTAAACAGATGAAAGAAACTAGGAGTTTTTATTATTGGGTGACCTGCACGTTTAATCCTATTTGTCCACTTTTGCGAGTTTCTAAATGTTTTACTGTTGTCATTTCAGACCTGTTGGAAGTGAAGGAGGAAAGTCAGCTTCTGAATGACTTGCAGGAGGAACATCAGCCTCCGAAAACTCCTGAAATCAGCACTAATGAGTCGCTAAGTTTCTCGCAAGCTGAAATGAGTCCCTCTAAAACGCTAAATGTAAACAAGCCGTTTGCTTGCTCTCTATGTGGAAAACGTTGCAACCACAGAGGCCACCTTAACGATCACATGCTAACTCACACCGGGGAAAAGCCATTCGCCTGCCTTCAATGTGGAAAGAAATTCTCGCGCAGACGAAACCTCAACGATCACAAGCTAACTCACAACGATGAGAAGCCTTTCGTCTGTCCTCAATGCGGGAAGTGTTATAAACGGAACGAACACTTTCAGAGCCACCTACTAAATCACAACGGAGGCAAACCCTACACTTGCTCTCAATGCGGAAAGAGTTTCAGCTACAGAAGGACCCTGAATGATCACATTAAAATCCACACCGGCGAGTGTCTTCACATTTGTTTACAGTGTGGAAAGAGTTTCCTGAATAAGGGACACCTGAAGGAGCACGTAAAAATCCACACCGGAGAAAGACCTTTCTCTTGCCCCCAGTGTGGAAAGAGTTTCATAAGCAAACGGGACGTCGCCTATCACATGAGGATCCACACAGAAGAGAAGCCTTTCAAATGTCACCTGTGTGAAAAGGGTTTCGCCTGGGCGAGCTGTCTAAAAATTCACATGAGCCACTCTCACTCTGGCGTGAGGCAGTTTACCTGCGAGCACTGCAATAAAAAGTTTGTTCTGGAGTCCTACTTGAAGAGACATCTGAAAATTCATCAAAACGAGAAACCGTATGTCTGCTCCATTTGTGGGAAAGGGTTTTTATGGCAGCTGTCTTTCAAGGCGCACCAGAAAATACACGAGGGGATGAAGACGCACGTGTGCTCGCAGTGTGGAAGGGCTTTTACTAGAGCCGACTATTTGATAAAGCACAGAAAAGTGCACACAGGCGAGCGACCGTTCACATGCTCCTATTGCGGAAAGAGTTTCAGCAAGAAAGCTAACTTGGGAGAGCACGAGAGACTGCACACTGGAGAGAAACCCTTCATCTGCGCTCAGTGTGGAAGCGGTTTCACCTCAGCAAAACGCTTAAGTTATCACAAAGAAAAACAGTGCGCTCAGATCACATCGGATTCATGCTCTGTGGAAGTGGTGATTGTTCCAGATATGATTGAGGATTGTGTTTCTGCAGATTCTGCCTCTCACAACCTTTAGGGGTGAATAGACTGATATTCAGTGTCTGTGGCAGCAATACCCTTGATTGCACACGTACAGCGGGGAAAGTATGTATTGAGCATGTCATGTTTTTTTTTCTGGGAATAATATTTCTAAAGGAGCTGTTGACATGGAATTGAACCAGATTTTGGTAAAAACCAAACACAAACATAAAAATATGACAAATATGACAAAAAAATTAAAATCTGAAGAAATTGTTTAATAACAATGGAAGGAGAATGTACTCAACTACTGAAACGTATTTAACACTTTTGTAGGGGTAATTACAGTTTTAACCCAAAGAACGACCAGTCTGTCAGATGAAGAAGAGCCGGAGTCAGAGATTCAATTAAATATATAAGATTTCATCAGCAGAAGCCAGCTTCAACACTCGCAATGAGTTCTTAGGCCGCTCTGCTTACAATCATAAATTAACATCAGATATACTCACATAACATCATAGACTGCGTCATACATATATAGGTGTTCTAACCTGATTGGTTAAAACAGATAGACTAGGATCATTTCCGCATGTGTGCGTGCATACAATTCTGAACAACATCTTAAGCATATAAATGTCAGACATCCACTAGACTGTTTAGAGCTGACTCCAGACCTGTGAAACGGATGCACAATCAAATAGAACACACAAACTTAACGTACAATCTGTTTCTTAGCCAAGGCTGAGTGTACTCTCAGACATCTTTATCAAAACTGGTTAAAAACTGGTATAATCTACATTCAGGCAGTTAGATCCTTACTACACAAAGTCTATCTTGAATACAAAGAAGAATCACTTTAAAAGAATTCATTCATTCATTCATTCATTTTCTTTTCGGCTTAGTCCCTTTATTAATCCGGGGTCGCCACAGCGGTATGAACCGCCAACTTATCCAGCATTTGTTTTACGCAGCGGATGCCCTTCCAGCCACAACCCATCTCTGGGAAACACATCCACACATTCACACACATACACTACGGACAATTTAGCTTACCCAATTCACCTGTACCGCATGTCTTTGGACTGTGGGGGAAACCGGAGCACCCGGAGGAAACCCACGCAACCACGGGGAGAACATGCAAACTCCACACAGAAATGCCAACTGGCCCAGCCGGGGATCGAACCAGCGACCTTCTTGCTGTGAGGCGAACGTGCTAACCACTACTTTAAAAGAATTAAACATAAAAATAGCAAAGTCACTTTAGACATTTTAGATAGTATTAACTTAATAATAAGAAATAACAACAAAAAGAGTCGTTTCCAGTCCTCAGCCCTTCAGTTCCACTCGAGGTCTCCGTGACCTCTGACCTAGTTTGTTGGCTCCTGAAAATAGTTACAGCCAAATACACTGAACATTCTTATATTAAGCAACGTAATAACTTTATTCATTATTCAATAATCATCTTTAATAAAAATAATGAGAAACAGGATGATGAGAAAAGGATAAACGTTGATTCATGCTGAGACAGCATGAATTCTTTACTTTATATAAAAGGATTTTTTTGGTAATGGCAGCTTAAAAAGATGCCTGTCATATGGAGAATAAAGTCACATGAATTGCTCTGGTGTGAGTTTTTCACAGACTTCAACAGAGTGTAAAAATCTTGAAGGTTCTGTGGGTCTCGTCTATCAAATCTGATCCTTATTTTGTGTTTTCTATCGGATTCAAGTCAGGTGATTGGCTGGGCCATTCTACAGCACAATTTTCTTTCTCTAAAACCATTTGGGAGTTTCCTTGGCCGTGTTTTGAATCATCGTCTTGCTGAAATTTCCACTCTGGTTTTATCTTCATCATCCTGGTGATATAGATGTTGGACAGAAGCAGCTTATATTAATTTTACAATGAGGAAGGGCAGAGGGATTCTGAAAAACTACTGAGATATTTTAGCTGCTGTCTGGGCTTTCACTGCCTCTTTACACCTAACTTCCTTCATGTGTTCAATACTTTTTTTCCTGTGTCATTTCATTTTATTCCACATAACTTCATTTTTAAAGTATTTAGGTTAAATTTATTTTCATTTATGTATTTCTTTGGTTGTAATCAACATCTGGGGAAATTTCAAGTCAACAGCACCTTTAGAAATATGTTTTCTGAGAACAATGGTGATATGATACTTAATTTCCCCGCTGTACATCACAGAGATGTATAACTGATGCATTTACATCTAATAATTTGTTACATTTATATAGCACTTTTTATGGGCACTCAAATCGCTGTACATTTGTTAGAGCGTTCTTTAACATGTTTTTTTTTTTTTAGATATGTCTTTAACATGTTTCTGACTTATGCATGTAAAAGAAACATTTTAAAGATGTTTAGAAGATCTTTGTTTGTACACAGCAGATGTTTTCCAGACCAAACGCTCTTTAAAATACATCTCGCACACTTGTGCTATATGGAAATGTTGAGAACTTGTTTCTTCTTTGGCAAAGGAAAAAACTAAACAGCACAAAAATATAGTGTCCATACATGTATAAATATTTATCATATATGTGCAATTCCAGCGTTATGGACGTGACATTTGCAGTAAAATCTCGAAACATAAATTTACAGAGAAAATAAATGTTAACATTATATTGAAACATCTGTTTATATTTTCCAAAACAACTGACCACAGAGTTATAAGATCAGAAAAATATCTATCTCCAAACATGTTTTGTCTCGGCTGGATCGGTTGGCATTTCTGTCTGGAGTTCACATGTTCTCCCCTTGTTGGCGTGGGTTTCCTCAGGGTGCTCCGGTTTCCCCCACAAGTCCAAAGACATGCGCTATAGGTTAATTGGGTGAGCTAAATTGTCTGTAGTGGATGTGTGTAAAGGAGTGTGTTTGGATGTTTCCCAGCGATGGGTTGCAGCTGGAAGGGTATCCGCTGTGTAAAAAATATGCTGGATAAGTTGCCGGTTCATTCTGCTGTGGCGACCCCTGATTAATAAAGGGACAAAGCTGACAAGATGAATGAATGAATGAAACATGTTTTGTACTTTACATGAAGAAAATAAACTTGCGTTATGGATGGGACCAAAAAAGTCTGCGAGTTTACAGTAAACAACATACTTTGTAGAATTTCTGTAAATTAAATTGCACAAACAGAAAAAAAAAATTATGCTCATCAAATGAGTGAGAGTTCCTTCGCTATAGAATAAAAGTGATTGATTTTATATATATATTTTTGCATTTATGAGGAAAAAGCTTTGTTATGGGTGTGACGTCTCTCCATTCGTGTGACTTTGGTTGTGTGAATCAAACCAAATAAAAAAATAAAAAAAAACATTAACAGACACATTTTTGAGTATTTCTAAAATGTAAAAAATCTGCTTACACAAAAGTAGAAAACGTAGGTTTGGATATTTTGGTGAAAACCTGGAATGGAGTGCATGGATTTGCTCATATTTCTAAACTTTTACAACAAATGAAACAATCTTTTTATTGTTTAAAATGCTTTTTAAAATGAAATGTATTTCAAAGAAGTCTGGTCAAAAATGTCAGTCTCGTGTTTGGTGAAGGTTATAGAAATGCAGTGAGATTCTAAAGCATGTTATAGTTAACGTAAAGCATGTAATGCAGCTTATTTTCTTGAAAAACAATCTCATTTGATTTCCTGACAGTGACGACTTTGTCTTTACTTGTTTACTATATTTTAATGGTGCTAAATGTGACCCTGGACCCCGAAGAGTATGTTTGTGGGAATACCAAAAAATACATTGTATGGATCAAATGAAGGTTTTGTCTTGCTATTTAAGATTAAGATTTTTATAGGTTCCCTGCTGTTAATGGATGAAAACTTTATTTATTCAGCTTTCAGGTCTTGTATAGATCTCAATAAAAATTTGTTTGACACTTATGTTTTTGTGGACCAGGGACACAAATTAAAAATGTATTTATTTACTAATAAAAAAGCATATGCATGTTACTAAAAAGCTTTGCATGTTACAAATGCTTACTGTAATGGTTCTATATGTATTTGTAATTGTTCCACGTTTTGTAATAAAAAGTATAAATTGAAAGGTGCAGTGTGGTCTACTCTAGCAGCAGATGGCGGTAATGCGCCATTGGCGTTTGCGAGCTGCTGTTAAACAAAAGAGGAAAAGTACGTGCGCGCGGTTTGTTTGAGGATTTAAAAGCCACCTCATATTTTGCGAGAGTATTTAATGTGAACTCTGAAAAAACCTGTTTTACCTACACCGATAGATTTATCTTCAGCTGAACAGATTCTGTTAAGGACTAAGAATAAAAAGCCTTTATATAATATACCGACGTGTAACTACAGAGGTGAGATCTGCTACTGTAACTGTTAAACATGGCTTTTGTTAAGAAGGAGAAAGAGGAGGAGGACGCGTGTAACCCACAACCCTGTTGCATAAACAACGAAGAACGAGCTGGTTAGTATCCATTCCTTGTTTATTTGATTATAATTATCTACCAGAGGTCTCCACAAATGAAGCTAAAAGTTTTTGTGAATAAATTCTGAAATGTACGTGAATTGATTTAGTTTTAGACTGTTAACATTTCAGCGTGGTAAGAGTTATTTAAACGTGGCAGATTTGTTTGTTGTTTCCTTCACTTGCATAGAACAGATTTCTTACTGCCAGAGATGTATATTTTTCCAAGGTTTGTGCTTATATCTCAAGATTAAAGGTTCCTTAGTATCATTTCAGATTCTCATGTAAACATTTTTCATAACATATGAAATCTGCATTATATGGTTAAATAATCTCCAATATGGTTCAGTCTCAGATATACTATTATCGCCATGTGTGGAAAAAATAGTTCAGTGGTCAATAACCAAAGTCGGGTCCCTTTTTCATAAGTTGATGATATTATTTTAAATGATGATATTGTTTTGTTATGATGTTGTTTAGTTTTTTTTTTAGCACCTATTGATATGTTCATGTATGAATGGGTTTAAACAGCAAGTGAATGATTCAATTCAATTCACCTTTATTTGTATAGCGCTTTTACAATGTGGATTGTGTCAAAGCAGCTTCACATAGAAGGTTATAGTAAATTGAAAATTACAGTTTAGTTATTAGCTAGTAAATTAATAGCTAGTATATAGCTGAGTTCAGTTCAGTTCAGTGTTGTTTAATATTCACTACTTAGAGTTCAAACACTGAAGAGTAATCCATCGGTGCGCAGCTCTAGCTGCAGTCTAGTCGCCGGAGGCTGGAGAACTCGAGGCTCGTCTGTCCTTGGAGGGTCACAGGAATCCGTCACGATACATTCAGAAAGCTAAAAGCTAATACATTTTCAGTCATACATTAATGGGGTTTATGCACACAGACAGGGTGCTTTCACACTAGCACTTTTGGTCCGCACCCGGGTTCGTTTGACGTCATAGTACGGTACGTTTAGCTAGTGT
>CAIGQQ010004433.1:4974935-5004170 GCA_903798035.1 Danio albolineatus | reverse complement strand
CAACAGTACAGCAAACTATAGTTTTTATAACGTTCATTCGTGTGTGTGTGTGTGTGTGTGTGTGTGTGTGTCTGAGTATCACGCGCTGACAAGCGCGACTGAGAGAGAGCAAACACAGTGATAATGCTTGTCTCCTCTAAAAACAGCTGGGACATCACGTGATGTTCTGAACGTGTATAATATGTTTGCGGCAGATAGACGTAGACGTTCTGTATGTTTGTATGTATCGGTCGAAAATATGTTATGCCATTCAATGGACAGTCTAATTTTTGTGGCTTCAGTCGTTGATGGGTTATTCTTTTAAATCTAAAGGCAACAACTTGTATCATAATATATATCGTTATTAGTCAATGTGGAAAATATTTATTGAGATTGCAACCTCGAATAATACTGTATAATATATCACAGCATGGGAAAACACTTGTTTTAATTTTAGGACTACTAATCCAAGTCATCCATCTTATCCAAGTAATTTTTTCTAACATTTTATATCATTTAGCAATAATACATTCATGACTACATGCCACGCACTTTCTGAAACAGTTCATGTTTAACTTCATGATGCTTTAGTTAACTAATATTGTGATCAAACAAAAGTGGAATTTGGGACCTTTAGATGACATGAATATATATCAAACTAAACAGTCAATGTATGTGGAAAGAGGGAAAATCATCCGCTGCTCTAAAATTAGGTCTAAGAAGATGACTGATTTTAATTATAGTTTAAATGTGAATATCTGGACAGCACATAATACTGAAACTTAAATCAGGGGTGCCCAAACCTGTCCTGCAGATTTTAGCTCCAACTTGCCTCAACACACCTGCATGGATGTTTCTAGAAACTTAGTAAGAGCTTGATTAGCTACCTTAGGTGTGTCTGATTGGGGTTAAAACTAAACTTTGCAGGACACCGACCCTCCAGGACCGAGTTTAAATGTTGCTAGTTTTCCTTCTTCAAAGGATTATTCTAGCCTGTGAATGCCATAAACTTTCTTTAGTAATTTTTCACCAATGTAACTTGGCTTCAAATGAATATTGTCAGTTCAGCTTGAAGCATTAACATTTAATAATTTGGCTTTCATAAGTCTTTATATTTGTCCTTCTTAAACAACAAAAATAGTGTTGGGGAAATGTATGATTTGGACTATTTGATTAGAATCATAGTGTAACTATAAAATGTAATGTAGAAATTTTGGTGAGCTCACTTGATTCAGTGTCTTACTAGTTACTGTAGAAGTTCACAGTAGAAAATAAGAAATAAACAGATTTTCTAAATGAACTTTGCTATGCTTTAATCTACACTGGGGTTTAAGATTATTTCCTTTCACTTTCCAGTTCTCTGAGCTCATTTATTCATCCCACAAATGTTGTCATTTTAGGAGTGATAAAAGTGAAAGAGGAAATTCAAGATGTGAATGAAGTGGAGGAGAAATATCAGCCCCAGAGTTTCCAAGATGCCATAAAAGAAGAAAATTCATCGTCGTCTTCCCAAACTGAAGACGGCTCCTCACAAAGCCGCGCGCAAGGAGCAAGAAAGCCTCCATGCAGAAACACTTCCGCGCATACAAGAAATTCTACAGAGCAAATGACCAGTGACAAACCCTCAGAAAACCACAGTAGAACGGGCCAGTTCACATGCAACCAATGTGGGAAGACGTATGTGTATAGGTCAAAATATAATCAACACATGCAAATCCACACGAACAACATTTTCAGCTGCTCTCAGTGTGACAGGAGTTTCATATATAAAACTCAGCTGGAAATTCACATGAGAGTCCACACCAAAGAAAAGCCCTACACGTGCCATCAGTGTGAAGAGACTTTCAGATGGAGCAACAGCCTCAAGTATCATCTGCTGCGTCATCATTCTGAAGTGCTGGAGTATAAATGTGATCAGTGCACTAAAACATTTGTTAAAGCGTCATACTTAAAGAGTCACCTCAACACTCATGCCAAAGAGAAGTATTGTGATTGTGCAGCTTGTAAAAAGAGATTCTTACAGTCAGGAAAGGCTAAACGAGTGAATAATGTGTCAGGAGTTTCACACAAAGCGAAGAACACTCCTACCTGCTCTCAGTGTGGACAGTTTTTCATGTGTAAAAGACAGCTTGATAAACATATGGTGAGTCACGATAAAGGGACGTGTGCACTGTGTGGAAAGATGTTTGCGACCCTTCATACCCTTAAAAATCACATGAAAATTCACACCGGAGAAAAACCATTCACCTGCTCTCAGTGTGGAAAGAGATTCTCACATAATGGAAACTTTAAGAGGCACAAATTAAATTACCATCAAGATGCTCAAGCAGTTTTACCTGAGAAAAAGACTCCAAACGCTAAGAAAATCCAAACGCTAAGATTATCAGGGCCCAGTTTTTCAAAGAAAAAAAAATACAAATGAAAATTCCATGTCTTGCTATCCAGGATTAAATGATATATCTTACTTTTTATGACAGTTTTTTAAAGGAACATTGGGTTGGATCACTGTGATCCAAATATCAAATTGCAGGGTTACCAAATCCTGTTTACCAGAGCCTTGGAACCTAGTGTTGGAACCAATAGCAAAGAACAACATATGATAAGTGACCATTAAGTTTGTGATCATTCACTTAAATAAAACTTTTTTCCCTCTTTTTTTTTGGTTCAAAAGAAACACAACTGAATCTACCCTTCTGATGGGATCAAGATAATCCTCTTTTAATCGCAATCCTAATCAGAGTTCAAAGTTTTGAGTTACCCAAATGGCAGGTTTGATCCAAATCAAAATGTAAAATGTCTGATCTTAATTCAAAATCCCTTTTTTAATTTAAAAAAAAAACTATTTCCAAGATTTCATCCAATCTGTGATCCAAAGTCCCACTGGATTACCTTTGAAAAACTGGGCCCTGATTCACGTAAATTGCTTTCTGGAATACCCCCTGGTTCAGTGTTGAGACCATGTGGCTATTCCATAACACCGAGTATTGTTAGTTAACAAAATTTGAGCATACTGTGAGAAATTTGTCACAAGTCACTTTGAGCTTTAAGATATAGAATCTGAGAAAAGACTGACAATTAGGGCCAGACGGAATCATTTTTTGCTATTTCTGTGCAAAAGTTTCTAAATAATCTGCAGACTTATGCTGAATGATTTTGGGAGGAGTATCATAACTAAAAGCCCTAATATATGAAATAAAAAGTTATAACTTTTTAACTTTTATTTAATGTTTACAATGTGAATACAATTAGATCCACTTATTTGGTAAACAAAGCAAGTCTCTCATATAAAATATCTACTTAAAGACAGAAGTAGTTACTTTACAAACTAAATTGTAAATAAATCATGACTATTTTCATATTAGTCAGGAATATTACTGAAATTAATTTCAAAACTAAATAATTAGAAAATTACACACATTTACACCAGTAAATAAAGAATCAATGATGGGCTAAAAATCTGTGGAAATCTGCGGAATTCTGCGCGTGCAGATTCTGTGTGGGCCTAATCATAATGTATTTTCAATTGATCATAGTTTTAATGTTTTTTTATTTTATTTTTTTATTGGTGTAATGTAATTTACTTGTAATGCATCTGAAGGAATATATAAAAGCAAATATGGCTATTTTAACTTTGCTATTTGTTTTGTTTTGTTCATGAAGTCAAATTGTTTGATGATCAGATCAATAATAAATGTTTTTTTTTAATCCAACTGTTTCATTTGTCTACAAATAGAGCAGTCACTGAATCCAGCGACAACATTGGACGAGTGACTGAAACCAGTTCCCTCTGTTGTATGCAGAATGGCTCTAATGTTAACTGATCTGTCTGGTGATATCTTTTCTAGAAACCATTTCATTCAAATTTAAACAGTTGCTGATTTACAGATAAATTACACCAAATCCATGTATAATTAATTAAATATTAAACTTTAATTTAAATTATAAAATTGTTTATAGGTATACTTTAATATTATTTCTAATTATAGGATTTAAAAGTATTGATATTTAAATATGGCATCTCAGGCTTTGACTTTCCGATATGTCTTTGTTTTGTTTGGACGTTGCTAATGACGCCCTTTCGTCTCCAATGTCAACAAGAAATGATCTGGATCACAGTTATGAAATATAGCAGGGGAACATAATTTAGTTTACCGTCGTTTTCTGGATTTTATTCGTGTGGAGAGCGCCTTTGTATACGATGAAAACAATCTCCAAATGATTTCGACTAAAGAGCGCCTCTGCAGACCGCGCGGAAGGGGCGAACGGCCAATGCACCGGAGCACCCTGACTCTCAGCGACCACACCAAATGCTTTTACTCTACAACACATACGGAGGTAAACGCATACTTCACGCAGTTTTACATTTTCTGTTGCAATATTCGTGGAGTAGTCTGTAGATTGTACTTTTGATTTGATTCTTTTGATTTACTTTGTGAGCTCCGACTGGATATCTTTTGGTGAATTAAAGTTAGATAGTATTATTAACATCTTTTTAAACTCAAAAGGTAATATTAAAATTCGTTCTGAAAAACTACATCGCCCATAATGGTTGAAGTATAGAAAATTCCAATACTCAAGTGTTACAGTTAACAAAATACAACAAAAATAGATAGCTCGAACTCACATGAAGCACGCTAACGGTAACGTTAATAAAGTCTGATTATGACATGTCTCCGTTTCTACAGGTAAGCTGACAGCAATTTTAAATGTATATTTCTGGGTAGTTTCTGTAGAATGCTTCATGGTATTTGTAGTTCTCATTGAAGCCTTCAAGTATGTAATCTTGTACCTTTTATCTTTTTATCTGATTTTTGATACTCTCCGAGTCTGGATGTGGGTTTCCTCCACAGTCCAATGACATGCAATATAGGTGAATTGAATAAACTAAATTGGCCTGTGTAAATGAGAGAATGCATGGGTGTTTCCCAGCACTGATGGTTGTAATTTCAGTGTTGTTTTGCAGCAGGAAAATAGTCATTTTGGGGTGAACTGTATTTATAATTTTACATCAAAAAAACAAAATGTCTACTAAATATGCACACTAAATATATAATTATGGTCACAGTACCTTCAGTGTTAATTCTCTTTCTCGAAGAGTTTTTCTAGAAGAGGACAAAATGGTCAAGTGCTGGACTTTCCACCCCGAGATCCATGTTATCCCTCACAGCATAATGGAAAGCTGGACCTCAAAAACATCCCTATGACACAAGGACAGACACACTCCAGAGATGAATATGGCCCAAAGGAGATCATACCAGTAAGGGTTTACTTAAAGTACATCTCAACACTAGGTGGAGAAGTAGAACCTACGGAGTGTGCGAATATATTAATAGGTGAAGTGTGTATAATTCTTAAACAGTTTGTCAAACAATCATTGAAATCTATCATGCAAGTAAGGTTTTATTTCAATGGAGGTGACAACCTGTGCGTTCGCTCATCTTGAAATAATAATAGTTAATGAACCCTCTAATTCAGTGATGGCCAAACTAGGGCCCATGGGCCAAAGCTGGCCCATGGTAACCTTTGATTTGGCCCGCCATCCCATCTGAGAAGCAAGGAATGGGATGGTTTTGAGATTGGCATTTCAAATTTAATGTAACCCTTTGCTTATTTTATTGTTAAAAGCTAACTAAAATTAAATGTTTCAATTAAATGGTGTAATTTAATCATGTTTTGTTTAAATGTACACACAGTCATCTGACAATGCAGAGACTTCGGTGAGCAAATCAAGATGACACGTTTTATTTTGAAATATTATTAAATTACCCATGGAAACTTTAATGTAATATAATTTGGTACGATTATCTTCGGCCCATGGCTCTCAATGATATTTGGTTTTTGGCTCTTCATACGAAAGTGGGCACCCCTGATCTAATTCCAAGATGGTTCTTGATTGTTTCCATGCTGTAAATGAAACGGTATCACTCCAGTTGACACTCTTTACATATTCTCGAGATCAGGATTAATGGTCAGTGTCTGTCTTGGCAGTCTGCACTTTCTTTTAGTTTATTTTCTCATTAAGTATAAACATTGAGATTCATCAAAACATTGAGGACGATCTGATCAAAACTAGAGGTCAATTTCCAGCTCAACCAACAGTGACAGTTTGGGGAATGGCAACTGAAACTGGCTGAGCCAGAGGGGGTTTAGCAAAGGTGTGAAGGTTTTACAAAACACAGGGAGACTGAACACAGGGTAAAGCAAGGATAAACACTGGCAATGCAATGGTGATGAATATGATCGCATGTTTAAAATCACCAAAAAAGTTTGCTAAACTTGAGTTTCTTCTCAACATATTTTCCATATGTTAAGGTCCCATATAAAACAGTAAAATAGATGAGTACAGGAATATTCATGAAATTAAAGTGGACAATAAAAACCAAATGTTTTAGGTAGCATTGCTATACTTTAAGAAAGAGATTTAAATTATTTTTAATGTATTTTCACTCATTCTCAAGTGGTTCTAAAACTAATACTATGGAAAGCAATTGTCACAGGTTTCCAGAAGAAAGTGAAACAAGCTTGGAACAAGTGAGGGATGAGTAAATAATGACAATTCTCAGTTTTGGGTCAACAATCCCTTTAAGGTGAACAGTTCATGCAATTTAATTTAACAAAAATCTGAAAACGTGCTCCTGCTCAATGGAATTTCTTATATGATGATATAATTTTCACTGTTTTGGTTGTAACCACTGCCATTCAACCGTTTAATAAAACTGTAAGATGGTGATGAGGAGCGCTGAAATTAAACCCTGTCCTCCATCCAATATTCTGTTCAAGTGTTAAAATGATTTTATAATTCCACTAGGTGGCATTAGCACACACTGTACATACCTCTCTTTTTGTCAAAATAAAATCGACAGCGTAACAGAATTATTTGGTTGTTGTGCACAGCACTATGTCCTACATCAAGCAGGGCTACAGAACAGGACACAGAACCGCCAGGGCTTTGTGATGAAAGAGGTCACCAACCCCACAGAGCCCACTCTGTACCAGAGCACATATCACACAGTGCACTGCAGCAGATACCAAACAAATGAAGACACCAGCGGAAAGCCAGTCTCTTGGCACAGCCATAATATTATCACAGGTACTTCAGTTCACTGCAAATGATATGCACACAAAGAGGCTTTCAGCTGCGAACACTTCCATAGAAGCAGATGATGTTTGTGTGGTATTGTCAGTGGCTCTTATAAGTGACCATGCAAAGAACCATTTTGCTATTTTGGCTACAGGACAAGAGGAGGCTGCAGCAGGGCCCGGGAAACCCAGAAGACAATCAGGGGAGAGTGTTTTGTGGGAAGCTCGACGCTGGGAGACACATCACGACTCGTTACGTTTGTACTGAACCGCTCTGTTAAATGAGACCAGCAATCGGTCAATAAATGTTCTCAATGATATGCTGGTTAGCAGTCAAATGTTACATACAGGCCTTTAAAAACAGTTCTCTGTGCAGAGAAATAGCATTTAAATATAAGGATGAGCAAACAATTGTTTTATTTTGGTTACATTTCTAAAAAGTGATATGAATACATTTTTGGGGGGTATTTATTGTAGTATAATTTACAGGGTTCATACACTTTTACTACTAAAATTCAATGGCTTTCAAGTACATTTTCATGATCTAATGTTTCATGTAATGTCTATGTATGCATGTTAAATAATAATAAAAACGATGCAAGTTCAAAGTTATTACAGCATATTATAAAATATGCAATAATCTACTTAGTTTAAATGAATCTTTATATCTATGTAAAATGTATTTAGATAATGTTCACACAGCACTAATAATGTGAGAGCATGTGTTTGGCCATGAACAGAAGACAGCTAACCTATATTTTAAGCATATAAATATTTGTTAAACTAATTTCCATGACTTTCTCCAAAAAATTGTGGGTTTTTCAGTTTTTCAGGCCTGGAAAATGCCATGTGAAAATTCCATGACTTCCAGGTTTTTCATGACCGTATGAATCCTGAATTTAATCAAATGAGCCATAACATATGACCACATACCTAATATGCTGTTGGTCCTCCATGTGCTTCTAAAACGGTCCCAAACCAGCCAAGGCATGTATTCTGCAAGACCCCTGGATATGCTCCTTTGGTAGTTGGCACCAAGACATCAGATCCTTCAAGTCCTGCAGGTTGTGAGGTGAACATTTTTGAGGTGGATTTGTTGGTCCAGTAAACACCAGAGATGCTCAACTGGAGTAAGCTCTGGTGAATTTGGAGGCCAGGAAAACACCTTGAACTCTTCATTGTGTTCTTCACAGGGTTCCCACTCTTTCCTGAACATTTTCAATGACTTTCAACATTAAGTCAAGCACCGTTGTAATGTACATCCCCAGTAAATGTAGCGCCATGAAAGTCCTTCACTAAAACTTAATGTTTACATTAAAACATGTAAATTATGTTTTGAATGTGTAATTTTTTTGTTCAGTTTGTTATGTTCAAAAGCAGTTTCTTAAATGTTGATCAAAATTCTGTTACTAGTCCTAGTGCTTGTACAGGATTTAAATGTAAGACTTGTCAATTAAGAATTTGTCTTTCGTTTCATTCTGTTTTTGACAGCAGCACAGTTCAACTGTTGAACCTTAAACACATTTCACTTCAAATATAATTCAAGCACTTTCAAGGACCTGTGTTTGTATGATAGTGCTTAACCCAGTCTTCACCACTTCCTCCAGGAAACACTATTATCATGTTGATCTGAAAAATGTTTAGAGGGTAGCAAGTGTGATATTTTCATCCCAACATTCATGGTCTCCCAGCAGAACACTCAGAACTTCACACTCCCTCCACTACATACCATTATCCTTCAGTACAGTGGTGTCATCACTTTCCCGAGAGAGAGAAAAAAAAAGTAATTTCAGAAAATGAGAACCAATTTTGTTCCTCGTTAAACCACAGTTGAGTATGAGCCTGCGTTCTTACCTATTTCTCCTTCCAACATGATAATAATGAGAACTTGATTAGCTAAGTCTTACCAGCCCAAACGTTCACATGTGGCATTGTTAGATGATATAATTTTCACTTCACCTGTGTCAATATTTGAGCTCATTATTGGACAGTGTTTCCACGAGCGTCACGATTTTGTCAGTTACCCATATGCCTGGCCATTATGGAGATACTCTGAAGTAAACAGCATCATCAATTGCCTGGTAATCTACTAGACATGTTGTTCTGCTTATTTATGCTGTCTAAACCATGGAAAAATGTTCGTTTCATGCTGCTTAATCCTATAGAGGAAAAGTTGTACTAGTTGAACAAACTGGATTAAAAGACTCTATTCTAATTGATATGTGATAATATGGTCTTTAGTACTATAAATCAGTGGTTCTCAAACTTTTTTTTCACCAAGTACCACCTCAGAAAAAAATTGTCTCTCCAAGTACTACCATAATAACCAGTATTGAAGTACAGTAGCGTAGTAGGCCTAATTAAGCAGCTACAACACTGCACAGTTCAAAAACAAGGCAGATTAATTCTTCTAATTAACAATATTTATTATTATCAGCCACTTAAATAAAAGGTTTAGCCTATTAAAATCAATTTACTGATCACATCGGTGTTATCGTATGCGTCAAAGGGTTAAAAGTGTGTTCATTTTTTTTTACTTTAATTATTTGGCGATTCCTCCATGTACCACTAAAAGGAAGCTTGTGTACCACTATTGGTACACGTACCACAGTTTGAGAACCACTGCTCTAAATGACATATTTTCCCAGTTTGACTTAATACAGGCCAAACACGACCACAAATTGCAGATTTTGAGATTATCGCTGTTGAAAATGATCAAGTTTAAATTGGTACTTTGACATTGTTTATGTTCTCTCCAACACAGTTGACTGATGTTGCGCCATGAAAACCACCTATACTGTTGATATATTAAAGGGCACATACATGACCCCTTTTTTTATATTTAATATAAGTCTTTTGTGTCAGCAGAATTTGTCTGTAAAGTTTCAGCTCAAAATACCCATCAGATTATTAATTATAGCTGTTTAAAGTCCTTCTATTATAGCCCTAAACAATTTTTTGCTGTTTTTGGCGCTAGCCCTTTAAGAATAGTCCTCCCCGCCCACCGTTTCCGTCAGCGTGCCTCAATCTCGGCCCTCGGCTACGTCAGACACACAGACACAACAGGAACAGATCTGAAAGAAGCAGATCTCACTACGTTTGAGAAATACAACATTAAGAACTTTACCAAAGACTGTTTAATGTGTTTGTTAAGGAGTTGCAACGATGAGACACACTCAATGCAGTAACAGAGTTCGCGCTCTGTACACACCGCGCATTGAGCTTCGCACTGATTTGCAAGCAAATGTGAAAGGATACGGGTTTAATCTCTACTGCTGTATGGATATCTGTATGTTAATGTACTAAATAAACCTGATTTAATGTCAACAAACCGAGATTGAAGCGTATTTTTTGCTGAGACACAGCTGTGGTGATGAAGTAAAGCTGAAGTAAATGGCTGTAGTTCATTACAAACATGCACTGTTTTAAACACGTGTTAAACTTGTGAAACTCACTCTAGATCACATTCGATGATGATTAATGACCTTCCCGAACTGAACAGACCTTTTATTCCCGGTTGTTTTGCGCACGTCCTGTCTTTTTGATATGATTATACACGTTACTACGGAGACATGTTAATACGCAGCTGTCAATCAATTCGGTGGGCGGGGGGGCCGCACTCCTACGTCAAGTTGCGGTTGATCTCAAAACCGCTCTAATTGGTCCACCGTTTTTATGCTGTTAAATTGAAAAAAAAGGACTGTGCGTTTATATCACCCCAAAATGACCGTCTATACACTATAACTACACATATGACTGTCCAAACAGCTTAAAAAGTAGATTTTTCATCAAAGGTGCCCTTTAAAGTCTTTTTTCATAATTCTGTAACCTTTAGTTCATTTAAATACTTTTCATTTTCATGTTCATTTTGTTTCAATTATAGTACTTAGTTTTTGTGGAAAAAAAAAAGTCTAATTTTGTTAATTTCCCCTCTAATATTTACACTTTTATCAGCTTTTGTTTATAACAACTACACCGGTTTGGTAACAAAATTAGTTTCAAATCACTTTAATGCTTTAAAGAACACACTCAAACAAAACGACAGGTAAAATGACATGGAGAAAAGACAAACTTAAGACAAGCTGATAGAACACACAATAGAGAGAAAATGAACGTGTATAAATACACACACACGCACACACACACACACGCTGAGAGGTTTTAGATTGGGAAGTGGCTAGAGCTAGAGGACACTAATGAGGGTCCACACAGCACTAGTACAGCAGTATGGGTCTAAAGTCCCCTTCACAAACACTCCAGTTCGGGTTTTCCAGTGCAATTTTCAGAACAGTGGAGAAATGCATGTTTCCAAGCCATTCATAGACAAAAACCCTACATTTCATGACTTCTGATGAGGTGTTCTGTGCATCTAATTGGTTAAAGCAAACACTGGGCAGATGCCTTGTAAATTGAACAAATTCAAAGAAATTAAGCGCTCTATATTTTGCACAGACTTATTAAATGTGCTTCTGACATGCAAATAAACATGACTGTAATAGCTGAAACGAGTATTTCAGCATTGAAAAAATAAAATACTTCTGATGGAAAACAGATGCATACTTCAAACTGAAACCTAAAAACAACAAAAAGTTACACGTGAATCTTAAGAGATCTCTGCATACATTTAAGCTGTTCGCTAGATGTTACTTGTCACTATCAGCTTAGTTTCCGCAAAAGCTTTACGTTGGTCTGTGGAAATTTGATGATAAGCAGGGAAGATGACCACATTTAACTCAAATTTGTCTGAATTTCATTGTTTCACTCAAGCCTTATCTTTTACTCGTTCTTCTTCTCCTTCTGTTTGAGAAGTTTGTTGATTTCTCGGTTTGCCATGCCAGCATATTTGGTGATGATGCCATGCTGGTTGAGGCCAGGAAGCAGCAGAAGGAAACTCACTGTGGACACAAAACAAAAAATGAGTGGACAATTACTCATTTAGTAAGCTAGCATGTACTAGGGCATGCTAAGCAAAATCAATTAATAATTTAAAAAATAATAATAAATTGTTGTTTAGACTACAAAAGCAATTTGATCTTTGTTTTGGACCACTTATTGGTGGCTTATTGAGTTCAAATCATTTTAGACTGCATTTAACCCTGTATTTAGTGTTGACTACTAGATCACAATTACAAAAAAGCATGTTGAAAACTGGTGTAAACTGGGCCTCGAAGTATACTTTAACCATTATTTCTCCATATCACCATTTTACTTGTTTCTTAAAAAGATTGTTCACCCAAAAATGAAAAAAAGGACCACATTATTGACTCTCCCTCATGCGGTTAAAAACCATTGAGTTTCTTCTGTTAAACAAAAAAGAAGATATTTTGAAGAATACTGGTTGCTTGCAACCTTCAATTTACATAGTAGGAGAAAAGATGACTATGGAACTCAATGGGTGTTAGCTACCAGCATTCTTCAAAACACATTTCAAAATTATCTTGAGTTCAAACAGAAGAAACAGAAATAGTTTTGGAACAAACGAAGGGTGAGTAAATGACAGAAGTTTCATTTTTGGGTGAACTACCCCTTTAAGTGTAACACATTAATACACTTATTTACATTTATTCATATAACATTTATTCATTCAAAAGCAAATTACAAATAGGGATAATACAGTATATGCACCTCCGATCCCCATGAAACCAGCAATATATAGATGCAGTAAGGGTCTTGTTTAGTTTAGCGTTGTGTTAAGTTTTTTTTTTTTTTTAACAAACAAGCAAGCAGGGCAAACAAGGACAAAACATGAATAGGATTTATAACAAATGGAAAATTGACTTCAGCTCACTTGAATGTTTTTCCCCAATTGGTACAGGGAGATTTAATAAATCCCGTGTGCAGGGAGGCTAAGAGGCAGCACATATTTCTAGATAGAAACTGTGAATTTCCATGACCTGAGCACAATGACCTCTTTGTTGTGCAGCCTAGTGTGTTAGCACGAGTCTAGCTTTGATAAGAGGTCAGTGACTTTTCTACAGTTTGCACAGTTGTGTCAGATTCATAGATGATAACACTTTTTCTGTTAGCTTGAAACTTAAGTTTTTCTTTTTAATAATATTTTTTTTTGCAACACAACAAGCTGGATGAGAAATACATTGCTGTAACAGCATTTCAGTGCAGGATTTTTTTTTTAAATGAAAGTTTATCAAGTTTTGTGAACTTGGTAAAAGAACAGCATACCTATCAGATAGGTGAGGAAGAGGTTATGAACTTGTTGTCCAATCCAGGCCACAGCCACAAGACTGCTGATCACAGAGAAGAAATACTGTAGAGAAGTAAAACAAATGCGTTACATGGAGGAGCAAAACTTTCACAATGAGATCAAGTTCTCACTTGTACACATCCGTCATCCAGCTCATAAAAATGTGTTTTATCATAAGGTTAAAAGTCTTGTGATAAATTCAAGTGACAAATTCACATTCACAAGCCAAGTTAAGCTCTTAGCGTAGCAATTTACAGCAAACCTCTCAGAGATTCTGTAAGTCTCATTTGATAAAAGCTATATTTATTAGAACACAGAGTAAACGCAGCATTACTGTGAATTTTTACAATAAAAACCATTCCATTTGACACATTTGAAAATGATCTGTGTGATGAAAATCTGAATCCTCAATTACTACACCACGCCTGGAAACTGATACGTGGGTCTTTAGTGAACAAAGTTTGAAACATCCATTTGAAACAATGGCTTTGTAATATTAGAAAATATTTTCAATTTTGACCATAATTAGCTTTAAATCTGAAAAAACAACAACAACAACATAGTTTTTGTCTATTTGCTTGCTTGTGAATGTTTTAAGAATAGAGATGATGAGGGCTGCTGCTTACACATCTGCAGTCATTAATAACAGTTTAATCTTTGTATATTGTGACATCAACAATGACTGAGCCCTTAAATATGTTCTCAAGGGCACAATTATTCATTTATTATGAATAAGCTGTGGACTAGGTGTGGGCTCACATTTGTTTGTTCTAACTGCTGAGCAACAGTGATAAAACAGACTCAGTGGTGTAAAAATTGCAGCTTGCACGGAGTGTGAAATGCTTATTAGTGACTAGTGAGTTCCTTAGACATGAAACAAGGAAGGTGTTCAGCAAGTCAAAGCAGCGTACCATTTTTGGCTTTTCTTCCTTAAGGGCAAACAGACGTTTCCACCAGCCAATCACACGGCGCTGAGTCTTCACAAGGTTTCCACAGATCTCATGAAAACGCTGCTGCTGTTCTGTGGTCCTGTGCAGGGGGAAAAAAAAAAAAAAATACACTCGTCAAAACACTCCACAAACTATAATCAATAATTACAATATCTAATGTGCATTTATCAAGCAATCAAAATGGCAAGTATTAAAGGTCCTGTGACCCAGCATGTTAAGGCCCGTGCACACCGAGACAGTTTTTGGCTCGCGTTTTCGGTCGACGTTTGACGCCTCGTGACTAAATAAAGGGCGCCAATGTGGTTGTACACACCGTCGCGCAAAACGCCAGGTGTAAAAGCATCATTTTTAAAGAAACGCCTCATGCTTGTTTTTTTGTTTTGACGCCTCGCCTCAAAACCTTCTCCACCAATCAGATTGCGACTTTTGTTCACATGTACGGAGCCGCTGAAGTTACAGTAAACACCCCTTGGAGGCGCTCAAGCGCAAAACTGTCAATGCAAGCGCAGATGCCCAGAGGCGATATGAACGTGGAGCTGCTTATTGCACTGGTGAAGAATAATCATTTCTTCATCGCTAGAGCTGCTACTTGAACCATCCATGCTTTGCCGATCACAACAACAAGTGTGTAAACTTCCTATTTTCTTCTTCTGTGTAACAAGCGGGTGTCAGAAGCCTGGCGCCGCCGTGTGCGCCATCTAACGACAAGGAGTGATTTTGCACAATCTTCTGCTTGACGCCAGAGAAAATCGCTTGGGCTTGAATGCTCAAAAACGTCTTGAAAAACGCTGACGATAAACGCAAACGAAAAGCGTCCCGGCGTGTACGAGCCTTTAAGGATAACTATAAGCTAATGTGCTTCAAAACAGTTTAGCAGATATAAACATCTAAACATGCAGGATTAACATGTTTTGCTTTAAAAATCGTCTGACCAATCAAATGCTCTCCAGTATCTGACATGACCCGCTCCTTTCAAGATGCTTCTCATTTGCTTTTCTTTTGATGCAGGTGAGCTCAACCACTCTCACGGTTACACTATTAACATTTTTTTCTTCAAAGGGAAAGAGCTACTATATCCCACCTTGACATGTTTTAGTTGAGCTTGCATCAAACAATTAAAAATGCACATTTCTTTTTAATGTCGTGTTGGATTTTTTTTTTAATAGAACACACATTAGGGAAAAAATGGTTTCCGACAACATGTAAAATGTTCGAATTCTGAGTACTCCTAAAACTTCCACGGAGTTACTGCAGAGTGTATCTAATGGACACTTTATTATCCCATGGGGCTAAGGGTGAGGGTTTATGAATGGGCACGGTTGCTGGTAAATCATGTGACAGTAACAAGATATCAAATATAGTGGATACAAACTCCATTCACGCTACACACATTCCAACTATACATCACTTTTTTTCCTTTTTTTTTTTTACCAGTCAGAGTAAATACTTTTTCAAAATAAGCACCTAACAAGGAAGATGTTTTAACACAGTAACGGTTTGTATTTTTTTAGGGAAAAGTATGTTGTCAAAATGTAGCTCATTCAATAATAACAGTGAGTTTATAAAGAATAATAACACAAAGTGCAAAATGAGTGGCATACAAGATCACGTCTGCTTGCGCAATGTTGACAATATTGCACACAGGGTTTCTGCAGGTTTTATGAGGGTAAATTTAAAGGTGATGATACATGGGGCTGAGGGAGGGATGTTGCTTAGATACTTTCCCATTGAGAATGTGCAACAAAACCGTATCTGGATCAGTTAGATCCCAATTTTTTGAGATCCTTCAATTAGAATGCAAGCAGCGAATCACTTGACTGGCTTGGAACGGTCAGAAAAATTCAAACAAGGTTGCTTTAGTGGCAGTGGAGAGAGAGAGAGAGAGAGAGAGAGAGAGAGAGAAAGAGAAGACTGTGAAGACTGAACTCATAGCTTATTCTTAGTATTCATGCATCAACACAAACCAGGGCTGTGGTGTAGTTTATTGCTAACAATGGGCAACAGCTGTCCAACCTAAAGCTGTAGTAAGAAATTTAGCTTCCTGCTATATTTGCATATAGCGTTTAGTCTGTTTTTGTATTGTGTGTTCAGTGTGTTTTGTTTTGTGTGTTCACTGTATTAGCTTTATTATTTAGCAGTGTCGAGAGGCCAGGTGTTACGGAGGCATGGTATTGAAGGAATATTTACTTATAATACGAGTTGGTGACAAATTTGCTCCTCTCTATATGATTGCTGCCTAATGTCTGTTAGCTCAGTCAATTAAGCTTAAATATTTAAGAAGTAAACAAAATCTGCATTATAAATATAAGTGGCCATTCACACAGAACACATCTTTGCATCTAAAACGTGAGATACAGCACTCAGGAATGTTTGTTTTAAATAAAAGAGGAGCACATGAGGGTATCTGGACATTATACCTTGAGCACCTGTAAACAAAAGCTCACAATACTTGCTCTTCTACGGAGTTCTTCTGATTGGTCCATTACTTTTGACCGAGGGCTGCACAATATATATTGTTTCAGCATCAATATCGCAATGTGTGATTCCACAACAGTCACATCGCAAGATATGCAATGTTGAGTCTGGATAAGAGTTGACCAGGAGCTACACAATTGGATTGAATTACTTTTTTATACAGAATTTATATGGTTTATGAACTTTTTTTTTCTTACTAAGAATTGTTGTTTTGTTTCTAGTCCAAACCCCAGTGACAGATCATTTAGCTCATTTTACAGTAAAACTCTACCTTACTTACTTAACCTATAATTATCATTATTATTATTTTTGATATTTCGACTAGAAATGAGACAAAGAAAAGCATTTCTGCATTATGATTATTCAACTTTTGTACCTAAATACTGTTAAGATTGCCCAGAAAATTGTAAAACAGTGCTATTTAAGATCTTGTGAAACTGTATTTGTGTCGCAATATTTATTGCAGAATTTAAAACAGCCCAATTTCAGATTGTTCCAATATTATCCAGCCCTATTTGGAACTGACATTTAATGACATTAATTTACACGGCTCTAAAAAAAATGTTGTGCATCAAAAACGCAAGATATGACCATAACGTTCCAACACATCTGTCAAATTCATGTTTACACTGACAACCAAAGAAAAGTAGCACATTGGAATGGAAAAACATGTTCTGTGTGAATGAGCCTCGAATCTGCTTCCATATCTGCCTAGCCACTGCATTTTATTCCTGTGCACAAAACATGACCATATTGAAGGCTTGACGCTAAGAGCCACAGGAAGCTGCCAGAAACTAAAATAAACAGCAGAGCCCTGATCTCAACACGCTCTGCAGAATGTGACTTGCATAGTAAGACCTCTCTCTGTGCTGACCGCCCTGGTACTCTCCGGACTGTGAAGATCTGCTGAGTCAAACCAACACTGTGCCTGACACTGGATACTCAGCAGCAACTGCAACCTGTCACTCAGAGACCCCTGACTCCTTAACTAGAGCAAGGGAAGTTGCCAGAGGAAGCAGACTAAAATGAAACTAGAACAGGCAAGAACACAAATGCTGTGCAAATACCAGTGACGCAGTTTATTAGATCAAAAAATAAACAGTTCAGAAGTTAAACGAGCCATTTCAAATAAACTTTGCAGAGAGACGGAGAGTTTGCTGTTTTATAGCTTTTGGCTGAGAGTAAGGCTTGTTGTGGTCTCTTTACTCACCATTTGTTGGAACCAAAGACACGGGGAGCAAGAGTGGGCACAAGGTAATCAGCCAGGCACAGGATCATGACAGTGCAGGACAAACCAGTGAGCACAGAGGGGTCCAGGTGGTAGATCAGCCTGCCAATGACAAAGAGACAACGCTAAACTTTTGGTTCCGTTTTATTTGTTGACTAAACAAAAATTATTGTTCTAAACGTCTGAGAAAATACAGTCATACATGATTACTTAGGAGTATGACGTTTCTGAAAGTAAAAAAAAAGAGAAAAGCATGATTTGTGAACTTGTACACTTTTTTTTTGCAGAAGACGCAGAATATCAGCTTAGAACGAAAGATTGTGTGAATGAAATTTTGTTAAAAATAAATATGGTCTTTTTTTTTTTTTTAAACATATTTTTTCAAGTATTGAATTCTGCAGTATTAGTCATTTTTGTGGTTTACAAAGTTGAGCAATCAATTCAATCAAAGAAAAAAGATTCACTTGGTAATTCCAAAACAAAACATAGTTTAAGAAAGTAACAGGTCACCCAGGTATTTTCTCCTCTGTTATATGAATGTTTTCACCTAACAGACCGTATTAAAATGAGCACTTTAAACATCTGAATTAAAAATATAAACGTAATAATTACAATATGGATTCATTTGTAGCATATAAAGTTTCAAAACCTCAGGGAACCCCTGTCTCTTTTTTTCCCTCCATATAAATAAAGTGCTCATCAGGGTGGCTGAAAAAACATGCAATAGCAAATGCTGACAAGTTATCTTGTGTTCTAATGCCTGGTGTTTGAATACAAATTTGACTTTGAAGCCTAGAGCAACATCTAATATAACGCAATTCATTTTGATGTTGTAAAAAAATAAAAAACAAAGAAGGGGTGGTACGGTTGGGTCTAAGTAATGTTATGGGTGTAAGGCTGAACAATTCAGCTGTGGCTTCCTTTGGCAAAGATATAGATTGTATAGGAATGGACATCATTTCTAAATTTTGTGAACAGAGGTTTAATACAAATACTACTAACACCTCTTAAAAATTAACAGTGAAAACAAGCTTACAGTTTGGTGGATTAAAAAGAAACAGTCACAGATCTTTGTATAAAACTCTTTATTTAAACTCATTTTGTTAGAACATGGGGGGAGGGGGGTTCATTAATAGCTTTAGAGAATCCAGAACCAGATCTTAAAATTTAAAGAAAAAATAAAATAATGGAGAGAATTTAAAAAATAAAAATAAAATAAAAACCCTGCCCGGCCCCAACAATTCAACATGCAAAATTACACCATGTACTAACTACCTGTGATGCAGCGAGAAATGAGGAAAAAAAAGAACCTGTTAAATGTAGTTGTTTTTTTGTCCTAACTATCCACAACTGCAACACATGTAGTTTCTACTTTAGAAAGAACTTCAATTTCTACGACATAGCAGCTGGAACAATAGCTCAAACTACTACTGACAATGACTGGCACAGGTGCTGATTGTACAGTTTATTCTGTGCTAAATGTTGAATTTATTGCCATGATGAAATCTCCAGCAGATATTTTACCTCAGATCTAGCCTACGGTTTAAACACAACCATTGTAACTGTGACTCCAGCTATGGTCACACGTACGCATGGGAATGCGTCAGACCGGAAACGCAAGCTTGTGTGACAAGTTTTGCGTGTTGCAAAACTTGGGGAACTCTGACCTGCAAAATCACATCACGTGACAGATGTGTAAAACCAATGAAAGATGAAAACGTGACCTCTGTACAGTAATGTAAAATAATTTTGAACATCTAATTATGTTGCTTAACCCGACCCCTTTTCGCAGAGCCAAATGACAGAATTTCACATGCTCAAACTCTAGTGCGACCACGGCTTCAGTCACTCAGCAGGTATTTTAATTAATGTTAATGAGGACAATATTTATTAATTAGAATATAAAATTCCATTTGGAGTTCCATTTGCACTGTTCTGTGTTTCTGAATAACTGTGGTATTAAGATGTTGCGTCATGTCTGATGCAGACAGCAAAATAACTTGTTGGTAGAACCTTGCCTTGTTGAACGGTGTAACTAACTGCAAACAGTTGTTCAATTAATCCAAAACTGACATTTAAAAAAATAGCTATTAAATAGCAGAATAAAAGCAGAATAAAAGCTCTAGCAACTATGATGTCACTCTGAACATCAGAAAGACTGCATCATATACCAAAGAAGAATGATACAGTGGTAGAAGCAAACAAGCAATAATGGTAAAAACTTTAAACACTTCAAGGCTTTTAGCGTGTGCCCTCATCTTATTGACTGAAGTGAAAGATTAGGCCTCCAGTCAAGCGGCACTAATGCACACTATGAGCAGCAGACTCACGTGAAGAGGATTGTAGTGGCGCCCACTAATGCACCCGGGAACCACGGCTTCTCCCAGCGCAGGATCTGATCTCCAGCCAGGATGACCTCTCCCCATCCCTGCAGTTGCTCTTCCAGCTGACTCGTCTCTTGAGCCTAGAGAAGTGCTCTGGGTCAGTATCAGTGTCAAAACAATTGCTTCTCTCAAGTCAGATGACATGGCATTATCAGGGATTGTTGTAAAATGGGGAGTGCCATTAACTGTTAGGATGGGCATATCCTGCTGGAATGTCAGGAATTTTAAAAAGACACCACCACTAAATTGTAACCATTAAGAAAGACGTAAGAAAGCACATATAATGTATTAAAGCTAAAAGAGGAGAGCGTGTGGCAACTGGGGAATCTTCTGTTCAAACTAGCAGGCCACATTCTGGTTCGGCCCATTTACTTCCTTTATCAGTGATATATATATATATATATATATATATATAACGCTAACGCAGAATTGGAGATTTAACCTTTATTGGTATAAACCATACTCTTCAACATGGCATCTATACATCTTTACTATTACACAATCTAAAAGTTATTTAATAGATTAATCTAGAAATTTAATCTCGAATGTCTCCAACAAAGCTCATGTCATCATAAAATATCGCTACCGCCTACTGACAATTATTTAAAAAGGGGTAAACTAATGTATTAACGTTATCCAAAACAAATAAATTCAAATATGCGTGGGAAAGCCATTTAATTTGATGCTTCATAGTAATCCTTGTTAGCACCGCCTTAACGTTAGCTTGCTAACATCTTATCACGCAGTTCATATCCGTAGCGTTTTAACTGTCTATTCTGTAAATCCACATGTATAATTAACATTTTCAAATGAGACGGATTAATATGTATGTTGCTCTGATGTGTGTCTTTTTATTAACTTTAAAATCTAGATAGCAACAGCAGAAGCCCATGTAGCATTGCTAAAGACGTCGATACACGATGAAATATGTAGAAAGCAAGCGAACTGCTTATAGGAAGGAACATTAACACAACACTTACCAACAGATTTGCACTTTTATTATCACCCTCAGCCATGGTTTATTGGATGTTACTTGAGAATTTGGGTTCCTCGGAGAGCACGACGATTATACGAACGCGTCTGCCCCTCCACTGCGGCAGTCTGTCAAGCGACCGTTAGTTTCAGGATGTTTTTATCTGGAACTCCGAATACAAGGACTCATGGGAAATGTAGTTCACGTTCAAAAATAGATGAGGAGGCCAAGCCAGCCTCTCTCCAATCCCAGGGGCTCTGGCAATGAAAAATCGGAAAATGTATTTCAACCAACAGAGCCTCTAAATTTAAATAAATAATAATGATTAAAAAAATAATTCTTTACAAAGTGTTCAAAATAAGACCTAAAACGTGTAACAACTGGCAGTGAAAATAATCAATTTCTGTCAGTTGCTAGTTTTCAAACGATCCATAAAAGGATTAAAAATATAACCAAAATAAAGGAGGTTTATACCTAATTTATGTTGAGAAATTACATTTCCCTCAAATTAGGTCAAATAACTGACTTAAACAGCAACTATATGGATAAAAGACACAAATTCAAACTAAAAGTGACTGCCTAAAAATAACAAAACGCAACGAGATGTCCACAAAACAAAGCTAATAAATATTAGTTTTAGTAAACAAGTATATGCAATTTTTACTACTGAACATCAATTCAGAACATGCATTACGTTCATTTTCTTTCGGCTTAGTCCTTTTATTAATCAATGGTCACCACAGTGGAAATCCATGCAAACACGGGGAGAACATGCTAACGCCACACAGAAATGCCAGTTGACCCAGCTGGGGCACGAACCAGCGAGCTGTGAGGTTATTGTGCTACCCACTGCTCTATGTGACGCCCCATACATTTCATATAATAGTTTTCCAACAGCTCATTGAACAAAGGTTTGCCATTTAAATCGCATATGCTCATCAAGGCTGCATTTATTTAATGAAAGAACAGCAATACTGTGGAATTTTTTTTTTTTATTAAACAATTGAAATATGCAATCACTATATGACGATTTTTCAGCATAATTACTATATTCTTTAGTGCATAAAGAACCTTAAGTTCTTCCCTTAAGGATTAAATTCCCCTAAGGTAATTGGCAGCAGAAATCATTCTAGTATGCTGATCTGAAGTACAAGAAAAATTGAGTGCTATTTAATAGGTTTTAAATATATAAAAAATTATATACGCTTTCAAACAGATCAAACATGACGGTAAATGCATCCTTGTTAAACAAAAGATTATAAAGAGAATCCACAGAGGTTTAATTATAATTTTATTCGACCAACAAAATGGAGTAAAACCATTAAGACACAACAATAACCATCACCACATCACTATTCCAATACTTATTTCTCCCACTAAAAATGTAAAACTAGGTCAAGATCAGTAAAACGCAAGCTTCAATGGGCACATGTATCGGCGACGATACAGCTCCACGGGCAAGTCAAAAAAAGGAGCAATCTAGGCTAAATTCATAGTAAAGAAGGAAAGGGAGAATCATCTACAAATACACAAAACAAGGTCAGAGATGCATACTAAGAAAAAAAGCATTTAGAAACTGATTTTGTTTTTGCACATCTCACATTGAGCCTGGGTCATACTCAAAGATCAAATGAAAGAGACCTCAGACTGAGCACTTACCAACTCCAAGCACATCATCCATTGTGCCAAACATTCAGAAACACATGACAGTGAATGTTCCCAAAGCCACATTGCGATTAGCCTTTTAATTGTGAAATCTGTGCAGTACATTAGTGAAGGTGTTTTCTATATATACTAGAGGGGGGGAAAGGTCTTTTGTTTTTGTGGTTAAGAATGAACTCTAAAGGTCTGCCAAAGGCCTTCTGGCTTTGAATGGAGTCCTTTGAGTGTTCTGGTCACACAGCCCTCATCCTCCTCCTCCTCCTCCTCACCCGCTCCAGCAGGAGACAGTTAAACCGCAAGTCACGCCTGACCCCGAGCCATCCAAAAACAAAGGCCAGACCAAGACCGGATCGCCCTTTCCTTCCACTCCCGAAACGTACATAGTCCAGAAACTCGCTAATTACTGCAGACTTCTGCTCTAAGAGTGGATAAACTGTCTCCTGCATGGTTTCCCTATGTGTTTTGATAGTTGACATACGTTTATTTGTTGTTGTTGATACAGGGGGTAGTTGGGGGGGGTAGTTCAAGCCGTGTGCCTTATTCTCCCCCCCACCCCGCCTCCCTTGGTGAGCTCCCACACATCTCGGGAGACAGATGCAGACCCATTTCGTTGAGTTAACCGGATCGCCGGGTGTAGCAGAGCTACGGGGATCCGGTGTGGGCCCGAGGGAGGGTCTCTAGGAGTGGCCCTTTCCTGCATGGTGCTCTGTGGCTCCATTGCCCCAGACCCAGTGGATTTCGGTGGATTTCTACCCTCGCTGGACCAAAGTGATCTACAAGGATCCCGTTCACACCCATGCCGTCCATCCCTCGTACAACTGTGCCAGGTTGTCCACATTTGTTGCCTCTTTGATGACATAATCCACCTGGAGGAGAGCGAGAGGACATTAGCATTAAGAGAGTGTTCGCACTTTAAGGTGTTGGGTTTGGGTTGAATAAAAAGTCTAGTGCGTTGTATGTCATTAACAGTTTAACTGCAAGTGTGAATTCTGCTATCTGAATATTGGTGCAAACCAGACGACCAATACCTCTGACAAGATGGCTCTCAGGTTCACTTACAAATGAATTATTAATAAAGACATCTAAACAAGCCAAAAACAGGATGATTTTACAAGACATGACTAGGGTCCACACAGAATCAGCAACTGCAGAAATCTGCTGATTTTTTAGCCCATCAAGTCTATTTATTAATGTAAATGTGTGTAAATGCATATTTATTCAGCTTTTATATTAAATTAATGAATAATATGCAGATGTTTAGATTTATGTACAATAAATATTATAAATAAATACTTTCTTTTATTACAAACAAGTGGTTCTAATTAGATTTGCATTGTAACTTATAAAATCTAAAATGTGTATATATTTCTTTTAATTTAATGCAAGTTTTCAGCTCCTATAAACTCAAAACATTCCTATAAACTTTTTTTTTTTTTTTTTTTTTTTTTTTTTTTTTCACTTCTTTTAACAGAAAAAAATACCTATAATTTTTTTTTTTTTTTTTTTTTTTTTTTTTTTTACACACAATTCTGCACCGAAAAAGCAAAGAATGTGCATATATTCTGTCTGGCCCTGGGTGAGACAAAACAACAACAAAAAACAAAAACAGGGTGCTCAAGCGTACATGCAGCTACGTTGTTAATTACAGTTCAATACAGTTGTCTGAAATGTGTCTTTGAAGCAGATCATTGCTTGGGTGTGTAACGGAAGAATTACTTGTTTTGTTCTGTTCCTTTTTACGTTTTATGTAGACATAAACAATAAACTTTGTGTATGGCAAGTGAACAAGTATAAAAAAAATATTTTTTAGTGTGAACTACAGGTATGAGATGAGAGCAATGAAAAGGCTGTAGATGTAAAGGTGGAATTCTCACCTGCTCAGTGACACTCATTCTCCTGTTAGGATCCACATCTCTCCCCTCCAGTTTGGCCTTCACCCTTTTCCACACACTAACAGCATATGAATTCCTTTCTTGCACAGCTGAAAGAAATGAAATGCTTATCAGTGACCTTACAAAAGCTCAAGTTAGAAGTAAATGAGATATTCGTCATCCAAGACACTAGCGTCTAATAGAAGTAACCATTTCATGAATGTCTTTAAAAGTGAAGCCAAAACATTCAGGTGCCATTTACACAACTGTCTTTTAGTTTTTAAACACATATTTCATTAAAATTACAGCTGGTGTTCACACCACTCTTTGACCTGTGAATGTGACCCAGTTTTAGTTCAGAAATCGTAGTTTTCCCATTTCAATATAGTACAATTGAAAATAGGCATTGACTATCCACAATCACCCTGATTGGTCTCCTGGACTATTACGTATTGTATCGCGATTCATCAAGCCCCTCTCATTTGACCACTACACAACAGGTAAACTGAAAGTACCGATACCGACAAAATATGCATGTGTCCAGTGAGGATTTTAGGCACTTTAGACTGAATATCAGTATCAATGAGCAGCGTTTTCATCCTAAAATGAGGTTAAAAAAAAAAAAATGCACTAGTGTAAAACCAGACTTAGATTGTCCCTAGATAAACTGGCTGGACACAAGCAGTTAACTGGCCTATGGAGAAGAGAGAGAGAAAAAAATAATTCACTGATAATCTTAAAAGTTAATAATAAAAATAAATAATAAAAAAATAGTTAAAAAAATAATAAAAATAAGTTAATAAAAAAGTTAAAATAACTAAGATTTGCCCTCACAAGATTCAGAAGATCAAGGCATTTGCATTATGACCAACCTCTCCCAGTTTTGGGATCTCGCACGGCTCTTTTGGGACTAGGGGCCAGTCCTTTGCTGTTGATCATCAGTGTGCTGGGAGGAGTGTCCGCCGGGGTCCCAAAGTTTCGAGGAAGAGCTTTGCGTGCATTCTGAGACATACTGTCAGGCTGTGTCTTCACCCCACTGCAGCGCACTGCTGTAGTAAAACACGTTCAGTTCAGGCTAAGTTAAATAGTAAATTAATCAATAACAATTTAAGAAGCAAATTAACATCAAACTAACCAGCAGCAAAGCTGGTCTGGACTGTGGAAGTGGGACTAATACAGTCACTTCCTCTCTCTGTCACAAGGGGAGAGGCGAAGCCCACCAATCCATTGTAGATGCTAAAGAAAAAGGTAAAGGTATCAATTTTCAGCTTTGGAGTCAACTTAAACATAATCTGTTTATCGTCCTACACGAGTGCTCACCTGTGGCTCTGAACTTTGAGCTCCTTCAAGGTGGCCGGAATCTCCTGCAGCAGCTCGATCTGCTCTTGACTGCGCGGTTGCCCTGTGGCCTGCACTACTGTGAACAGCACTATCTGCACATTATCCTGCCATGCCTTGTATTCAGAAAGGAATTGACGCACACTCCCATCATAAGTCACTTCCTCTCCTTCTGCAAGGGCATTCTCTTCATCCTGCCAAACGGAACAACATCTACCATCAGATCCTACACACTACAACCCTATATTAAAACCAGGTCAGTGGTTTTTAGCTGTTCTTCACATCGCATATGTTGCATCTGAATATTAAATACCTTTGCCATTGCTCGCAGTAAGTGTTTAACATCAGCGAGCTGGCGGTTGTGATTGGACAAGGTGCCTTTAATGGAGTCCACCAGCAGCTGCAGGGTCTCAGTCACATTCTCCAGCTGTTGCTCTCTTTCCTCCTGCATGGCTCTCTGACTGGACATCTCCTGGGTTAGGTGATTCTGTGCGTACACCAGCCACTCAGGACCACCAATGGACATATCCATGGCAGGACTCTGCAAAGACACAATCCAGTGCTTTGTGAACTATAAACAACAATTTGAAAGTCAATTTCAAATATATTTTAAAGTGAAAGTTGGCAAGCTAAAGCAATTTTGCCCCTAGAAGAACACTTTCTAAATACTTAAGCTAATGGACAAACTAAAATCAAACATTTAACATGAGAATTCAGGTTATACATTGTGGAATATAAAATCAAAGTAAATGTGGAAAATAAAATAAAACTCTTTTTGACAAGAATTGTGTTAAATTATTAAGGTGTTATTAAAAGCAGTATTTTTCAAGATTAGAAAGTAAATGTTTTACATAGTTACAAAAATAAAAATACAGGAAGCACGAAAATGTATATAATTTTCTTTAAATATTTTATTTTGTTTTTGGACCACAGCACCCACCAGTCTATGCAGCAGCTGAAGTTCTAGCGAGGAAACAGAGGTGTTGAACTGGGCAGCGTAGGAGCAGGTGGCCTGGCATCGTTTCACAAGCTCAAAAAGCGCAGCATCCATGTTCAAAGCTTCGGGGGTGCGGGTGCGCAGACCTTCAAAGTTGAGAATGGTACTGCAGAGGAAAGTGACCTGGTTGGCACGCTGACTCTCTTTCATCACCAAGGCACGGCGTTCTGCTATAGTGGCCTCAAAGTCCTGCAGCACTGGAGCGAGTGCAGGATTTGCACCACCGGCCCACTTCAGCCTCTGCTCTATACTGCCTTCAAGACTTGCCAACTTCTCCTGTAACACAATCCCAACACTGTTGTTTAGATTTATTCATTAAAAAAGAAGAAACCTGCACAGTTATGAAAAATCCTATTAGTATAAGATAAGAATCCATTTTATTTATTTTTTTCCAATAAGATTGAAAGACCACCAAAGTAAACAAAGGCTTTAACCTGGACACTTCCAATAGAAGCTTCATCCTGACTGAGTTTGTAGAGCTTCTTTTTCATGTTGCTGAGGATGATGGAACGAGGTGGAGGACTAACTGTCATGGGCTGCGTCCTCGCACCAAGAATGTCCTCATGTTGCCACTGATAAGAAATAATCAGAAGGTTACACACAACCTACAATGTTTATTTTTTTCAGTGTTTTCATAAAAGAAGAAGAATACAATCAAACTAAATAGATTCAACAAAAATACAATAAATACATTTCGTAACAACCAAAACAAATTATCAGCATGAACAGAAAAGTGGGAAATTCTGAGACAGAAACTAAATATTAGGAGCACTTAAGACACAATTTTACATTTTGATGCAAAAATGAAGTGTACAAAACAGTAATGAAGAAAGGTTAATCAGACAAAATGCTTTTGTGAATGGAGCAGCACCAGTACTTACCTGGAACATGGCAATGTGAAGCTGATTCCTCTGCAAGCTGACCTTACAGGCTTCAATGCTGACCTCCAGACGCCGGACCAGGTCCAGCTTCTTCCAGGCAGTGTCATAGGAGCTGGCCAGCACTGTGGCCCTGTTGAGCAGCAGCTGGGACATGCGTCCTGCCTGCACCCCATGCTCTACTGCTTTCTTGCACAGGTCATCCAGAGAGACTTTCCCCTCAGCGCCAAAGTCCTTGGCCTCCACTTGAGCGATGAGATCCATGCCGAGGGCACTGAGAGAGCTGCAGATGGCTAGACCCAGAGCCTGGGTGGGGAGCCCCATCAGCATCTGCCTCACAAAGTCTGCGGTAAAGGCTTTGATGGGCCGCGTCATCTGGTCCTCACTAACCACTGTGGAGCCTCGATACAAGGGCTTCACTATGGGTACAGGGCCATTAGACGGTGGAGGATCATCAGTGGGTGTAGGGCATGTGCCTGGTGGGAAAAGTGAGATTTTGTCAGATCCTCATCAAAATATACCAAGCAAATGTTTGAGAAGAAAAAAAATACATCAGATGTTTACCAGATAGTGTCTGTGCAAATGAACCACATAGACGGAAGAAGTCTCGGATGGTCTGGAGTCTCTTCAAGAAGAAAATCTCCTCCAAGACCTGCCTGGTCTGGACATTATCAAAGAAATGAGCCTGTGTGGCTCTGGACTCCCGAATCACATCCACTTTTCTCCAGGCAGCAGGCACATCCATAGAGTTCAACTGAAGTAGAGAACAGATTTATATAATCATGACTAAGAACACACACAAAAAGAAAATGATATATAATAAAAAAAAAATCATAAAAATAAAACTAAACACCACCCTATTACTCAACAAGAGCAACAACATAACACAATGTACTTGTTTTGTCATTCATTTGTTATAAAGAACTGATAAATAAAATAATAGCAATAATTATAATAAAATACTATATAGTAAATTATATAGCATACATGTGACATTCTAAAATAATTTGATAATATATAAAATATAAAAAAAAGACAAAAATGTATTACTACAGTAATGACACTACTGAAATCTAAACAAACATAAAATAGATTTTATGGTATTTCATAGGCTGTTCTGACAATTACATACATTCAAATCACTTTGGAGTTATGCTTATATTAACTAGCATTTAACACATTGCTATTTATCTATATATATCTATCTATATATATATA
>CAIGQQ010004433.1:4943099-4969935 GCA_903798035.1 Danio albolineatus | reverse complement strand
TCCTGTACCCAAATCAATAGGGCTACTGATCTCCTGGAGGAGACTGGCAAGCTGTGTGGCCTCTAAACTGGCAAAGGCGGCTTGATACTGAGAGATCCACTGATCCAGATCTGACAACTTCCCTTGAATGGCATCCTGCACAGTTCTCTGTCTGGACTGCAACTGAGTGTGTTCAGAGTATCTGTGAAGGATACGAATAAATGAATGATTTATTAAGGCCCAGTGCCATCAAATCTACACTAATGTTCAATGATGAAGCAATAATGGTGATGAGCTGCTCATCTGCTGACCTGTGCTCCAGTGAGTGGATGGGATGGTCTGCTCTGGTGTCTGCTCCCTCCAGGAACTCCAGCTCCTCCATCAGCTTGCCCTGCACCTTCTCCACTTGTGTGAGCTGCTCCTGCAAGTTGAGGTACTCATCCACAGCCTCCTCCAGCTGTGGCAACACACCAGTCATTTCATCACGGTTCTTGAACCAGTTCACCTAAGAAATGGGGGTAAAAAATGTGTAGGTTAGTCAGGCTATGCAGGGTCATGTCAAATTTCAGGTTTAGTTCAATGATGATCACTTTACATTTTAGGAAGATACAAATCACTTTGAAAAATGTTTTGATGAACCAACTATAAATATATCAATGAGTAGGTTGATTACACTACATAGGTTTTATAACCAAGGTATAATTACAGTGGAGTTTGCTGACCCAAATTAATGCTTCATCCCCACTGAACAATGTCAAAAGACATAAATAAATGCATAGATAAATATTTATGAATAGACATTCAATTGGTGATCTGAAACTGGCAGATCTAGGCTATTAATAGACAAGGTGTTATACATACAGTATAACTAAAATGTAATGTCATCAGTGTGTATTTTACTAGAAGCCTGTGCTTGCACATGGAAGTTAAAGTGTAATAATGGCAATTGTGATCTTCTAATATCCATTCATTGGTGCATGAATACAAATATTTCACTGTTCAACTATTTTTTAAAAAGCAAAAAAATAATTTGAATTGGCCAATAGATCAAAAAACAATATTAAAAATATCCAATCATTAAAAAAAGTTTGATATACGAGATATTCATTCATTCATTCATTTTCTTTTCGGCTTAGTCCCTTTATTAATCGGGGTCACCACAGCGGATTGAACCGCCAACTTATCCAGCATTTGTTTTACGCAGCGGATGCCCTTCCAGCCACAACCCATCTCTGGGAAACACATCCATACATTCTCATTCACACACATACACTATGGACAATTTAGCTTACCCAATTCACCTGTACCGCATATCTTTGGACTGTAGGTGAAACCGGAGCACGCAACCACAGGGAGAACATGCAAACTCCACACAGAAATGCCAACTGGCCTAGCCGGGGATCGAACCAGCGACCTTCTTGCTGTGAGGCGAACGTGCTACTCACTACGCCACCGTGGCGCCATATACAAGATATGACTGCAAGCTGACCACCCAAATAGTCAATGTACAATGCGCGAGCTGATCACATCCTGATATTTAATACTTGGATAGTTTGGTGATGGAAATTCTTTAATATTTAAGAAATCAATTGTTTTTCAAATTCCATTAGCTGTAAACATCATTAATAACTGCAACTTATACCTTTTGATATTATTCATACAAAATGTTCACCTTAATTTCAGCCACACGGGAGGAGAAGAGGCTACGTGTGATGTCTCTCTCCATCTCTCTCTTGCTCTGCTTGTTCTCAGCTTGTTGACCACCCCCTCCATAAACAGCACCTGCAAAGCCCACCTCACCGCCTGCTGTCCAGTCCACCAATGGGTCATAGACAAAGGCCTCTAAAAGAGTCAAGAGGGTCTCTCTCCCACGCCGCATTATCTGGACCACCTGAAAAACACAAACACCGTTGAAATAAGTTATGGACTATCAAAAATTAGGCAATCAAAATTGAAAAATGCACACTCTCACCTGTTCACAGGACAGTCTAAAAATGCCCTCTACTCCTGTGACCCCCAAAGCAGTCTCAATGTTGTGAGTCATTCGGAAAGGAACTTTCTCTGGCACTCTCAAGCTTTTTCCTGTCAGGAGAATCAAGTAATAAATCATCTCTGCCAATAAACTGCTTGCACTTACTCTCAAGTGAACAAGCACTCACCCTTCTCAAAACAGACGTTATAGTCAATGTGCACCACCTCGCCTGTCGTCATGTCAATCAGCACGTTGTCAAGGTGACGATCCCCCAATCCAATGATGTATCCCACCATTGACATCACAGCGGTAGATCTGGCGTAAGTCTAAACATACCATGAGTGGGTTAAATAAAGCATAATGTATTTAGAATTACACTGTGCCAAACATGATCAGAACATGCGAGCAGTGGTTCCTCTAACCTGAGTAACGCTCCACCACTCACTAGGAGTGGTACAGGAACACCAGAGCTCCTTTGCCAAAAGGTTAGGAGGTGTGGCTTCCATCAGCTCTCTTAGAACATCTCTCATAACACTCAACGGCCAATCACGACGTGACACATCCAAACTGAGACCGACAGCCTTTAACGCAGGACTGATTTTACTGTAGTAGAGCTCACTGGGCCGAGGGACCATGGGGAGATTCTGAGGCTGCTGGAAAGACTCTTGTGCCTAAATTCAAGAAAAGAATACATTTGGTTTCAATTATCTTCAAGCATAAATATTTATAAAAGATAATCAAGTACAAGCGCTGAGTGTTAATTTTCAGTCTCACCTTCTGGGCTTGGACCACAGCTTCACGCTGCTGCCAACGTTTGTACAGGCCAAACAGTGGAGTGGCTCCATCCACCCACTGGATGAGGCCAGATCTAGTGCCCAGAGGTGTGACAGAATAATGACGGGCTTGAAACCTCGGGCTCTCCTGCTGATTCACTTTAGTAAACATGGTGTTGACGATAGACAAGAACTGCATGATCCTCTCATCCAAATGCAGGTCCTCCAATCCTACAACACAGGAAAACACAAAAGCATGTATTAAAAGAGTTGGTCAACCCAAAAATGAAAATGATCAATTGTTCACATTGATGTTATTTTAATGAATCTTATAATGCGTCTTTAAAGGGATTAAGTTGAATATCTTTCTTTTTTGTGCTTGGATTGAAATGAGGGTGGCATTCTTCTCCATGTTTAAAACTTGTTCATACCTTTGAACAGATAAGGATAGTTTTTCCCATCCGACCCCAAGAAGTACAGCTTCTTGGGTTTGGTTTTAGTTGGCAGGATGGTGATGGTGTTGCCCACACTCTGGATGGTGACTGCATCTGTAGCAGATACTTCTCCCGGCAGAGCCATCTCGGTGTTGGCCATAGCAGTCAGACGAGGGCTGATCTCATCCAGACGGAGAAGGTAACTGGCTCGCTTCTGTGCCCTCTGCTGTAAACTCAGCATGATCTGTGACAGGACAAGGTAGTTACAAAACATGAAAGGCAGAGCTTGCATTTCAGCACTTCCTCATATCACCAGAACACAAGACATCTGAAGTAAAAAATGTAAACAAATCACACAGAGAATGTTAATAGAGAAATGAACAGGCATTACGTATATGACCATATAAGTATGTAAATTTACAGTATACATCATATTTTGTAGAAATTCTGTGAATTAAATTGTACAACCCAAAATAAACCATGTTAAAAGGATACGAGTTAACACTAATGAATAAAAATGATTTTATTTACATCTATGAAGAAAAAGCTGTTAAGGATTTGATAAGACATATTGACAGACAATTGTGTCATTTTATAAAGTCAATTAAAGTAGTTTCAAATTGCTGACAGAGATTTGAGTATTTTTACAGTATTGTAAAACACAAGTCACGGTTTTGCTATTTTGGTAAAAACTTCCTTTTTGGTGAAAAATTGCTCTTATGCAGAGCACTGTCCTAACCTGTTTGAAGGGCACCCAACTGCTGGCAGGGTTGGCTGGATTAAGAGGGCTCCTCAGTCTCTCTAAGGCATTGTGAATGGCATCTCCATACGTCTCCTGAAACCATTCCTCGTGAGGCGTCTCTGCTGGAGCAGCCGTAATGCTGCGCACATGATCCAGCGCAAAAACCACAGGCTTCATCAGCGCAGAGTGCTTCTCTCTCATAATAGCCACCTTCTCATCCCTAAGCCACCGCAATCACAAGACAGCAAAAAGTGATGGGAATTTAAATTATTTTTAAATGAGTCATGCTCGCCAAATTGTTCTATATCAAATTCCAGGGTTGTGACTCACTTGCGCAGAGTGTTGTTGTTCTGAACTCTCTTCACCTCGTCCTCCAGCTGTTGAATCCTGCGCAGGACGTGCATGTGCTGCTGCTGTAAGACCCCCAGCCAGAGCTCGTCCCAGAGAAGAGTGACCCTCCTCAACTCGCCCACCAACATCTGCACCTGCACACACAAGACCCAGCAGAACTTACACACAATGTTCATTAACAAGATCCCCAGTATAAATAGCTTAAGTCACTTCTGTAATACCTGCAGCACCATGGTGGGGTTGGCAGAGGAGAGCTTGTCTACTATTTTGCTGTAGCAGTCCTGCATCATGGCTTGATCCTCGCTGGAATACATCACCATCTCTTCCCCGCGGCTGCTCTCTTGAGAGGTCGGCCCACTGCCAGTCTCGCTCTCACCTCCACAAAGACCCTCTCCCTGCATATTCCCTAGCAGTGTTGGCAGGGATGATGGCAGCTTATTACCTGGCGGAGATAAAAACAATTCAAGAGGCTAAACTTTACACAAGCCATAAAGTAAGGGCTGATTGAAAGTAGTGTCCACCAAAGAGTTTAATTCTGCTGCCGGCTCTTTTTCTTCAATTGTCTACGGACTCAGCATTAGAGTCAGTGTGAGAGAGAGATCAATCTAATCGACTGTTCTGCTCGACAAAACAGTGAACAAAGAAAAGGGAGAGAAAAAAGCACTAGAAAGTGAAGTGCAAGGTGATCAAACGTTTGCTTTCTTAACAAGCTCATTGATGCAAGTTTGGCACATTACAGGCTTAAAATACAGCACCTGTCAGCCAATCAAATGAAAGAGGGCCAAAACACATCACACTGACCATCACATTTGTACACTAAGCCAAGTGTCAAATTTTTTGACTTCATTATAATTTCACTGATTAACAAACTGCATTTCCACGGCCTGTAGCATTTTCAGGAAAGAGGTTGTGGCCATTGAGAGTAAAATACTTCCCGACTAACTATTTCCGCATTCATCCACTTCAATTAATTTCATCAGTACAAAACAGCTTATGCTGATTGATGTTGTAAACTGACATTTTATTTTTTAATTTTAATGCACTGTCACAGCACTGAACACACTGGATTGAAACAAACGGTTTCACTTTTTAATAAAAAAATAAAGATAAAAACACTATGGCTTTTTATGACAATTTCTGGAATTTCAATGTCTGGAATACACCTTTTAAAATTAAATAAAAAATAATAATAAAATTCATGGATCTACCAGGCAAGAAGCTCAATGCTGTGTCTCAAGGTCTTTTTAAAAGCAACATACATTCTGAATTTTCAGAAACATACTAGTCTTTTTATTTGTTTAAAATACTTTGGTGAAGATGATGGTCTAAAGGCTGTTTCACATCGCAAGCGGCGCGTAAGCAGCGCGTGTTTTTTTCGGCGTCCATGCTAACAGATTAGAGCTTTCATACCGCAAGCAGAAGCAGCGCGTCAGCGCGAGCGTCGCTGGAGCCGCAGTGCCGCGATAGTTTCGGCACTGGGTCTATTTTTGACGCGCTGCTCACGCTCAATTAATGTGACAGTGCATTGATAATGGCTTAAACACATTAAATGACAGTAGTGCTAAATGAAAGTAGCAATTTTACCCAATAAATGTATCAGTAATATCAACTGATTTATATATGGTCAATTAAATGAACTTAAACGATCAAAAACTGCAACAAATATTTATTTAGACCCAAAATACAAAACCAAATGTAAAACAACTTTAGTATCAGTTTTGCTTACTGAGCGAAATTGTAGTCCATGACGAAGTGTATTGTGGGTAGTGTAGTTCGACACCCATGCTTAAATGACGTGAGCTGGGCTATCTGTGCAGTTAAAGCAGAGGAACGATTTATTCGGCTTTGTTTTATGTTCACTCAAGTTATTCCACCGGGAGCTGTTTGCACTGAACCTGACAACACGAACATCAGTAAAAGAAGAGCATGCAGTGATTACTTTTGTCCGTCTCATCCTTTGCAGGAGCATGAATTAACGAGTCGCTGGACATCGCTGAAGCAGAGAAAGTAACACTAGTTTGATCATGTATAAATATCATTATAACTATATTGTATATATTTGAATATAACTATGTATGCCTACAACATCCTGACAACCAAAAACAAAATGACGTGATATCACAGGTGATTGTCTTCTGAGTGCACCAGACATGAATGACATTCCTCATAGCGAGAGAAGCATAGTACTGTATGATTTATATCATTTATAAAATAAAGACTTGCAGGTTAAGGAAACAGCATTGGATGAAGTTGCCACAGGCCTTGGTGCAGATAAAAAGTTTAAAAAGTGTATTTATATATAGAGATAGATAGGTAACTAGATAGAATAGACAGATGATCTGTGCTGCTGCTGCCGGTGAGCTGCGCGCTGCAGACGCAGTCGGTGTGAAAGGCAAACGCCTGCGTGCTGCTTCTGCTCTACCAACGCGCTGCTCACGCGTTGCTCACGCGTTGCTCACGCCCTGCTTGCGGTGTGAAACAGGCGTAAGAGTGGTAGGATGTCCTTGGCTGCGATACCCACCTGCTGCCTGAGCCTCTCCACCAAGAGAGATTGATCCAACAATGGCAGGATAGAGGATGAGGTGTGGGGAATCTTGGGCCACTCTACACAGAAGACTGCAGATGCTCTGGCGAATGTAGGCCTCGGGATGATTAAGTCTGGAGAACAACTGAGGGATGATACCTACAGAAAAAAACATGCACAAAATTATTCAAGTGAATGCTGATGTAAATCATGTCAACATGGTCCATCAAGGAACAATGTTCTTACCTCTCCAGGGTGCAGTAGGTGTGGATGCCAGACCGTGCTCCAGACCTTCTCTCAACTCTCCTGCGTGCTTCACTAACAAGCGCAGCAGACGGAGAGTTGCCATGACAATGACATCGTCGCTGCTCTGTTTGCTGTTCTGGTTGTTCAGGAGCAGCTTGGGATCATCTTCATCTATAGGCACCTGATAATTGAAGCACAATTAAATTCATGATCGATTTCTGGTTTAGAAATCTGCATAATTATTCAATGAGGTATCCACTGACCTGTCCAGCATTGAGTTTGAGGAAGGTGAAATACGCCCTGCAGGAGACCCGGTAAAGGCTGAAGATCCGATCAACCACTCTCCTCCACACCCCAATCAGTCCATCGGTCACAGTGTCCTCTACTTCAGAAAGCCATGGACAGGCACCCAACAGCTGTCGGCCAATTACATCCACCATGTCGTCCTCCTCATCTTCTTCATTCTGCAAAGCCATATCCTCATCCTACAATAACACAATGATACATGAACAAACTATACCAAACCTGTTTGGTCCACTATTGTTGTTTAGTTGTAATCTATAAAGAAATGTAGCCATGCATGTTATAATGCCATATCAGCAGCATTGGCAATATTCATGGTAATTACTATTAAACACATAATTTACAGTCATAGCAAACATGTGTTATACAAAAAATAATAAATAAATACAGGTAACAACAACAATACTGATAAAAAGTCATACAGGATCTTTCAATTTAGTCATTGATATAATCTTATAACTCTTCTAGAAAAAACAAATTTTAAACATGTCCCTCATAATATTTCATGAATAAAATTTATTTTATATAATTTAAAAACACACATTCGATCGAAATATGTTGGATAATTAAAATATTCTTACAAGAGTCCCAAATAGGTTGAGAGCGTAAGTCATAAGTGACTAATTCTTGTTTATTTTCATATAATCTTGTACATACAACTTGGTCATGTCTATTTTCAAAATGGTAGTTATTTCTTTTGTTTACCGATACCTCTATAAATAAATAAAATATTTAAATTTGTGCCCTTTGTTGCAGAAAAATAAAGATCAAATTTAGGCTTAAAGGCAAAGATCTACATGAAAATCTGCACTTTTAAAAATGTTAAATTTAGCAAGGCAAAATGAAATTTAGCAACAGTGACAAACAATTGTATCATAAAAGATTATAAACAAATACTTTGTTTAAAAAACTAATTTTGGCTTATAGAATTGCATTTTCATAGTTGAATAGTGTGTACTGTACCTCTAGTATGAAAACCACTGATCTAGTCTCATAGTGATTGTATTTAAAAACTGTGAACTTCATAACCTGAATTCCTGCTGGGCGACACATGGCTTGACCCAAAATGCCAAAAATGGCTTCCTTGTCCTCGTCGCTGGTGCCTGCTGGGAGCAACTCCTCTATTTCTTTCTTCTCTCCGAGGAGCAGAGGAACCCCCTCTCCCTGACTATTAACACACAGAATAAATAAGGAAATACAGCATTATGAGCACAATGTTTTTTTTTACTTGCATTAACACTTTTTGCAGTTTAAAATACCTGGCATTGTCCACAACCTTCCTGCCCCATCTGTAGGCCCAGCTGGCCAGAGCAGCCCATGATTTGGCCACTTCAGGAGCCTGAGTAGTGGAGAGCTGGTAAAGCTGCCCAAGGACAAAGTCTGGCTCGCCAACACCAACACTAACTGTAGACAAGACAATCACATGCCGTTATACACAATATGTGACACCTTGAAATGAACTACTATATGATGTCATACCACCTTTTATGATATCAAAAACATAATTTAATGAACATACAAGCACTCTAAGCAAGCAAAAAGAAGCAGTGAGGTCTGTTATACCTGTAGTCTCTGTTGTAATGTGTGGCATTCCCTGATCTTCCAGCGGCAGCTCCAACAAGCCAGAGATGTTTTTGGAGAGAGTTGAGAGACTTGAAGACCCGGAGTTCCTCTTCACAACCATCTTTAGCTGGGGAGTCAGATCTTTCCAGTCAGCCAAAAGCCATTTGCACAGAGTGAGCACCGAGCGACACGCCGCGAGTTCGCATTTCCCAGAGTGACAGTATGACAGTGCACAGGAGCTCAGCATCTCCATAGCAGACACAGACTGACCTGAAAGACAACATAAGGAATTGCTGAGATTCATATCAAACACGTTGAAATCAACGAAAAAAGGCAAAATCTGATTATCACAATGCACACACTCAACATTCAGTCAAAGAGAGAGATATTTGAACTTATTGCCATGTCAGTTTCTCTGGCATTTTATAAATGTCACTCTTCTATAATAATAACAAATTATAACAATAAAAAGGCATCAACAGATAAAATACATAAATAATAATAATTAGATAATTTTAAACGGTTTACTTTTGGTAATTTTTATTGTGTTTACTAATTTGGAAGAATTCACATTTTAAAAATATTTAATTTAATGTTTCTCCAGATGATGACATTAATCATAGGCATGTTTTCTGATGACATTATAAATAGGGCATTCAACAAGTATGTTTAGCAATGAAGTTTTTTTTTAGTTGCAATATTGGCATTTTGGGGGTTCTTCGTTAAATAATAAAAAAAAAAATTATTATTATTATTTTTTTAAGTTTGATTTTTCCCATTCAGAAACAAGTCCTGTCACAGGACTTGGTGTGATTAAACCAAAACTATGACTGTTATCGAATATTAAACTGCAAAAAATTATTCAAGTATTAATAAATAAATAATAAGTAAAAATCTAATTAATTTGAATTTAGCAATTTTGATTAATTAGACAAGTCTTGACAACTAAAAATAAAATCCTTATGACAATAAGGAAAAAAAAAAAAAAAAAAAAAAAAAAAAAAAAAATTATTGGTCCCAAACCTGCTATAACTCAAAAACTTACCAGCAGCAAACAGAACTTTAGCCTTTTCGATCTCAAGCTCTGGTCCCCACTTCTCCCCAACAGTGCCTTCTAGAGACAGCTGCCTGAAGCTTTGAACCAGGTCCTGACCTTCAGTGTCGCTCATTGCTGGCTTGCTGCATAGATTCAGCAGGCGTGTGGCCAGAGCAATATTTCCTTGTTTACGAGCAAATTTCACAGCAGTCAGACAAAGCTCCATCAGATGAGAATCCACTGGAGAAGATGAACCTGGAGGAACGATTAAAGAGTTAACCGAGTTGACATCACATCACCAACCCATACTAATGCATAAGAGATGAACTCCTTACCTTTAAGTTTTTGGAAGAGTTCCCGCTGAAAAGTGGTGTATCGGAGAGCATGTAGCCATGGTTGAACATCCTGCTGCTTGCAGGTGGTCAAAGCTTCACTGAAGAGCGGAATAAGGCAGTCCTATTGCAAGGAAAACAAAGAAGAGGGATTTAAAACAAATAATCCACAAGATTTGAGTGAATGTGTTTATCCATGGGGTTGATTTGTTGGCTCAAACCTCAGGATGTTGGTTGCAGAGAGAGTTCTCTAAAGAGTTGGCACAGTGCAGCTGTAGAGTGCTAAGGGTGGGCAGGGAGTCTGATAGAGTGAGAGTGGAAAGGCGCAGGGGGCCCAGACAGATGCGACCTGTCTGCTTCAGATATTTAACCAGAGTGCTAAAGATGAAAAGCGGAAAAAAAAAGTAATTTATAAACACTCAAAATACCCAGAGGACTGGTAACATGATTGTAGAAAACATGAACTTACTCAGACGATGCCACTTTCAGGTCCTGCTCATGATTGGTTGCACTTATTGCTCCCACAGCACTTCTGAGCAGCTGCACTTCAATGGCCTTCTGGAGCTCTGATGGGTCTGGACTCAACACAGCAGGAAGAAGCCTCTTCAGGTCTGCCAACACAATAAAAGGCATTAAATCATTCAGCACCAAATAACCACGTTAGCAGATCATAATGGAATCTGATCAGTTTAAAACAAAAAAAGGTTAATGATTTCATTAATTCATGGAGAACATCCTTAAAAGAAAGTAATTTGTAATGAAATGTTTTGGTGGAAAACAAAGGGGAAAAATCCTAATTGTTTTGCAAAACAAATGTTCCTTTTTATATTTTTTTACAAGGTATAATTCACCCAAAACTGATCATTGAATCATCATTTACTCCCCTTTAAGTGGTTGCACACCTGTATCGGTTTCCTTTTACTGTTGAACAACAAACAAACAAAGATATTTTAAACATTGTTAGAAACATGCAACCAATGACTTCCATAGTTAGAAATACAAGTACAATGGAAGTCAATGGTTGAGTTTTCTAACATTTTTTTAAATAACTTATTTTGTGTTGAATAGAAAAGAAACTCAAACATGTTTGTGACAAGCGAAGCAAATGTCAGAATTTTCAGTTTTTGGTAAACTATTGCCTTAATGACTTACGAAAATATCTCCTACTATATGCTGTCTTTGTACAGTACAGGCTGTGATCATACCAATCTTGTCCTTAGTTGTAGAGTTGAGAAGGCCATAATCATCCCCGGGGAGCAACTCTAGCTGGGCACGGCACTCTGTAAAATCTCCCTCCTCAAACCTGCTCAGAGCTCTGAAGGACAGACAGATCAAAACACACACACTCATTTCAGTAAAAACATTTGCATACCTACAGTCAGGACAAGTTCAGCCAGAGTCACCTGCTCTGCTTACCTGATGTAGTTAAAGTCCGTCTTGAGGTTGACACTGGAACTGCTGTTCTTTTTGAGATTCATCATGCTGGCCTGCCATTCTTGCACAGACTCCCAATCGCTCAGGGCCACATAACACTCACAGGCCTTATTAGCTAGAAAGTTCAGCACCTCCGGAGAACACTCGCTGGATTTCAGCAATACAGTTTTTCTTCCCTCTCCTATTGAAAGTAAAGAAACCACAAAAAGCAGGTTCCTACATTAAATAAATTAGAGTCAACACAGCTGATATTGAAAAACGATGGAATATCATGATTCAATTGAATACTTGGGTTCACAATTAAATGTAGCAAAATTACCCAAAAATGCCTTTATGGGGCTTTCTTCTACATCTTTTACTTCTAGATTAATAATTTACTAATTATTTTTCTGAAGTTACTGGATTTATGCAACAACTAGCATCTAAATTCTTATATTTAAATTACATTAATATGAAACTATAAACTTTACTGTTGATATTGATTTTAACCATGGAAGCTCGAGAAGTTCAATAATAAATTAACATGGTTCAATGGATGATTTACTTGGTCAATAATAAGTCGGTACTAAATTAATCAATAGTTAAAAAAATCAAAATAAAAAAATTCAGTAATTCATTCAGTAATGTTTTGCAATCTCATTCTCTCTTTTTTCGGCTTGGTCCCTTTATTAATCAGGGTAGAAGGAACCTTCAATTTATCCAGCACGTTTTACTTAGCGGATGCCCTTCAAGCCTCACCCAGACACTGAAAAACACCCATACACTCTTGCATGCACACATATACTACGCCCAATTTAGCTTATTCAATTCACCTATAGAGCATGTCTTTGGACTGTGGGGGAAACCGGAGAGGCCAGAGGAAGCACACACGAACACAGGGACAGCATGCAAACTCCACACAGAAATGCCAACTGACCCAGCCGTGGCTCGAACCAGTGACCTTTGTGCTGTGAGGCAATTGTGCTACCCACTGCGCCACCGTGACACCCTATTTTGCAATCTGTTGCTTTGCGATGCACAACAGTTCAATTAAAACCACAACACAATTACATGTAAACTCCTCACCGCTGCTGGTGTGTTTTGGGCTGGAGGTGTTGGTGCCAGCGAGTTTCAAAAGTGAGCGATCAAAGCCTTTAATGGAGCAGTCCATCCCTGTGACAGCACAAAGCTGCTCTTGGAACTCTAAAGCTGCCTTCTCAAACCTTGGGAACGATGAAAGATCAAATTTTTATGAGAACAGAGGCACTAGACAAACATGCATGGTGTAAACTGGGTTAATTACTTTTAGAACACAAAAACACTTACTTCCCCTCAGCCTGCAGTGCCACTGAGCTCAGCCAGCCCATGCTTTTGCCAGTGTTGGCAAGACTCCATGCTGCCAGACCTTGAATAGCCTCTGGGCATCTCAACTCGCACAATGCCTCCACCAACATGGTCACTGGCACCTCCATTTCTGGACCCTTCAGAGTAAAGCACAAAACAAAACACATGAAATCTTTTTCACAAATTGTTTTCAGCCAGTGCTAGAAGTTATGTTCATTAGAGCTGGTTTAGGTCTTACCTGTGCGCTGCTGTTCTTGATCTCAGTCAGCAGGTCAAAGCCATGACGGACTGTGACCGCCGGCTGACCAGAGAGAAGGCCGACCCTCATTAGGGCCAAACGAATTCTGGTTAGCCAGTCCTGGCATGTCTGTCTGTTTGTGTAGAAAAAGGTTCTGATGCCCTGAATATAGTAAAAAGGAATCAAAATTAAAGTTGAAGAAGAAAACTTGATCCTTTTAGAACTATTTAGAGTTCAAGTAAATTCTCTAGAGTTTTAACATCAATGCTAGCTGGTATATGGAAGACAAACCTTTGGTGGTGCGGTGAGAGCACTGGCACAGCCTTCATAAGCGTTGTACATAAGTTTCTCCAGGTTCTCCAGGAATTGCAGGAGAAGAGCCAGGCGGAGCTGGTTAGTGTGGTGACCCTCGTCACTCTCCCCTCCGCTCCACTGACTTAGCTCCTGCTCTGTGTTCAAACTGTGAGCTGCCAGACTGCGGATCATACCTAAATCAACAAGGATAAGCATGACATATACCATCATTCACAAGTTTAGAATCAGTATGACTTATTTCATTCTATTCACCAAAAATGCAATAAAGACATCTGTGACTTTTGTCTTATGTTTACAGGTACTTTTTTTTCATTATAAGAATAGCAAGTAAAGATCATGTTCCATGAAGACATTTGGTACGTTTCCTACAGTACAAATATCAAAACTCATTTTTTGATTAGTAAAGTGCCTTGGCATGAGCTTTATTTCAACAACTTTAAAAAGGTAATTTTCTCAATATTTAGATTTTTTGAAACCTGATTCCAGATAATCAAATAGTAGTATCCCAGCCAACAATTTTACTACACCAACAACATATACATCAATGGCATGCATATTTTTTCAGCTTTCAGATAATGCATGATTCTCAATTTCTAATCATTTATACATTACTTCTCACATTTATGATATTACATCAAATGGCATTTGATTTTTAATATTTTGTTTCAAAGAATGCTCCAAAAAACACAGCACAACTCAGACAAATATAAAAAGGCAAAACTGCATTAGTTCCCCATGTGTGAATGTAACTTTATATTACGTTTCTTTGAAATACTCATAAATTGTAACTGCATTTAATAGTGAGGTCTTCAAAATGTATCCATCGTTGACAATCATCATCAAAAAGTCATACATGTTGAATGGAAGATTAGTCAACAGTGTCACATTATGGAGGTGAACTATTTCTTTAGTAAAATTAAAAGTTGTCTTTAGATTGGTTAAACAAATTCCTAAATCGCCAACTCACTAACCCTCTATAGTCTGGAAGGTATCCTGGGCTCTTCCCAGAGGTGTACGGAGCTTTGAGAGAACAGTAAACTGAGCTGCTTCCCACACCGCCCACTGCCACAGCACTGCCTCAGTCTTCAGCAGGGCACGAGGCACCATGGCAGAGTCTTTCTTCTCCAGCCGCTGACAGCTGTGATACAGACGCTCCAACCAGGGCTCCTTCCTACATCATGTAAAACAATGAAAATCCATTAATCAATTCAGAAATGCCTCTTTTTGTAGCCACAAATCATCTACAGTATACATTTTAATCACTTCCAGGAAACAAATTTGAAATGAATTTATAGGAAAGGTGAGTATAAATGAATGAAATCCCTCAAATGACTGACAGTACGCTGTCACCGGAGCCGCCTACTCACCCCCCACGGTGGACCGTTCCGTACAGAATAAACCCAATAAGGTCAGAGAAGTCCTGTGGGTGGAATGTGTTGCTAGGCACTTTGCTCATGTGTCGGCGGATGGCCAAAGAAATCTCCTTAATCTCAGAGTGACTATGGGCGCTGCTGGGAGACAAGCCGACAATTATCATCATATCAACTACAGCTAGAGGTAGAACCACAAAGTAGGTTGTATTTCTCTCCACCCCCTTGGTTTCTATTGTGTGGATTCAAGGCAGATGAAGGAGTCTAGCAAACCTCAGTGCGACGTGCATGGGAACAGATCTCAGCATTTTCCCAAAGGCCTGCCGGACTCGGACTGCTGAGTGAACCAGCTGAACTCGGCACACGTCCACACACCTGCACAGAGAGAGGCAAGAACAGGATCAGTGCTGATCAGTGTGAATTTTTTTTTCCTTACCCCCACCCACAAGAGCAGGAGGAAAAGCTACAGCTCTAATGACTGCATCTGCACGGAGATGGTATATAACAAGCAGAGAATGTGTGTGATTACCTCTGGAGAAGCTCCATAGTCAAGGAAGATGACAGCACCTGTAGACTGTTACATGCCTGCAGACATATGGTGGGGTCCTCATTCAAGGCTGAACAGAGGAAAGACAACACACATTTTTGTTCATTCCCTTGGTCGCCAGTTTATTATTACCACAATCCATAATTTGTTTTGCCCCCTCCTAAGGTGGAGCATTATTTTGCATTCATAACATAGCTCTGCCGTTATTATAATATCTGAATTAGTAACAGATATTAACTCACAATTTGCCAGTAAACCTTTGCAGAATTTCAGGAAGGATGGAAGTGAGAAAAGAGGAGCATAAGTTTCAGATTTCTTCATCATCAGAGCTACTTCCAATGACCAGGTGAGTAACAGCCGCCTATCAAAAAAGAAAAAAAAATAATAATTATATATAATGTTAATCAATGAAAAAAAAACAAACAAACAGAGGCATCATACTAAATATCTATGATAAAAAAAGAAACATTAAAACTGAAAGTACAAATAGAAAAACATCTGTTTAGCATTTTTGCTTAGAATATCTGTGACAATAAACTGGTTATATCCCACCATATACATCAAAAAGCTCTCAAATTGCTGTGAACATGGTTGGGAAGACTGGCTGAGGCTGTGTATTAAGGATTTTTGGTTTAATTCTCTTATGTTTAATTTCTAGCACACACTAATTTACAAAAGAAGTGCAAACGTTGACTTGATTTTTACAAGTCTCCTATGATCACGGTTTCGACTAAAAATGTACTTTAATGTTCAATGTTTAAAAAAAAAACCCTCTTATATGACTCAAGGGTATTTTGTTTTTATGTTTATCACTTTGTTATAGTCATTTTCATCCAATGCTTAAATTATCTGGATATGGCAGTAGTTCAGCAATTAAGAAAATTCAAAAGAAAGGTGTAATTAGACTAAAAGCGATTATAGCATTTGAAAGCACCAGTGGCTCACATTAATTGTTCACAACAGGCGTCATTACAGACAGACAGTGTGAGCGCTGTACCTCGCCTCGGGGTTGAGATGATCCTTGCTGAGCAGCATACCCAGCAAATTAAGGAGCGTGCTGAAATGCCTTTTGGTTGCCGTGGTAACTGTGCTGATGACAGCACCATCGAAAAGGGATGGCGACGAGGAACTCAGGCTGCTGGAGATGAAGTGATCATGTCTTGGGAGAAATGGAGAGAAAAACGGCAGCAGTCTATCAGTCATCACGCCTAGAGTGAGTGTTTCTTAATTCAAGCTCATGTGCGAGGCAAATGACAAAGTGTTCTTTGACAGTTTTATGCACACTTGAAAAAAAAAAAAAGAATTCAATCATGATTTATGGCACAATTGCATCACACTGAGTAATTCATGAATGCACACTGCCACCTGCTAAATACTTTGCTGTTCTGAATTAATTTCTCACAGTTCTTAACCAATAAATTTGTGATTATTATTAATTTTTTTTGAGGAGCACACTAAGGGTCGTTAATGAAACAATAAATGCATAACACCGTTGAAAAAGAGTTATTAAAAAATGTTTTCCTTGTCGCTTGCAAAGGTAGTTTTTTGTCAGTAACAATTAATACATTTAATATTGTGAAATTACTAGAATTTGCAATAACTTACTACACTACATTACTTTTAAAAGTATATTAATGTAATCATTTTTCATTTTTTATTTATGTGGTAGCAAAGCTTTTTTTAAAAAAAATAAGTTGTGGAAACCATAATACATCAGATTGATAGATTATCATTATGATGTTGTTTATATTTCTTCTGATAAGAGACAAAGGTAGATATTTTGAAGAACATTGGAAACTGACTAGTTTTTTCCTAATATATATGGCTGTGCATTCCAGTTTAACTTTCTTTAGAAGAAAAAAAAAAAAAAAAAAGAATGTTTTAGAACCACTTGGGTTAAGAAATTGAGTGAAAACTGCTTTTAATACATTCTTACAAAAAAGGTTTGCATCAATCATTTGAACAGTAAAGTATAAAGTACATAATATGAATTAGCATGCATATACACATGAACTCTCAAGGTCTGAAAAACAAACAGACTTTTCAGAATGCATTATTTAGATGAAAATATTGGGTTTGTTACCTGGTGCAGTGAGAATAGAGAGTGTAGAGCACTGCATACTGGACAGCAGGATGATGAACTGCCAAATCAGAATGAACGATAACCAGATTCTGACTGAGCAGGGCGAACACAGTAGGGGATAGAGCCCACATCTGAAACACATTACAGAGCTATTTTTCCTCATTTATATTTCCTAGCATTAAAAAAAAAACCTTCACAAAACGGATTAAGATGTTAAAATTATAGACTAACAAGAACTGAAGCGTTTCAGAGTATAAAATAATGCTGACCCCAATGAGGGAGTTCTTGGTGTTGCCAATGGTGGTGAGAGCACTGAGGTTAAAGATGATGATAAACTCGGCTCTCTCTGGGCTAAAGTGCAGCTGGCTGAAGGCAGGATGTTGGATGTGAGGACAAGCATCAGGCAAACCCAGAGGGCTCAGCAAACTGTTCAGAGCACAGCCCATCTCGCCCAAGACTAGTTTATATGCCGCCTCCAAGATAGGGATGTTCTTTAGGCTCAGCACAGCATGATACACTCCATGTGCTGCCGCCATCACCTGTTGCACAAACACACTTACAATGCATTAGCTTGATGCTGCTGGACATCTTGCGTATGTTACTGCTGAGAATACTGATAGTACCTCTCTCTCTCTGTGAAAGCGCAGCTCCAAGAGATGAGATTTTGGGGCCAACAACTTTTCCACAAAAGCAGCCGGGAGTTTGGTGTTTATCTGGTCAACAACCTACAATCAAAGTGATCAAATGAGTGAAAAAAAAATCTTAAAATAACAAAACTATTCTATAAAAGGACAAAGTGTGTCCATTAAACAAATGTAACAAATTACACTGTCAATTATTGGATTATAATAGTTCAAATAATAGTGATAAGTTCGGCCAAAAATGAAAATTACCCCATAATTTACTCTCGCTCAAGCTAACCTTAGTCTATACGATTTCTGCAATCAATGTGCTTTATGTCATCCGTCATACATCCATTCAGAGAACATGCATTTGGCAGCCAATGAAAGCCATTTGAGTTTATAATTTAAAAATGTTTTTCTTAGAACAAACAAACCATGTTTTTTTTTTGGTGCTTTAAAAATGGCCTCTACCTGAAAGGACCAGGAGAACTACTCTACTACTGTGTTGCTCTGAAAGATGAAAGTCATATACACCATGGATGGATAGAGTGCGAGTAAATTATGGGGTAATTTTCATTTTTGGAAGAACTGTTCCATTAATGGAGTGAACTATTACCAGTGTGAGCAGGGTGAGAACAGACAGGCTGTATTCGGGTCCGCAGCTCTGGCAGCAGTTCAGCTGGTCTAGGCCGTAAGAAATTACAGCATCAATCAGCTGGCTGCCCAAGTCTATGCTCACCAGCAGAACACACACACACTCATTTCCTGCTGTCAGCACTGCCTCAGAGAAGAACACCTGTTTGGCTGTGGTGACGCAAGCCAAAACACGGTTCAAAACCTGCAAGCGAGAAACACAAACATTTTACATAAGATCATACCTTTCAGATTCAGATTCTAAGGGTGTTAAAGTATAGCTAATTATAATGACAATTTATCTTAGACAATCTTAGCTGATAAAAAAAGATGTTTAAAACAAAGGCTTTTTTTTTATATACTAACATCTGTGACATATGCTTCTGTTATTGGAGGCCCTCGGATTGGGTTAAATCGTTCTCCGATGCTGTGCACAACAGTGCTAAAAACTCTCAATAGGGCTGCCAATTTAGGCAAGGACACAGTGGGAGGGGGAATGTCCTCATCTCCTGATTCTCCAGATACAACATGGCTCAGGTCCTGTAAACAAATGAGTATTTGAGCATCAGACTTATTACAATTAAGCAACGGGAAACCAAGTGAAGGCAATTCACTTTACCTCAGCATATGCCTCCATATCTTCCAAAAACTGACCCAATAATGTGGTCGAGAAGGCCAAATCTGCCACCCAAAATTGCTCCAAACTCTGCAACCAGCCTGGAAAGATGGATTGACACAGGTTAGACAGGTTACTAAACTAGAGGAGGAAATAAAACTAAATATAAATCAAATCTTACCAGATACTTGTTGAGTAAGAGAGTGCTTCTGTGTGTGATCTATATGCCAGCCTACTAAGATATCCACTGTGTCCTGGAAAATAAAAGGTAGTGGATTCTTAAAACATTTGTTGATTTCAATATTAGGATTGCATTTGAGACTGCCTGTCCTGCTTACTCTGAAGTTGGTGCTGAAGATGTGTGGATAACAACGGGCCACCAGTAAAATACACTTCACACTTTGGCACAATAGTTCCGGTGTGTCCAAGTTCTCCAATATGGACTGAAGATTGCTCATCACCAGCTGATTGACAAAATATACAAATCTAATTTTCAGCCACAGAAACAGATTACTTGCAAGTGTATTTAAAGAGTAAATCCAGTGGAGTAGGTACCTGCATTACAGCTGAAAAGGCCTTCTTCTCCCCTGCTGTTTCAAGTGCTTTGTGCACTGCCACCAGGTACAGAAGCTTCACCTCATCCTTTGTAGACACACTGAACTTGAGGAACATCCACTTGAAGATCCTCTCAGCTTCATAACTGAGGGCAGCACAGAGCAATCCCAGACACCACGCGGCCTCCTGTCTGAGCTCCTGCAGGAGCTTACTACTATAAGGCCAAACAGAAACACTCAAAATTACAGGATGCTGTGCAGTTAATTTTTATTATTGACAAGCTTACTGTACATTACACAGCTTTTTAGTGGTTACTTTTCAAATAAGTCACTTTTTTCAGAGTACATGTTGTTTCTTTGCTGTGGAACATGATGCTACTTGGATTTTAAACAGACTTTTTCTATGCACCAATAATGTCAGTTTTGCTAAATTAAACCTGGCTTAATTTATAAATATAAATATTCAAATGAAGTAAATGGCAAAAGTTGTTTGTTTTAAGTTTTCCATGCATTTTTCTGTTATTAACGCCATTAAATTATTTGTTTTGAAATAAGGAGTTAAAGTATGTTTTTATAATAGTTTAAATGTTTTATTTTCTTCAAGTAGAGTATTTCACTTTATTTCTGACAGAATTTTTAAACCGTGCCTTACTTTACTGCAAACATACAGATAAGAAATATTGATGAGTTTAAATTAGTGCTGTTATGCCATTACATTTTTCATTGTGTGATTATCAAAGTTTTATGAATAAAGAAAATCTCTTTGAGTAAAAGCATTTAGCATCTCAAGTATTATTTTGTACACCAGTACAACCTATAACTGCATTCTTTCTATGGCCCAATCCAATTCAACCCCAAAAGCCACTCCCCCTTGTAGGGATAAGGGTGTCCCAATTCTCTTCAGCTTGAAGGCGTAGGGCTAAGGGGAAGGGCTAGATGGCCCTTAAAACAAAGATTTTTCAGGATCACACTCGAAACCAAGGGGTACCAAAATTTCCCAGAATACACCATCTAAAACCACAGCATGGCTGCACACAGAGGTAAGGAGATACCCAAATTAGTATTTTTGTCATTATTACAACAAGCACATGTTTTATTACATTCATGATGGTGTTCGTGTTTTACAATCATGTTTTAGAAAAAAAGAAATATATATTAACTGCTAAATTTATCTATAATCCCTAATAATATCTCTAACACCCTGTCTGTAAAGAAAAGTCTAGTGGCTAGGAATTACCCTTTTACAGTGTCTGGTATAATGTTAATGTTGCTTTTGTGTTTACACACCGATGAACATGGCCACGACGTAAATGCACAGTACAGTTATGAGGTTACTGCCACATTATATGGTTGATAACATGGTGTCATTGCCTTCTGTGACTTTCTAAAGAATAATATCAAAAAATAATGGAACTGGAATAACTACATGCAACCGCTGACTTGATTTTATTTTATTGACAATGATGTATTGTATGTATTGTACTGCAAGGGTACATTGTATTATTTTTTTACTGATAAATTCGTTACAATTTCTTGCCCAGGGACTACAGATGTAAATTAGCTTTATAGCTAACTCTGGTACAACATGTCATGTTGTACATTGTCCCTGAATAAATAAATACATACATACATGAAGCACTCACGACAGTCTACCTTATATGAAGCAAGAGATCGTGATGACATATGGCATGTACAGGTGTTGTAGTGCTGTCCCTTTTCTTAGAGGTAATTTTGAAAGCCCTTCCCCTTCATACTCTGTTTCAAGGGCCAAGGGCAAGGTGTAGGTGTATAAAAATAGAATTACGATTGGGGCTATATGCATCTAACCAATTATTTATGACAGAAGTATTTGTAATATCAGAATTTTTAAATACCAATTTTATTACCAATTCTGTTGTATTTAAATAGCCGTAGTTTCAGTCCTTCAGTTGATTAGGCAATGAAACTTCCAAAGATCCATGTCATCATGGCCAGATAAACAGTTTATGACTAGGATTCACCAGGTTGATCACAACACTTCACAAACAATGAAGTGCTAAATATAACCCCATGAGAGTGAATTCTGATAGCCCTCATTGTGTTAAAAATAGGCTTTGCAGACTTACCTCTCATTCAAAATGTCATTCAGGGTGCTCAAAATGGAATCCAACTGTTTCACTAGGACCTGTAATGCAAAAAAGACCCATTAAAAAAAAAACTGTTTAATAAGCACCTCTGAACCCATGTGCGTGTCAGCTCATACCACTTTATTTTCAGAGTGCACAATGAACTCCTTCATTTGTTTCATAGTGGCCAGTCTGCGTTCCCGGTCATCTTCCCGTGATGCTCTCCGCAGAAGATTGGCCAGACGAGACTCCTCAGAGTGAGCCAACGGTCGGTCTGGGACATAACAGAAAAAGTGAAGAAGCTAATGAATAAAGGAATTCATCTTCGCAAGTTGAGCCAATTCTTTCAAAGCAAGCAATGCATGAGGTCCTGTGAGGTGAACGTACCCTGTGATTTCCTCATGTCCTTTGTAGCTAAAGCACGGTTTCCATGCTGAAAAGGGGTTGTATCAGTAGTCACATCATTAATTCTCAACTCTTGCCCCAGCGACTTCCAACCATAAGCATTTTCAGAGAGGCCTCCATCAGCGTCGCATCCACCTACAAAGCAAGAATATTGTCAGTTCCCTTCAATAAAAGAAAAACAATTGTTTGAAATTAGTTTCTCTTCGCTTTATTGTGCCAGCAGCAAAGCTCCATGCATAATAAGGAAGATAATAAGAAATGTCGTATAAACTAAAGATGGACCTTGAACAAACTCTTTTCACAGTATGAATTATTTCTCATAATAATGATTTATACAATAACTTGTTTATTTATATGAAAATTAAAAAGATTCAAGTATGTTTAAAAAGATATATACAAACTTTAATACACAAACTTTAATCACAACTGTATATAATGTTATACTGCCCAGCCATAGAAAAATAAACAAAAATAATAAAATAATAAAATAATTATAACATAAAAAAAAACCTCTAATAAACAAAATTAAAATTAAACATGGTCTAAGGAAACTCCGGGACCTTCCAAAAAAGGAAGAAAAGCACCTGGTGATTTTACTTTCTCTTTCTATTTTCATAAACAGACACATTAACTAGTAAAACACAACAAATATGACTCAATCAACAACCTGCAGATATCAGAGCAGCAGAACGGCAAGCAATTGATGTCGAAAACCAAAATAATGCAAAAATACTGATGGATGCAATTTAGCAGATTAAAGGCTGGCTAAACAAAAGGCCAGATGAAACATGTACATACCTCCCTCTTCGAGTGCATCTGTGGCAGTGAAGGCGTCATTGTGCAGTGGTGGGGTGCCAGGCCGGTCAGAGGGCAGAATTTCGAACAGAACTTCTGAACCGCGGTCTCTAGAGACACTGCACTTCACACCGTCCTGGCTGGCTGACAGACTGTCGCTTCTGAAAAGCATTCGATATACCTTTAGTGATTTCACAGGCTAAACTACCCTACAAACTGTCCATGTGTATGTTGATGTCAGCAGGCTAAAACTTGACAAGAGCTGTTCAGCAGCCAGTGCAAAAGGAGTTGAACTCAAACAATATTCGTTTACACTAATTAAGCGTAGAACAGTATGATTTTTGCTCCTTAAAATGACTGTATTGTATTTATTTAATATATTTCTGATTATTTTCAGCATTTATTACTCCATTCTTCAGTGCAACAAGATCCTTCTGAAATCTCTGTTAATATTGTGTTGCTCTGCTGCTTAGACTGTTTTTATTTTTATTTGATATTTATAAAGTTCAAAGAAACAATTATTTAAACAGAGCAAAAAAATTATATAAAGAGACATTTACATCAAAAACCATTAAAACTAACATTTCACCGCAACATTTTTATTTTTTGTTTATTTACTTTTTTTGTCAGTAGAACTATTAAGATTATTTTTAGATTAAATGCAAGTCACAGACTACCGCTGTTTTAACAATGATAGAAATGTATTAATGTAAAACAAAACATTGCTGCTGTGACTTCTTGCAAACTTTTACAAACAACTACTTATAATCGACATCTTTTGCAAACAGCCCTGAGAATGTTCAAGACAATCCATGAGGTAAACTTCCAGCTGCATGCAATGATCTACACATGTGCAAACTTACATTACAGCTTTATTATAGGAACCAGCATCCAGAAAAGCACAATGATGAACAATACAAGACATGCATGCCCCCATCTTTTCTTTATCAGGTTAAGGGAGGGCCTGCATTTACATGTGTCAGTTTGTGCTACAGATGGTCATGAACACACTCAGGATAGTTTGCTAAGGCTGTGGATTAAATGTGATGACTGATCATACTAATGATTTAGCTTCTAATGTAACATCAGGTATAAATGTTGCCAGTATTTTTTTTTTCAACTCTCAAAGTTACATTCGTTGGTCAGTCACTATCCATGGATTACCCAGGACAACAGTTTTGGAGAAAACTGTAATAAAACTTTAGAGTTCTAAAAAATAAAGTCAATAAAAAAAATTTAATCAATAATATCATCACTATCATCTTTGATTTATGAATGCAAGTCAATATTACTTTATTATTATTGTGTTAACTATTACAGTTGTTCTGAAATGACAAGGTATTTTTCATTCAAACTTTACAGACTCAAAAAAAAAAACAGTTTCTCCACAGCTCTGAGTAAAAGTCTGTACTACTGACCCTTTTTATTAGCAACACTTGAACTTATTTAGATAAAAAAAAATAGATATGCACACTTTATTAATCATTTCGAGCTATTCATAAAATTGGTCCTGCATCCGGGACATATCGACAAGACGTCATTTGACAGTCCAGCTGAGATTTCCATTTTCCACATGGTTTCAAAAATTGCAACGCAACTGAAGCAATTTGTTAACGTTCAACAAAAATGATTACATAAAGTAGTTCCTTCAAAGTTCATATGCTGCCTAAAGATTGACTCATTTTCGGACAAGATGAAAATCATTTAAACCTATTTTCAAGATTAAAGTTCAACCCACTCGTTGCCAATTTGAGTTTTGACGAACAGAGCTCACTTTGATAGTACGTCCAAACTACGAGAAGCTCCCAATTAAAACGTATAACGTTTAAAATGAACTGTAAAGATTAAGAATGAACAATCGGTGCACGTTATAGAGTAACGTTGCAAGGAGCATAACGAAACTGGTGAATAAACGGACTCGTGATTTGTGTGTAACACAGGAGCTGAATGAACAAAATCAGTATGTGGCGAACATTGTAACTCATTATAAAAATGTATCATTGCCTGCTGCAATCTGAACCGATTTCATACAAACGTTTTGTAGCTTGTGGCTAAACGTGTCAAACCACACGCGTGTTTCTTCACACAAACCACAAATGAATGCCACGACACTCGCACACATCAGCATGTCGGTCAAATACACACAACCCCCGACTTTACAGCCAGATTTAAACATAGTCGACAAACCAGTTCGGGCGAACAAACATCAACACGATAAATAACGCCAGTGTTCACCGATTGTTTGTGAGTTAGCCTATGCTAACGTCGGCTAACTAAAGCCAAAAACGAACACGAGCGTTTGACATTTACACGTTTAGCTTGTTATTAACACTGACGGAAGTTCAACGACAATTTCGCGAGATGTGATGTGAAATGAAAGCTTTAAAAAGCCTCCTCACGTGGAAACAGAGAGCTGTTGTGTTTGATAAAGAGGCAAACGAGAGCAAGGCCTCAACGAAGCCTCGGTCTATAGTGCAAGAGCTCGGCCGCCTGGTGAGTTACTGACCTGGGCTGCCAGTCATTCCAGTTTCGCTGCAGTTTGTGGGCGCTGCTCAGCCGAGACCCGAGGGCTTTGCGGCTCATTACCTTTGCGAAGACAGCATGACCCGTCTAGCACGGGAAGAGTCCTCAGACAAACCCTGATATCGCCGTTCAGCTTATGTCCATGCACAGATTTGAAATGCACTGAGTGTGTTTGAAACTGAGAAGCAGCGGCCTGACCCTCCCATCTATTTCTCCACTTTCCTTCCCCACTGTTCACACGGCGGCAGCTCCATCTATCGGTGGACAGGAACAGCTGCAGCCTCTATTGTTATTAGTACAGATGCCGAGGCAAATTTATTTCCCATGGTGCCGCACAATAGCTCAAACACTTAAAATAACTCCAAAGTTGTCGGTTCAAATGAAGCTCAAAATAAACCAGTGACGATTGGGCTAAGCAAAAAAGCAATTAAGTGAATGTGAGATTTCACCTGAACTTCACTTAAAAATAGAAACATCTGTTGGCGTTGCTCGATTCACTGTGAGCGGTTGCCTAGTGACAACATGTCGGATATGAAATGGAGTAAAAATGAGCTTCAAGCAGATAGAGAAGAAAACAAGGTAAAACAGCATGACTGAAACGAATTTGAAAATTTACAGTACACCACAAAGGTTCAAAATGTTCACGTTATGAAAAACAAAAATCCCTTTATGTTTCCTTTATTCACTGTGCTTTGTATATCCTCATATGCGTTTGGTATCGTTGATGTCTGGCATCCTAAGAAATATCATAGTTTTTTTTTCTTTTTTTAAACTATCTTCAAGTTTTGGTTTGTTTTTGATGTGTTGTTCATAATTTCTCAACACCATTCTCTAGTTCCACGTTGTGCATTTCTTCAGGGGAACAACACCGCAAAAATTATTATTTCATGTATTTACTTAATCTTTGGGTTATTGTGAAGTATAAACATCTAAAATTCTTAAATGAACACGCACTAACTTTTTTTCATACACAAACCTTATTCAACCTTCACATTTTACAAATCAGTTCACTTTTCT
>CAIGQQ010004433.1:4891639-4913099 GCA_903798035.1 Danio albolineatus | reverse complement strand
ATATATATATATATATATACACATACATACACACACACATGGACATGCAGTTGTTAATTTATAGCAGCGCCTTAAAAGTAGTAAAAAAGGACAAACATTTTAAATAGCTTTCGTTTACATGTTTTTTTCACTCCAGCTCAAATTTCTGAACTAATATTTAGGTGCAGAGCCATTATTTTGATAATTGCTGCTAATCTGCTTTGAATCAAGTCCCAGAATTCAGGTATTTTAGTCCATAATGAACAAACTTGGGTTGAGGTCAGGTGATTGAGCAGGCCACTCCACTACCTCAATCTTTTTTGCCTAAAACCAAGATATTGCTTGCTCACTCAAGCAAGTCTCGATAAAACACTAATTTCAGGGGCATTTCCTCTTGGCACAGGACAACATAATCTCTACAAGTATATTTATGAAATCAAACTGATCCTTGATACCTGGTATATGATAAACAGACTCCACTCCACAGTATAATTCTATAATTAGTATAAAACAACACAGTATAATTCTATAACTAGTATAAAACAATATTTGGACCTCTTTGGACTGTCTTTACAGTGAACTGATGCTTGAGATTGGTGACCAGGCTGTCATCTAACACTGTTGAGAAACTCTAGATCCGAAAAAAACCTTTTTATTCTCTTCAGTCCACGTTGCCATGCGTCTTGGCAAATTTACAGATTCAGGAGGCTTCTTGCTGGTAGCTGAACTTCCATCAACTGTCACTGTATTTACAGGTCATTTTAGATGTTTGATCTATCTGGAGGTGATGATTGACTAAAACGTTGCCATTCTGACTATTTTTAATCCATTCTAACTTTACTTGCTAATTTTTCTCTTCGTGTTTCGGGTTTTGGTAGCTATTTTAAAGTGTTTGAGACCCTTTCAGATGAACATCCTGAATTTGCTCCACTTCTTTGAATGTTTTCCCTTCTCAAATCTACTTTTTACGTAAATTTCATTGTTCTTCAGAACAATGTTTGGAACAACCCATTTTAAATTATAATACAGAAACAAATAATTTTAGAACAGTGTGTGACAAATTGCTGACTTTCCTCCCAAATAAAGGACCATTTGTAACATCTTTTCTCTTCATAGAATGAATAATTTTTTCAATAAACTCCACACTGCTATTATGCAGAACACCCCCTTTCAATTCCTTGGCCAATTACACAGCAAAACAGCAGACAGGGCAATACTGTTTGGTCTGTTGTGTTTCTATTACACTACTGATTTCACAAATAATTTGATTGCAATGCACAAATATCTGATGATAACAGTGCTTCATGAGGTCACACGTTGTACTGCAATTTTTAGCAAATCGTACATGCATATACAGAGCTATGAAAAACACTGTAATTCTCAGTTTCTGCATATTTATGATTCATACAGTAGTTTGTTCAGTTCAGAGAATCTGAGATTTTTAAAGTGGTTTCCGGTCTCCTAATATTTCCCATAGGTGTAAATATAAATTGAAAGTATGTGTTGTATGAGGTACTATGAAAGCACACAAGAAATTAATGAATAATATAAACAATGAAAATTCATATTATGTGTGAACATGCCTTCTCAATTCTTCAGCTTATTACTCATCTTTTCAATCTGTTTTTCTCAGCCTCAAACCAATTTTGTTAATGGAGTTGGGTCAGAGTACGAGGCACTGTTAATTTCATCAGGTTGCTCATAAACAAGATTGAAGATTTCTCTTTCCACTGATTTCCTTCTCTTTCCTGTAACTGGCAGTGAAATTCTGGCAAAATAGCAGGAAGTGCAAATATATTGTGACAAATCCCAGAGGTGTCATGCAGCCGTTCTCCAGACAAACATCACGACTGCAGCTGCAGACCACATCTAATGAACCAACATCACTGCTTTACAATCTACTGCTTCATCTTCATCTTAATGCTGTCCAATGCACATATTTTAATCATAACATGATCTCTTATAACAAAATCTAATTATTTTATGCTCGTAATTGAATTTATATACACTGACCGGCCACTTTATTAGGTACACTGATCTAATCGGATTTTCACATATAACCATCTCTAGGGTTTACAGAGAATGGTCTGAGAAAGAGAAAATATCCAGTAAGCGCCAGTTCTGTGGGTGCAATTGTCTTGTTAATGCTAGAGGGCAGAGGAGAATGGCCAGACATGTTTGAGCTGATAGAAAGGCAACAGTAACTAAAATAATCACTCGTTACAACTGAGGTATGCAGAAGAGAATCTCTGAATGCACAACATGTCCAACCTTGAGGCGGATGGACTACAGCAGCAGAAGACCACACCAGGTGCCATCCCTGTCAGCTAAGAACAAGAAACTGAGGCTACATTTCGCACAGGCTCACCAATATTGTACAATACAAGATTGGAAAAATGTTGTCTGGTCTAATGAGTCTTCATTTCTGCTGCGACATTCAGATGTTAGGGTCAGAATTTGCTGTCAACAACATGAAAGCCTGGATCCATCCTGCCTTGTATCAACAGTTCAGGCTGCTGGTGGTGGTATAATGGTGTGGGGGATATTTTCTAGGCACACTTTGGACTCATTAGTACTAACTGAGCATCGTGTCAATGCCACAGCCTACCTGAGTATTGTTGCTGACCATGTCCATCCCTTTATGACCACAGTCCACCCATCTACAGCCAGCAGGATAACGCGCCATAAATCGCAAATTATCTCAGACTGATTTCTTGAACATGACAAGTCTGTACTTAAATGGCCTCCAGAGTCATCAGATCTCAAATCAATAGAACACCTTTGGGATGTGGTGGAACAGGAGATCCGCATCATGGATGTGCAGCCGACAAATCTGCAGCAACTGCGTGACGCTATCATGTCAATATTGACCAAAATCTCTGAGGAATATTTCCAGTACTTTGTTGAATCTATGCCACGAAGCATTAAGGCTGTTCTGAAGGCAAAAGGGGGTCCAACCCGGTACTAGTAAAGTGTACCTAATAAAGTGGCTTTCTATATATCAATATATTTAAATTTATTACTTTCTCCCATGTAAAACAGTCTGTTTATAGCATATTGATCATTCTCCATGCTCTGTATGTCAGTCAGGAGAGAAACATGGATGTATCTGCATGTATGACATCATCGTCTTCATGCAGAGGCTCAGGCGTGGTGTGTGTTTGCTGCAAGAACCCATGTGCTGGACAGATGACATCATCAGCCTGTGTCACAGTCGGGAGTCTAGAGGGAGATCTGCTGATCTGAGTCTGGCCTCATTATTATTTGATAAAAACACAACTGTGACAAACACTAACGCTGAGGAAGTCACAGTTCTACAGTATCACTTACTATAAATGCACAGTGTAAAATAATAAATATAAGGGTAGGTTCTGGGTCTTTCAATAATAATAATGCTAATAATATTGCTAATAATAACTACAACAACAACAACAACAAATAATAATAATAATCATGATGATAATTTTTAATTGGAATATTAACTAATGTATGTCATAAATAATGTCAGATTATTTAAAAAAATGGCAGTTTAAAGTGATTACAACAGTAACAAATAACAATAATAACAAGATAAATAAACAATACATATAATAATAATTCTGATTATAATGATGATTATTATGATGATGCTTATTATTATAATTATGATTATTATGATAATTATGATTATTTTTACTTTTATTATTATTATTATTATTATTATTATTATTATTATTATTATTGCGACACAGTAGGTATTGCTGTCACCTCATAGCAAGAAGGTCGCTGGTTCGAGCCTCGGCTGGGTCAGTTGGTGTTTCTGTGTGGAGTTTGCATGTTCTCCCTGCGCTCACATGGTTTTCCTCCGGGTGCTCCGGTTTCCCCCACAGTCCAAAGACATGCGGTACAGCTGAATTGGGTAAACTAAATTGACCATAGTGTATGTGTGTGAATGAGTGTGTATGGATGTTTCCCAGAGATGGGTTGCAGCTGGAAGGGCATCCGCTGCGTAAAACATGTGCTGGATAATTTGGCGATTGATTCCGCTGTGGCGGCCCTGGATTGATAAAGGGACTAAGACGAAAATAAAATGAATTATTATTATTATTATTAATATCATTATTATTATTATTATTATTATTATTAACAGATTAACAAAATATAAGTAACTTGATACATGTATGAACAAACTTGTACAGTATTAATTATTCATAGTTCTATATTTACTGTTTTTTCTCAAATTATTACTGAAATACAATACAAACATCCTTTTTTTAAATGCATTTAATACTAGTTTAGTTAAGTAACATTAACTAACAGACCGTCATTTTAAAGTGTAAATACATAAATAAATAAATAAATAATTGCAACACTAAAATAATAAATGAATAAATAAAAAAATAATAAATGAGTAAATATATAGGCAGGTAAATAAACAAATAAAACAACCGAGCAAGCAAACAAACTAATAAATAGTTCTACTATTTATGTATTAATATTAATATCTAATCATTTTACCATAAAACACTAGATAATTGTATTAGATTTTTGCTTGCGCTACCAGTTTATATTAATGTTGATTTTCTTCATTAAAAAGTAAACACAAAAAACTAAAGAGAAAATGGCAAAACTGTCCAATCAAACAAATCAGTAGTGACAAAATAATTAGTGGCAGTGTTTGAATTGAAGTCTCTGTAGCCTGAAACATCAGGAACAAGTGGCAGAAACACATCCTGACCAGCCTAGATGGTACTCGCCCTTTACTGTGAGATCTGTCTGTCTGTAAATACCACTATTGACTCAGCACTGATTAAACCTAAGGACGCCAGAGCAAACTACACATCCAGCTGCTCTCAAATGGCAGGTTATGAGAAATCACAGTGCACGGCTGCAGATGGTGACCAGTGCAAATATGAAATGTCAGTGTGTAGCAGTGCATGAAATCCCAGCATGGGCAAATGTGCAGGTCAGATTCTGACTGGCAGCATCGGTAATTGAAGAAATTCGGTTGGAATTTAAATAATCTTAATGTGGTGCCCCTATTTCAGCCTTTGGTCACTAGTCTACTAGACTGCACTAATTGATGAAATAAAACGCAACTGATCAATTGGTTAAAAACCTGGCATCTGCCATTTTGGAGATTTTGGCTTTTCATCTGTGTTGTATGAGGTAAGATAGCTTCAACTGAATTAGTTTGAATAAGGCTGTAACTTAGTGTGATTAATTATATACACTACTTTTAAAAAAAGATTTTATCGACAAATTAAATAGAAAAGAGAGGGTTGGTAATAGTTTTTAGCCGTATGTATTGTTGTTTTGTTGAAAATAAAGTTTATATAAATATATATATATATATATAAACATAATTTGTAACATTATAAAATGTTTTTTGATTAGTTTACTACATCTATGTTTATTAAAAAAATATCGATTGATTTTTAATGGTATAAATAAATGAAACAAAATAATAAATAAATAAATACTTCATTCAGTTAAGGTAATCTGATCAATATTTCAGACATTTGAATCTTGAATATTACTACTATTTAAGCATCACTGAGTAATTTGTTTATTAATAGTTTGAACTTTTTTAAAAAATATCTTTTGATTTCTTTATGATTGCTTCATTCTATTTTAATAATGTTCTCTGTTGGAAAAAATATTTAAAGTTTGCAACATATATTTTATATTATTATTATTAATGTTGTTATATGTAATATTGTTAATGTATTAATTCAGTTTTATTTTAGGTTTACAAATTTTAACATGATATATTCATAAAAATGTTTCATGAGTTTTTAGACAGAAAGTATATATTTTAGACAGTAGAAAACAGAAAGTATATATATTTGACAGTAGAAAATAGTATATATATTTTAGGTTAAAATTGTTTTAACATGATGCATAAAAAAATCATGAATTTTTAATTATTAGAAAGTATATATGTGTGAAAATCATCATTATTGCCAATTTAATACATTTAATACATTTTCCTACCATCTGAACCCTTAATATCAATGTTTTGTATCAATGTGTGCATACAGTATGTGTACAATGTTCAAACAATACCTGTCAACACAAGACTGACTTCACACAGGTCCTCTTGTGGTACACGGAAGCTAAAGGACTCGTTGTAGCAGGGGTCAATAGTGCCCCTCATACAGGACGTCTTCTTAGACTTCATCAGCTTCAGACCCGTCACCAACTGCACCTTCACAAATGGATCTGGAGACAGAGAAGGAACGACTGGCTTAAAGCTAAAGTGAGCGGCCATGTGAAACAAAAAACATTGTTTCTTTGTGACATACTTCTGAGTAAAACAGGAGAATCAGTGAGAATAGTGACCAATACTATTCAGAGCAATACTAAATTAGCTAATACAAAAGCTAAATAGCTTGTTAGCCTTTGGATAAAGCTGCATGTGTGTCAGTCTGTCACAGCACCTGTATCAAAACTGTTCGGAAGCCCAGATTTTATTCCCTTGGAAATTTGCCCCAAATAAGACTTTTCACCAGACAATTTCTTCCGAAAAGTAATATGCCTGTCCCTTTTGTTCTGATCAAATATTAAAAAAAAATGCTACAGTGCTTTAATGGGGGAAAACGCTAATAATCGCTTAGCTTATCACATCAAGCCATGCAAATTATTAATGTTATACCTTGTTCAAAAGTGGTTAATGTTAGCATCATCAACATTGCATGACTGTGTATTTAATGTGTTATAGGTCTTAACTGTAGATTCAGATTTCTCTGTAGTCTAATCAGTAATCGTCACACCATTCAAATTTCATATAAAAACTGACAAGTTTAAATATTCCACCTGCTGTGAGAAAATACAATGAAGGATGCTGACATGTGGCGGTTCATTCCGCTGTGGCGACCCCGGATTAATAAAGGGACTAAGCCGAAAAGAAAATGAATGAATGAATGGATGCTGACATGCCATCTCAGCGTGTACCTTGATGTAAAAAATGACATAAAAACACTTCAAATAGCAAATAACTTTTATGTAAATTGACTACATTGATGTCAAAAAGTAATCTAATTGACATCTCACATTGACATCAAAAACACGTCCAAAGTCAAACAGGTCTGACCTGTAATCAATTTTTGACATGTCTTTTGATGCCAGTGTTAGATGTCAATCTGATGATGTTTATACATCAAGCTAGTTTACGTGCATACTACCGATACAAGATCCAGTGTAAATTTGTCATTTTTAGCTGAAGCTTTCAGATTAACAAAATGTCAATGTGTGGATGTCAAATGAATGTTTTGACATCAAGGAGACTGCTGGGTTTTAGCAGAAAGCTACTAGCTGTAATTTCTTCTGTATGTATACACAGGGGCGCCGCTGGCTGGCAGGGGCCCTATGGCAACCTTTGCGGGGATGCGTTGAGTAGTGTCATTAGGGCCCCTTATAATATCTCTGGGACCCCAAAACTGCTTGGGCCCTTAGAATCGTCCTAACTTTTCCCCCCTTCTAGCGGCGCCCCTGTGTATACATGCAGTTTGTGACATAATGGCGCAAAAAGCAGCAAGCTCAATCAAATTTGAAGACAATTTACACACTGTGGTCAATCAGTCTAAGGTAAGTAGACAGTAATGATATAGATTTGAACACTGAAAAGACTGTGGCTTTAACTTCGTAAAGTGGGCTGTGCAGTCAAACTGGTGGCAGAATAAATTTCAGAAATAAAGCCTTTAATTTCATTATAAAAATAACTACTTTGGATTAATAAATGTAATTACTAAAGCTCCTACATCCTATAGAGTTAAACACACTGAAAGACATTTACCTGAACCTTGGCACATGTCCGTCTGCAGCAGCTGCTTTGCACGGATGATGTCCACATTTAACCTGCCAGCACTGGGCAGATAGTTTAAGGACAGCAGCAGCTCACCAAGCTCAACCTCATTCTGACAAACATTGGGAAATCAGTGTCATAACAATGATGTCATTAATATCTCTATATATGTCAAAGATATTAAAGGTTTAACATTTAAAAAAATTACACAGTGACAACATTTGCAATATGAAAATATAGCTGGTGCGCTTCCTGATACTTTTCTGACAGTTTAGGAATAAACTGAAACAAAAAAGTTTGTGGCATGTAAGAATAGTTTTAGCAAAAAATGTATTAAATTTGTCAGAAGTGATGGAAAATATATTTATGATGTTAGGAGTTATGTTTATAGAGTTTTGGGTTTGAAATACAACCTCTCAAATACAAATCATGATCCTCTTAAAAATAAATAAGAAAATCCTCTTATTACGCAGAGAAACTACTGTATATCTTGATCATCAAATAAAAATATTATTCAGAGTAAATTCTGAGGAATCGTCTAAAGCAGAACAGTGGAGCAATGAACAGTGGAGAAATTGTATTAAAATACAAATCAATTTAAAAGTTTTTACTGTATTTTTGCAGGCTGTATCATGCAGCCTTGATGAGCATAAAGTGTCGCATTATTCTGTTCATATAAACGCAGGAATATAGTACTATTAGTACTATAGTACTATTATGTTAATTAAACTCACTTCTGACTTTTTTTTTAAAACATTGGATTGTTGTGTTATATTTTAATAATAATAATAATAATTAATAAATATTAGTATATTACCATAAAACCAGCCGTAACTGTCAACTTGTAAAAATTTTAATTTATACATAATTTGAAAGCTGACTACATAAGCTCTCCATTGATGTGTGGTTTGTTAGCATAGGGTAATATTTGGTCTAGGTACAACTATTTTAAAACATGGAATCTGAGGGTGCAAAAATAAATAAATAAAAATGTATAAATATTAAGAGAATGCACATCACTAATCAAAAACTGAGTTTTGATATACTTACAGTAGGACAATTACAAAATGTCTTCTCAAAACATGATCGACAGCAGTGGTGCTCAATCCTGCTCCTGGAGATCGACCTTCCTGCTGAGTTCAGCTCCTACCCTGATCAAACACACCTGAACCAATTAATTAGGACCTGAATAGCACTAGATAATTACAGGCAAGTGTGTTTCATATGGGTTGCAACTGAAATCTGCAGGACGGTCGATCTCCAGCAGCACGGGTTGGTCACCCCTGATCTACAGCATAGGTCACAAACTTAATTCCTGGAGGGCCGCAGCTCTGCACAGTTTTGCTCCAACCCTGATCAAACACAGCTGATCCAACTAAAGAAGGTGTTTATGACGCTTTTGAACATCTCAATTAGTTGGATCAGCTGTGGTTGGGGTTGGAGCAAAACTGGGGGTTGGAGCAAAACTAGGGTTGGAGCAAAACTGTGCAGAGCTTCGGCCCTCCAGGAATTCAGTTTGCGACCCATGATTTACAGTATATATTCTGATGATTTTTGCCGTAAAAGAAAAATCTATCATTTGACCCATAAAATATATTTTTGGCTATTGAAAAAATTTCTCTGTGCAATAAAAGACCAGAGTCTCATATTGCAGTATGTGTATGCTGAACTTTGACCTCCAAGATGTGTGACCAACTGAACAATAAAATATCAGCTGGTGACCTTTTAACTCCTTATGTTTTTTCAAAGTCTGATGTGACAAATGAAGTAAACTTTTTAACAAAGATTCGGCAATGGAAGCACGCCTCACTTTGTCTCCTTATCCAATCACCTACTCCCTAAAAACTTAGGCAGACCAGCCCTCTAGCACTGTTCCCCTTGTTCTCTTGAACCAACCCTCCCACCCTCTATTTACTTGCTTCCCATTAAAAACCCTATAACCCTCTCTTCGCTCCTATAGGTTGAATCACTCTACCAAAATATTAGAGAGGACGCCCAAACAACCTACCTACCTGTTCACTTCCCTTCCCCTTCATCCCACTGTTCCCCTACCATCCCTTTCATCCCTACAATAAAGTCTAGCTCAGTGTGGCGTGGTCCACGCTGGTGAATGGCTAACTAAAAAACTGAAACATTCTTTTGACCCCACACATCTGAACAGCAGTGTACATTTTCAAGAGACTTCAAAAGACATAATGCGAGGTTAATATGCATCTGTGCATATAAAACAATAAAAACCAGGCTGAACAAATTGTTGTGTAAATAATTTTGGGCAGGATAAAATAATTTAATGTAGTTCTGTGACATAACTTCTCAACAATTATGCAAGTGAAAAACAAGTCGGTAATGCTATTACCTGAGAGCTGGGCACCAGGGCCTTCCACCAGTGTCCTCCCTTCACTAGATCAACCTCACTGAGAGGAAGAGCCACTTTTCCGATGACACAGTGGCGTGAAAACTTGTCGAAGTCAACCACAGAGAGCAGTAGTGTGCGTCTTTGGGCCTCCAGGAAGGGGAGATCAAAAGTAAAGCGCTCTTCAAACACGGGGTTCTGGGTTTTTCGCTTAACTCCCGTCTGCCTTGAGTTCTTGTTGTCGGGCAGCAGGCTCATCTTCACGTAGGGGTTGGAGTGGGCCATGTCTTGGCGGGCACCATCACATGTTACTGGAGGAGGAAGATCCCGGGCCTCAATGACTCGTACGATGAGGTGGGCATTGATGAGGTCGTATTGTGTGCTGAAGTGCAGCATGCCTAGCTGGTAGCGCATCAGGATCTCGTCATCTGTTAGAGAGTCCACATCATCACTGCACGAGTCTAAAGAGTACAGATGAGGCTCCAGCTTGCGGAAGTAGTCGTCCGGTGGTGTCGGAGGCTTACGCAAAGGCTGAACCACTTCCTTTCTGGGTCCCATGGCCCAAAATTCAATTGGCTTTACATCCACCATGGGGGAGCTTGGGCGTCGGGCATTCAGACCTGAGACAGCGAGAGGTATTGAACGAAAGGTGAAATTTAAACATTTATAAAGTTGCTAGTCAAAGTGAGAGTTAAATCTGGACTTACTTGCAAGCTGACCAGCTAAACTGAAGGTGGATCGGGCAGTTTCTGAGGTGGGCGGCCTGCAGTTTGTAGTGGTATCAGATTGGGGAGAGGAAGCGCCATCCTGGTCCATGAGGTGAGAATTTGGGCCTTTCTCATGATTGCAGTCATTGACACTAGAAGAGAAGAGTTTGTTAGTTAAGCTACTTATATATTGTCGATTGAAAAGAACATTTGATATTTACAACACCAGTATAATTCAATGCAATTTGGTTTTCTTGGCTCTTTTTAGTCTGGACCAAAAATAACAAACTAATAAATTTAGCCCAGGTTTTCTGTGACAATTTTAAGACCAAGCCGAAAGATACAAAAAAGTGTCTAAATTTCAACTGAGAACTTGTGAATAGCTTATAAAATGTGAGACTGCACCACAAAACCAGTAAAAAGTTGAAAAGTTGATTTCTAGGAATAGCCAAAAATACATCCTGTGAAAAAATTACAAATAAAAATATATATATATAATTTATCAAATAAAATATATTAAAAATAAATATATAAAATAAAAATAAAAATGATTAGAATATGAAGTATGGATATTTTTTAGTAGTACTATGCATAGTTAAGAATTCAATCTGGACAACTTTAAATGTGATTTTCTCAATACTTCGATCGTTTTGAACCCTTGGATTCCAGATTGTCAAATGATTGTATCTTGACCAAATATTATCCTATACAAACCACACAGCAATGAAAAGTGTATTAATTCAGCTTTCCAATGTATAAATGTCAACCTCTGAAATGTTCAGGATCACAAATGTGTAAAGTAGTCAAAACAGCACCGGAAATCCCTACATTAACAAAGACCTTCTGGAAGGAGATGCATTTTCCGATGCCTGTATTGAAATGGAGATTATGGTAAAAAAAAAAAAACAGGTAAGTCTGAGCAATCAGTGCTTTTATGGTTGTATATTGCAAAACCATATCCTGTTTTTATTTTTTTTTATATTATTTTAGTTTATATTGCTTTTAAATTTCAGTCAAGAGAGTCTAGAAACAGGTCAAGACCCATTCATTAGTCTCAAGTCTCAGCCAACTTGTTTGGAAAGCACCAGAATTCAGATGACAGCTCTTACACTTTTTCAAAAGAACAGCACTAACAGAGCTACAGCACAAGAGTTTATTTAAATCAAACCTCACTAACTGTGAACATATCCATAGTACATTCCACGTACTGTATGTAATTTTTAGTTCACTAGTAATCAAACCAACGACCTTGGCCTTACAAGCACAATTCTCTATTTAGAGGCAGTTGTGGTCTATTGAATAGAAAGTCAGATTTGTAACCCTCATTACCAGCAGCATGAGCAAGGTACCAAACCCACTACTGCTTCCACTACTGCCCATATTCTGAAGTGTATATTCAATGCACATTTTACCATCCCATAGAAGAGAATTCATAAATAGATGAAAAGCGACACAACTAATTCACAACAAACTCTATAATTTCCGAATTCATACTATATAGAACAGAATTTAAAACAATAATATGTTTTCATGTGAATTAAATCATATTCATTTTGTACAAATTATTCACTTTTTTGAAAATACGTAAGATGTATAGTTAAGTTTCCTTGAGATCGGGTTGGAAAAAAACAACAAATAAATCACAATAGTCTAAAAATAAGACACAATCAGCGTGAACAGGTAAAAACATCAAACAGTGCTACACTCCAATTTGCAATGCTCATCTGACAGCGTGAGTGATTCAACTTTTTTACTAATGTGCAATTATACTTATGTCCGGTATTGTGTCATTTCTCATCTGCTTGTTTTTGCAGCAGCCACAGAGGTGGATGTTCTGTGCAGGATCTCTATGTGCAGGCCTGACTCTGACTCGTCCCATGGGGATCATCAAGGACCCTTTGTGTCCATGACTACAGCTCAGAGGGAGATAGTTGTCATAGCAACGGATGATTCTAAAACAAATGGCCTTAGGAGCAATTCGAGCCAACAAGAGCGGCTGGACTTATAGGGCACAGAGGTATATATTAGGATGTATATGTTCTGCGCTGATAAACATTCATCTTCTACATCTGCAACCCCAATTCTAAAAATATTGGAACATTTTCTAAAAACCTAGTTCACCCAATAATTGTAAATTTACCTGAATTAATATTTACTTTCAATTAAACACAAAAGAAGTTATTCAGAATAATGTTGGAAAATGGTAACCTTTGACATCCGCAGTAGAAAAAACAAATAATATGGAAGTCAATGGTAACCAGTTTCCAACATTTTGTGTTCAACACACACACACAAAAAAAATTCAAACAGATTTGTGACAAATGATCAGTGAGCAAATAAAGTCTTATTTTAGTATTGGTGAAATATCCCTTTAAATTGAATGAAATCCAGAACATATGATTTCTTTGTTCTCTTTAGTTTTATCTAATAGCGAAAGAACAATAATTAGTGTTCAATGTTTTCACTGAAAAACGTATATATTTTGAAAATATAAACAAATTTAGATTTTTATGATGTAACTTACTCCAAAAAAATGGAGTCAGGCTAAATCAAAATGCAACAGTTATATAATATAAACAACTCCACAGTTCACAATAAACAGGTGAACTGACTGCTAATACGTGAGAGTTTCATATTTGTGTGTAAAGGAGTCTTTGTCGATCAGTCTTTGCACACATTATTTTGTGCAAAAAGTCATGAGAGGGTTGTCAAACAAATAAAAAATAACATTTCTCAATACAAAGCTACAAAAAATGCACTGTAAAAAATAAATCCGTAAAATGTACGGTAAAAAACAGCAGCTGTGGTTGCCAGTATTTCGTCGTTAAAAATACGGTACAAACCGTAAAAGTAATTATTAGTTATATGTTATTACCAGCATCTACACATCACATCTTTTGTTACACAGATAGACACGTTAACACAGCCATATGCAAGTGGTGATGAGAAAGTTACATAATGAACCAATGCTCATTACAAACAACTTTGCCCACACAACTTTGGGTGTATCAATGTATAGAAGGTGCTCAGTGTCATTCACACAGCTACTAAACACCAGTATGATAATACACATAAAATTAAAGTCATGAAATAAACATTGTTTATCAACATTAGATGTAACATAAATCTTGAATGTACAAAACTGACGGGCAAACAACTAAAATGATCCATAGTAATGTCAACAAAATGCACAAAAAGTGATTCTTCACCGTAAATATTAAGGGAACATACTGTTAACCAGGTTACATATTTTTACTGTAGCATTTTTACCTTTGAAATCACAACCAATTTGTGTGTAGGTTAAATCAACTACCATACAATATTGTGAAAAGATTCAGGGAATTTAAAGGACTCATTTTAAATGAGTAACATTGATGAGCAACAGATGCAAAGCAAACATCTGTTGATGTCTATGTGGTGCAGCAGAGCAATTGGCAAAGGTACCATTGAGGCTCCTATACTGCCATCATGACGATATTTTTCATGGGATGTCTGTAGTTAAAATATGCTTATTTTTACAGAATACAGTTCATTTTGTCAGCAAAAATATTTACAATGTGTTAAGAATCAAACACCATTCTATGATCACAAACTTAAAGTCAAACATCAACCTCTCCAGCCTTTTGGTGCCTGTTTTCAGCTTTACACTAACATTCAATAACCACACACCAGTGTGAGCTCAGGCAAACCAGCATAAGCCAGCAGTCTCTGGTGACAACATCAGCACAATCTGTTAAACAAGTGTGAATGGGTAATGATGTGTATTTATAATGGAAAATACACATGTACTGTATGGCCACCGTTGTTTAGTCCTGGTAAAAGTCATTGAATGATGTCATTACAAAAAGCTTGACAGCCTGTGGTGACTGTGTGCATCCAGAGGACAAATTATCCCTGCTAATACATGAATCACTTGTCCATTTAAATCATATTATCCTTGCTGTTCTTGCCTGGGAACACAAATAGCTCCACACCCCAGTCTTTATAAGCTTTGGGTTCCTAATAAGTCAAGAAAGCCATCTGGTGCATCAGTGTCACTTATATTACTTGAAATTAATGAATTTTTCAGTAATGATAAATAATAATGCAGCAAATATAAACTTATGCTGGAGTTTAAATGACAAAATAACAGTTCTAATTTTTGAAATGATTACTAGATCTCACATGCAGAATTAAACAATCACAGTTTTATTTATTCACAGTTATATTTATACATAACCTTGCCCAATATTTTTTTTAAACAAACACTTTTACACAAAACTTTACAGTCAACTTGATAGGTGGGATTTAAGTGGATTTAATTACACATGGAATATATTGACAAAGTGACAATAATACAATTATTATGTATTGTTTATCTATTGTTTAGAGACTGTTAAACAGTTAGGGGTTAAGAATATGTTTTTTTATTTGCTTGTTTTAAGAAATTTAAACCCATTATTTAGAAAAAATGACTGAAACTGACATTTTGTCACCTTGGAATTATAAAAATCTGCGTTCTGAATGATTTTGAGATATTGAGCTTCAAAGTTTTTAATTTAAAAAGTCTTAAAATGTAAACAACTTATAAAAACATCCCATAATGTAAATAGGTTATCATTTAATAAGAATATGCCAATAACTGGCTCTGTTGTGGAGGTCCAGGCCAAACTAAAGAACTTAGGGGTAATATTTGATAAAAACCTAACATTTGATTCCCATGTGCTGTCCACTGTAAAGACTTCATTTTTTCATCTCAAAAACATTTCAAGAATCCGCCCCATGCTGTCCTTTTCTGTGGCAGAAAAACTGATAAATACTTTCATTTTTTTCCCACTTAGACTACTGCAATGCCTTACTAGCCGGCATTTCAAAAAGTAATATCAATAAATTACAATATGTCCAAAACTCAGCAGCCAGAATTCTGACAGGGACTAAAATTAGAGAACACATTACTCCTGTTCTGAAATCTCTCCACTGGTTACCAGTCAGATTTCGTATTGATTTTAAAATCCTCATGCTTACATACAAGGCCCTGCATGGTTTGGCTCCACACTATCTTTCAGACATGCTGAATCTTTTAAATTGTTTAAATCAACCTTGAAAACGCACTACTTCACACTGGCCTATTTATGAGGTGTGCATTTTTGGTTTATGTTTTTTTTTATATTGGAATGTTTTATCAATTTTGGATGTTTTAGCAATTGTGAATGTTTTAACCTGAATGATGCACTTTTACTGCTATTCTAAACTGTTTAATATCGGTGTGTTTTCTTGTGTTTCTGTGTAAAGCGCTTTGAAAAATAGGTTTTAAAGGAACTATATAAGAAAAAATTATTATTATAACTCAATTTTGACAAAAATGTCAGATAGAACCTTATAATTCTAAGGTGACGATTTGGTTACATTTACAAAATAGCATCATGAATAAGAATGTCTCTTTGAAACATCAGAATAAAAAAACTTTGTAATTGTATTACAGAAAATTATGGGTTTTTTTTAATGAAATGCCTTCGGTAAAAAAAACATAGCAACACATGTATATTATTGAAACAGTACGGTTATACATATCTGTTAAAAATACTAAATCGAGTATAAATGGTGTGCAGCTAGCAGGAAAACCCAGAACAACAGCAAAACGGATTTTAGCATGAGATGAATGAGTTGGATTGAAGTTGATGAATGCTGACTGTTCTGCATTAATTGTGATTTGTGAGTGCTGTTTGAGGTTTGTACGGGTGTGCACTTACAGCCATGATGGAGTCTGAGCTGGAAAAGGCCCCAAAATCTCCACCTCTTCTTCAGAAGACTGACAGCAGCTGCACTCCCAACACCACTGCCAGCAGGAGCGACACGACCAGCGGCACAACAGCAAATCAGACAGTCTGGACAGAAGACCCTGAACACAACACCACAAACCCACACACAAAGACTTAGTGTCCTGCACAGGGAGCAAATGTGGCAGATTCTGATTATTGAATATGTAATTAATGATAACGGCTTCTAAAATATGTATGTATGTATTTATTTATTTTCATTATATTATTTTTTAATTCTATAGTCAACAGGAGCTTGAAGCCAAAAAGCATAAATGTAAACGAAGCCCAAGAAATTCTTCAGCAGAATGTAAATGCTGATGCCAATTCACCAAAATCAAATTATATTTTTTTTTTAGCGAAGAGGCATACAATTGATGTTAGAGGCATGCAATTGAAATATCATGGTTTACACAAAACATAATAAGCAAGACAACTGTAATGAACACTGATAATAATAAAAAAAACTGCATATTAGTCTGATGTATATATTCTGTCACCCTTAACTTGTCACAAACCTTTTAGAACATAAAATAAGTATCAGTAACCATTGACTTCCATAGTATTTGTTTTTTTCCTATGGACGTCAGTGATTACAGGTTTCTAACATTTCTATTAAAATATTTAGCTATGTGTTCAACATAAAAAGGAAACTCGTAAAGGTTTGGAACTACTCGAGAGTGAGTACATTTTCCTTTTTGGCTGTACCATCCCTTCAAGAGACCATATGACCATGATGCCATTAATAGGTTAATGAGTTTTATTTTATATGCGACTCTTTCTTAAAATGTCCAAATAAGATGCATATCTTTGCATAAAATGACAGCAGTAAAACATAAAATATTACAAACTATTTAATGATTTATTACTGTAAGTTCAATTTCTTTTTCTACGTTGGAAAAAGCCCAGCCTCCACAGAGGCTGTATGTGCACCTATGGTCGGCTAAGTAATAAATAGCTTAAGTCTTAAGCTATTTAAATAAAAAAAAGTCTTGTGTAAACAAAACCTTTTTCTTTCTTTTCCTTTTCTTGCTATCTGGAGGCAAATGCATTTTTCAAAGCATTTAAAAGTCAAATATCTCACTTAGGGTCATGCATATCAAAATAAGTGGCCAATTTGCCATCAAAAATTAAATATCTATATTTAGTTCTACATTATAGATAATGAACAGATTCACTCCCCCAAAATAATTTGCTCATAATTTAAGAACACTCAAGTGGTTTTAAACTATTAGAATTTCTTTCTTTGAACACAAAAGATAGTTTAAAGAATGTTGCAAACAATCAGCCATAGGAACAATACTAATACTCAAAATACAGCTGAAGGCAACAGCTGCTGCTTTCCAACAATATTCAAAATATCTTTTGTGCTGAATAGAAGAAGCTCAAACAGGGAACCTGAGTAAATGAGAACTATAATATTTGTCTCTATAAGAAATTAATTAAGTACTTTTCTCTACATACCTCATTGATGGGTTCCAACTGTCCTTTTTCAAAGGTTGAGAGCAGTAGAGGGTGAAGGTCAGGCACAGAAAAAAAGAGGAAAAAATGAAATTCTCTTTAATTAACTTTTTCAGATAAATATTAAAACACACATAAATTTAATATGTAACATGCTTAAATCTGTTAGCGACTATTTCTTTTATAATAGTGTTTCGCATGTTGATATTTGCTATGATATATTTAACATGAACAAAGTTAATGCTTCTGATATCGGTTTATGACTATGATTTGATTTCTGCATGCTTTGTGTTTGTTTATTGTGTGGTGGTCATGTACTATTCTCTGGTAGAGGTTTTTTGTACCTCAGAGAGACCCTAAAATAAAATGTAATGAAATAAAAACAAACCTCAAGCAACTAAATTAAGATAAAAAAAGATCAAGAGAGACTCTAATGTAGATTTTTTATTATCTTTTATTTATTGACAATTTCTAAAAACATGTATCATGGTTTCCAGAAAACAGAAAGTCAAGCAGTTTGCAAGTACTACTATACTTTAATAATACAACAATATTAAAAAAAATTAATAAACATTTCTTACAAAAAGAAATATTTCTGATCATGTGACAAAAACAAAATGCAGCTTTGCTATCAAAGAAGTAAATGTATTAAATGTAAAAAAGAATGAAGAAAAACAGTTAAACTGTTATTTTAAATAGGCAATAATTAGAGACCTTTAAAAACATTACAACATTTTACCAAGTCCAAGATTTGAATAGTCATTTAAAAACTAGGTAAATGGTAAATGTATTGCCTGGTGCTTGTTTTCTGCTAAAAATCATTAGAAAATGCATGCTCCATGAAAACATTTCTGATAATTTATTATTGGCAAACATTTATTTCCATAAATCTATCAAAATGTCAGTTTTAAATTAGTGATAAGCACCGCTAAAGAGGGAATTTGGACTACTTTAAAAGGCGATATTCTCAAGATTTTTTTTTTTTAATTATTAATATATTTTTTTTATTTTAGACTTTAAAATAGTTGTATATCAGCCAGATATTGCCATATGCCAACAAACCATACTCAGTGTAAAGGTAGTATGGTCACATATATCATATATGATATCATTTTTACAATTTATTGCAAATGCTCCACCTTTTTTTGCAATTATAATATTACTAATACACATTTTCACTAAATAATTTGAATAAGCACGTGCAGAATCTGAATAGCGAATAGCAGTAAAAAACGATTAATGCCACCACCAAGTATCAGCCTCAAAATAACAGAATTTTCAAAAGATTTTAATATATCTGACTGCACACCCTGGCTTGTTATTCACTCACGAGTATCTACAGGTTGGTTTGTGTCCTGTTCCCCTCCCCCTGACTTGCTCTCTAAGTCCAGCTCTCGCTCCTCATCAGTGGCCCAATGTTGGCTAAGCAATTAGCTGTGGCTGTAACCATGGCAACAGTGATATGAGCTCCTGTCGCTGGCAGCCCGCACCTTGCCGCCGCTGGCTGAGGCAGAGATGACGCATCAGGGTCACTGACATGACCGTCCCTACTGCTCCACATGCCCACTGCTATTCCCCTAACTGAGATCTCAAAACACAGTACCATGAAAACCATAACAGAAGCTAACTCATCGAAAAAAGTTTAAAAATCAAAAACAAGCTGCATTCATATTTCCAAAAGAGAGAACTCTATTGAGAAACCATTAAAGCTTCCCCAAAGAAAATTTTTTGTGGATAGTTGTTGAAAGAATCATTTATTTCTTAGTGCAGAGAACTAAACAGTATTTTCTGATTTAAAGAGCTATTTGTGGAATCATAATCATAATAAAGAAGCTTTAATTGATATTGAAAATACCTGACATGCTTTAAAATTTGATGTTCACTCTTAGGAGAAATCAAAATATACACAATCTGTAACTAGGACAATATATTTGATAAATTATTCATCGCTATTTAAGGGTGAACAAATCATTACATTAAGTGTACTAGTACCTTATGGTATTTGTAACAGGTATTGCCATAGTGACAGATTTCAGATTTATTCTCGGTGTGTGAATGTTACCAAAACAAAGGTTTATCATGACACACTGATTCTGCTATAAATAACTCAATAAAAGAAGACTACAACTAATTAATATTCCAAAATCTTTGCTTAGAAAAAAGGTACAACACATCTGTCGTTGTGTCTTTTTGAAAGATACACATTTGTAAATAATTTTCCCTGAAAAAGAGGCATGTGATCTAATATGTACATATTATTATCTAAATATCAGTATAAGGCACTGCCCATTGACTGATTCTGCACCTCTTTTCCCTCTCAGTGATTAAATATTAGGCTACTTAAAAGATACTAGACTAACACTGTAAACCATTGCACAAGTGTTTTGGTAAATAATGTAACAGTTTATAATGATGAATACAAAACAATATCCAAAGATGCATCACAAACAATAAACCATCAAATTCAGATATTTCTGTGAATAAATACAACTTAACTAAATTAGCTTAAGGCCTTGATCAGAAATAATCACCACATAAGAAGCAATGAATAGAAATCTAAATGAAGACGCATTTGAAAATGAAAAGTGAAATCCAGAAGGACCCAGATGGTATAGTGTGTGTGTGCATGTGTGTGTCAGAAGTGACTGGGACTCACCTGTGTGTACGCCATCCTCCTCTTACTCTCGCCCCACTGTCTCACTTTCCTTCCAGAGCAACATACCACTCTCTGGATCCAGATTTACTCAATATATTGATATATGTATGGAAAAATAATTCTGTAAATGTGACTCAAGTAATGAATTCAGGTCTCTACGGGTTTGGTTCCTCCATCCATTCCTCCAAAACAAACAAACAAACAAAAATGTACTTGGTGATGTTGAGTCAAACACAAAACAACCCCCTTGTCTTTCTCCCTCCCTCTTTCTCAATCTATCTGTCTATCTATCTCTCCTCTTCCTCCCCATCCTCTTCAATCCCACCCACCCAGACACTCCTAATCTCCCTCTCCTTCCTGTCTCCTCGCCCTCCAGTCTTCAAAAATGACACGCAAGACAGCCAGTTTCTCCTCTCTTCTCCTCTCCCAGGAGAGAGCAGCGCCCTCCTCTTCCTCCTCCTCCTGATCAGGGTTTCTTTCAGGGACCAGTGACTCATCCAGGTTTGCAGAAGCACTGATGGATATCAAATCTGTACTGCGCGTCTCTCCCCGCCCGCTTTTACAGCAGCACCTCTCCGGCTGCAGACACTTGTTGCTCTTTGCTGAAATACACGGAGAGTAAACGAGAGCTGCGACCACCTGCTGCCGCCCTGTGAACGAGGTACGCCTATGTACGATCTTCAAAATATGATGGTTGAAGTCCCTGGGGAGTCTGGAAGCTGT
>CAIGQQ010004433.1:4856895-4878241 GCA_903798035.1 Danio albolineatus | reverse complement strand
ACACACACACACACACACACACACACACACACACACACACACACACATATATATATATATTTATACCACTACCAGACATTGAACCACACGTACCTCTATAGATCGTACTCATCTGGATTTGTTGATATTCTCGTTTGTAGGGATGCTTCTGTCATTGTGGACATGTGTGGGCGTATGAGAGCTGCCATCGCCGAGATCAGACACCAGCACGAGGCCTGCTGCCCAAAATCACCGGCAAACTCAAGCAGTTCACAGACGAGGTAAATCATTTTAAAAGCAAACACAAGCACACACACACACACATTGACAAGTAAGTTCGTATTCCTCTGTATTTTTACTTACCCCTACTGGTTTCTTGGATGTTAGACCGAAAACTTTCCTTGCTAATTTGTTCACACGAAATACTGTCATATGTAACCTATTTTGTCTTAAAGGGGTACATGACACTATTAGCTTATAGCGTCCTAAAAGTAATCGTAAAGCATCCAATATAAGCATCAAATATGTATTTACCTGATCTCTCCACACAGAGGCACTCTCACACAGCACAACAGCAGCAGATTTGAATAGTGGTTTAACAAGATAAATCTGTTCTCAGACATGTATGAAGAAGTCTTTTCTTGTGGAATTGTACATACAGCTTGTCTGATAGAATATGTTGTAGTAAACAGTTTACAGTAATTAAAGAAGTTTGTGATAAAAGCTAACATGTTGTTTCTGCAATTTCACAATAATTGTTTTCAGGACATCAAGACAAATATTATTCTGATGACGTTTGATGAAACATTGACAATAACAACCAATCAGAATCCACACTTGACTTTCAAAAGCTTGACTTTAGTCATATGCAATATATGAGCACATTATTTATAACAAACAGAACAATATTGATAATGCTAATAAAGCTATCTTAGTGATTTTAAGATGTTAAAATCCACTTAAATTGCCCAATATTTTTTGCCTTTGTATAAGGTCTCTGCAATTATGTGTGTTCTCTTGCAAATTAACACCTTTCGACCTTTCTAGTGACAAAACAGCTCCACTTCTAAATGGAAATTAAAAATAGAAAATAATATTAATAAAAAAATATATATTGGTTCACCAACAGACAAGAAAATGTCTCTCTCTTCTCTCTCTGTCTCACACACACACATATTAACACACACACACACACACACTTTTATGAGCCCTCCAAAAATATCTACTGTCAATTTAAGTGTTGCTTGTTTTTGTCCAGATTTTATATTTGGAATATTTATTTTTTTGAATGGCCATCAATGAAAGAACAGCTTTCTGTCATCTATTTACTGCCATCTACAAGAAAAGGCTCCAGCTGAACTTTGACTCCTTTGGCTCAAAGAAACAGAAATGCATTCACAGAGCCACAGCGTTTAGAGTTTTGGGGATAATCTGCACATAGCTTACTCATTTTGTCATAATTCACATTGATGAATTATATGAAGAACGTACAAGGTGTGAACCTTGTTTATTTTGTGTACATGTCAATATTAATTGGCATTTCCCTGTGGTGTGCACAGACACACATACACATGCTCAAATGCACACAACACGGCGTAAGCAAAACTAGAAATATTTCCCTCACGGTGCAAAATAAATACACAAGGGAAAAAGGATCCTGCTTCCAGCTCCATTGTGGGGTAAATCCACCCACTTGACTCAGTAAACCCACAGTAGAAAAGCACTTGCCATCTGTTTACAGCAGTTCTCCACCACCCCATTATTGTGCAACAATGCTCCAGAGATATCTGTAAACAGCTGATGTTTAGCCTGTTGTGTGTTTTATGGCTTTGCATGCAAATGCCACAACACATCGAGGACACAAAATATTGTATTGGTGTATAAAGGGGTTGTATAAATAACCAAGAGGGTGCACTAACAATGATATTTAAGACACGAGTCTCAAGTGTCAATTGCTAGCGTGCATCTTGAGTAAAGCAAAGGGCGATTTTCTTACATAGCTCCTATATAGGACCCCCCTACAATTCCATCCAGATCACAGCACTAATATAATCGCTATAGTTCTACTTGCGCTACTTTAAGTGTGTTTCAAGCTGGTATAAAAGCATGGTATTGCTTGGAATCAAGTTCATTATCTTAGCATTGCTAACAGAATGCTTAATAAGTGTCATGATTTTATTTTCTCCATATTTTACTTTTGTTTAATAATACAATTATAAGTAATATTTTGGAACTTTTATTCAAAGTGACTTACAAATGAGGACACTTTGTAAATACTATGAGCATGTAATGCACAAATATAAAATAAAATAGAGAGTTTTTGCTATAATGTCAGATATAATCAAAATATAAAATTTTAAAAATCAGTAACATTTTAAAACAATGGTCAGTAGGTCAATGTCAGTTAATTTATTTAGTTCAGCATATAATAATCATATTTTTCCAATTTACTAATCCATTATTGAAATCCAACAATGTGCTCGTTAACACTAGCTAATGCACTCTGAGTTACCAAGAACCAACAATGAACAACTTTTTTTCATTAACAATAACAAAGATAAATAAATACTGTAAAAAAATGATCGTTCATTTTTTTGTTCATTCATTTATTAATCAGGGGTCGCCACAGCAGAATAAACCGCCAACTTTTTCAGCATATGTTTTACGCAGCGGATGCCTTTCTAGCTGCAACCCATCACTGGGAAACATCCATATACGCTCATTCACAAACATACACTATGGACGATTTAGCTTACCCAATTCACCTATAGAGCATTTGTCGTTGGATTTGTGGGGGGAACCAGAGCACCCGGAGGAAACCCACACAAACACAGGGAGACCATGCAAACTCCACACAGAAATGACAACTGACCCAGCCGAGGCTCGAAGCAGTGACCTTCTTGCTGTGAGGTGCTTGTGCTACCCACTGCGCCACAGTGACGCCCACGTTCATTGTTTGGAAATACATAAAAATTAATGGATAACTATTTATAAAGTATTACCAAAACTGCTAACTGAAAACTATAATATTACTCAGTGACATTAAAATAAAACGAGACTGGGTCATGGCTACTGAAATTCAATATCAGTAACTGATATTTTAAAATATATGGACATTTGAAGACTTTTAAGTATATGATTATTATTGTTTTACTGTATTTTTGATCAAATAAAGCCTTGGTAAGCATAGACATCTCAAAAAACATGAATCAATCTTACTGAATAAACAATCTAATGAACATCTTCCAGAAAGTTTTGAAAAGTTCTCATATTTATTTTTGTTGTAATTTACTGTATGAGAAGCATTAATGGTAAAGCCCCGACAGATTGTTTTGTGTGTGTTTTGTTTTTATTTTAAACTGTCATGTTTGGTTAATTAAATGAGGGTCAGATTGTCCTGCAACCCAAAAAAAAAAAAAAAAAATCACCCAGAATCTGAACACAACACGAAGGTTAATAACTTAGAACCAGACGTGTGTTTATTTTTGATGTTGTTAATAGTGTTTCAGTCTCTTGAGGTGTGCTTTCTACAAATGTTGCTCTTTGACCTTGATGACTGGATTGCTGGTGCGTTAAATTAGATATCAGTTCCCTTCGGATTTAAGCAAGTAGTCATAGTTGCTTGTAAAACCTTTAGTTTCCAATTACAGCTCCATTCCTTAGTGATAAATTGGCATTGATGTTTGGGATTGTGAATTGTGAGCATTGAGTAAGCTGGAGAGACATCACTGAGTGCCTACTGAAGGAGTAATTCAGGACAAGAGGAGTTTAAAGATGTAAAAATGTTCTCTGCCAGCTCTTTGATGCCATGATTCATTCTTTATATCTCTGTCTCTGTCTTCCGCTTCCCATGGTTCAGCTGCCCTCTTCAGGCATTAGGAATTTCCAAATAAATATTACAAAATATTTACACAGGGCTGTTTCCAGCTTACGGCGAACAGCCTCGGCTCTCATTTGAGATTTTGAATACAACAAATAGATTCAGCAACAAGCCTTCAAGCTCAGTAAAAACGGTATAGCTATGAAATTACAGAATAAATATTTATTTGAAAATACCCTTAGCAGCGGCAGTCAGTACAGACGCTGTGTATTGTTCAAAAGGATCTCTGCCCTGATGAAGAAGAAAAAAAAGAGCTAGAAGATGGTTCGACTGAATAACAACACAATAGCTGCCTGATATGAGAGCGGATTTAGCCTGCAGGAAGCATGAGCAAACTGTAAACACACATCTGAGGCATTCTTCTGACAGCAAAAGCAAACCGTTTAAAGTGTGGGATATTAAAGGTGTTTTAGATCCAGTTTAAACACCCTCAGATCATTTTACAGAGTTCAAATTAAACTAAATTGCTGGTTAGGAAGCTATTGAAGAAATAGTGTTAGATTTAATACATTGGTAAATGCATAGGCAAACGATACAGTGCATACTGTAGCTGTCAAAAGTGGTTTCCGGAGGGGACATTTGCAACATATTTGGCTTTTAATTAAACTACAAAATATGTATAACATGCATTATTGGGAAGAGGAAAACAGCAAGTGTGTTTAAAGTTATAGTTTACCTAAAAATTGCTGTGAATAAGGCCACTGAAAATCTTTAGCTGAGTCAGTGGGGCTTGATGAATCAGTAGTCAATGGCTATGTTTAGGGTAGTGTGGGAAAAAAAGGAAAAGAAGAACAAACACAGACAAAACAAATCTAATACCTCGCTCTTGATGATATATGAATGAATTAAACAATCGGTCTGTGCAAGAAACTAAACCTTTTTATTACCAAATTACCTTCAATCCACAGAGGATGAGCTTTGTGATGCATAATAACATGTAATGACATTAACATTGTTTTGTCTGTATGCATGCATATGTTTTTACTGCTGAAGTGTAAAGTGTGACCGCTGATTTGCACGAATCACCAAAGACTACAGTTTCAGCCAAACATTTTCTTTAATGTTCTACTTTATTAAAAACTTTTTACTTTAAATTACATGTATTTTGATTGACAAACTGTCACAAAAAGAGGCAAAATGGCAAACTACATCTTTTCTACATCACATTGGATTCAGAATAGGGGTTTTTATTTTACAATGCAACAGAATGCACTGAAACGCACAGAAAGTAATAGGCTTACAGGAAATAAAGTAAACAGGGACAACAATATAATCTGCTATTAGTATTTTATTGGTTTCCCTTGAATTTGATTACAATTCTCTTACAAATTCCTTAATATATTGTACAGTTTTTATGGTGCAGCTTTACGCAATCAACAACAATCAAAATTTAAGAACATGAATCAACATGAAAGAGAAAATGTCATGTGCTTTATAAGCAAGACCAGCTTAATTTGTGAAGTGGAGAAATTCAATTTAAGAATGGTATTGTTTTTTTTGTTTCTTTTGCTGATAATAATAATAATAACAATAATAATTTGAATTAATACAATAAGAATTATTATTATTGGTCTGGGGCGCCACGGTGGCCGAGTGGTTAGCACGTTCGCCTCACAGCAAGAAAGTTGCTGGTTCGATCCCCGGCTGGGCCAGTTGGCATTTCTGTGTGGAGTTTGCATGTTCTCCCCGTGGTTGCGTGTGCTCCGGGTGCTCCGGTTTCCCCCACAGTCCAAAGACATGCGGTATAGGTGAATTGGGTAAGCTAAATTGTCCGTAGTGTATGAGTGTGAATGAGAATGTATGGATGTGTTTCCCAGAGATGGGTTGTGGCTGGAAGGGCATCCGTTGCGTAAAACAAATGCTGGACAAGTTGGCGGTTGATTCCGCTGTGGCGACCCCGGATTAATAAAGGGACTAAGCTGAAAAGAAAATGAATGAATGAATTATTGGTCTGATGTGTGACCACTCGTTCCATATATCATGTGATTTGTTTAAGCCACCTGACTTTCTTATTAATTAACTACTAGTTTACATCTCATCTTTGTATTGAAATAATGTATATATTTGGGTATTTGAGAATCTTTAGCCCTGGTTAGAAACTTGTACACCAAAATGTGTTGAGAAAACAAACATATATATGTGTGTGTATGTATATATGTTGAATATGTTGATTCACTGAAGGCTTCCGAAACGGCAGACTGACTAGACATTTAGCAATCCTGCTGAGTCATTGGACTCAACAGCTTGTCCCACACCTCCACTTTTACAATCGCCCTTCCCATAGGACACATGGTGGCCCTGATGTCCAGGTTTTTACCCTCAAAGTTAATGCCTGACCCATTGGCCTCCTCCCTCACAAAGCCTTGCTGGTTCTTTTGATAGTACATTTCTTTATAAAGTGCCTGGTCACACTCCTTTCCTTTGGGGTAGATGCCCACAGCAAACCAATTTTTATACAGATTGTAGTCCCAAGGGACAGAAAACATGATGGCCAGGGTCTCAATGTAGTCATTTCTTCTTCGCTCAAACAGGTCGTAGGTCAGAACCCCCACGCTGCCAGTGGCATGTGCTGCACTCTTGCTGAAAGTACACACTTCGGTCTTGAGAGGGCGCACTGTGGGCTGAGGGGGATTGGAGGTTTCACCACTCTCCAGATAAACCCTGTGGGATTTACACACATTAGTCATGAGGGTGTTGTAATTTGTGCATAGTTCTGTGATTTTTTTTAGTATAAGTAGTCCACGAATAGTGTGTTCACAATGAAAATTCAAACTCTTCATGCACTCATCTGTCACAGCTTTCTTTACACAGCGGATGGGGAGAGGCATCAGACAAATAATACAGTTAGGAAATTCATAGATGACATGCTTGATAAAGGAACAAGAACAGATAATTTGGGATAGTACACTCACAGAAATAAAGGTATGCGAGCTGTCACTGGGGTGGTACCTTTTCTAAAGGTACACATTTGTACATAAAGGGTCCATATTGGTCCCTCAAAAGTATAAATTAGTACCTAAAAATTTTAAGAGGTACACGTTTGTACTTTTTAGGTACTAATATGTACCCTTGAGGTATTAATATGGACCCTTTAGGTACAAATGTGTACCTTTTGAAAAGGTACCACCCCAGTGACAGCTCGCGTTCCTTTATTTTTGTATGATGGACATTTCATTGCACATTGGAAAAAATAGTATTTTTGAAATTGATTTGAATTTGTTTTAAAATAGAATAAAAAGTAACAACAGTTTCTGCACCACATGTTTTTAGTGAACAAAGGGACAGTTCCTACAAACCAATAATAAAAAACCTGTCATCATTTCAAGAGTTCACACTTAGCTAATGATTGATTATAAAGCTTGTTTGGCATGCTGTCCCGGGAGAGAGCCCTGAGCTCAGAATATCCTCGAGCTCGGGGCTCCCTCCTGTTTGCATGGCTAGAGGGGAGTTTGAGCTCAGGTAGATCTCAAGAACTTCCCTGCTGTTTGTAGCTAATGAACAATTAGGGATTGCTATGAAAAGATAAATACTTAGTAGGAGCATGTGGTGCCGAATTGGATTAGTCAATGAACTTAAGTCGCATGTTTTTGGATGGTGGGAGGAAACCGGGGGACCTGAGGGAAACCCACATGAGCATGGGGAGAACATGCAAACTCCGCACAGAAATGTTGACCGTCCTGGTAAGAACTAGAACCAGTGGCGTTCTTGCTGTGAGGCAACAGTGCTAGCCACTAGGGTGCCGTGCTGCCCATCTATGAAAGGAGGGGGAGTAGGGGTGGAAGGGGGATTCTTCAAAACGAAGATGACTGTGGTATGGAACTTAGGGTATTTATGGTGACTTAGGAATCGTCTGATTGGTCAATCATAAGCACTTCACCTAGTCACACCTATTATATTGCAAACCAGTATAATTTAAGATATTTTAAAGAACAGAAACCATTTATCTATAAATCTGAAGTCAACAGGGTCCCAAACAACAAGGTTATCGACAAAAAAGAAAATATATTTTCCATTCCAGAGAAAAAAAAGAAAGTTATAAAGGTTTGGTGTAGGATAGAATAACCCGAGTGAGAATATATTATTTACCATTTCATGCACATGGGTCAAAAATGAAACGTACAACTTTAATGTATTTCCCCCATATACTAGAATGAGTTCAGTTTAGTTTAGCACAAAACATGAATGACTAATGCACATTAGTAGAAACAATAAAACAATAAATAATATTTCATATAGCAAAAAACCTGTCAGTCATATTTATAGAACAAGAATCATTTGATGACATATTAAATTCATTCATTTTCCTTCGTCTTAGTCCCTTTAGTAATCAGGGGTTGCGACTGTGAAGTGAATCGCCAGCTTATCCAGCATATGTTTTACACAGCAAATGCCCTTTCAGCCACAACCCAACAGTGGTAAACATCCATACACTCCTGCACTTACACACATACGCTACGGCCAATTTAGCTTATTCAATTCACCTGTATTGCATGTCTTTGGACTGTGGGGGAAACCGGAGCACCTGGAGGAAACCCACGCCAACATGGGGACAACATGCAAACTCCACACAGAAATGCCAACTGACCCAGCTGGGGCTCAAACCAGCAACCTTCTTCGTGTGAGGCAATAGTGCTGAAATTATTACAGTTGAAATCACAGTAAACCCCCAAAATACTAATTAATTGCGCATATAAATCTTTACACTTATGTAGATTTTGTCCGAATGTCAGCATGAACTTTCATCTTTTAAAATCTAATAAAAATGTAGTAGTGTTTATTTAGTAGTTTTATATATTTGAATAAGTACAGGTCAGAATAGGTTGTTTCATTTGTACATAAATATACACTGAATGATAATGGAACACATTGTCATTTTATTTACAAAATATTCATCAATGTGGACACTTTAACTGCATTTAACAGGCATCATGCGTACAGAAAATCCCTAATGTAAACTGAATTTAATAGGGACACAGAAATGTCTGACCCATATACATGTTCAGACACAAGTTTTAGTTTTAAAAGCTTGGTTTAATGTTAGTTTTGGTCTCACTTTGGGTTGAGGAAGCAGTAGTTGTTTGTCAGGTTGGTGATCTCTATGGTGGCGTGTCTCCTGCTGCTCACGTTGGCAGCCACCGCCTCGGCAGACTCAGTCATGATGGCGAACGATAGATCTGATTGATGGCTGAAAGCACTGAAGAAGAGGGACTGTGGGAGAAGAGAAGTCTTCAGTAAAAAAGAACTGGAATTGCAGTTTTGTTTGCAGTATATCAGTGCTGTGAAAAAGTTATTAAATGACAAAGTTTGCTATTTTACGTTAAATGTCTTCTATTTGAACTGCTGTGTTGAATTCAGTATTTTATTCCTGCTGTGTGGTGTATGCACACACACTTCAGCATAAAACATACTGGCATTAAAGTTCACGTCGCACTTTTTAAGTTAAAAGTTCTTTCATTAAAATTCTGAATGTTAACAAGACGAATAAAACAGGTTGACCGTATCAATCTCCACCTCAAATCCCATTTTTCCAGTTGTAGTTTATAATACCTCAATTTTTATATGAAATAGAGTTTCTCAAATGCCCATAACTTAATAAACTCTCATGGTTTGTTATAATTTTAATATGGAAATAAAAGGATGTATTAGCATTTAGTTTTGATTATTAAGTTATGATTATTAAGCATATTTCGTCTCCATGAGAATGAAGGCTTACCTCTGTGTGTGTTGCTCAGTAACGGTGCGTTCCGAAAGAGTCACTGCGTTTTCATGATCAGCAACAGGAACAGTACATACCCATCTCCAAAAAAAGCATGCTTATTCAAATTGAGTGCACACCCTCTTTAAAAACACATGCACACACACATGCACGCACACACCATCATCATCGACACTGGTGGGAAAATGTTGCTAGACCAGGAGAGTGAAGTGACCCGCACAAACTTGTTCCACAAATGTTATACAAGATTTAGACAATTGGATATGGTTGCATTTACATAGATATGTTTAGGTAGGGCTTCTTGATGATGAATTAGACCGTCTTTTTTTATATTGTGAAACTTTAAGCAGGAGTTGGGAAATGATTTGGATTATTATCTTATTTACACATGCAATATAACATACACAACTGTACATTTATGATGTAAATCTCCCATTCCAGTAGTTTCTGAAGGTGCTCTATTGGGTTGAGATGTGGCCACAGTAAGACTTTGAGTATAGTGAAGTCACATTCAACAGTCCACTTTAAATTACAGTATTTGAGCTTTGCGAACTCATCACAAGATGAGTTAACTGTGGGCATAAATGCATTGAGATGGTCAGCAACAATACTCCACAGCCTTTCCGGATTGATATGAAAATTTCTCCTAAACCATTACACCAGCATCAGACTAGTGTAGGACGGATCTAAGGTTTCATGTTGTTCTCAGTCTACAGTACCATCCAAATGTCACTACACAAATCCAAACGCATCTGTTCAGACTAACTTTTTTATAAATCTTATATTGCTCAATGCTGGTTTGAATTAGGTGACATAGTGGCGCAGTGGGTAGCGTTGTTGCCTCACAGCAAGAAGGTTGCTGGTTCAAGCCTCGGCTGGGTCAGTTTGCATGTTCTTCCCGTATGCATGTGGGTTTCCTCCAGGTGCTCCAGTTTCCCCCACAAGTCCAAAGACGTGGTATAGGTGAATTGGGTCGGCTAAAATTGTCCATAGTGTATGGGTGTGTATGGATATTTCCCAGTGATGGATTGTAGCTGTGTAAAAGATTTGCTGGATAAGTTGGTGGTTCATTCCACTGTGGCGACCCCAGATTAATAAAGGGACTAAGCCAAAAAGAAAATGAATGAATGGTTTGAATTGAAGCCTCGGTTTGCAGTTTTAAACTGACAGTATTGTGATTTTCTGCTGCTGTAGCTCATCTGCTTCAAATGTTAATGTGTTATGAATTTAGAAATGCCCTATTGCAGATCTTGATTGCAATTAATGATTATTTGGGGTATTATTGAGTCATTCTCCTCTTTTCTCAGGCAAAAAGCATTTTCACTTAATGAACTGCTGCTCAATGGGTATTTTCTCTTATTTGAAGCATTCACTATAAACCCTACATGGTTTGAAAACCTTAGATTAGCAGTATTTGATACACAGCGTTCCAGATACAGGTAGCACCAACCATGCAACCTTCAAAGCCACTCTAGTCAACTTTCTTCTCCATTTTGATGCTTCAGCTGTTTTCTTGACCATATCTACATTTACACTAGTTGCTGCCATTTGATTGTTTGTTATTTGAATTAACAAGCAGATTGTGAAAAGTAATATTACGTCCTTCATTTGATGAAGCTAGTAAAAAAAAATGTATAAGATTCATACTTTGTAAAAAATATGTTAATGGTTGCCCGTAGCTTGTGATTTATGATTGTTTACTCGTGCATTTGAATTACATTATGCGACTATGATTTCTCCTCTATAAACTTTTGTTGTTGAAAAATTCAACTATCATTTAGCAGATAGACTTTTATATTTATATACTATATACTTTTACTGTATGTATACAAAAATTAAAACATACAATTTATTTTGCAGTGCAAGCATAAACTTCTGTTTGTATGTTGTCTGCTTATCTGTAATTAATGAATGGCAAATGACCACCAATCACCACCATTACTCTTTACACACACATACACATATATATATTATGTGTTTATATTATTGTGTACATTCTGTGTATAACATTACATTAGAGAAAACACCATTGAATGAACAAGACATTGAATGAGTGATTTCTTTTATTTAGACAAATCTTTTAGAGAACCATTATAAGGAAAACAGACAGCATAAATCCAGGTACAGATAAGTTACACCAACATTTGGAAGCACAATGGCATGCTTGTCTACAGTATATGATTTTGTCTATGATGTATTGGATCAAAATGAATAACGAAACATATTATGTTAATGCCATACTAAATCCGCTTATTATTTAGCCCATCTTATCGTACACCTCCAGCTTAATAATAGCCTTGCCCACAGTAGACATGGTGACTCTTAAGTCGACTTTCTTTCCCCTGTGCAGGACTCCAGATCCTCCTGCATCGACCCGGGTGAACTGGCTGAAGTCTTTCCCCTCATACATGTGTTTGTACAGGGCCTTGTCGCATTGCCGGCTGCTCTCAAAAATGCCGATGCCTAAGACGTTCTTGTAGAGGTGGTAATCATAGGGGACGGAGAACAGAATGGCCATGCGCTCCGTGCACATGTGGTTCTGCATGTGGAAGAGGTCATAGGTCAGGATGCCCACAGCCCCAGTGGCAGTGTTGTCATCTTTGGTGAAAGAGCAAACCTCGGTCTTGGCGGTGCGGATGGTGGGTTGAGGAGGATGGAAGCTGAACCCACTGGTCATGCACACTCTGAAAGAGGTTTATAGTTGATATTGCTCAGTAACACATTACAAATAAAAACAATAGCAGTATTTTTTTTTAAATCTTGGTTAATCCAGCCTGATCTCACAAGGATACTTAAGTATTTTACGCTTTGTCAGTTTATCGATCTAATTCGAGTTCAGTCATATGAAAATGTATGATTTTAAAAAGGAAACGTTCATAGGAATTAACCACTAAATCTAAAAGTTACGAATTGCCGTAGGATGGTGTTGGATTGATCAGACACTAATCAAATTTTAAGATCTTAATTTGCTTTTTATAGTTGGTTCAGAAGTGAAATTGAAGTGAAATGATTGTAAATGTGAAATGCATCTGCACATGCTCAGGCATCTTTTTTTTTTCTTACTTTGGATTGATAAGACAGTAAGCGGAGCTAATATTGGTGATCTCCACAGTACAGTTCCGGTTAGTGTTTATAGTCGCTGACACGGCCTCTGCAGTCTGCATGTTCATGGTGCTTCTGTAGGGGTCAAAAAACATGAAAAAAAAAAAAAGACTTAAAAATGACAAGTGGAAAGGTTATTTTGAAAATAACCCCAATATTAGGGGATGAGAAAATCATACTAAAATGGATGAATAAAAACATACAGATTTATAAGAATAAGCCACTAATTCAAAAATAAAAATTGCCATGAGATTGCATTGCAAGTTTATAAAAACAATAGTATCATTTACTCCTTTACTAACATCAAATAAAATATCTTTTTCCCTGGCATTAATTACAAAAGAAGAGATTTAGCAAAATGTCTAAGCAGCAATGTTTCCATACAATGAAAGTTTAAGAGGACAAGCTGTTGCCAACGTTGACATTTAAAAAAGCAACATTTGGAGTAATTTATACAATGGGGTAATTTGCACATTTTAAATTCACAGACATTTAAAATAGTATTTACATGTGTGTAATCACATACATTTAATGATATATATATATATATATATATTCACACATTAACTAACAAGATATCAGTAGTATCAAATTATTTTAATCGCACATTTACACACCAATCATGACTGAGTAGGCATGTAGACAGATGAGTGTTTTGTAAAGCAGGGTTCCTCAAAACTGTTACCCTAGCGGGTCAATAAATTCTTGTTTTAAAGTTTTAGCAGAGCCTAAACAGATCTCTGATAACAGGCATGACAACACGGCAGAATAGACGAGACACTTGCAGCTCCATATGGCTCAGAGAACTAAACTGTTAGCAGAGGCGAACAGTGATGCAGTGAGCTGAGAATTTAAGACATGCACCGCCAAGCACAAGCAATGAGACTTTCCACCATTTCTGATGTTTATGTTTTTAGCATGCATGAAGCTTAACACAAGCTAGTTAATAAGTACCTGACAGTTACCTGCTAGTTTTATGATGCTGCTGGAGAATTGAGAGTTTGCTGCTTCTCTGCTTCAGATGAAAAAAGTGTGGTGGTTGAATGACAGAAACACTCACAGAAACACAAACACCTTCTTGACAACATAGGCGTGTCCCTATCTTGCCCTTCTAATGCATGCAGAAAAAAAAAACACTGGCAGAAATATTTGTGGGAGAGTTTGATGGGAGTTGACAATTATTTTGACTAATTGCATTCAGAAATCTCCATCTACTGTACAAAGCTCTGTTCAGAAATGTATAGGCACACAGCCAGTAAACTTTGCCCAGATGACTCCATCATGAAAATTTGCATTTAGTAGGTGACAAAAAAACTAAAACCACCAACTGATTGTGCAACAATTCATGTTCATGTAGGTAGATTAATGTCTTGGTGCTAAAACAAGCAACATGACATAACGTTGTTATGAAACGTCTTCTTGGTTCCAATACAAATATTGAACTTGAAGTTAATGATGAAAAGTAAATCCTCCTACACCCAAAACCTTTGTGGGGAGAGTAATAAGGAAATATAGAGGGCTTAATAACAGGGTGCAAGAGCCGTGGGAGATTATAGCACACTTGCGCAATGTCCACACTGCACTTCATATCATAGTGTGTTAGAGCATCTTTTTTTCCCAGCAGTGACAAGTGTTGGATTGAACATGTCATGGTCCGATGAAGCAAGAGAGAGTGAACAAGTGAAATCACACAACCGCACCCTTAGCACTGACAAAACTCACATTGTCCCATTGCAAGTACAGACATTTCTACTGGGTTATTTGGTGTCAAATCCACCAGAACATCTCTGGGTGTTCCCCAAAGTTTGCAGTATGCAAATATTTCAAATAGAATTTAAATCCTCTTCACATCCATAAAAGTTTGTTAAAATAGAAATTGTAATTCATACATTCATTTTCCTTCTGAATTAATTTATCTTATTTATCAGGGGTTGCCACAGCGAAATGAACCGCCTAAAACTTTTGTAATAAATAATAATAATTATTCATTAAATATTTATATGACTTTTCTTGACACTCAGATTGTGTGGTCTGGAGTGGGCAGCCAGGAGAGGAGACAGAGTGATGAAGCCAATTATGATATGGGGATGGTTAGAAGGCTGTGATGGCCATCCCTACTCTTTTCGAAGGACATCTAGGGATTTATATGACTACAGAGAGTCAGGCCCTTGCTTTAATGTCTCAATCGAAAGACGGTGTTCAGTGACACTGTTCAGCATCCCTATACTGGGGCATTAGGTCCCACACAGACCAGAGGTGCAGCACTCGCTGCTGGCCTATCTAACACCTCTTCCTACAACAACCTAGTTCCCATGTGGTCTCCCATCTAGGTACTAACTAGCTAGAGAGAGCTACCTGCCGACAAGCGAGGTAGGTTGTGTCACTCTAGCAAAACAACCAAATTGTGCATGCTCTTGCACTCTAAAAAACAGTTTCAAAAGGGTGTTTTGCAGTAATGCCATAGAATAACCGTTTTTTGGTTCAACAAAGAACCTTTCAATAACGAGATTTAAAGGGCCATGAAACCCCCTTTTATCAGTTCAAGTCTACCTCAGAATTAAAAAAAAAAATGCTTCGAGATGGGCGTGGAGCTCTGCAGGCACAGGGGGGAGTGGGCATGGCCGGCAGTGCAGGGGAAAAAGAGTGAAGCAATAACACACAACCACAATTTGTTATATCATTATAAAGATAATTGTGTTTATATAAACATTATAATTGAAGAGGACTTCGCTTCTCAATCCCCGGGTCTGAATGCAGACACAGCAGTGCAGCAGGTCTCTTGCTCTATCTATTCCAACCAACCTGCCGGTAATCTGGAGGATTTTAAACATGTTCGAACACAGCAGCACGGATATAGGCGGTGTGTCTGAATAACGAACCATAGACTGTAACAAACTATTCTCCAATTCTCGTACAGCTCTCCCGACAAAAATGCTTGCTGTATCGGCCTTGTCAGCATCACGGGGAAAAACATACAACAAACCTTGTGGATCATGGAAACAAGCACATACGACTTGTGTCTCACCAAACAAGCACATACGACCTGTGTCATGAGTCTCCCAGCTTGGCAGGTCTGCTTTGCCATCGGAAAGCATGTGCTCTCATGAATAATTAAGAAGCAGGGTCTTCTCGTAGGTCACTCCGCTATGAATACTAATGAGGAACCGACACGTCATCACTCCACTCCACAGTTTTGTGCTGTCACGGATTTTGGTCCCGCCCCAAAAATTATTTTAAACCCGGAAAATAAAACCATCTGATAAAAGTTCTAAATTATCCAGTTTTCCCCACAATTAAAGCTAACAGGTGCTAACGTCATCTTAACTGATGCTCAACAATCTGTTAAAATCTCAAAAAAAGTACCATATTGCTTGAACCTTTAAAAAACATTAATTCATTTTCCTTTAGCTAGTCCCTTATTTATCAGGGGTTGCCACAGCAGAATAAAATTTTTGAATTTTTGTCTGGAGGTTTTAAAGATATCTGATTGTACTCTTCAAACGTACGTTTTCTTTTGCTATCCTTATTTAAGTTCCTAAAATATACAGTATTTCTGGGCCTGAACCCTATGGCCTTCAAAATTCAAGACTCCAAAAGAAAAGTTTTCTTAGAAGCAGAGTATAAAATTATAGTGAGATATATTTAATACCTCTAGAGACCTTCTATGCAAACTTTAAAAAGGAGAATTCATGAGTCTGAGACTGGATACATTCTATGAATTTTGCTGGAGTTGAACAAGACCCATTTGGAGTTTACACTTTTTGTTCTATATATATAGCACAGTATCAGCTGTGTTCAAAGCTACCCGTATTTGATTTTAAAACATGAACAATACAACAGTTCACCCATGAAGTCATATTGGGAGCCCAATGTCTTTGGAAGTGTACCATACATACATGTATGTCTTTAATTTGAAATTATTAATTTATAATTATCATTTTGTTCAATTTAACACAAAATGAACCTACTCCCACATGTCAGATATGCAGAGACAGTAATACTGCGTATGCATGTTTTTCAGAAATATATTCAGGGTACAGACAAAAAAATTCAGGACCCTCATTAATTTTCCAACAGGGGGCAGCAAATATACACCTATTCACCCCCATTAATCTAATTACTCTAAGAAACATTTTCCGTTTCTCTCTGTTTTTTTTCTGCAAAAATAGAATTAATTATGCACATGTATAAGGGGGCTACTTTATGTTAAAGGGATAGTTCCTGCATTTTGGTCAAAATGATTGGACACACACATATTTTGTGTGTTCCAGATTATACAGAACGAGCAGTACATAAATGATGACAGTATTTCACACTTCGGATGACCTGAACCTGATCTGAACTTGAAATAATTATTAAATGTTATTGAAGGTTTGGTCCCACTTTATATTAAGTGGCCTTAACTACTATGTACTTACATGTAAATATAATTACAATGTACTTTATAAACTGTACTTTATACTTTATAAACTGTGTTTATAATGCATTTCAGAACACTTCTGGTGCTCTTGAGGTGGGATATGGGTACGGTTAAAGACAGGTTTGGTGGTGTGGGTAGGTTTAAGAGTGGGTTAAGGTGTAAGGAATGGTCAACAGTGTAATTAAAGATGTAATTACAGAAATTAATTACAGATGTAATTACATGCAGGTATTTAATCAAGCATAAGTACAATGTATAAACATATATTTGCACAATAAGTACAATGTAACTAATTATTAATTACTGTGTAAGTAGTAGTTAAGGCCACTTAATATAAAGTGGGACAGGTTTTTACACTATACACTGGTTTTAATATCTGTTTCACACTTTTTTCTATGAAAAAAGATACTGTTCCAAATCTCAGTGTTTTCTGTATTTACAATAGAAACCAATGATAATCAGAATGGTTAAGCTACAAATACTCTTTAAAACATCTTTATTTGTTTTGTACACACAAATAAAAAATCAGGAAAAATTAACAAAAGTCATATTAAAGGAATAGTTCACAAAAAATTAAAATGACCTCATCGTTTACTGTATTCGGTTTTAAAGCATTGTGACTGTCTTTTATCTGTTGAACACAAAATAAGATATTTTGGAGAATGCTGGTTGCTGGCACCCGTCCATCCATCCATCCATAGTAGAAATAAAAAGGACTACCAAAGTCAATGAATGGTACCAGTTACCAGCATTCTTCAAAATATCTTATTTTGTGTTCAGTAGAAGAAAGATACTCAAATATGTTTAGAACAAGTGAAGGCTGACTAAATTATGACAGAATATACACTTTTCACGTGGAGTATCACTTTAAGATCAGCACAAGAGTAAGCAAATTAATTCTTTCAACCCTCAGATCTGAACTCTCTATTCCCTGTTCCCTTCATTTATAGATTCAGCATGAGTATATTTACATGCATTAATATAAACATTTTCGAATCAATCTGTTTATAAACGCCCCTTTATATCAGTCCCCCTAAAGCCATTGATTTATTTCCCTCTGTTTACAGTGACCAAGAAAAGCTCAAAGCGACTTTTGGAATGAGTGCAACTAAAGCTATCCAATAAAACGCTTGATTCACATTCTCTTCAGCAGCCAAGGTAATTCAGCATCGGCTGAATCCTTTCAAAGGAAATCAAAAGCTAACCTTATGATTAGATGTATTTCAGTGTAAAGTCCACATCCCATTACCTGAGCCAATGGAGGCTCTCTAAATGCATAGAGCTGCCATGAGTCTGAAGGGCTAAAGATTAATCCCTGGAGCCTATGGAGCTATTCACAGGTAGGGCCTTTCAGATGATGGACTAATAGGTATCGTTCTGTGGTTTGTGTGTGAGTGTGTGTGTGCAGTGGGGGGTTATGCAAACAGAAGTGATTATACTTGGTAAGACAGGTTGTATCTGCAGCACTGTGTGTGTGTGTGTGTATATGTGTGCGAGGGGGTTGGAGTTGTCGGTTGATTGATTGTTAAGGGGGGCGAGAGGTTCCGCACGCTCACTTTGTGATGAATAGGCTGTCAGATGCCCTCCAACTACCCAAACAAGGCCGTGGTAAAACAGGCATTTAAGTGATTACACCAAACGTGTAAATATTAAACGTCCATTACAGAGGGATTATATATGCTGCCAGTCCGCAGACGAAAGGCGCAGGAGGGAAAGAGAAAGACAGTGATGCGGAGATGAGAGGAAAAATGTGATAGAAAAAAGGACAGGTGCTCAAGCTACGTATTTGTTGTTTCACGCCTGACTAATGTTTTTCTGTTTATTCTCCTCAAGGACCAAATCTCAGGCATTAATCACATTTTGAGAGCACTCGAGGCGCGTGTGTGTGAGGGCGTTTAGTGTGTGTCATGTATCTCTGATGCTTTAATTTGACCGGGCATGTTACCGCATCCCCAAATTCAAATTAGCCGAGATAAAGAGCATTTTCGCACGGATGTATTGTGGTCTGGGGGCTGGAAATGTGTGAATATTTATCTTTTATTTAATGATGATTTGTGTGGTGTGCCCTTTAATTCCTATTCAGCCGGGGAATCAATAGGGCGGCGTGCGACATGAATATATTTGCGTCCTCTCCAGGTAGAGAGAGCCGAGGCAGCAACCCGCAGGAATTATTTAAACCGGCTTGTCAAACAGACAGAGGACTGAGGAGATGGTGTTGTCCTTGAAGGTATACACAATTATATTGGATATTCAAGAACTTGCACAATTTGGGGTCTAACCGGTTTACACCGAGGATTCTGCTGAGAGCGGGAAAACTCTGACAGTTTTGATGTGTAAAATGTGTCATCGTTTGAATTTCAGATATTTAGGAATAATGAATGAGGGGGAGCTGCAGCATTTTGTGTGAATAAACCAAATCCAGAAATGTAGCCATTAAAAAGATTAATGTGCAAAATATGCACCGAGAATTATGATGTGAGGTTGCACTGAGAGATTTCAATATGTCTTCATTTTTTATAAGTTCTGTAATTAAACATTTATATCTCTCGTGGTGTCAGTGGCTTCAGAAATGTAGCCGTTTAATTTAATACAATGCTAATTTTTTTTCTAACAAACATGTTCTGCCTCCTTAATTCAGACACTCTATGAGACAGTGTCCCTCTTTCTTTTCTTTCTTCTCTTCTTTCTTTCATATGGAAAGGATGTGTTGCAGTTCTGCTTACTCATGTTGACTGTTTATGTAGTTTAGTTGTCATATTTGGGACAACTGTTTTTCTTTTCTTTTTTTCATCTTTGCCTGTCTTTCATTTTTGTTGTCTTGGTTCCACAAGTCCCCCATGTGCCTCATTCCATTCATCTTTAAAAATGTATTTTGCAGTTCCTGTTTGTCTTCTCGTTCTCTCTTTCTGTAAGATTCTGTCATGTTTTGGCTGCGCTACCTCTGATTGCACCCCAAAAATTGGCTCTAGTCTCTCTATTCTTTAAAGCCAGGGCAGTTATCATACCATTGTTTCCATCCTATTCGTCTCTTCCTTTTGTTCTTCTGTCAGTGTTGCTCCTTTTGGTTTGTCAGGAGGACAGGTCCTTTGTGCTGCCGTGGCTATTATGCTGTCCTTAACAGCATTTGTAAAGTAAACACTAAAACTTTACTTAAAGCGGCAGTTCACCCAAAAGGAAATTTATGTTATTATCTATTTCCCTCATGCCATTCAAAACATTTCTTTCATCTTGAAATACATAGGACGTGTTTAGCTGAAAACCAAGTAGATATTTTTCTGTACAATGAAAGACGACAGCTGTCACTGGTTTTAAAGGGATAGTTTACATAAATATGTAAATTTACTCACCCCACGTGGTTTTAAAAGAAGATATTCTGAAGAAAGCTGAAAACCTAAAACTATTGACTTCGTAGGAACTAGTATAGGAAACGCAAATACTATGGAAGTCAATAGTTACAGGTTTTCAGTTTTCTTCAAAATTTCTTCTCGTGTTTAACATAAGAAAGATTTTCTCTTTTGCCATAGACATAAATTAGTACCAAGTTATTGGTATGAATTCTAAACTTTTCTGCCAGTAGGTAAAATGTTGTATTATGGTTTGCTGAACCTCTTACAACTGGACCTCATAGGCTAAATGACAACCATTATTTTACCTTTTGTGTTTTTTTGGAATATTTACTACTATTTTAATGATATCTACACTTTCACAACCCAAATCAGGGGCAGATTAGTGATTGGAAGGCTCTAAGTTCTGTTTTTCACATCCAGTAAAAAATCCAAGGAAATCTCAATCTGTATAGTGCAAGGGAGGAGACTGCATCTGAATGTGGTCCACTTTTCAGGCTCAGATGACAAAGCATGAAAAGCATATGCGGTGTGTTGTTAAATAAAGCCAGATGAGCTCAGGAGAACTTCAGAAAAAAGAGAAAAAAAAACACAGCAACTTAATAAAGTTTGCTGCTGCATCAAGAAATGCCACTTGTCTTGTTAATGGTGAAAGCTTTAGATCAATGTTTTGCAGAAATGATGCTGCAAGGCTCAGATCTCAGATCATCAAGAACAGTGGTGAAGTGTGCCGGGCTTAGAGGAGTCCATATTTCATATTTCACAGACATTGAGATTCTATAGTCGCAAAGTTCAAAGAGACCATCCAGAGTCTATGGTTATAGTTATGGTTATAGAGTATAAGTCTGTGGTTATTAAACCAAGCCTTGTTCTGCATCTGCTACAGCAGCTTGGTTCTGGCACAG
>CAIGQQ010004433.1:4839065-4856885 GCA_903798035.1 Danio albolineatus | reverse complement strand
TTTTCCTCCGCAGACATATCCTCTCATCCCTCTGTTATAAGAAATATAATCCCATTGATCAGAAAACCAATGGGAAGCCTTTCTCTGTAAACACGCGGCCGTTCAATAGGAGGGCCTGAGACTCTATGGGGAATTCAGGACAGGTGTGAGTGTGTGTGTGTGCTGATTACTGTAAGTTGTGTGTGTTCTGTATTTGACTTCTGAGATCCAGAGTGGCTTAGAATCAATTATAAGTCTTATTGCCTTCCTGTCTTGTCATCTCCAACACGTACACGCTTCATCCTGGTGTCGACCGAGGGCATGAAGCCCACGCGTGTGTGCGAACGTGCACATTTTGTTCGATTCCTCCCAGACTCCCACCAGTGCAATTAAGCGTTGTGCTCAGTGGACGAGGAGATCAAAAGTGTGACACTTCTCTTTCGACTGCAGATGAATGCGGAGCGACGGCACGAACGGACCGGTGCGAGTCTGGTTATGGATTTCTGACCCTGTTTCCACTTTCTCTCGGCTGTCACTCCTATTGCAGCTTGTGCAAGTGTTTAAGAGTATGAATATCTCTGCGGAGTGTGTGGCGTGACAGGCCGTGGCCTTAAAGAGAGCAGAGTCCTTTCCTTTCTTCAGACTGATCCTAAATCATAGGGCTGACAGTTTAAAAGGCCACCACACAGCTTTTTACTCAGTCTCTGTCACTGTACATGAGTCCTGAGTGTGTGTGAGAGGAGGGACACATGAGACTGGTCGTCTTTGTGCTCTATTATGCACAATTGTGCACATTCGTTTGCACACTGCTTGCAGAATCTGTTTTAATAATATATTTATTCCCGTGACGGCAAAACTGCATTATTACTGCAGTTATACAGGTTACACTAGCCTACAGAAATCAGTCTAATATTGGGATTTGGAGCTTGTTGTGGAAAATGCGATACATGTGATTCTTTGATTAATAAACTGTTTAAAAAGCTGCATTTATTTGTAATGTAAACATTAAATCACACTTTAGTTAATTGTTTTTCATACAATTGATTTGCTGAATAAAAATAACATTGCTTTCGTTCATAAAGATAACCTTCATACGTTATGTGTGTGCATTGATGGGTATGTTTAATGTGTATTTATTCTATTTTTTATCTCTTATTTCACATCTAGCATTTTCAATTGATCAAAAAAAAAACTGAAAAGATAAAATCAGCAGTATATTACTTTGCTTTTTGTCTGTTTGCTGGCAGGCCTTTGGACATCATCAAATCAGGCCAGATTTTGTACATATGAATGAATTCATCAAAATGTAACATACATTTTAATAATGCTGGGTTATTTAAATCCATATTGGGTAAATGGGACTAGCCCATACATTTGTTTAAATTGGATCCTAATAATTTAATAATAAAAAATTAACTCAGCAGTTGGTTTAGTATGTATTACACACAGACTTGGGTTGAAATAACCCAGTATTTTTAAAGAGTGTAGATGTTTTGATATCAGTTTATCTATAAACAATCACTGTATAACAGTTTGAACAGCCTCAAAGTAATATTATTTCAGATGACAAGTCAGAATTACTCAATAAAAATAATTTATTTTTATAAATAGATACTAAGTAATTCATAAGAAAAGTATGTATTTTTTGCCAATAACATTTCAAGAGTTCGCATTTAGATACTGTTTGACAACTGTTAGCAGGTTTGGCATGCTGTCCCGGGAGAGAACCCTGAGCTCGGAGATAGTTGAGCCCAGGGCTCCCGCCTGGTAGAATGAGCATGTAACGGGGAGAACGAGATCAGGTAGTTCTCGAGGGCTCCCCGTGTTAAAGATAGAAGGAGGAGAAGGGGTGGCTGGGGGGTTTCTTCGGAAGACGAAGATAAGGAAGTGATATTTGCTGGGATACTTAAAGTGGGATTGATTTATTCTGATTTGCTGACTAGTGATTGTAAATGAGAGACCAGCTGCGGTCAATCGTATCACGTGTTCAATCGTATCACGAAATTTGTTTGTGAAACTTCACTTAATGTTGCAGTACCCTGTCTTAGCTTTGGATGTCTTTTAAATTTTCTGCTCAATTTGAAATTGTATTTGTGAGTTGTCAGTTTTAATTGTATTAGACTTGTAAGATGCGGTTGTCCGTACACATTCATTGTGTATACTTTTAGATGTTTTGATCAATAACTATTTTTAACATTGAAATTAAATTAGCTTAATGGACAAAATTTGGGATCAATGGGTATAAATGAGCAATTAGTCATGACAGCACATGTTTTTAGTTCATTGTAACTTATTAAACTAAGCTAATCATGTTCTAGCTTAATTTTATAAGTTACTCAGGATGTTTTTAGTCAGTTTAACATTCAGCTCAATGGACTCATAGGGTAATTATATTCAGCTTAAATATTTAAGACAACCAGATTTTTTTCAGTGTAGCTGCTGCCCTAATTTCAACCTGTGTTAAACTAACTTATAACATCAAGCTTAATTTTGTGAACCTGAAAAAATAAGTTGAAACATGGCTTGTCTCTTTTAATGGTTATACCATTTTTAGACTAGAGCATTCTTAAAATTGGATGTCTACATTTATAACCCATTTAGAAATGATTTGGGCTTCTACAATTCTTAAATCATCCAATACAAGCATCTAAAATTGAAAAGATAAACAAAAAAGGCAATTTATCAATCAGTTTTAGTGTTTGCAGTCAAAGAGTCTGAGAGTGACATTTAGATGCTTCATTTAATTAAATGCAAACTTAAAGAATGGCCTTCTTCTGCCTAAAACACATTTAGCTGTCTATTTTAAGCATGGTGATGATAATATAACTAGTCTGACAGAAGTTCACTTGCAATTATAATTTTAATTCTCTCTGAATGCGCCTTTTATGTGCATGTGTTTTCATACGCTGCTCTTACAGGGTCTTTTCACAGATTTGCAAAGGTCAAAGACAGAGATGAGGGTCCTACATCAACATGATTTATCTTCACTACAGCAATATTACGGGGTATTAATAAAAATAAGAAATATGGCTTGGTGCGGCTCCACAAAGTCCACAAGATTGCACTCAGAGTGAAGCCAATTTGCTCAACATGAAAACTAGTTGTGATGAGATGATGATTACTCTGATTTGATATTATGCGCTCTCAAAAAATGTCTGCTTATTTCAACCCAAATTTGAGCAAAATATGGACCAAGCCAACCACTGGGCTATTTTTTAAGGAAATGTATAACCAAAAGCATTTCTTTGTGTTAATATTTGTGATCCAGTAACCTATGCAGTAAATTTAAATGCTTAAGAGTAATTGTTTTTGGCAAAGGTGTGGTGTAGCAGCAACGTTGAATGATGGTGCTCACATGGAAGATAAAGGTTTGATTCCAGCTTGCATCCCAATCTAAAGAAATGCAGCAAAACTTTACTTGAAGGGGTGTTTATAAGACTGTCATGAAACTCTCATAATTATGTCATGAAAATGAATGATATTTTATGCACGCTTATGACAGCTATATTATTAAGTGTCATTCTCCTGGTTTTGTCATTTTAAATTCAAAGATGACATTGTTTGAGATGTCCTTGTTATGACAACGTCATTCATTCATTTATTTTCCTTCGACTAATTCCCTTAATTCATCAGGGATCGCCACAGCGAAATGAACCGCCACTTTATTCAGCATATGTTTTAGACAAGGGATATCCTTCCAGCTGCAGCCCAGTACTGGGAAATCCCTATACACTCATGCACACACGTACACTACGGCCAATTTAGATCATGAGGAGAAAACCAGAGCACCCGAAGGAAACCCACACGAGCACGAGGAGAACATGCAAACTCCACACAGAAATGCCAACTGATCCAGCCAGGACCTGAACCAGCAATCTTCTTGCTGTGAGGCGATAGTGCTAACCACTGAGCCACTGTGTTGCTGTTATGGCAACTTGACATAACCAAATACATCACAACCCATCACTGTTGTTGTCATACAAACTAGACCAAGACTAGACTATTACCAAGACAACAAATTTACTTGTCATATATGAGTCATCATAATAGTGTCGTGAGTTTTATAACGCCATCATTAAAAATTTCTACCTCAACTACAGTGATACAAATTGCATTTGCCATTAAAATGTGATTAAATGTCATTAAATATTAGTGATGCTGTTATGAATTAATTAACAAAGTATTGGCACATTTAATTAGAATTTTGAATGTCAAAAGTGACCCGAAAAGACAGAGAGTTTTTGAGGAATATGTTTGTCAAGTTGTCCTTAAGACATCTCAAACAATGCCATCTTTGCATTTAATATAACATAACTGAGCAAATGACACTTAATGACAGCTGTCAAAAGCATGCATAAACTCTCCATTATTATAAAGGTGTCTTATTGTGTGAAGACCCCCTTTAAGTGAAGTGTTACCAAAATGTTGAGTTGCTTAAACAAAAAAATTGACAAACCCAACAACTGGTTAAACGTATAATTAAAAATTATTTGACTCATATTTGACCCAAAGATGGGTTAAATCAACCTCACAATTTTTTCTCAGTGATTTGATTTCTTGTCATTTATCTCTACTGTCATTTCAGTAAAAGTGACAAAGGCTTAAATATAAAATGAAAAAAAGAGTGTCACTTTTACCCAGTCTCCTTGAAAATTCCTATCATGTCTCTTTTCCTTCAGATTACTGACATCAGTTCAGCAAGTCCTAAAACTCCTCTCTGACAACGTGCTGAAAAAAATCTTTACACTCCACAGCACAATGAGCTGACATACTCTTCCCAGGAGAACTTCATCCATCCCTCACTCTCACACAGAGGCAAACATCTGCTCAAGCACAAATGCGAAATGTCAGTACAAGTCACAGTGTAAATAAAGGTAAAGAAGCCTACACCTCCATGAGGGAAGATGCTAGTGACACTTACCATGTTAAAAATCATTAACACCATGCTACAGCATTCGGTGTGCTGTTTTTAGTGCACACTTGCTGTGTGTTAGGTTGGTTGTTTCCTACAGTAGCTCAAAAAGTCTTTAAAATGCTCACATTCATATGTGACTTCAGTCCCACTTTGAATTTACATCTATCACCAGCTGGGTAAAAACAATTGAGTATACAGTAGCGCAGCACATGTCTCCTCAATACCGTATTATTCATGTCCACAATGAATGATATTTTTGAGAGCCATATGTCCTTGCAGATTCATTGAGGTGTTTAGATTTAAATATGAGAGATGAAATGTGAAACTCATGCTCACCAAGGCTGAATGCTAATTTGATGCTAAAGAAACAATGTAAAAGTTTATAGCAAATGAATAGTTTAGCCAAACATGACAATTATGTCATATCTGAAGAAGAAGTAAATCCGGTAACCTGTAACCATTGACTTCCATAGTAATTGTTTTCCAAATCAATGGTTACAGGTTTTCTGCTTTCTTCAAAATATCTGCTTTACTCTTCAACAGAAGAAAGAAACTCATAAAGGTTCGGAACCACATGAGGTAAATAAATAGTGTGTAAATGTGTTACGGGTCCTTGCTAAGTATACATTTCCTTGAAACAAACAAACAAACCAAAAGTGCTTACTGGCCTTAAAACTTGGTTTCTGACATGTTTATATTAATTTGTAGAAAGCACAATACTAATGTACACGTCGTAAACATCTGAAAAGTTAAGAAATCAGTATTTTTAAATATTTTATGAGAATTTATGTCTGCACTCTTACTGCTTCTTGGATTAATAGGGTACAGTACGAAAGCTCCAGGCCATTTGTAACAAAGTAGTTTTTGTCTTCAGAGCTTACACAGAAATGCTCCGACCAAAAGAACTGCAATCCTCCCAATTAATATCCATTTGTAAGTACAGTAACTTCTGCTGTTTCAGAGGACTGTCAGGATGCAGAACCTGCTGGATAACGGTTACAAAATACACTGTGAACTTGAATCCACCTCAGCACCCTCCTGGGAGAACCCCAGGGAGCAGATGCTGGATTTGTGTAATGGCTGTTTGAGAGTGTTGTATGGATCATTGTCAGGCCCCACAGAGAGAAAACAGCGGAGCAATGACTCACTGTGAGAAACTGAAATGTACACTTACTTCTCCCCAGTCTTTAAGTTCTCTTTAAGCTAACCACTTATATGTACCAATTTAAGTGGAACTGACCCTCGGTTTGCCTTTATGGGTCAATAAAACTAAAAGTGTACATACTCCCATGGTGCGTTTCTTGCAGTAATAAGCCTGCAGGCAGAAGTAGGGTTATGGCAGAGACATTTTAGCTTCTCGAATCCAGTTTGGTTTGTTTGTAAAGTGAATTTTGTAGAATAATTGCTCTTATAAATACAGCAGCATAAACTATGTAGTTGCAAAGTAGTTGTCGTCAGAAGTCTGTCTGGGGGCCATGACAATAAAATGTCACTTTTTTTGTGTCCCTTCACATAATCAGTCTACAAGGTTTCATAGACAACCTATAAGAAACTGGGCACTGCCAAGTTTTTAAAGTTTCTTTACAAGCTACAAACTTTTAAACAGATTGCTTACTGATACTCTAATTACTGCTAGCTGACATATACTGTAGCTGCATTACTTAGATTCAACAACAGTTACTTAAAAAAGTTATTACAATATTGTGATGCTCCTTATATTAATACTTGTTACTTTAAAATCTAATCTGATTACGTAACTTGCGTTACTTGTAATGTTTCACCCCAACACTAGTCAAGAGAATGCCCAGATAAAGTCAGAATCAGATAACAAGTTGTCTATTGCATTTATTTTCAAACAGGACATGTTAGGGCTCAACAATATATCATTTCAGCATTGATATCACAACATTGCAAATCTGCAATAGTCCAAACGCAGGATGTCAAGCAATTTCCAGTGAATTAAACCATTTGGACACAATAATATATTTGTTTTCCAATTCAATAAAGATTAATGGTGTTTATTTATTTATACGATGACGACTATAGTGTTTTTTACATTCGATTATTAAATTTCTGTATGTCTATACTGTTAAACTTAGCATAAAGAGCTGTTTATTTAATTTTAATCTTTGTTCTATTGTTTTTATCTGTGCTTTAATGTGTTTTGTTTTGTGTGTTTTATGCTTGTTTATATATGTGAGTAGGTGTGAATCTTGTTTAAATTAAATTGAATCCAACCATAACTTGTGCTTTAAAATAGGTATGAAAAAATGTTCTGCTACCGTCTTCGCCATCAATTAGCACTTTTTTACAATGCAGATTGTCTAAGCAGCTTTACAGAGATAAACAGGTAAAATGGTATCAATTATTATTTACTGTGTGACCAAGTCAGCTCAATGTTGATTTAGTGCAGCTGATTTAGTACAATACAAATGTAAATTTTGAAAGATGTGACCTAAATCAGTAATAAGAAGCAAAGAACGCAAACTCCACCAGGTGACAGAAATGACTTAATATAAAGTGAGACCATTTATTTATTCATTCATTCATTCAATCATTTTCTTTTCGGCTTAGTCCCTTTTTTAATCTGGGGTCGCCACAGCGGAATGAACCGCCAACTTATCCAGCACGTTTCACGCAGCAGATGCCCTTCCAGCTGCAACCCATCTCTGGGAAACATCCATACACACTCATACACTACGGACAATTTAGCCAACCCAATTCACGTATACCACATGTCTTTGGACTTGTGGGGGAAACCGGAGCACCTGGAGGAAACCGACGCAACCACGGGGAGAACATGCAAACTCCACACAGAAATGCCAACTGACCCAGCCGGGGCTCGAACCAGCGACCTTCTTGCTGTGAGGCGAACGTGCTACTCACTACGCCACCGTGGCACCCTATTTATTTATTTATTTATTTATTTAAGTGTTCTTAACTAATATGTACTTAGATCAAAATATAAATACAATGTACTTAATGTGTTCATAATGTGTTTCAGAATGCTTTTGGTGCTCTTGAGGTGGGTTATGGGTAGAGTTAGGGACAGGTTTGGAGGTATGGGTACTTTAAAGGGTCGGTTAAAGTGCTATGCTAATTATTCACTTTGTTCCCTATCTCCACCTGGGGATCTCCACCTTTGATCCAGTGTTCTCCAGCCTCCAGCGCCCAGACTGCAGCTCTGCACAAGAAGTTTGGCCAGAGGAAAAATGGTCGTGCCCAACAGAGCCTGGTTTCTCTCAAAGTTTTTTCCTTCACTTCCATCAGTTGGTAAAGTTTGTTCCTTGCCGCTGTCGCCACTGGCTTGCTTGGTTGGGACTTGTGGAGCTGGGCATCAATGGATTTGCTCTTCTGAACTGAACTAAAACTGAACCTAAACTCAATACTGGACTGACACGGTTTCAATGTACTAAAATGTCTAAGTTTAGCTGCTTTGACACAATCTACATTTTAAAGCGCTATAGAAATAAACATGAATTGAATTTAACTGAAAGTGTAAGGAATGGTTTAACAATGTACACTGTAAAAAAGGGGTGGGTTCCACACAATTCCATCATGTTGTCCCAACACAAATAGATTAAGATAACTTAATCATTTTTACAAATTTAAGTGGAATGAACATAAATCATTGAAGTTGTTCCCAATAAAACCTTAAGAAATGTGTTGTTTCAACTCATTTTATATAAGTAGCTTAAACAAGTTATTTTTTGAGTGTAATTATAAATGTAGTTACAGAAATAAATTACAGATGTAAATACATGCAGGAGGGCGCCACGGTGGCCGAGTGGTTAGCACATTCGCCTCACAGCAAGAAGGTCGCTGGATCGATCCCCGGCTGGGCCAGTTGGCATTTCTGTGTGGAGTTTGCATGTTCTCCCCGTGGTTGCGTGGGTTTCCTCCGGGTGCTCCGGTTTCCCCAACAGTCCAAAGACATGCGGTACAGGTGAATTGGGTAAGCTAAATTGTCCATAGTGTATGTGTGTGAATGACAATGTATGGATGTGTTTCCCAGAGATGGGTTGTGGCTGGAAGGGCATCCGCTGCGCAAAACAAATGCTGGATAAGTTGGCAGTTCATTCCGCTGTGGCGACCCCGGATTAATAAAGGGACTAAGCCGAAAAGAAAATGAATGAATGAATACATGCAGGAATTTAATCAAGCGTAAGAATGTAAAAACATGTATTTACACAATAAGTACGTTGTAATGAATGATTAATTTCAGTCACAGTACACACTTAAAATAAAAAAGGAACATACATAAATGAATGAATAAATAAATAAATAAATAAATAAATAAATAAATAAATAAATAAATAAATAAATAAACAACAACGAAGCACATTCAGGGATCAGTTCTCCTCTGACCAAGAGAAAGAAGAATGAAGCAGTGTTGGCCAGAAGTATACGACTGCTGCTGTGTAAACATAGCCTTAGTAAGTTGTAAACCTGCCAGTAAACGACTGTGAACAACACGAGGGAACAACAAAGAACTTTTCGCATCTTGACACAAGACTGAAATATGAAATCCTGATCTGTATTAAGCGGTGCGGTTATTGTTGAACACAGAGACAAATCGTGCTCATCTCCAATGACCCCGGTGAGGAAAATGAAAGTCCACACCCTATCAGTAAATAAATCAATCAAAATTTAATTCAGACTTGCACACGGTGACCTTCACATCGGCGGACTTATAAAAACGACCATCATGCCACGTGAATTTCATTTACGGCCTCCTACTCTCTGTCCTCTAAAAGCAATAAGGAGTAATTGGGGATGGCACTCACTCATACCAAATGATCTTTTTCAGTCCTCTCCGCCGAGCTGTCAGGGAAACACAATCCCTCTCTCTGTCTCTCACTCTCTCTCGCTCTTGTTCTCCTCGATGCGCATTTATCCCATTACTCTCACTGTGGAGACTAATTAACTCTGCATAAGTGAAAATGAGAATTGGTTTCTAGTGGGTGTTGGACGGATGACAGAGCCTCTCAATCCTCGCGTATGCAGTTTACACACCTTTGGCTTCCTCTGTGATTGTTAATCTGTATGTCCCCAATTAAAGCCCACCGGGGGTGTCATCGCGATGTCATCAGGTGTGTGCTCATTAACACTTGACGGTTAACTCGGCCCACTCAAGACCTGGCATGGCCTCATTTGTTTCGCTGTGTAAGGAAACCAATTTGAAACGAGGATAATATGTTTTCCTCAATTAAGAAATATCACGAGCAAGGGTGCTGTTGCACTGAATATCTGCATGATATCTGGCCAAGAAGCTAAAGGTAATCATAACCCTGTCGATATTTGGTAAAGAAACAATTAGTGCAGGGGCGTGTGTGTGTACTGCAGGAACTTTGGTCTCTTTTTTAAAATGCCATTGCTTTGGTGTAATTACAACGATGCAAAGGTCTCGTAAGGTATCTACAGGCTACATTACATGCTGAAGTTCAAACGGAGAATTAGAATGTGGAGGAAAGTTGTGGATCTGCAGGGATTTACATCACAAAATGCAAAATATTTAGTGAGTGGCTGTTCTGTGGTCCAAAATGCCTTGGAGGAAAATGATCTGACTTTTTTTTCAAGCTGAAAGAAAAGCAACAACAAATTAAAGGAGTAGTTCATCCAAAGAAAATAAATTCTGTCATCATTTATGAATGTCATCATGAATTTCTTTCTCCTGTTGAACACAAAATAAGATATATTGAATTAAGCTAAAAACCTGTAACCATTGGCTTCAAAAGTATCTGTTTTTCCTACTCTAAAAGTCAACTGCAATCCAGGTTAATCCAGCCTACGGCACAGGTTTCCACCTTCCTTATATGTTTTTTTGTGTTTAACAGAAGAAATGAACTCATAAAGGCTTAGGGCCACTTGAGGGAGAGTAAATTGTGAATAAATTGTCATTTCTGGGTGGCTATCTCTGTATTACAATGAGCTAGTTGAAAGCTGTGTGGTGCTATCATGTCGATATAGGGCAATATATCTGAGGATCTTTTTCCAGTAACTTGTTGAATCTACATCATGAAGAATTTATGGCTGTTGTGATGGATAAATGGGTAAGGTGTACCCAGTAAAGGGGCTGTTTTTTGGTGCTGCATTATTATTTTCAATGTTCAATGTTTACCATTTGATTTACCATTTGAAACCATTTGATCCATTGATGGATTAATCTTCAGTGTTTGGACTCAGCAGTGAATAATAAACCACGCTGAATTGAACTAAACTGAACTTCAACACTGAAAACTGGACTGACATTGTTTCAATTTTCTTTTATAATGCATGTGAAGCTGCTTTGACACAATCTACATTGTAAAAGCGCTATACAAATAAAAATGAATTTAATTGAATTGAATTTGGTGCAAAAAAAAAATTAAAACTAATCTCACAACAAATAAAAAATGTAGCTTTTTTTTTTTAAACACTTCAAAACATTTTCAATTGCATTAACAGGAAAGATCACAAAGCTTGCCTTTTGCAACACAAAGGTTTCATCAATTTCAACACAGTAGGTACTTTGCCTTTCCTCTGGTCTAGATCATCTTAATGTTTGATCAGTGAGTCATACGACAAATCTATGCACTTCAATACATTTGACAATATTCATATTGTATAAAGTGTGTTTGTGTGTTTGTGTGTGTGTGTGTGTGTGTGTGTGTGTGTGTGTGTGTGTGTTTTTGTGAAATATCAGGACGTAAATCCGTATATTGACAGGTATGACACAGGTATTACTAGAAGGTGTTGAAATATGGAGGACATTACTGACGTCCTCATTTCTCAAAAAGCTTATAAATCCCACAGAATGAGTTTAATCAGAGAGTAAAATGGCACACAGTCTCCTGTGAGGGTTGGGTTTAGGGGTAGGGTGGGGTTAGGGCAATACACAATACAGTTTGTACAGTATAAAAACAATTGGAGCCAATGTCATGTCCCCGCATTTCAGAAAAACAAACATTTTAGTGTGTGTGTGTGTGTGTGTGTGTGAGATAGAGAAAGAGAAAGAGAGAGATATTTACAGTTTGTAAATAGATAAAGAGAGATGAATCAAACAATATATGTTTATCTGTATCAAAGAAAGGACACATATGGCATCAAAAAAAAGGCATTTTTCTTTACAGTATGCCATGTGGGACTTTAAACTGAGGCTTTACTATGGTAGAGACTGGTACTGTAAGTCACCTTGAAAGGACAGAAGTTCAGTATAGAACCAGTATAGCACATTATGCACTGTAACTTGCGACAACATTTACTGTATTGGCAGCAGATGCAGTCGATATAAAGAATATAAACACAGGACAGAACAGACAGAGACATTTTTTTTCCAACAGAAATATTTGAAGTCCTTTAGGGCCAAACATTTAATTTATCAGAGGAACACACCCCAAAAGTGACATCTCCATCCGAAATGGTCATGTTTAAACATCGCCACCATAAGAAGGCATTACATCAGGTCTGATTGTGAAATGGAAACGTTTCATTTTTTTTTGATAAATGCCTGTGACTTATTTTATGTGCTAGAGTATGTGATATATATTGCTGAGAAGGGATTATAACATAAGCCACATTTATTGTGCAATATTAGCAGATCTGTCAGTCACTACAGGTTCATGGGGCCATATACATGAGAATCTCATGATGGTTCCAACGCTATCTCACGGCAATTCGTAACTTTTTATTGAGTGGCTAATTCGTATGAGTTCGTACGACATAAAGGATGATCCAAATACTATGTAAAAAAAATATTTTCTAGAATGTAGAATTTCTATGTGTATGAAAAATATCCAACAAAGCTACAAGTATGTTGCATTTCAAAATGTTTATAGAGTGCAGATGCATTTTCAGTCTTATAACGGTGTGATTTATTATAACTGCCTTCTATTAAGATGAGGGTTTTTTCAGGTTACTGTGAAATGATAATTTGAACAGTATTGCTGAGCAAATCAGTTCTCAATTCAATCCTCCTACCAGATCTTACCTCAATAATGTCAGGAATTTACCTCAATTAATGTCAGATATCTGAATGTGACTCTTACACCCTCTTGAGGACTATTTGTTAGCATCATGTAAAAACAAAAATGTCTTAATGGTGACTGGAATCCAAAACAATAATGCTTAAATATTCAAAACACTAAATATTCATTCTTTTTAGGTTGACATGAATAACTATCCTTTATGTTATATTATATTACATTATGCTATGTTATGTTATGTTATTAGATTCGATGTTTTAGATTAGATTCAACTTTATTGTCATTACACATGTACAAGTACAAGGCAACGAAATGCAGTTAGGTCTAACCAGGAGTGCAATAGCAGCAAGTGCAGAATACAGGTATAAATTATAAAGTGCAGTTATAGAAAATCTATGGTGATATTTACAGATGGATGTACTATAGATGTACTTATGTTATGTTATGTTATAATATAAAAGTAATTAATTTATTGGTGGCACAGTGGCTCAGTGGTTAGAGCTGTTGCCTCACAACAAGAAAGTTGCTGGTTCCAGTCCCATCTGTGCCATTTGGCATTTCTGTGTGGAGTTTGCATGTTCCCCCTGTGTTCGTGTGGGTTTCCTCTGGGCCAGGGGTGTCCAAACTCGGTCCTGGAGGGCTGGTGTCCTGCAGATTGCCTCAACACACCTGCAAAGATGTTTCTAGAAAGCCTAGTAAGCGCTTGATTAGCTAGCCCAGGTGTGTCTGATTGGGTTTGGATATAAACTTTGCAGGACACTGGCCCTCCAGGACCGAGCTTGGACACCCCTGCTCTGGGCGCTCCGGTTTCCCCCACAAGTCCAAAGACATCCGCTATAGGTGAATTGGCCGTAGTGTATGAGTGTGTGTGTGTGAATGCAACAGTGTATGGGTGTTTTCCATTACTGGTTTGCAGCTGGAAGGGCATCCACTGCGTAAAAGACATGGTGGAACAGTTGGTGGTTCATTCTGCTGTGGCAACCCCTAATAAATAAGGGTCGAGGTCGAAGGAAAATGAATGAATGATGAAATGATTATTCTATGCATACACTTTTATATATTTAAATCATTATATATGCTTACAACAAATGTATAGAACAATCCACCTTATTTGACTTTGATTTATGATATGTCACGATGCAATATCTGCTACTTCCATTTCTTTCTAACTTTAAGCTAGAAAGTGAGAAGAAAATACTAATCAAGAGGAGTTTTTCTTAAATGTTTCATGTGAATCTGGCCCTTGATTCTGAAAGAGTGCTGCTGGCTGGGTGCTTCGACCGACAGCATATGAACACAATTCACAACAATAATCAAGTGTTTGTGAATTAGCAGCTTTTATTGGAACAGCATGACAGAATTTCCTTCTGTGCGAAGGCTGTTGGTCATGGGCACTGATCAAAAGGCCTGCATGAATAGTATGGGCTGAAGTAAACAGCAGCAGAACTATGATGCCTTGTTTGTTGTTAGAGGATTATGTTAGTATCATGGCAGGAGTCAGCGCTCTCTGAAAACAATAATGCAAAGGCAACAGATGTGGCACACTGTGCCTGGCAACACATGAAATGTCAAGTGCACTTGAAAGAATCACTGTGTGTAGAATCACAACCTCTTACACACATACACACAAACACAATGTTATTCAACCTCCTCAAGGTGCTCCTGCGCATATTTTCCTATGTTATGATGCTATTTGTTATTTAATCATAACTGATTTCATTTAACATTGAAGATGTTATTAAACCTTTGCATCTGTGAATGTTCTCTGTTGTTGAGCATTGCTGTTCAAGCTTAGTCACTGTTGATCCAGATGGATTTCTTTCAGTAAAACTTGATCAGATGTGAAATTTGAGGCTGTTTTTTGAATTGCATTAGCTTTTTGAAAGGATAAAGGTGTTAATGTCTTTCCTGTCTCTTTAAATCCTCCACTTTATCTTAGTTTAGTGTTCAGAGATCCAGGTTTATTTTTCTGGGGTGAAAAAAAAACATTGTTCAGCTTGTTTGAAAATCCGCAAATGGCCCAACATAGCAACATTGGCTCAACCGGTGGTGTAAGTTTTATGGAGGGGCTATCTGCTTTCAGTCAATGGCTGATGTGTTTGGGGAAGCTTATATTTTGTTGGTCCTTTCTTTACATTTTTGTTTAGTAAAATTCATGGCAAGTACCTGCTGACTGAATATCATTATATTTGTAACTTATAGTCAGCAAAATGTATAAAAGTCACCATCAAAAGTAGCCACCATATTGGACAGTATTCTTTTAGTTACATCTGATGCCTCTATAGGACGTTACAGACTTGAAAAGGCCATCAGACTCACAGAATTCACCCATGAATGTAGAGTTAACTATATTTAGCATGGCATTATGAATTTGGTAACACTTTGGATGGCAAAAGTATTAGTCTGATTGATTTACAAGGATTACACTGCTTTATGTGAGAATAAGAGTGAGCTAAAGCAAGTGAAAACAAATTGGTAAATTTAAATACAGTAAAGTGACAGATATATTACTGTTGTACAGCATGAGCTTTTAATAATAACAATAATAAATAAATAATAATAATAATGATATTATTATTATTATTATTATTCATTTTCTTTTCGGCTTAGTCCTTTCATTAATCCGGAGTCGCCACAGCGGAACAAACCGCCAACCCATCCAGCACCTGTTTCACGCAGCAGATGCCCTTCCAGCTGCAACCCATCTCTGGGAAACATCCATACACACTCACTCACAAACAAACACTATGGACAATTTAGCTCACCCAATTCAACTATACCGCATGTCTTTGGACTGTGGGGGAAACCGGAGCACCCGGAGGAAACCCACGCAACCATGGGGAGAACATGCAAACTCCACACAGAAATGCCAACTGACCCAGCCAGGGCTCGAACCAGCGACCTTCTTGCTGTGAGACGATCATGCTACCCACTAGGCCACCGTGGCGCCTTTATTATTATTATTATTATTATTATTATTATTATTATTTTTATTATTACAAATAGCACAATTGTTCATCCATATTTTAATGACCAGGATGAAAGCAACAACAATAGTATAAAACATGTTTAAACACCTTTCTTATACTCTTTACCATGCTATATTGAATATTTGGTCTGAAATATTATGTAAGGATGGCTTTGTAATAAGTGCAATTCCTTCACACCACCAACCAAACACGTACAGTAATGGCTTCAGGACAAAGCGTGTGAGACCATGCGATCCTTACATGCATGTAATATTGTATATCATGACAAGTTTTGCTTGCTACATGACTGAAAACATGCTAGATAACCCTGTTTTTCATTCAGAATTACAGTATTATAAAGTATTATATACACTGTAAAAAAAATCTGTAATTTTACGGATTATTTCCGGCAGCTGGGGTGTCAAAAAAAAAAAAAAGTTAAATAACGGCCGTTAAATTACAGAAATTTACTGTAAAATAATGGATATTAAATTACAGAAATTTCCTTTAATTGAAATTTCTGGTAAATTTCTGTAATTTAATATCCTTTATTTTTTAGTATTTTTTTTTATTTAACGCCCATTATTAAAAAAATTTCCAGCACCCCAGCTGCCGGAAATAAACCATAAAATTACAGATTTTTTTACAGTGTAGTTTTCTAACTGGCGAATGACATGATCTAGTGGGTTGTCTACTGTCATGTTTAAGGTGCGCGTTCATGATATCAGGAGGCGTGGCTTTGGACAGCAGGGGAGGGACTGTGTTTTCAAAGATATTATGCTAAATGGTTAGCATTGTGGCAGACCACCTACTGTACCTTTAAATGAGTTTCATACATTTATCAAAACAATGGAGGTTATACAATTTTAAGACAGAAAAAAATTAACTAAACATTTTTAATAAATGACTTAAAAAACATAAAACATGCACACATTAAGGAATATTTCAGAACAAACAAATATCAAGTAAATCCTACAGGTCTATTAAAGGATGTCAGAATTTTCACTGTGAGGTTAAATGAACATGTCTCATAGCCCTATTCTCTGAGGACAGATTATATGCAAAAGAGCATCCATCAGAGGATAAGCCCCAGAGCGGGAGCCATTGATCTCCAGCGGGTCCCGATCAGCAATAATCACCTTCAATCCCAGCCCTGGTGATGCTAACCTATCGATCTGTTCCACGCCCCCTCTCTACACACACATTTATTTTCATTAACACTGCTACACACTGGACACTTCAGACATCACAGACAAACAAACAAACAGTCAAATGGGGCACAAAATGGCTTGGGGTCTCTGACCACTTGGGGGCCCCAAACTGTTGCAGATATATGCATGCAGAATACTGTACAAAACCGTTTTGTTCTTTCTGAGTAATTGGCTGAGCAGTTTAAATTTGTGCAAGCCCAAGCTATTAATAATCTACTTTGCACAAGACACAGAGGGGATCTTTGTGAAAAATCAGAGATGTTTTGCTGCACTACAATGCGCAACAAATACTGTATTCTGCATAGCAGGTTGCACCACTTATGACTTGAGTCTTTTGTAAGTGTTTTGTTTATTCAAAAAAGCTAATCATAACCAGAGATGATAACCAATGAGTACCACATAAGCAGACTGGTATCAAAAAAATGTTTTTTGTTTTTCTTCTTCTTACATTTTAGATTAAACTGAAAGAATTCATTTAGAATTCTTGTTGCGTTGGAATTTTTATGTAATGAAGTGGAATTTATTTAATTAAAACAACTTTTTTTCAAAACTTGATTTTAATCATTTAAAAAGGTTAAAACAGGTCAAAAGTTAGTCTTTTCTACTTTATTAATTAAATAATACAGTTAATGAATGTATTATTTCTTTATTAAACTTTTTTAAAAAGGCCACACTTGCAGATAAATTAGTTTTTTTCAGTTGACCTTTTATGGCTTTATTCTGTTCTGTACACATACACACACACACACACACACACACACACACACACACACACACACACA
>CAIGQQ010004433.1:4783002-4813491 GCA_903798035.1 Danio albolineatus | reverse complement strand
AACTGCACAGAGCGAGCTGGATTAACACATGCACAGAACGGTCTGAGTGAGTGATGTATCGCTGCTTTCGCTGGCAGTGCCAACATCATTGTCTTCCTCCCTCACTTCCTGTGCTTCCATTCACATGCCAGTCAAACCGCAGCGCTCGGCTCGCAACAGATGATTTGGCTCATATTTCCCATTTCCTGTAGCTTCTGAGACTCTGTCTATTCTGTTAAGTGCTCAGAGACCAAAAGCTGCTCTCATTGAGGCAGATTGCATCAACATCACAAGTACCGCATGTGTAATGTTAAGAAGGCAGTGCACGAGGCAGATCATTTCCTTTTGATGTAAAAAAACCTATGAAAAGCTAATGAACCCCTATCCCACTTAGCAGTCTGAGGTCCACTGAGAATAGTTCAGTTCTGTGCATTATGGTTAGTCGCTTACCATACAAAAGCTCTCTTAATTATGTTGTGTTTAGTAAAGGCCAAATATGTAGGCTTTGTTTAAAGCTCTGAGTTTAGTAATTGTCAAAAGCATCTTTATGAATCATGACAATAATAATAAAATGTTCTGATTCTTCTTATGGTTCCATCAATGGTTCCTCTAAAACATGTTTGAAAAATGCACAAAAAATGCAATTGTTTTCCTAAATTCTGTTTTCGATTACTAAAAAATATGATTTAAATAATCTTAACATTCACAAAAAAGTGTTTAATCCTTTGACTGCTGCTCTACCAAATGGTTGACCATGTTTTTACTGTTTTAAATAATTACTGTTAAAGTAATTTAAAGAACGACTGTTTTTGGTATGGTTTGGTTTATGGTTTACACACACAGCTTTGTTTGTTTACAAAGTAACACAATCCTGTTGCACTACTACACTTGATTTAGGTTATATTTAAAAAAAACACAAGATAGCTTGTTAAATGAGAATCTGAAATGTTATGGCATACTTTAAAAAATAAAGATGATTTAGTATTCAAAAATGTTATATTTTAAACAATTTGTTTTAAACAAATTGCTCTTACACTTCATATTTTCATATTTTTCATATTATATGTATTAATTCCGGTACTTTTTACTATTACCTGACATATCAACTATTTGGTAGAGGTCGACATTTTATTTACTGTTATTCTGACATGGCATAAACTAGTGTGATAATTGCATTTCATAGACCATTTCATTTATTTAATACAATAACACTTTTAATATTCAAAATGTGTGATTACACTTGCGCTGTGTGTTTCTGACTCATTCCAGAGAATCGTCATTCAGGAATGAGATTACACTGATTGTACTGTATGCTTTTGATTCATTAAAGACAACAGGGACATCAGAATCAATCTCTCAGATATCAGAATCTGGCTGTGCTGAATGTTTTTGATTCACTAAAGAAAACCAGCTCTTTGAATCACTGATTCAGAAATGTGTGTGTGTATTTCTGTATTCTTTTGATAGTTGAATCAGTCATTCTTGAATGAGATTACACACAAATCGGTTGTTCAGGAATGAGATTAAACTGGCTGCAATGTTTTTTTTTTTATTCATTATAAACAATCGGCTCATTAGTATCAGTTATTAATGAACGTGGTAACATTGCAATGCATATTTTTAAAATGACTTATTTCTTGAGAATCAATGATTCAGGAATGAGATTACACATGAATTGCTTGTTCAAGACTGAGATTACACTGGTTGTATTGTTTTTGATTCATTATAAACAATCATTTCTTTGGAATCAGTTATTTATAAACGTGGTAACACGGCTTTGCTATTCATTAAAATGACTCATCTCATACAAATCGGTCATTCAGTAATGAAATTACACATGAATCGCTTGTTCAGGTATGAGATTACACTGGTTGAATTATTTTTTATTCATTATAAACAATCGGCTCGTTAGAATCAGTTAATTATGAATATGGTAACACTGCTTTGTCAAAAGCATCTCATAAGAATCTCTTATGAAAGAAAGTCTTTCAGGAATGAGATTACATGGATTGCACTATATATTTTTAATACATTAAAGAGAATTGTCACATTAGAATCAGTTGTTAAGGAATACGCTAACGCTGGTTGTGCTTAATGTTTTTGATTCATAATAAGATTTTGGCAGTTGTTAAACGGACAGTTGAATAAAATAAAAAATAATTTACTCACTGTTTACTCACCATCAACTGGTTGCAACCCTGTAAGTTTCATTCTCTTGTTGAACACTAATGAATATATTTTAAAGAAAGCTGAAAAACTGTAGGGCGCCACGGTGGCGTAGTGAGTAGCACTTTCGCCTCACAGCAAGAAGGTCGCTGGTTCGAGCCCCGGCTAGGTCAGTTGGCATTTCTGTCTGGAGTTTGCATGTTCTCCCTGTGGTTGCGTGGGTTTCCTCCGGGTGCTCCGGTTTCCCCCACAAGTCAAAAGACATGTGGTATAGGTGAATTGGGTAGGCTACATTGTCCGTAGTGTATGAGTGTGAATGTGTGTGTATGGATGTTTCCCAGAGATGGGTTGCAGCTGGAAGGGCATCCGCTACGTAAAAAAAGTATGCTGGATAAGTTGACGGTTGATTCCGCTATGGCGACCCCGGATTAATAAAGGGACTAAGCCGACAAGAAAATGAATGAATGAATGAATGAAAAACTGTAACCATTGACTTCCATATAGGCAAATACAAAGGAAGTAAACAGTTATAGATGTCCAGCTTTCTTCAAAATATCTTCTTTTGTGTTAAAGAAAAGTAAACGATGATTTCATTTTTGGATGAACTATCCATTAAGGCAGAGGTGCCCAAACCTTTTCTTATGAAGGGCCAAAAAAACAAACTAGATTGAGGGCCGTAGGCCGAAGGTCAATATATCAAGCTGTATTACAAATATAGGAACCATATTACTTTTCATTTAATTACGTTTATTTGTTTACCGATTAGTTTGTGTTTCACAGTGTCATAAAGCATGTGCACACTCACACAGGTGTTAGGAGGAGAGAATGAGAGTGGGGTAGGCGTATTTGTTTTTGACCGCCACAGCACAAACAACAATACGCAATACGCAACAGGTATTCAATCCACAGATTGCTGTTTGTTATATGCCATGTTTAAAGTTCATATAAAGTGGTTTTGCTACTAACATCTTGGGATCAGCGAGTCTGTCTCAGATATCCAGCACGTCACAAATCAAAGCACCTTCACTGTTTCTCTAGCGACTTAATGTGGAATCAGGAAGTCGCAATAACAAAGTTCCCATGAATAATTTCCTCGTTTATTTAAAAGTAAAAAGAAAACATTAAGCATATTTACAAATGAATTACATATTAACAAAATCAACCTATTATAACAAAGACATAAGGATTCGATTTATATCTATGGATTTTAATGTCACATACACTAGTCAAGCTGCAGCTGCCTTTGCCTTCATATGCTCACTGAGGACTTCAGAATAGTGCTCTATCCGCTGAGCAACAGTGTGTTCTTTTTAAAAAAAAATGGATTTATTTACAACATTTAATTGAAACATTTAATTCAACTTTTGTTTTTTGGTAGCTTTAAAATCAAAGCTTACAATAAATTAGAAATAACAGTGTGCATTAAAAGCATTAACCCCAACCCTCTCCAAATCTCTCCTTCTCAGATAGAATGGCGGGCTAAACCAAAGGTTAAAATGGGTCAACTTTGGCCCGTGGGCCCTAGTTTGGGCACCTCTGCTTTAAGGAATAAGGTACCACAGCTTAACACCTTAACACTGCCTTATTATGTGATTTGATTCATTATAAAATAATTTATTTGGCAATGATGCTACACCACTTGTGCTGTAAGTTTTTGATTAACTGAAAAGAATCATCTCATATGAATCAGTTGTTCAGTAATCATATTGTACTAGTGCTGTAGGTTTTTGACTCAGAATCGACACTTAAATCAGTCATTCAACAATCATTATCTACATACAGAGATCCATCATCGGTGTTGGCGAATGAATGCATGTCTAATGGAACCATCACAAAAACAACAACAGTTTTTCCGGTTTTATTTTAATATCCCACTCATGACTGTTGTTTCCTTTGCAGTTCCAATGGCATTACATGGGACTAAAGCTTCTGGGACAGTCGCTGTGAACTCCATCCACTGCCCGGTGTCCAGCAAAGCACTGGGTCTCCCTCCTCCCAGCCATATGGTCCAGTAGCGGCTGGGTGGAGGTGTCTCAGTGGCATGCAGATTTCTCTCCAACGATTTCTCGTTATGGAGGTAAAAATAGACAACAGACACCTCGTCGTGTCACCTCACTCTGACATCAGTGTGAGACAGATGGTGCAAATTAATGACGGTGAAACAGAAAGAACTGGAGATTGCACACACACACACACACACACACACACAAAAATCCTCCTGAAACAACAACCACGGCCGATAAACAAATTAAAGGAGTGTCAGAGATGTCCACTGGTAATTAGTGCTGGGACTGTGCTGAACTCTGCCTTTGACAGAACCCGTGGTGTACTTGTTTGTATTGTTCAGATATGCCACTGTTTGAAGTTATGAGATCCTGCTTGGCCAACAGTTGCTGGTCTCTCACCTTTTCTCTTTTCTGAGAAATGGCTAGATAAATAAGTCTTGTTTATTTACAGCGTTTAGGTCAACACTACACCAGTGTAAAAACTTACTGTCCAAGCTGTTTTTTTAATACATTTATAATGCAAAGCACCTATTCGAAAGGCTTTATTTAAAGAAAATTGAAGTTGAATTAAACTGAAATTTTTCAAAAGCACATATTCTAAAGGTTTAATTTCAATGAAATTGACAGATGCCATTGCTTTACTGAACACAAATTTATGTTACTTGAACTTAATTGTGTCTCTAAAGTCAGGAAAAAAACCTGTTTCATTAAAAGTTTTATAAATATTTATTATTATAAATATTTAACTCAAATTTCCAAAATATTGCATTGGTTGTCATGTTTGATAAGACGTAAATGATCAGCTGAAATTACACTTTAACTGTCTGCTTTCTACAACGTTCCCTCAGGAGCAGGTATCTCAGTCACAATTCATGCTATTAACTACAGGCTTATTATCTGTTTATTATTAAGATTTTAACTGTTCATTAGCACTTATAAATTATTATCTTATTCTACAACCCTAATCCTACCCAAAACCTAAACCCACCGTCTACCTTACTAACTATTAATAAACAGCTAATTAGTAGTTTATTAAGCTATTTTTGTTAGTTTGTTAATGGTTTGTTAATATTGTGAATTGAGACAGAAATCTGTGCTTAAACCTTGGTTTGACATTGACAAGAATTGACATTTAACACATCACTGAAATCATTTAGGGTTCTATATGATTTGTAATAAATTGTATCTGCATCAGCCTTGAAAACACATATCAGTGGACCTCTATTTGACAGTAGCCAAAACTTTTGTTTACATATATATTTTTGATTATATGAATACTCATGGACTGAAACAAATGTAAATGATTAGGGAGATATCTGTTAATTAACCGTTTCCATATTTCATGATTCACAGTTTTTCAGTTTATTTATGGTTATGAATTGCATTATACTTGACTTTTGATGTTGAAAATTCAGCTGTGCAGTTTAACAAAATGACTTTTATTGACATTTTAATAGATTGAATCAATATATTGTATAAGAAATAACATATAGATAATTAAGTCTGTAAAATAGCATAAAACACTGGCAGTTTATCACCAGGTTTTTGTCCTGTAGTTTGTGACATATTTTCAGACACTGTATCATTTCAGTCTATTGAAAATGTTAATAAAAGTCACTTTTTAAAAACTTTTCAACACCAACGGTTGTTGGGGAATATCAAAGTCTCATGATACAATTTAAAAGCATAAATAAATGAAGAAAAAAAAGCATGAATCACAAAAATAAGGAAAACTTGATTTTCAGATATTGTTCACAGTGTGTACTGCAGTTTTATGGGTGTTTTATAGGTCTCTGTCTTAGTCACGTGACTGAAAACTACTATATGAACAGCAGATTTCGATTTTGTCATATTTCTTTTTTCTTTTGAGGGACTTAATACTAAAGATATATTTCTCATGTGTCTCAATTTCACCAAGAGAGAAGAGTTTCAAAGTCTCCTCACTCATTTTGTACGTCTGCGAGATTTAGATGATCCATCTCAAATTTGATTTAAAACCACAAAGTTGCACTTTCTAATAAATCTTTTTTCAGACAACTTTTAACACTTAATTTTAGACCTTGTTTGTTGACTGGGTTGAGACTTGCTAAGGTAGTTTTTCTATTTTAATCACAGAATCACAAGGTGCAAACATTAGAGCTTTATGTGCAAGACTGGTAGCTTTCGGAAATAGAAGGAACGGGGCAAAGGAAAGATGAATGTAAATATAGCCCTGCTGGAAAGCTCCCTACTGAATGACCTCTGACAGCCGTTTGCGTTAAATAGCGTTGTAGTTCAGAGATTCAGGCATTATTGCACAGGTGCTCAGGGAACAAGAGAGGCCTGAGAGGATCTAGAGCATTATTAAAGCTCAGAGAATGTGTGTATATGAAAGAGAGAGAGAGAGGGAGAAAGAGTAGAGGGTTAAAGAGATATCAAGAAGTTATGAAATGAAAAGGTAACAATTACACAAGAAAGTTCCTGAATTTATATGAGGGATCAACCAGAAAGGGTAGCATGCCTTGTATACAAATGAACCCATTTCTGTAAAGTGGCACCAATGCAATCCTGGCTCACTGATTATAAGAGTAAAGTGTTACTGTATATAGTGATGTAACAGCTAAGTGCAAAATACATTTTGTTTAGTCATACAGTTTTTAATGGCGTGCAGGTTTTAGAATTAATTAATTTGGGCCCAGTAATTATGCCTTATAGGAAGACGAAAGAGACATGCTTTGTACAATAATTTTAGAAATAATGTTCAAATTAAAAAATTATTCACTCACAAAAACTGAAATTAGTTGCCTATCGAGATTTAATCTAATGTTAAACTGTAAAAGCTGTTATATGTTTACATGACAACCTTTTTTTCTAAACCCAAGAATCTAAACTCAAGAAACATAATCAAAATCTTAATATAGTTTATTTACAGACATGTTTTTGGCATTATGGTGATATTATCTGTATATTTTGCAGTTCCTAACATTAGAGAAAGCAATGGATTTTCGGAATATCTGTTTTCACATTAATTTTAAAATGGTTCATACTGTAGTTTACACAAAAACACCACTGTTTAATCATAAAGATACAGTAGATTTTTAATAAAGTCTTTCAGTAAAGGGTTGATATTTCAGTATATCAATACTACTACAAGCGTAAATCAGAAAAAGTTAGGACAATAATGGAAAACGCAAATAAATAAAAAAGTAGTGATTTCCAAATATACCTCGACTTGTATTTTTTGCAGACAACACAAAAAACATTATGTAATGTGTTTTTTTGAAATAAACAATTCATTCACTTTCTTGTCGGCTTAGTCCCTTTATTAATCCGGGGTCGCCACAGCGGAATCAACCGCAAACTTATCCAGCATATTTTTTACGCAGCGGATGCCCTTCCAGCCGCAACCCATCTCTGGGAAACATCCATACACATATTCACACACTACAGACAATTTAGCCTATCCAATTTACCTGTAACACATGTCTTTGGACTTGTGGGAGAAACCGGAGCACCCGGAGGAAACCCACGCAACCACGGGGAGAACATGCAAACTCCACACAGAAATGCCAACTGACCTAGCCGGGGCTCGAACCAGCGACCTTCTTGCTGTGAGGCAAACGTGCTACTCACTACGCCACCGTGGCGCCAAATAAACAATTATTCCAAATTTAATTCTTGCAACACATTTAAAAAAAGTTAATTGACCAAGCATTGACCACTATGTTACGATGCCATTCCTTTTCACAACAAGATATTTAGACACTGAAAACACCAGGTGATGACGTGTTCCAGGTGTAATTTTGTCCTATTTTTCCAGCAAACAAGTCTTAAGGTGGGCAACAACACGGGCACTTTGTTATCATTAATCGTTTTCATTGGGCTTCAAAATGTGCCACACATTCTTTTTCAGAGACAGTCCGGAACTACAGGTAGGCCAGTAATATACCAGCAATGTATACCAGTAATGTGGGCAGAAAGTCGTTTTGCATTGTCTTGTTGAAATATGCATGGCTGTCCCTGGAAAAGAAAGCAGCAAAACGTGCTCCAAAATCTCTATGTACTTTTCAGTATTAATAGTGTCATCACAGAAGGGCAAGTTACCTTTGCCAAGGGCACTGACACAACCCCAAACCATGGCTTTCGCACTTGTTGCTGGTCTGGATGACCTTTTAATTCTTTGGTCTGGAGCACAAAGTGTCCATTTCTCAAAAAATACCCAAAATCCTGATTCATCTGACCACATTACACGTTTCCATTGTTTGACGATCCATCCCAGATGCCTCTGAGCCCAGAGAAGTTGACAGTGCTTCTGTACACGTTTAACATAAGGCCTCCTTTTGGCACAGTACAATTTTAACTGGCATTTGTGGATGTAACAATGCATTGTGGTACTTGAAAAGGTTTGCCAAAGTAGTCCTGAGCTCATGCGGTGGTATCGCTTATGGATGAATTATGATTCTTGATGCAGTGCCGCCTGATCAGGATAGTTCAGCTTAGGTTTGCGCCCTTGTCCTTTAAGCACTGAAATTCCTCCAGATTTCCTTAAATCTTTTAATGATGTTATGCACTGTTGAAGGTGAAATATCCAAATGTCTTTCTATCTTTTTTTGAGGAACATTATTTTTAAACATTTCAATAATTTTCTCACGTATTTGTTGCCAAACTGGCAATCCACTGCCCATCTTTGCTCCTAAAGGACTAGACCTATCTTTGATGATGCTTTTGTACCAAATTATAATCACCTGTTGACATTACTTGTTTCAAATCTCATCATTATTTAACCAATTTACCTGATTACTAGCCCTATATTGCTCCTGTCACAACCTTTTTAGGATGTGTGTGTCAACAGACATTTATAATTATAATCTTATAATCTAATGAGTAGTTGCAATGTAACTTCAATTCAACAAACGGACCATCAAAATAAAGTGTGATCAGAAAAATATACTGTGCTCATGTATAGCATAACTGAGTATACCCCATTTTGAAAATTAATATTTTTATATTTGTATTGTTATATTTGTTTCTCAGTGAACATAGGCAAAGTATTTTGGTGCATTTAAACAAAACAGATTTTTTAAACAGATATATTTGTTAAAATAATATTTTAGTCACCAAACATATTTAGACATTGAAAGATAATACAATTAAATTCAAGCTAAATATCACAAAATAAATGAAACCTACAAAAGTTCAACTGAAATTTAATTTTTTTTGCTTCTCTTGATTTTTCCTCTTTTTTTAAAAATTGTATTCAATATTTTCCTCTAACATATACATTTAAGTGTACTACTTTTTGGGCCGTCATCATAAGTTATTTTGTTAGATAAACTCCAGGTTTGGCTTGAGTACTGACTAATCTAATGTATATGCATAAATATAATATTGGCTAGCTTCCTATTAAAATATGAATTACATGAAATACACATACACATCTTTATGCTTAAATATGTTATATATCTTTGTTTAAAGATTGGACTGACTTGACTTGAGCGTGAATGAGTGTTTTAACTATTTGCCATTTGTTTTATATAACAAATATAACACTTATCATGCAGCTTAATTATCATCATTTTTAATAATCTCATGTACTTGTGAGAGGTGTATAAAGATAGATTATAGCAAAGTTCATCAAAATTAAAATAAACTTAAGAAACAGGAACAAGGTATTTTTTTCTTTTTCTTATGTTCTCCAGGTCTATATTTAATAACTTTACATGACGATGACCGAATAATGTGTGGGATTATTCACGTGACTTGCTTAAATGTAAAAGTTAAATTGGTGAAATGACAGGCAGATTGCATATAGTGGGAGGTTTGTTTCCAGATTGCAGGGAAGGCTCAGTAGCTGAACTGTTGATTCTTGTTCTCTCCTGTCTCCTGCCAAATAAGCATGACAAACAGTCTGCGAGTGAGTTTACACAAGAAACTTTCTGGTAAATCTGTTTTGCTTTAAGGTGCTACTGCATGTTCATTTTTATCCATTTTGCTTTCATCTGCTGTAAGAAATGTAGACGTAGATTCATTAACTTTCATTTCTGTTGAACATGACATTATGTTCATACAGTACATTACCATTTCACGCTTTACCCTCTAAATGTATTTTAGCACCACATCCATATACAGAACCAATTACTTTTTTTTTTCTCGCTATGGTAACCAAGGTCCCATTTGCGCAAATGGATTGACCTCAATAGTACACCGTGCTCTTTAATAAACGTAATTGCTCTGGCGCCACATTGGCTTCATGTAGCTGCTAGCAGTCCCTCTTGATCTCACACCTGCGCATCACAACTTCGAAAGCGCAAGTTTGTTGTCCATTCTTTCATTACACTCCTGTTCCAGTTCAAACCTTTCGTGTGTGGGGAGGGGGGTTGTTTTGGGGGAGGGACGGCAGATGGCCACCCCTCTCCAGAGGTCTGTGGAAAGTGGGTAAGTCATCCACTCCGACAGACTGGCTCTTCCCCAGCTGAGGGGCTGTGTGCCAGCCTGAGCCCATATGGCCTCCCTGGCGCCGCGGCCAGGCTCTGGGTGGGCACATGGTGGGTGGCCAGAGCAGCATTCACACACCCTGAGGCTTTGCCCACAGGCATGAGGCTGGTCATGGAGAAGATGAGGAGGAGGACACTTTTGGGTGATCTGTGCCATTGTTCAAAAACTATCACCACCTCTGTTTGACAGTTGTTGCTTTTTGGTTAGCAACAGCTTGAAGTGTATGACATTTGAGTATTGACTTTATTCTTTATGTACTGGCGGACAAGGCCTTTATTTCTAAACTTCTTGAGAGGTCTCATTCATGTCCATTGATTAAAAAATAGACTTGATGTTGCAGCATTGTATTTTCCTTTTATAGTATATTTATTTGTGTGTATCGTCAAACACAATTGTTTGTAGAGCAAGTAGTTTGACCCTTTTCTGTTGTTTGTTATTCCTAGTCATTTCCCCCATAGGAAGCTGAATCACAAGTTACAAAGCAATCACAGAAAAGAACTTACTTCCACATTGCAGATTAAGGACAATAGGGAGAGTCGGGTGACTTCATGGCAGTGACAAGTTAAAGAGCTAGTGATGTGAAAAGCTGGCTGTGTTGTCTACTCGCATCAGCTGCGTTATGAACAAAAATCTGGACTTGAACCAAAAGACTAAAGGGCATTGCAAACTAGCATGTGCCACAGAACTTTTACATAATACAACTGTTTTGGGGATCTTGACTTTGCTGCAGTTTACACACTACACAATGGATTGGCAACTGGGGTTCAGACTTTAAGCAGTATGTGTTTTACTACTGTATATTCTGTTGAACAATTTCTATTAGAAAACATTTCACCATAATCCTAGTCAACTGTCATTTACGAAACAAATGAGCAAGAAGTATGGGTGTGTGATCTGACCAAAATTCTATCACAGTATGATATTTTTGTTCATTTATATATATATATATATATATATATATATATTGTAATAATCATAACTTATAGTAGTTCATATACATTCATTCCTTCATTCATTTTCTTGTTGGCTTAGTCCCTTTATAAATCTGGGGTCGCCACAGTGGAATGAACTGCCAAATAATCCAGCATGTGTTTTACACAGCGGACACCCTTCCGGTTGAAATCAAAATTAAGGGTAAGCTTGTGCAATATTTCCAGCCACCTGACAGCGATTTCAGCTGAATCACTTGAGCGCTCACACTACAGAGTTTACTGCGCATCATATAAGCTGTACATTCATTGATATGAACAGTAATAATATATTTACACTGCACTGTGAAGTCATGCAGAGAGAACCTCTCAAGTGCTCAGTCAGTGTTTTCAAGAGTAAAGAACATATAAACTTTTTCTAAGCCTCCAACTCAAACCCTGCTGAGCAAAATTTTACAATTAGCCAATGCATTTGTCACACCCACGGCTCGTTCCTACTCTCCCAATCATCATCGCTCTCCTTACTAATCTCGTGCACCTGGATCCCCTCATCAACACTCCCCATATAAACTCTGAGAGCCCAGCTATTCTGGGGCTGGGATCGAAGTTCGATGGTTCCACTCACCTTCTCCTTGATTCCCTGTCTTCCATGGATGTTCCCCCATTTCTAAGACTGATTAACCCGAGGATGTTCCTTCAAACCTGTGGATGAACACAATCATCAATAAGGGAAGTGAGTTTACACTCTGTCTTTTGAAGCTATCTGTTTACATCAAAAACACCCCTTCCCCCGCTTAAAAGCAAAGACTTACAGTACACTGACCTGCTTAATCTGCTGATTTGTGCACTACATGTTTGAATAAATTGATGAAAAGAGATAACCCTCCTTGTCCTCATTGTGTGACAGCATTATAATATGATTTAGCCATCTCAGCATAAGTGATTTACAATAGTTTTTACTATGACAGTACGATTTGCTTATCCCCCAATGACAGTTGGGTTTAGGAGTGGGGTTTGATTTCGCACCTTTTAAAAAGTGCACATTTTTGTACAACTGATCTCATATGACTTTGCATGAATTAGCCACTAAACTAACAAAAAATAAAATAGTTACATTTCCTTGTGAGATTAGGCTGGTAATACTGATAAACTGCCCTAATATTACTGGAAGGACATTATTGGTCAACTCATAAATGTTCTCATGTCAACGTGTCTCATGTCCTGTATAGTATTTTGCGTGGTCTAATTCATGCCACACGCATCCACATGCATGAACAAGCCATATGCATTTGTTTACATATTGCTGAATATACAAAATAAATATATATCTTTAGACTGGCATGTTATATCATAACAATCAATATATGAAAACAATATACAGTTATACCGTCCAGCCCTAATATGTGCAAGAAGTGACACAGGAAATGGTTTAGGATCTCACAAGTGTGAAAGTCAAACTTAATAGTACAATCTTTTTGAGTAAAAAAAGGATGGCCTGCAAATGTCTTTCCAAGTTGTACAGATATTGAAGGGGGAACGAAAGAAAGGGATATTTTTAAGGAGGATATTTTTTTTCACTGGCTCTAGGTCATTTCAAATGAATTTTATTTTCCAGTCAAAAAAAAAAAAGTTCTCAACACTGTTCTCTGTGTGGCTGACAGGTCCAGATTTTAGCCTGCTAAATATTTCTCAGGCATCTGCCATGCACTGACACTTCTTTTAGATTGTGTCTAGGATAATTCACACTATGTGATCATCACTCAAGCACTGATTTGTCTCAAATTTCAAGCTTTTGTTGGCAATCTTCAGAAAGCTGTCAGTGAGGGAAAAAAAAACAAGTGTATTTAGCTACCAATGTTAAAGACGTATTAATAATTGCAAAAAAAGGTATTTTTTTATTTATTGCATCAAGCATTTACTTAAAGGAGAAGAAAAATCTGCCAGAGTATACCCTTTTAATATCTAGCTTATTAGCAGCCGATGGCAGAAGGCAAGTTTAAATCACAGTTTCATGGATATACAGTATACAGTGGTCTATACACAAAGTAAAAAAACAAAAAAAAACAAAAAAAACTTCTGATTTCAGCTATCCTCTAGTGAATGCAGTAAAAAAAAATGAAACAGTTTTGGCTATCTGATGGTTATTATAAATATAATGTGTGAATGTTCACTTATAAACAATGCATTTTTCACACACAGATTGCACAAACATATTCAGAGTATACATACAGGCAACTAAAATTCCAACAGTTCGTTTAAAATTAAGTCTGTCACACAAACAATTGCAATTATGTATACAGTATAATGAATGGCATATAGTGCACTATATAGGTTATATATGAAGAGTTTCAAGAGTTTAAATATATTTACAGTTCTAATAAAGATATAATTGTGTTTTAAGAACGACTGCATGGACAGATGCACCAGATCCAGTAACATGCATTATTCATATGTCATTGAAATGTAATGTATTTAATTAAAGTATTCCCTCAATTAATGAGATAAGAACACACAACTGTAACACATGTAAAAGTAGAAAGCAAGACAAAGACATTTCATTATAAAACAGTTACTGTTATTTGGATGAATTAATTACTTTGCAACCTCTGACATTCTGAGTAAATTCTATTTAGAATGAAAATGTGAGGCACAAATGCTATGTGAATGCACAACAGTCATCATGTTGTCATTCTGGTACTTTCTGAATACTCGTTGATTCCAGATGTTCTTGTATTGTCACATAGATTACTGTTTTCCACTATCTATACAGCGGCATGCAATTTTAGATTTAGCCAAACTCTGAACTGAAAGTCAAATCTTGTTTGGTTGTTCCATTATCCTCTAGTGAATGCAGTAAAAAAAATAAAACAGTTTTAGCTATCTGATGGTTATTATAAATATAATGTGTGAATGTTCACTTATAAACAATGCATTTTTCAAGAAGAATCTGTCAGCTGCACTGGCTACAGGATAATAATGGCTGAATGACATTTAGCGCTAGCTTGAGATTGTCAGACCTGATCGCACTGTTTATTTTGCCATGACGATGAGTTCCAAAAACGGCTAGCGCACAGAAAGCTTGAAGTGTCATGTTGCTAGGTAACATTTCAGTGGGCTCTCTCTGTCAAAGAAACTTATGTGAGTGATTCAGAAAAACTCTGTCTGGAAACAAAATCTAGATAGATGACACATGTCTGGTTGTCTGTGTGCCTTCTGGTGCATTGCTGGACCAAACACTGTTATCCTGTCTGACCAGAATACCCATTCTCTGTGGTCTTCATCATTTTTTGCTCTATTTTTGTATGAAAAAAACAAACATATTTTATTTCAGTCCTCCAGAAATCAAAACTGAACTGCTTTGGGTGTCAGTATCAATATGTTAGTCTCAGCAGTGTGCTCCAAAACAATGACTAAATATGGATTCAGAATGTACTGTATATAAGCATTCAAAACTTGAGGTTTGTCACCAATATGGATCAATAGTTTTTATGACATCCTTCAGTTAAATTCTCAGATTACGTCTGTCTGAGGTATTGGGCGTGGCTAACATACTTAACCACGCCCCTCAAACTAATCAGTTTTGACAGCGCTATGATAACAAATAGAAATGCTGAGGAAGAGCAGTTTGTTAGGTTGAAATAACTCTCCTCAAACTCTTTTCCCCATCTTTCTGAATGAAATGCCTACTGCACTACATCCAATTAGCTCGCAGTTAAAAAAAAAGCCACGCCCACTGTTTCCTCATTTAATATTCAGTTTCTCTAGGAACTGCGTCACAATATGAAAAAAAAAATGGCAGCATTTTCCAGTTCATGCAGACTTTATTCAAAGTCCCTTTAAGGTAAGTCATTTCATTTGGTCGCCATCTTTAAAACACCTCTCAGCCATTATGCTTGGGCATTCTGTCTAAATGGGGAAACATCTAATTCTCCAAAGCTGTTACCCAAGCTTACAATTACAGTACATATTTGGAATCACCAATGAAATTAAACATCAACCACCTCATCAGTTTTGTTTCTTAACATTCAAATCAAACAAAATCAGTATTTTGTCCGAGGTAATGTGCATGAGCACTCTAAAGGAACGAGATCACGACACCAACCTCATTTATAGCCGTTCTACACATTATCATCCTCTAAATAATGCCTCATCCAATCGCGCTGCTCTTCTGAAGTAATTGAAACTTGGGCGTGATGGCAAATCTCTTTCAGAAATAAAACAGAAACTGTTTACAAGTTTGTGGCTTCTATACTAGTAGACAGTGCTTCATTCGCCATATTGACCATTACACATATCCCCATTCAAAACTATACCAGTGACATGTCTTGTGTTTTCCATAGTCTTTGCTTTAATAATACACAAACCACCACAGTAGCTTACTCTGGTCCAGACACATTATAGCATAGAGTGAATAAAAGATGTGAGTCACTGCAAACCACTAAACCTATCAGATCTATTAACATTCTAATCTGAATGCTGCATTTGAAAGTGAAGAAATGGTTAAACAGTCTCAGCAGTATTGTCTGTGTCTGTCATGAGTCTAATGTGGCTCTGTCTGAGCTTTGATACAAACAAAACGCTATTGATAGTTTTCAATCACATGACCAATGGGCTGTAATAGCAGCTTACACTGGGATCTCCATAGAAATGCTGCACATGCTGGTCAGATTTCCTTCTATTTTAAGCTACAAATATCAAAATCACGCCAACAGAACCAAAAAAGATATTTAAACACAAACAAAATTTTGGGCACTTGTGATCCAGAGACAGCACCCGCCACTGTATTTCCATCATCAAAAACCACCAGGTCCAAGAGCTCCAATTTTGCAATGTTGGCAGGGTAATAATAATTAAAAGTAATGCACGGTTGGCAGGTATTTCACAGCATCAAACTTGATTACAGATGGTTCAATGGTAACCAAAGGACACAGTTAAAGCTGGAAAAATACAGACAAATCCCAGAGCAAAACACTGGAAAGACATGATATGTAATAGAATGTAATGCAATGTCATTTTTCCTGTCAAAAGCAGGGCAGGCACGCAGTCAAAAAAAAAAAAAAAAAAAAAAGGAAAAAAAAAAAGAAAGACAGGGATTGCACACAATAAACCTGTATAAACCCCTCTGCCAAAGCTATAAAGATTGATAATTGGCTAATCTGACTGGAAGATGGGACTTCCTTCGATGTGATGAAAATACTAAGCATAGCAATTTACCTCATTCATAGTAATGCGAGGGAACCGTATTGTATAATTGTAGTCTATGGCAGTGGTTCTCAAGCTTTTTTAACCAAGGACCGCCTCAGGAAAAAAATTGTCTCTCCAAGTACCACCATAATAACCGGTATTGAAGTACAGTAGCGTAGTAGGCCTAATTAAGCAGCTACAGCACTGCACAGTTCAAAAACGAGGTATATTAATACTTCTAATTAAGAATATTTATTTTTGTTAGCCACTTAAATAAAAGGTTTAGCCTATTAAAATCAATTTACTGATCACACTGGTGTTATCATATATGCGTCAAAGGGTTAAATATGTGTTCATTTGTTTACTTTAATTATTCAAAGATTCCTCCGCGTACCACTAGAAGGAAGCTTGTGTACCACTAGTGGTACACGTACCACAGTTTGAAAACCACTGCTCTATGGAATCTGCCAGCGATTCAGTCATTCCTGATAGGAAAAATATTTTACTATTTGTACTTTGCATTTTGGTGTATGTTAATTTAATTGAATATATAACTGCAAATTACAATAGTAAAAAAAATTAAAGCATACAAAAAGTACAGACAGTTATAGTTGCTTTAGATAAGAATGAGCCCATATTGATGCTGTGATGTCATGTGAAAGCTATCAATTGGCAATTTTTAATGGGGTGAAGCTGCTCGATATGTCCGGCCTTCATGTTTTCATTGAAAATACATAAGCACGCTGAAAAAAATCTGCACATTCCATGCACCTAAGGGAAGTTTTAGAAGCATCTCACTGAATTTTTTACTGTATAGTTTTTAATAGCTTTCATTTTGTGGCCAGGGTCTAAAAAGTATCAACTAAAAGTCAAGTTTTTCCAAAAGCCAAGCAGAAATATAAACACATCCTTTCTCTCTGGTGGTAAATAGTGCATAATCTGGTTAACTCAGTGTGTCCGATCCCTCAATGAGAGCTCTATTAAGCAGTCTGTCATTAGAGGGATTACATGTGCTATTATCAGCCGCAGTCTGGATACTAATACAGAACAGGCCAGATTGTTTCAATCACACACATTATCTGAGTGGATGGAGCAGGACTACAAAACAGCACAGAATTTCAGACATTAATGGGTTAGGATATGTATCAATAATAACGCTGATGCTCTTTGCAGTATTTGTTAGCTGAAAGCTGACTGTTATTCAACCCAAAAGAAGAGCGCAGATGAACACAAAACCAGAGAGTCACAAATGTGTTTGAGCATAAAGAACACTCACACGTAGCCCTAAATGTTATGACATTTGCCTTTCAGTGCTTTCCTGATCCAGATAACTGACCTTTTGCTTCTGCTTTCCCTGTCGATGAGCCAACAGAGAAGGCTGCAATCCAAATGAGTGTTTAAGAGACTCAGTGTCAGTCTCTATTACCACTTATTTATTATAATCTGTTTAATGTCTATCGTCTTTTTTCATATTTATTCTCGGTTGTCACTTGTCACTTTGTGTACACTGGAAGCTTCTGTAGCCACAGCAAATTCCAATGGCAATAAAACTGATTCTGATTCTGATATCCATCATAATATACATCTTTGGATTATGAGCTGCACTATCTATTACCTTATGGACATGAGGTGGCGTTTTAACAATGTCTGGACACATGCCATTGCTTGCCTCCCCTCCAAGACACTGTATGAATAAATGGAAAAAATATGTTGCCTGCACAGCAAAAATTCCAGTGTTAAATATACAGTGTGATTTTTTTTTTCAGTGTTAAAATAGAGTACATTTTAATCCACGAGTGTGAAAGACTATATTTAAGAGTTTTTTTTTTTTCCAGAGTTAAACTTTTAACCCAATATGCAGTGTATTTCCCACTAGTGATGGGAAGTCTAGTTTTTTTACTCAAACTGGTTCTTTCGGACAAACAGTGATCAAACAAGTATGTTTTACTTAAACTTGAAACATGTCTTGTTGCATTTTAAAACGCAAAGAGTTGAATGTATTGAAATTATTTCTGAAAAGATTGACGAACATTTAATAAATTAAAACTATTTTCAACATATTTGATCACTGTTGTGTCACACCAATTGATAATATAGGAAAAAAGGTTATATTAACATGTTGAAGGGTAACACACACTCCAGTTTGATGTAAGAATAAACTCTTACGGTGTTAAAATGAACTCTGAGTAATGTAAAAATCTCACACTTTAAAAAGTGTTATTTTAACTCCAAAATGGAGGGAGTCATATGTACACCCAAGGAGTGTTAAATTAAACTCAAATTGAGTTAAATGTACACAGATTTTTTTGCTGTGTGCATTACATACTTCTTGTTTGTTGTTATATTGCAACTGTAAAAAGCGATTAGTAACCAGGGACATTTTAAGGGACATCGGCTCAAGCGGGAAAAGGGCAGCTTTCTTACTTGTTTGTATTTTTCTTATTAAAATATACAAAAGGGATAGTTTACCTAAAATTAAAATATATACTCACCGTATACTGATCAGGATCTTTATTCTTGAACAAAAAAAAAGAAGATATTATGACGAATGTTTGACACCAATACCCACTGTCTTTTATAGTAGGAATAAAAATACTATGGAAGTCAACAGCTACAGTACCACTAGCCAATATGCTTTGAAATATTGGATTTTTTTGTTAACGAAGGAAAGCAGGTTTGGAACAAGTTAATATATACAGTGAATAACCGTAAATTGACTCTCCCAGAGTTCCACATTACTTTATATGCTTTTTGTTGACATTACTATGGATCTTTTAGTTGTTTCACCGTCAGTTATGTAGATTAGAGATTTATGTTACATCTAATGTTGATAATGTTTATTTCATGACTTTAATTTTATGCATGCACCTTCTATACACTGATACACTCTTTCTGCTTGTGGGAAAAGTTGTTTGTAATGAGCATTGGTTCATTATGTAACTTTTCATCACCACCTGCATATGGCTGTGTTAACATATCTATCTGTATAACAAAATACGTGTAGAAGTTGGTAATTCAAAATACAGACATATTACCTCTATAATTAATGAGATATGGTAAAAACGAGAAATAACTTTTATGGGTTGTATTGTATTTTAAACGGTAAAATACTGGCAACCACAGCTGCCGTTTTTTTACCGTAAATTTTACAGATTTATTTTTTACAGTGTTGCTGTTATGTTTTTGTGTTGGTACTATAGGCATGGGACGATAACCGTTTTCAAGGTATACCGCGGTTTGGAAAAGTCAAGGTTTTCATACCAAAATTTTCTGCTATACCGTTTCTAAGGTATGTGTAAGATTTTATATTTTTCATTATTTTTTTAGTTTTTTAGGTGTAAATTGTAAAGAAATCTGTGTTTTTGAAACAAATGAAGGCCGCAGAAGTCAATGATTCTCTTGAATTATTCAGCCTGACATGTTTACTACTCCAAAATACTTTAAAATGTTTCTTAAAATAAATTATATTGTGTTCAAAGGTAAAAAAAAAAAGGTTTTGTTTTTTAGCCAGACATTTAAAAAGAATATATTTTAGAGCAGTGAGCACAATACCGTCATACTGTGAAACCGGGATATTTTTATGCAAGGCTATCATACCGTCAGAATCTTATACTGGCCCATGCCTAGTTTGTACATTGGCCAATTTAGGCATATCATGAATAAAGAAATATAATATAAAATATCCCACCAGCAGATGGCAGCAAGTCTCTGAGTTAATGAGTGATTCACTGAATCATTCATCCAAATGATTTATTAAAAACGGCTGATGCATTTAAAGATGCTTGGATGGAAAAATGAATAGCTAATTAAATGACTGACTCAAAAGATATGTTTAAAAACAAAAATATGTTCAGAAATCAGGAAAGACACACCACAGAAAAGCAGAAATAACAACATGCAAACTGTAGCACAATATTTTATATATATAATAAATTTTAAAAAACAATATATTATATATTTTATTCTGTATAACCCCAGTAAATATTCTGGTTTGTTGTATACAACCAATATCCCTCTGCACGCATTGTATATAATCCGTTTGATTTTTTCACTGTACATTGTAGGTGACTTTCATTAAACAGGCTTTTACTGCATCATACAGTATTTACATCTGGCTTTCTGTCCGATCGCTGTGCAGTTGTTTAGATCACATGTGCAACAACATGTTTACATTTACTGAGAATCTTGTCAAAGTCAGAAAAAGACATCAACATAGAAAAGAAATGGTGTTTTTGTGAAATTCACCGTACTTGCTAATGTGTAGCAAACAACAGTGTCAGAGGTGATGATGATAATGTTGATGACAGCAAAGGCCCCGGGGGCAAACATCACCATGCTCTGACTAAAGGCTGAGACAGAACAGGTCAGGCCCTGCTGATCAGCACATCACAGCTAACCAGCCTCAGGTCCAGCTGTCAGTCTCCGCCATCAGGAATAGGCTGATTTCACTTCACTGTGCTGTTTACATAAGCGGATTTACGCTCACACTATTTATACTTCACTGCAAACACAGATACAGTAACGATAATCAAAGTTTTATAAAAGTTTCCTTCTCTTAGTGTGCTCTAGCACTCTCTCAGAATCTTTGACCTTGTTGTGATTTATTTATTTATTAATTTATTTTAACTCAGATAAATATTTGGTCACACTTTGATTGTCCTCTTTTGATATTTGATGGCTGTGAAAGTAACTTAGTAACTGCATGTCAACATACACTCTTTAGAGTAGGGTCTTAGTAGACTGCCAAGTTAGGGTTGGGTTAGTAGAATAAATAATCAGTATAAGTGTATAAAATGTGAGCAGACAGAAAATTTAATAAAAGAAATAAAAATAAAACAAAAACAAAAGAAAATGTTAAAATGTTGCTGCTATAACTTGAATCTAACTAACCTTAAAATGATCATATTATATTACAAAAAATAAGCTTATCCTGCTCAGGCTGCATTTATTTCATCAAAATACTTTATAATTTAATTTTACAATTTATTTTAGTGATTTTAATGATGCATTTTCAGCTTCGTTCCTGCAGTCTTCAGAGTCCCATGAACCTTCAGAAATCACTCTATTATTATTATTGTTATTATTATTATTAGTAGTAGTAGTAGTAGTAGTAGTATTAATGGTAATATTAATGAAAGCAATAATGACTGGAGTAATAATTTCATTTGATACTACATATAAGTAACAAATAAATATTTAATAAAGAAGTATTTAACAATTTTACTTTTTTTTTTACATTGAATAAATGCCGCTTTGAAGAACAGAATAATTTTATTTTAAAAAATAATAATAAAACTGACCCCAAAGTTTTGACTGGTAATATATACTTTAAATTAATAATTTAACAAATTAATTAAAACAATTTGTTGACATTACTAAAATGATTGATCTTACATGATAATTTCAACATTACTAATTCATTATTAAACGGTCAAAGTTGTTTTTGTTAATAATACTAAAGAGCTAAAATTAATAGACAAAAATAAATGCAAATCTTAAACTATGAAAACTGTATCAAGTGATTGTGTCTCTTCAGAAGAACTGCTTTATAAGAATTATTTTTATTAATGTGTGTCCGTGTGCGTGTATTCTGATGCAATAGATTTGCAGTTGTATAGACTTGACAGTTTTGAAATATAATTAAGAAAAAAAGTCAATTGTCATTTTTCTGGTAACCCTTTGACTCAACCTTTATTTTTGTAATAATTACAACAATCTCATTTAATTTAATTGTTTATTGTTAGCTCATTTGTTATTTTGTTTTTGTTTTATTTTGATGCTCTAAACTAGGATGGCCTCAAACGACCCTGAATGGAGGTTATGTATATTTAGTTCCTTCTAAGGACAAATTTGTCCCCCAAGTATTTCTAAGCAGGTCCACCCACACTATAGAAGTGGTCCACTGATGACACATATGGCCAATTAGAGGTGGATGAGGTGATGATTATCTAAGCTGAAAGCTTGTTCACACATGGCAGGTGACCAGACTGCCAGCAGGGAGATACCGACCAAGAAACTCATCAGGAGCCTTTCACTTTCTCCTCTTTACATACTTTCCCTTCTTCTCTCTCACTCTCTCTCTCTCTCTCTTATTCCCTCCATCTTTTCTTCCTCTCCACTGTTTCAGGTCAAACTCGGTTTCTCCCCTTCAGTCAGTCGGTTTTTCTCACTCTTTCTGCACTATGAGGAAGTGTGTGACAGAGGGAGGCAGGAGCAGAGGTGCAGACTAATATTCCTTTCATAAATCATGCAAGTAAGAGATGTCAGAGGCGTAATTGTGCTTCTGTGAGTCCTCTTTAAAGAGGGGGATTTTATTACTGGGTTAACACAGAGCCACCCCTCCATTCTCCAGCATTACACACTTATCAGGGAGTAATCAGAGTGGAAATGCTGCACTCCTACTCTAAGGAGCAACGATTAGTGTGTGGAGGAGAGGACACACACATATTAGCGCATTAATAACACATTAATGCTATATTCATGTGAAAATGTTATGAGAAAAATTTTTTAATTCGTTTTTTTTTCAGGGCTGAAATCTTATATCTCCATATTTCGTAAATCACTGCTATTAGTCAGTTTTTCATTCAGTCTTTGCTAATATGTCATCAATTAATAAGCATTATAATGAGTTTGTGATCATACCTCACAACTCTTTTGGATTCTCAAAATTTTCACAAAACTTTATAGTTCCACCCTGACACCACTGAATGAGATGCTGTACAATGATTAGAACGTCTTTACTTGCTTGCAATGTAAGCGTGAATAATGAACTGATTGTTTATCAATCCCTTATAACATTAGGATTTGGGCAATTAATAGAAAAAAACTGGCTTCAGCAGGGGCAATGATACACTGCGCTGTTACCTATTTACCTAGCTGTGGAATATTTTCAGTCACTGCGTAACATTATTGTGCCTGCTGCAGCCATGGTAAAGCAGCAAAGTATCTTGATTATTAAGTCGGAAAGAGTAAAGGTCCACGCCATTTTGACTTAGAAAATAGCAACTTTAAATTTTCTGTCTTAGTACATGATGTAACTACAGAAAAGTTAAAATAGGAACATTATGAAAACTGTTGTGAAAACTGAACGATACTCTAATGGTCTAATCAGAATCATTGATCTATGCTAAGCTAAGCTAAAAGTGCTTCTGCCAGACATGGAGATTGGCTCAATGTATTCAAGAATGGTATAACTCAACTGTAGAATTACCACAGCAGCCATTTTGTCAGTTCTCATATAAGACGTCATAATGTCATGTCATATTTATCATAAAGGCTTCTATTGACATTTTAGAATTAAGATTTAAATGTCTGTCGTCATATTTAATTAAGTCATCACCATAAATATACAATATGTACAACCTGTAAGAGACCGATCACACCAAACACGCTTTTTTTGTTAAGAGGCGCATCATTTAGATGGTTTACCTACGGCTGCGAGCATATTGAGTGCTGATTATGTGCACTGTGCGCCTCACGTTTAAACCACCTGCTGCAGTTGAAAAAAAGTTAACTCAGAGCAGAAAAAGTGTGTCACGTCAGTTGCGTCTTTTTCATTCTCCAAAATGAACGCAGAGACAGGGTTCCCGTTGAGGTGACAGCAGTGTTTGTGCTGTTAAGAAGACTACAGAGACTTTTAAAAATGGAGGAGAGACTTATGGTTGCTGTTTTTAAGTTATCCAGAGCTGTATGACTTCACAAATCTTGAATATAACAATATTATTAAATATTACAATTATAACAATATCAACAGCAACACTTGCGCACATTCAATAAGCAGCTGATTCAGTGGTTGTTGTGACTTAAAAAGCGTAACGTAAATGCACGTTTGGTGTGATCGGCGCCTACATTTATAGTTAGGCTATAGTAGACCACCTGTGAATGTCCACACACCACTTTCATTTTTGCTTTCACAAGTAGAGGAGAAGGCTCTTTTCACGGCTTTGAATATGCTTTTTTGAAAGACATATCTAAAGTTTTTCCTCATGTCTCATGTTTTTGTTAGCAGGAAGTTGCTGGGCAACAGAGGCACACATATTCACAGGGAAAAGTAGCAGACACTGAAATGCATGCAGTCATTTTAATCAATATTGTGGTTAAAGGTAGAAATATGCATAGCTCTTTTGTGTTTTGTAATTTGAAGAAAATAACAATGTTAGAAAAAATATTTAGGAAAAGTCATGGTATTATAAACATATCTGTGTAATTTTAACATATTAGACATGGGACGATATCCGTTTTCAAGGTACTGTATACCGCGGTTTGGAAAAGTATGTGTAAATTTTTTTATTTATGTTTTTTATGTTTTTTGCTTTTAGGACAACAATATCTCTACCAGAAAATTTATCCAAAGACAGACGTTTTAAATTGTAAAGAAATCAGTGTTATTGAAACTAACGAAGATAGCAGAAGTCAATTATTCATTTGGATTATTTAGCCAGACATGTTTACTGCTCCAAAATACTTTAAATGTTTCTCAAAATAAAATATATTGTGTTTAAAGGGGAAAAAGGTTTTGTTTTTAGCCAGACATTTAAAAAGAATATATTTTAGAGCAGTAAACACAATACCGTCATACCGTGATATTTTTATCCAAGGTTATCATACCGTCAGAATCTTAAACTAGCCCGTACCTACAACATATTAATTAAATTTCAAAAATTAAAACAGCCAAGATGACCACCTCCTGTTTACTTAAGAGGAGTTGTAAAATGAAACCATTTCCCCCCAAAATTCTGTTTCATTTAGTGTTTCTTTAACACTGTATAATCTCACATTGATGCGACGTAAATTTAATGGACACGTTTTATTAAAATAAAAAGACTGAGAGAGCAGTTAAGAGAAATAATCGATAGAGAGAGTAGAGTGGAGTAAAGTGAGAGATCAGAAGATGGAGCGACAAGGGCCTTTAAAAGTGAGGACGATATATAGATATAGTCTCCGTCCACAGCTGTAGGTTAGAGATACATTCTCCTTCTTTTATGATGTGAGATACGGAGAGTGAGAGAGAGACAGGGCAAGGGGCATTCTTGTTTCTGCTGAGATCTATAACCTTTACAATCAGCAATGTTGTCACTGTCTGGCAGAGATAGTAAACCAAGCATAAATGATTTCTCAGATAACAAGAGTCATGTGAAAGGTTGTTTCTTATTTTCCTTGTCATGTTTAAAACACACTATAGGGTTCTCAATTCTACGTGGCATCGCTTTTTGTCCAGCGATTCACTCTAAACTCAGATAGAATCAGGTCTATGACTAACACGCTTGCATTTATGGACTCTTATTCACCCACTCAATGCTTCAAGTTGCTGTGATGCATTTGTGCAATTCTATGTTTTAGTTGACAGAGCTGGACTAATAAATTGAGTTTGATCAAAGGGTAATTATGCAAGAATTACATTTCTGTCTCGCGACTATGAGTGCATTATTGATTTTATACAACAGATACGGTAAACAAGCAGATTTTATTGAATAATGTGCATTTTACAGACATCCTGCCAATTACATTATTTCTGTTTCAACATCAAAACCTGTTCCAATTGAATCAACAGTGGAATAATAGCTGCTAGCAGCAATTAAAGAGCCAAGCACAACAGAGGCAGATGCAGAAGCATATCAGACCAACTGCAACAATGAGTAATTGAAGACACTGTAAAATGATTTCAGTCCAAATGAATACAATCATTAGTCATATGGTTTAATGCTTTTTGTATTTGTTACCAGACGGATCTGGCAGGATTAGAGTGAGGTGGTAATGACACATAAAAATGTGGTGCCAAAATGTAAAAGCATTGCAGTGAGCTTAGACACATATACCATTTGATAATAAGGTAAATGAAAACCATTTCATTTAACAACTTTATTTACTTCAGGCCTGTAGTTTGCCTAGTAAAAGGGGTGGGGTTTTTTTCTCAAAAAGTGGAGCTTTTTGCTGTTATTCGCCTGTTTTAGTGACATTTTAAGCTCTGTTTTTTAGCTGAATTAGCATGTCGGATGGTCATCATAACCACACTTTTTGATATACTTAAAATAATTCCTAAAGATTTAGAATAAAGAAATCTGAAGAAATACTTATTTTTTAGAACACAAATTTATTACACCGTATATCATTAGAAAAAACAGGATTCTGTTAAAGTTTTACATTAAAAACTGTAGCCTATCGACATTTATTAGGCAAATAACAAACTAGCCAGTGCATTCAAGTCTCCTCAGTCAGAGTTTGGAAAAAAAAGTCCATTTGGAAAAAAATAAAATAAAATAAAATAAAATAAAATAAAATAAAATAATGTAGAGCTTCACAATTTGTATAGCTCTCTTGTAAAAACATGTACATTAGAAAATGTATGTATAACAAACAATAGCCAAATTATTATTCAAATCAATTTCAATATGGTCCACTTTTGATGCTTCACACTTGTTATTGCTCATTTTTTTTGCTTTAAGCACAAGGTCCAAGATTTAGAATAAAGGTTACTGGTAAAAATGTTTCCTCTGTTTGAAAACAATGCAGTGGCACAAGATGACTTCTCTTACGTCAGATTGTAAAATGAAAATATTTGTTTGCATTGGTCAAAACTGATTAGCTGAAGTCACACTGAAGTAGTAGTAAATAGTAGTAAAAATAAGACAAATGAGCTCATTTAAGGGACAAATTCTAGATCTTTGTCACTGAGGGGTGGGTCTTCCAAACCACCCGAACCCCCTCCTGGCTATAGGTCTATACATGGGGGTTTTCTTTAATTCCATGGTCTAGAGATAATCAAATACAGTACAATTTGGACCAACACTTTAGAGAAAATCAAAATGGCAGACTGTACATTTGGCAGATTATGACCTAATTGATATCAGTGTTCTCAATAATGTAAAAACTCTATTGAGACTACCAAAATAGATTATATACAACGCTTTTTATTGTACTGTTTGTGTTTGTTGCTAATGGATCTACAGTCATGTCTGGAAATAAAGTGAATAGTAGTAATAGTATATATAACTTCTTTTTTTTACCACAATGTAACCACAACAGGGGTGGTTCATTCCACTGTGGCGACCCCAGACTAATAAAGGGACTAAGCCAACAAGAAAATGAATGAATGAACAACAACAGGTTCATTTACACAGCTTCATATAGATATGCTAATGCGTTCGTTACAAATTTGAAAACGTCTAATGTCAAAAATGACAAACATTTGATTTTGACATTGTTCAATCGTGCCAAATCTTTGCAGGTAAATTCAGGTCATGGTTATTATAATATTACTGCCATATGGATTAAATGGGCAGCCAAGCCTGCCACAGACTCAAGATAAAAGAAGCAGAATAAAAAAAAAAAAACAAGCAAACAAAAACACAAAACACTAATTGATATACAGCTTAGGTGCTTCATTAATTTTCTTTTCAGCTTAGTCCCTTTATTAATCTGGGGTCGCCACAGATGAATGAAACGCCAACTTATTCAGCATATGTTTTACACAGCGGAAGCCCTTCCAGCTGCAACCCAACACTGGGAAGCATCCATACACACTCATTTACACACATACACTACGGACAATTTAGCTTACCCAATTCACCTATACCACATCTTTGGACTTGTGGGGCAAACCAGAGCACACGGAGGAAACCCAGGCAAACATGGGGAGAACATGCAAACTCCACACAGAACTGGCAACTGACCCAGCCGAGGCTCTAACCAGTGACCTTCTTGCTGTGAGGCGATCGAGCTATACTGCGCCACGGTGATGCCAGTAAAACATTAAAAACAAACAACCTGCATTAGTGCTTTTGTACAAATTAGTAGAGCAAATAATTCAATGACTCATTTATAAAAAATGATAATTCAATGACCCAGTTACTACAGTAGTTACTCTATGTTCCAAATCACATGCATAGAAGGCACAATATTAAAATAAAAACAACAGTATGAATGAATTCAGTTGAACTACATTATTACTATTTTACAAAACAAATGACAACTTTCATTAAACATACAACTGTTTTAGAGCTGCTTTGAAGAAATAATTATTGTGAAAATCGCTATACGAATGAACTTGTTAACAAATAGGGAAATATTTGTATCAATTGCTTGTTTTAGAACAAATCTTGATAAGTCCCTTGTCTGAATTCTGGCCACGTGTATGTCATATTTCAACGAACATTCACAAAGTGATTACAAAGAGGAGGGGACTTTTCTTTGAATGGCAGCAACAGTGAATGTTCCAGAAGCAGTGAGCAGAGAAATCTGAGGTAGAGTAGAAACTCAGAGAAAGTCTGGTAAAAGGACCTGCAATAACATAAACTGTACAGTATGTGCACTTCATGCATCTCTGCTCCTCAATCAAAAGAAAGTGACATAATTGAAACTGTGAGCATGATCTCCAGGCTTGTTGGCCAGCTTGTGTATGTGTGTTGGAGAGATGGCAATCTTTCGGTGATTATACACCAGGATCTGGCAGAGAAGCGAGAGCTGCAGTGGAGATGGTGAAGTGCACCGGGCCACAAGGACAGCTCATCCCTGTAGATTAGCGGCCCACAGTGCTCTGGCCAGGGAACTGCACTGGCAGCAGCTGTGGGGCTTTTAACTGTCTAACACAGACACTGCACTAAGACACCAGCAAAAGCAGATGGCTAGTTTCAATGATAAACTGATTCATTTTCACTGCTGGAGGCACTTCCCGCAAATGGAGTCCAATTGATTTCTCATTACATTATTTAAAGCAATAAATGCACGAAACCCATGTTCGTCTGAGAGAAAACTATTAGATCAGTTATTATCTAACATAAAATTAATCTAGCATGAAATGTAGCTATAGCCCTACATGTGGTGCTCGGGCTTGCTAAGACTGATGGCTCAGATTAGTCTAAATCTGCATCTCTGTAACATTCAGTGCTGTTAATGAATTAGTTATTTCTTGGAAGCTGTGTTTTTGTTGATTTTATTAATATTTTGGTGTTATGGGCCGAGAGACTATTTTTTAAACCCTTTAAAATCATAAAAGTTTATGCATGTGCTGTTATTTGTGTGTGTAAATTGCAGTTGAACTACATTTGAAACAGGTTGGAAACCTAAACCAGAGAGGTATTGCACAAAAGCAAGGTATGGGATTAAGCTGGGATTTTTAAACTATGCTGGTGTTGAAACTTGAACCTGCGACCATTGAATCACAACTCTCTAACCTCTGGTCCGGGCATTTCTGTGTGAAGTTTGTATGTTCTCCCTGTGATAACGTGGGTTTCCTTTGGGTACTTTGGTTTTCCCCACAGTCCAAACACATGTGCTATAGGTGAATTGGATTAACTAAATTGGCTGTAATGTATGAGTGTGTGTGTGAATGAGTGTACGGGTGTTTCCCAGTAATGTGTTGTAGATGGAAAGGCATCCCCTGCATAAAACATACAGGTATGCTGGAATAGTTGGTGGTTGATTCCGCTGTGGCAACCCTTGATAAATTTGGGACTAAGCCGAAGGAAAATGAATGAATGAATGTTCATAAAATGGCCATCCTTATAAAAAACAGGATAGAAGGCACCACAAAAAGAGGACGTCCAAGACCAACTTGGATGTTATCAGTGCTGGCAAGATATGTTGATGACCACAAGATCTTTTGAGAATTGTGCAAGACAGAGAGAGGCGGTGTTTACCATTGACCCATGTGAATTACTACAATGAAGTCAATACATCAATAATGGAAAATAGGAAATAGGAAGAATATATATATATATATATATATATATATATATATATATATATATATATAT
>CAIGQQ010004433.1:4735273-4782992 GCA_903798035.1 Danio albolineatus | reverse complement strand
TATATATATATATATATATATATATATATATATATATATATATATATTAGAAAATGATGTTATAGATAATATTAAAAACATTAAGTAAATAAAATTAGTGATTACAGAGTCATCATAGATTTAATATAAAAGAGATGCACAATATAGCATGGTCAAATGTTTACATGTAACATGAATATCCACTGGCCAAGTTTAACTCAAAGCGAATAAATGTTTTTGTGTCAATAGGTTTCAGCTCCTCATAAGTTTCCATTATGGGCGTACTCACACTATGCTATCTGAACCATGCACAGGCCTGTTTCCCAGATCGTTTGAGAAGTGCTCTGAATCGGCACGGTTCACTTGTACTTTGGTGCGGTACGCATGTAAGTGAGTGCAAAGCGATCCTGAGCCTGAAACTGAAGATGCGACGTGAGTTTTAAGGGACTGTTTCATATGGATTTATTAATCACTCTTACTGTTTAATGAACGTAAACTGTCGTAGATTATTAAAGAAGCAAACTCCTCTCTGCACGACAGCTGTACAGTACCTTCTAATTTCCTGCAGCACAAGGACTTTATGATTGTCAAAAATGGCTGATCTGTTCGGCGGAATATTTGACTGTGTGTCACTGCATATCAAAAGACTAAAAACGATATAATGATATAAAGAAATGCCCTCAGTCTCTGCAAGAAAGGAATGGGAGTTATCAGAAAGATGGACAAAAAGAGCGTTTTTCAACTTACCTGAGCTTTCTACACTGGGCTTGACATAGCAGCTTGTTCTCATTCTGGATCAGTAAATGTGCAACGGACTAGGCTAGGTTGAGCTGATTAAGCTAATTCAAGCCATGCCTTTTCTATTATCCTGTTATCTTAGCTTTCTACTCTAGTACAATACCCCTTCTAGAAACAGTATTTGATACAATGGTGCATACAGGTATTTTTCACCTTATTAATCAAGTTTGACAAAAAAAAAAAAGACATTCAATAAACTTACTTTTTCACATACAAGGATTACACTTGCTTGTTTTTGTTGTGAAGATTATGCAGCAAGGATAGACTGTGTGAAAGTGTTACAGGGGCCCGTGGGTAAGATGTGTGTGTTTGGGGAGAGGTTATTTCTGGTACAGTCCTGTAGGGCATTCTTTCCAACACAGTCTTGTGTAGCCTGTGAACCCCACTGTGTGTAATAATCTGTGCCTTTTTTATAGTTCTAAAAATAGGACTTTTAGGGGAGCAGATATTGAACATCATGGATATTAGATATTTTTGAGCTCTTTTAAACATCGAATGTATAATCAACTCAAAAAACAAACATTTGAGATTTCCCCCCAAACCTCTATGGTTTTCTAGATCAAGCAAACAGCTTCTGGTTTCTTGATTTCCAATGGGACCCAACAACTTTTGTTTTACTTTCATGACGTTTTCTTTTTGGTCATTCTTTAAAATAATTCCTAATGTGCTCAGGCAGAAGAAAGAAACTCAGTTTGGACAAACACAGGGGTGAGTAAATGATGACAGTTCCTTCGGGGATCGCTATGTTTTATTGCATTACACTTGCATGTATGCATGGGCTATACCATGTGTGTGTGTATGGAGGGGGGTGGGGGGAGAGATTGGTGGAACGATTGTGTGAGAGCAACCGGGAAAGAGAGCAGAGAGAGTTCCCCAGTGCAGGCCCCATTACTCTCAGCTCAGGTGATTTATGACACATCTCTGAGCTGAATGTAAATGAACTGCTGTGTGGGAGAGAAGAGCTGTCCCGCCTTCTCTACGGACAAACACTCACACATACACACACTCTCACACACGAGAACAGGTATGAGACAGATAAATTACACATAATAAATACAGTAACAAACCCCACGCACCCTGAAGCCCACAGAGACTGGTGTGAATTTAAATGTGACATCATGAGGTATGAACCAAACTACATATCGCCAAAATGATCTGAGATCAAAAACATGATTTACCTTCTGTATAATGTAAACAAAATCTGCGAATTCAAAAATCAATCAGTCAGAAATGTGAAAAACTGAAGTAGAATATTTTGTTCCGCTCTGGACTTTTTCTTGGACAAGACTAGTGTAATTTGATCTAAAACACTGGAGCATCCTGCTTTCTTACGAGTTTCCCTCTAAGGAAGGCATTGGCAATTTCTCAAGCATTGTCTGTATTTAAAGCTGAATAATATTAACTCAGCATTACCAAGAGCACTCCTTAGCATAAAATATAGTTCTGTGTGCACTTTTCTCAGATAATGAATAGACTAAGCAGCTGAGGCTTTTGTCTTGTGTTTGGCTCCTCTGACAATGCAAGACAACAAACCTTTCTTTGTATAGTCAAAATTCAGAAATGCTTAGTGTGCCAAAATGTACAGATGTCACTGTAAATATGGACGAGAAATGTAATAAAACTTTTGATGCATAATATACAGTACTTATATATTCATATATGAGCATATAAACACATTTATACACCCGCTTGTTAAATCAGCTAATTTTATGACAGTAACTTTAGGCATGTAGATATGGTCAAGGAAATACTTAAGTTAAATTTCAGAATCCAATGGGGAGGAAAAAAGTAGTTTAAGTGACTTTGAAGGTGCCAATATTTGGCACTGTTCAACTGCATGGCTCTTTTTTTGTTTTACACTGTATGGAATACAGTACTTAGTATCTGGTACTTCTTTAACTACCACATTGGTTGAGGTTTTAAGCAAGCTGGACCCATTAAGTGTGATGCGTAAACACCACAGATCACTGATTGGCTGGAGAAAATCATCAATGCCTCTTTGAATTTGTGACATGAAACTCCAAATCCACATGACATACTGTGAATATATAGTCAGCATTAGCCATCACAGGATCACTTACAAAAACAACAATTGTCGAACATGACTTAAAATTGCTGTATTATGACCAGTATACAAGAACTAAAAAGTCGGGGAGGAGATGCAACTACAGTATTAAAACATCTCCTGACTGTAGAAGTGGTATTATACTGCAGTGGAATAGCAAACCAAACCAACGTAAAGCTGAGCTGAGTTTGTACCAAGTAGTAAAAATTGGCTTTTATTTTGCCAGATAAGGTACACAGTAGTCTGAGCATTTCAGAATCTGCTGATCTTAAGGGTTTTTTCCACACACAACCATCTCTAGGGTTTAGGGAAAATGGTGCAAAAAAAGACACAATGCAGTTATGCAGGTGAAAATGCCTTGCTGATAATGCCAGAGGTCATAGAAGAATGACCAGACTGGTTTAGCTTAAACTAAAATAACCATTCCATTACATGCCAAAATATCTATGAAGTTTGAACCTTGAAGTTAAATGAACATACAGTATTCTGTGGTGAACATAGTACTTGAAAATAAATGCCAATCAATGACTTTGGCTCTCTCCATTCACCTACAGTATGGGACACATCAACAATGCAGTGTTGATAAAAAGTAAAAGGATATAAGGCCTTTATTTACACATTTTGTACAGTAAATTATTTGCACTATACATGCTCTTAGAATATAAAAGATTCAGTATGCAATAGAACAAAAGCCAGAGCAGTTCCAGAATGTCTGAAGCCCTTTTTTAAAGGAGACGTCTATATCTTTATCGTTCTCTGTATAAATATTTTTATTTTTGATTTATATTTTATTTTATTATTTATAATTTATTTTCATCCTGTTTTATAATGATTATTATTTTGTTATTTTTTATGTATGTATGTTTTTATGTACAGTATATAATGTACATTTTTATGCAGAAATTTGGGCACCCCTCTGTGGCTGCATAATTATGTGCTCTTTCTTTATAAGAGATGATCACAGTAAAATGTCATTCGATTTCTAGTGAAAGCTAGATAATGTCATGTTTTTCATACAGAAATATGTAGTGTAGCAATATTGAGATTGAGATTAAATTGAAACTGAAAGAAGCTTATGCAAAAGTTTGGGCACCCTCTCTTTTGTGCAGATTTCAAAACCTGTTGTAACTTAATGCTGATTGATTACAACACGAAAATGATTTGAGGGACTACGTGAACCTTAACAATCACAACACAGATGCAACCAATCATCAAAAAAGAATATTTAAGATAGCTGATTTCTAGTTGTGCTTCACCTTATGTTGAACCTGAAAGTAGCAACATGGGCAGCTCGGAAGAACTTCCTAATAACCTAAAAACTAGGATAATACACCAACATGAGTTAGGAGAAGGATGCAAAAAGCTATCACAAAGGTTTAAAGTCTTTATCTCCACAGTCAGAAATAAAGTAAGAAAATGGAAGGCCATATGAACAGTTATTGTGAAGGAAAGATGTGCTAGACCAAGAAAAATATCTGAAAGGCAAAGGTGAAGAATAGTTAGAATGTTCACAGACAAACAATAGACCACCTCCAAAGAGCTCCAGGAACATCATGCTGCTATTAATGTCATTGTACATGGTTCCATGGTCCAGCACACACTTCACAAAGAACATCTCAATGGAAGGGTGATGCAGAAGAAGCCTTTTCTGCATTTTGCCAACAAGCAGAGTCGTTTAAATGTATGCAAAGGCTCATCTGGACAAGCCTTAATCATTTTGGAAAAATATTTTGTGGACCGATGCCACAATGATAAGTGCTTTGCATGGTGAGAAAACGAACACCGCTTTCTAGGAGAAGAACCCGCTCCCTACTTAAAATGGTGGAGGGTCCAACATGCTGTGCGGATGTATGGCAAGCACAGGTACTGGAATGTTCAGGAATCAATTAAGAGGTTGAATTTACAGCATGGTTGGATGTTTTAGGAGGACCATGATCCAAAGCATAGTTCCAGATCTACCAAGGAATTCATGCTCAGCCATGATACAATGTTCAAGAATGGCCTCATTCTTCCTCATTCTGATGAATGAAAAAATATAGTATTCAAAATACTATGGAATTTGTGTGTTAAGAGTTGTGGCACTTTACAGATCTGTCTTAAGCATGCTCACTTAAAATCGTTGTTGGTCAGTGTTTATCTAAATTTTGTCGTTGTTATCGTTTTTTCATAAAGGCAAACAAGCCCCGCTCATTTAAAGGCAACACATGATTGATTAGTTTCACTGTAATTGGAAAATTTATTTATCATTGTTCAAGTCTTGCTTTGACCCCTGTAATTGTATAGCTAGTCTTTAAACTAGAGAGCTGAAAGCGATGTGCAAAAATTATTTTCTAATTCTCAAAAAATGAGCGTCTTTCGTTAAACACTAAACATTCCAATACAAACTGAATTAGCAGATTTGAATGTTTTTTTTTCAAACAGAAATGTAGTATTTAAAAAAAACAGATTTTAATTTAAAATATTATACATTTATTTAAACTTATAAACTATTACAATAGTTTTCACTTTTATAAGCAAAAAGTGTCTGCACACATCAATATGTGCGCTTATTGTAGTATTGTGGAATGGAGGAAATATTATCATTGCCTCATTTTTTCATTTCAAATCAGAGGAATTATGAAATGTTTACACTTTCTCTCTCTCTCTCTTGTTCTCTCCCTCTCTAGGATTAAACAGCTTTACTAATAAATGAGATGAGAGATCAAATATAAATCCCTGATGACTCTCTACATCCTTTGTTTACTGTCGTCAAGAACGAATGAAATTTATTCCCTATTTATTCCTCATTTTCCAAAAACACATTTCAAATCATTTGATTGACTCTAATTTCAGAGACAAAGCGTCTCCAACAGAAGTGCGAAATAATTATTAATACAATTTCAGAGTTTAGCAGATTAATCACTTCTTGCAGCATCAGCCTGGAGACTTTGAAGCTACTCCTCAGCAGGGCTCATCGCAGCTCGCTCTGTCTTTTTTTCATTGTCGTTTTTAGCAAATGAAGACAAAACTCAAGTCTGCCGTGCTCCTCTGTATTTGGCATAACATATATGTCTCTCTAACCGATATTTCTGACATCATCCTGACTCACAGAAAGTCACTTTAAATGTCAAATTTAAAGCCAATGGCTTACCATTGCAACACCTCCATGGTTCATGCCACCCATGCATGAGTCTGTGTCTCACATGAGCCATCACCAGAGTGTCTGTGGTTGGACTGCTAAAGTGAGAAAAAAACAAACAAACTAAAAGTTGTTAAAGAAAAACCCAATGATAGTCAATTAAATAAAAGAAAGTTAGAGGCAGTGGAAAGCATGCAAAGTTGCTACCAGTGTATCGAATCAGGCAAAGAGATCAAGACTCTGCTACAACGCTGCTGATAGCATTGATTTTTTCTTTTGCCTAATTAGCTTAGGAGAAATGTTTGGGAATCGGCTGTATTGTACAACTCACAAAGTACAAACAGGCATTTGTTTACTAAGTAGACTCAGTGTACTACATCATTATTATATATTACAAGTTACAAGCAGAACAGACCTATTGGTTAACATTTTAGAAGGCTGATAAATGAACAACATGTTGGGGGTTGAGCTGAGCTGAGAAGTGTTTAGTGCTGAACTCTGACCCATGCTGTAAATAATTGTTCCACACAATCGATTTGTGTTGGGACAATATGAAAGTATTAAGTTAACTTATGTTTTTTTTTCTTTTACATATGTAAGGGGATTGAACATAAAACAATCAAGTTGTCTCAAAAAAAAAATTAAGAATTGTGTTATTTCAGCTCATTTTAAATACTGTAAAGTGCATCCGGAAAGTATTCACAGTGCTTCACTTTTTCCACATTTTTTTGTTACAGCCTTATTCCAAAATAGATTAAGATAATTTATAAAAATTTTACACACAATACCCTATAATGACAATGTGCAAAAATATTTTTTGAAATTGTTATAAATTTATTAAAAATAAAAAACCTGAAAAATCTCAAAAGTACATAAGTATCCACAGGTACATTCTGTTTCCACTGATCATTCTTGAGATGTTTCAGCAGCTTATTTGGAGTTCACCTGTGGTAAATTCAGTTGATTGGACACGATTTGAAAAGGCATACACCTGTCTATATACGGTCCCAGGATTGACAGTGCACGTCAAAACACAAACCAAGCATGAAGACAAAGGAATTGTCTGTAGACCTCTGAGACAGGATTGTTACGTGGCACAAGGCTGGGGAAGGTTACAGAAAAAAATATGCTGCTCTGAAGTTCCAGTGAGCACAGTGGCCTCCGTCACCTGTCAGTGGAAGATGTTTGGAACCACCAGGACTCTTCCTAGAGCTGGCCGGTCATCTAAGGCCCCGTTTACACTACGTTTTAGTTTTTAAAATGGCGTTTTAGAATGAAAACGATCCGTGTCCACACTAGCGTTTTACCCAAGCGTCTCTAGCATATGTCCCTCCACACTACGCCATCAGAAACGTATATCACGTGACCATTCGCGCACTCTGGGCATGCACATTCAAGTATAAACAGGAAGCATGCGTCTCGCTCGGCATTTGGTTATTGTTAGTCAACAAACGCTGGTTAACGATGAACGCGATGGTAAAGAAAGCAAGAGAGGTCTTTTTGAGGACAGACGACAAGGTTGAGTTGTTACTTAAAGTAACAGATTAATATAAAACATCCATGGCTATCGAAAATACAGTGTTTACAGTGAAGGCTGGTCTGCTGTCTGCCGATGACGTTATAGCCACGTGCGCTTGACGAATAAGGAAAGGATACGCAATGACCCAAAGCCCCAATCTCAGCAGCCACGCTGAGTTTCCAAAGATATCCGTTTTCCCACGTCCACACAGAGACGCAACAGCAGCGTTTTAGAATGGAAACGGCCTCTCCAGCGTTTTTAAAACGCTCCGTTTTCGCACCTCGAAAACTCGTAGTGTGGATGGATGGCGTAACCGTAGCAAAACTTATGCGTTTTAAATGAAAACGCACTAGTGTAAACGGGGCCTAAGCTGAGTGATCTGGGGAGAAGGGCTTTAGTCAGGGAGGTGATCAATAACCCGATGGTCACTCTGTCTGACCTCAGCGTTCTTCTGTGGAGAGAGGAGAACCTTACAGAAGAACAACCATTTGTGCAGCAATCCACCAATCAGGCCTGTATGGTAGAGTGGCCAGACGGAAGCCACTCCTTAGCCTGGAATCTGGCAAAAGCCATCTGAAGGACTCTCAGACCATAGGAAACAAAATCCTCTGGTCTGATGAGACTAAAATTTAACTCTTTGGAGTGAATGGCAGGCATTATGTACGGAAAAAAACAGGCACCGCTCATCACCAGGCTAATACCATCCCTACAGTGAAGCATGGAGGTGGCAGCATCATGCTGTGGGGATGTTTTTCAGCAGCAGGAACTGGAAGACTAGTCAGGATAGAGGGAAAGATGAATGAAGCAATGTACAGAGACACCCTGAACAAAAACCTGCTTCAGAGTGCTCTTGACATCACTGGGGCATCAGTTCATCTTCCAGCCTGACATGACCCAAAGCACACCCTCATAATATCAATGGAGTGGCTTTACGACAACTCAGTGAATGTCCTTGAGTATCCCAGCCAGAGCCCAGACCTAAATCCTATTGAACATCTCTGGAGAGATCTGAAAATGGCTGTACACCATTGCTTCCTATTCAATCTGATAGAGCTTGAGAGGTACTGCAAAGAGGAATGGGCAAAAATGTCCAAAGACATGTGTGCCAAGCTTGTGGTATCATATTGAAAAAGACTTGAGGCTGCAATTTCTGCCAAATGTGCATCAACAAAGTATTAAGCAAATGCTGTGAATACTTATGTGCATGTGATTATTCAGTTTTTTTTTTATTTTTTATAAATTTGCAACAATTTAAAAAAATATTTTTCACATTGTCATTATGGGGTATTGTGTGTAGAAATTTGAGGAAAATTTTTAATTCATCTGGAATAAGGCTGTAACATAAAAAAGTGAAGTGCTATGAATACTTTCCGGATGCACTGTAAGTAGTTTAAACAAACAGGTGTATTTTTTGAGTGCATGCATGATTACTACCCAACCTAGTCTCATGAAAAATATTGTCTCAACCCCAGATAAACACAAAACAACACAATGTCTATGATTTTTAATCAGTTGTTTGCCTCACTAATCTATGACCATTTGGACAACTTTTTGTCAGTTTGCTCTGTAGCTCACTGTATGCAGTGTTGTACTTGTGATGCAGAGTACTCGGGTTCGAGTCAGGTGAAGCACAGTTCCACAAATGAGATACAAGAAATGTAAAATTAAGGTATTATGTTGTTGGAGAGGACTTTTCTCTTACATTTACTTTTGAAACCACAATTGTTTGAGTTTAGAGAAGAATTTAGTTCAGTTGTTCATTAGATTAGGTGATCTGCACTAAAACAAAACATAAGTAACGCAACCTTAAGTGACGCATATCAGATTTGCATAAAATGTGGACTTATGGTGCATCTCCATTGTGTTCATACACCGATTGTGTTTTTTTATTGTGTGTTAAAGCTGGAAAAACTGGACATCTAGACTAAATGATATACTTCTGTAGGCGTGTTGTCCAGCAAAATGGGCAAATACAGTATTGTCATTCATTCTCTTTTCAGCTTATTCCCTTTATTAATCAGGGGTTGCCACAGCGGAATGAACCGCCAATTTATCCAGCATATGTTCGATGTAGCGGATGCCCTTCCAACCACTACAGTAGTGTTATTTTAGAAAATCAGAAACATGCAGCACTAACAAATGTAGCCTGCTTCCTTAACAAATGCCTATTATCAGTTTGTTTTTTCAGAAAATAATAACATAAGAGCTATCAGTGAAGATTATTATTTGAACGAATGGATCTTGAGTTTTTTTTTCTTTTAATTAAACCATGAAGCTTCTGACTAAGAAATTTGGTAATTGAATAGACGTAACTTTTATTATAAAAATACACATTATGATTATGAGTCAGTATACAAACAATGAAACTGGTGCTGTCACAATATCAGATTTTTTCACATAATTTTAATGCTAAAAGAATTCACCAGAACAATAAATCACAGTATCTATAGAAACCTTAACGAAGGAATAAACACAAATAAACATTGATTTCCAAGTTGTTGAATAATCACTCAACTGATGTGGTTGTCTATTACAGAGAGTTGGCAGAAATTATTTCAGGATATTCTATTCAGTGGTAAAGGCGTTGCATTATAAATATCCATTATCCTTATAAAATACCCAAGATGGCTGAAAGAGCACAGATAAACCATACGGTTGCATAGAACTTTGATCCTCTTCATGTATCAGCAGTCATTTTGCCTGCATTTCATTCAGCTACAGCCTTACCTGATGCATTTATACAGAAGGATTTCTAGGAAAGTCGTAAGTTTTATAGTCTTCTTGCCGACTTTCTCTGCAAGGGGCGCCCTCCGGTATCAAGTATGAATGAAACATGTATTTCTGTGCTGGTGCTAAATATACTTTTTAAACATCATAGTTATTGCCAGTTCTGGCCCCTACAGAAAAGTCACATGTAACATCCTGTATGTGCGGCACATGTGAAACACAGGTAAAACTTTTTTTAATTTAAAATCAATGTGAACCCATTTCCACATATGACCACATTTATGCACACGTGATCATAAGTTCACAGTCCAAAATCACAATTCACAAAACACGTTTTTCTCTGTAAAGCGGACATTTTGCAACATCTGAAACACAATAACCATATTTCATTTGTAAATGTCACACTTGTTGTCAATACAGGATTATTGTGACAGGCAGAAGTGAAAGGTTTTCTTTGTTATTGGTGTTTAACCCATTGACTGTCACTCCACATTTGGAATTCACACTAAAATATACGGTGATATACGGTATGCATATTATACATAGTTTTGCAAGAACATTACAGGTTTAGATTTGTGTGTGTGTGTGTGTGTGTGTGTGTGTGTGTTCTAACTGACAAAAAAAATATCTGCTGCCACTAAAAAGACCATGACGTCTTTAAAACCAGTTGCTGAGAGAGGTGTGATCACCTAATAAATTTATTAAAGATGCTTTTAATGCATCGTCCACCCATCTATTTTCCAAACCACTTAACCTCTGTAGTCCTGCAGCAATGATGAAGCCCAGTTTTTATTAATAATTGAAATAATCTCATTATTTGGCAATGGAACTGTATTCCATTTATTCACTCATTTCTTTTTTCTCCTACAACTAGAACCAGAATCATTAAATTCCTTGTGAGTCTGTGCCACTCTAGAACCTATTATTCCCTCCATGTCATCACAGTTACAGCGGATATTATAATTCACTCAAAAATTTATTGGGTGCAGCTCCAGCTGGCCAAAGGCCGTCCCTAAACTGAATATGGAGCATGTTAATGGTCTCATCTTTCCACTGATTGGCTTCTAGAGGTAGAAAAAGTCAGCCCCCTCTGACCCTCCCAGAAATATCCAGAGCTGTCCTGTTCACTACCATTGGATGTCTTGCTCTCCTCATGATTAAAAGAAAATAGCTGTTCGCTTCTCATTAATATGTAAGCGGATGGTCAAAATGCCCAGGAGCGAAGCAGTACGAGTGAGAATGAGAAGGTGATGCCAGGCTGGAAGAAGACTGTGTGTTCATAATGCTGAAAAGGGCAGTCCCCAAAATGCCTGCATATGAGATGCGGCGCAGAGCCTCACTTAGTATGACACGTCGCTGAAGCCTCATGGCAGGGGAGCCGTTTCTTAGAAGACTTCAAGATGATGTATACATGTGTAGAGGAGAGAATGCTCTCAGGCTAAATCTGACTCGCAGCGCTTGCTGGATTATCAAGCTGTGATTTCTGCTCTTATATTCCATGGTCCTCCTGATTTGTTTTGCTTTCTTTCTTCTTTTCCTTCTTTCTCACATTCCTTCTTTCTTTCTACGCATTACTGGTAATCAGTGTTGGGGATGTTACTTTTTAAAGTAATCAGTTTTAATACGTTACTTCTCATGAATAGAAAATTCAGTCTGGGTAACTTCATTTCAAAATGAAAAAAAAAGTCATTATTTTATTACTTTTAAAAAGACTTAAATGTCCCATTCATTTATTTTATTTTCGGCTTAGTCCCTTTATTAATCAGGAGTTGCCTATAGCGCATGTCTTTGGACTGTGGGGGAAACCGGAGCACCCAGAGGAAACCCAAGCAAACATGGGGAGAACATACAAACTCCACACAGAAATGCCAACTGACCCAGCCGAGGCTCGAACCAGCGACCTTCTTGCTGTGAGCCATGCTACCCACTGAGCCACCGTGCTGCCTTTTATGTCCAAATATTAAATATTTTAAATGAATAGACACAAAATCTAAATAGAATAACATAGAGTGAAGTATTATAATAAAACATTGCACAACACAATTCTACACTGTTCTACTTTGCTTTTGGACAACGTGTGAGACATTCAAATTAATTATCAAATTTAATACATGACTGTAAATATTATCATTACTACTGGGGGACAATAAAGCATATTTGATGCTTTAGATGCTTTAACATTTATCAGGCCAACAAAAATCAATTATGCTTCTTAAGAAATGTTGGATTGTTGGATGGATGGATGGATGGATGGACGGACGGATGTATTTTTGTCAATTTATTTAAAACAATGTGGATAGTTCAACAGGAGCAGCAGGTAAGTGATGTTCTTGGAATGAGAGCAGTCTTGTAAGCAGTTCACAAGGTAAACAAGGATCGTCATTCAACCATCAGAGTATTATAGTCACCTCCCTTAATCACAGTATATGCATCCACAGGTTAGGAGAAACCTAATCTGTGGAGGAGAAAAACATCCACCGAAGATGGCGAGCAGGGAAGAAGGTAAGGTGAACAATCTGCAGGGCTCGACAATAAGGACTGCCCGATGGCCCGGGGCCAGCATGCGAGACACTCGGGACAGTATACAGGATGGTTACTGGCCCGATCAGGCCAGTGCTGCCTTGTCACTAAAGTAAAATTTGACTGCAAATGTTTGTCAATTGCATGCAAATACAGGGTGCTTTCACACCTAGACGTTTGTTTGGGAACTTGTCTCGTTTGCCTATTAAGCGCGGTTCGTCTGCCATTTGTGAATCCCACAATCACGCTCTGATCCGCGCCAAATCAATTGACTCTATTGAAACGAACTAGAGTGGGTTGACTTTAGTGAGAAAACAAAACAATTCAACAAACTGACAAACAAGGCTATATCACAGTGTATTATGGTTGTGTAATAGCTATATGAAGAGGGAATTGTGAGTTGGGCGGGATGTCATCATTCTTACCTGTAAATGTGCATTTCATGTCGAATGTGAAAGTGAAAGCATGCTGAAATATTACAGAGAGCTGTTTACCCGTTAGGAAAATTGAGCGAAATTATCATCTGATAATTCTTCCATATTTTAATCTTACAATATTCTGTATTAGGCCAATTGTCACCTCAAAAGAAAATCAACATTGATCTGCTTCATGATCTGACGGAAGTCCTGGTGTTGTGCAGAGAAATGCACCCCGTAAAATGCACGCACCCCATTCCTAGACCTTCATTAGCATTAGATTATGGTATAGACTGATGTAATGAGCCTGTTTCTAAAACTAGGCAGTTTGGTGGTCGAAAAACATAAAATTTTTGTAGCAAACAATTCACTTTAATTAATCTAATCAGCATTGTATTTAAATTAAATCTATTTATTTATTTAAATATATATTGAAAACTGAAACTCAATGAAACTCACCTCAGTCACTGTCATTTGTTGTCATAACCCAATTATTAATTTAAATCTAAATTTAAAATTAATTAAAATCGTAAATTTAATCTATGAACATGCCACAACACTGCTTCTTGGCACAACACTGCTTCATCTGTTATTTCTCTCTATAATTTAAGTCTACAATACATAATTCTAGCCAACGTTTTTTAAATAGTTTGATTAATTCAATATAATAAATGAATGAATAAAAAGCGTATGTATACAATTATGTTTGGCTTTTGACACATTAATTAAAATTTGTGGCTAAGAAATAGCTATTAACTACTTTTTTTTTGGAGGGGCCAGTGAAAATTTTGGCAGGCCAGTAAAAATCTGAACCACTAGCTTGATTGGGCCAGTAGAAAAAATCCTGATCCAGGGTCGAACCCTGATCTGACTTCAATTCCAGCCGATGTATGACTGGAAAAGGTGAGTCTTTATAGAGACCATGATTGTAGGTACAAGTGCAGCTGATTGGCGAGGGAGAACAATGATTGGGAGAGTAGGATCGAGCCGGGGGTGTGACAACATCTTTCCATGGTTGAAACAGGATAAATATAACAAGGTATTGACCCCGTTGTTTTTACTAAAGACTTCCTATTGTTCCCTCATTCTTACACGGACATATTCAGTTTACTTTTCTAAAATATGCACTGTAATCTAAAGCATTACAGCATTATTAATCTGTCTGCATTTGCCTTTAAATGAAAGCATACAGTATTTTATCCTGCTCTTGTTTTCTGCACATCTCTGTTGTAGAAAGGTCTTCCTTTATCTCTGTCCTGAGGGCCAAAACAAATACACGAGCAATAGTGCACTATAATGCAATGCTTGTTTTCTCCTACAATGCCCGTTTTCTCCTGTGTGGTCATTTGTGACAGTCTTGGAAATGCTATTATACAACTCCACAAACATTTCACCACTGATATTACCACAAGGCATTGTAGCTATCATTTGAATACATACATATTAATGCATGCACTGTTATCAGAGGCCATAGTAGTGCAGAAATACCTGTTTACAAAGATCCGGGCTTGCTGAGCAGCACTTTAAAGATGTCTGAGAGGCTGCTCATAGAGAGTTTGTGCAGAAAAGACTCAAAGGCTCAAGAATCCCATCTTTGAGAAGCTCAGATACAGACAATATTGATAGAAAAGTTGACATTTAGATGGCTTTTATAGTGTTGAGTCAGGGTGGTGTTGTGCCTATTAGATATGTTAAATGAAACCAGTTAGATGCTAATGGTCTCTTCAGGCATGCATGTTGTTTTGTTTTTCTTGTGAATTTTGGGTATTTTCAGTTGCTTTAGAAGTAAAAAGTTCGCTATATGAACAGGGTGGTGGAAATGTGATTTTTCAAGTAATACATTACTGAACTGAGAGAAATATTTATGCAAAATAAACATAATGCTTTACATCATTGCTTTTTTCTTAGAAAATATTGCTACTTTTGTGTTGCATTTCTTGCTGTTTTAGTCTCTCACTTCTTCAGAAGAGAAGTACTTTCGTGGTTTGGTTAATTGATTAATTTGAAAATAATAATAATAATAACTAAAAGGGCTATTTCTGTTTTTGCCTCACAAAAAACTACAACATTTAATTATGTATGGAAAGCTTTTACATTCTCTCTTGAACAAATGCACATACACAAAAATGTTAAAAGCTGCTCTGACAATTTTATTATTACTTATACACAACTTAAAAATCAACATGACATTTATAGTTGTGGAATAATAATAACAGCACCGTCCATGAAGCAGATAATCGTATGCTTGCTTCTGAAGCACTGTTTTGAATTTGTTCTTGTAAATAAATAGATGAGCGATACACTGACTCACTCGTGAAGTCAATTCATTTTGAATGAATCAATCTATTTGAATAAATTGATTAAATGAGTGTAAACACATGACGTGTTTATTTGTGATCACAAAAACAATTTAAAAGAAGTATTTGCAGTGGGATTAGGCAAATTATCTGTGAACTCGTTTTAGTTTTTATTTATAATCATAAAAAAACTGCAATATCAATAGTTTAAATCATTAAAATGAACGAATATTTGATAGTTATCATTAGGACTGATGTTGGTAAAGAAATTTGTCAGTGGAAGTGTTGGAAAATATTAAAATATGATGCTTTGATTTTTATGACATTTTCATCCTCAATGCATAAATACATGCTCTCCATTTGCTACTTTTTTCAAGTGGCACAAACAATTTTGCCATTTCATTTAAAAGAAATAAGCCAGAAATGTATTAATAATATGTCTAAAGCTGGAGTGTGGAAACAGAAGCACCAGTGGTGTGAAAAGGCAAGGCAAGCTCACTCACATGCCGCAGACACTGTATGTGTGAAACAGACCTCCGGCTTAATTTTATTTCACATCTGAAGGAATGATGGAGCAAGTGGCAAGACAGAGGGGAGTCCGGGTCAACCGGATCCTGTCTGAATGTGTGTCTGATTTCGCTTGGAGAAACCCATCTCTCCCTCCGGATCCGTGCACCTCACCCCCCTCCCCGGAGAGATGGGATTCTTCCAGGCCGAGCCACAGACTGGGGCCGAGCACGATGCACCCCAGCTGGGATCTTGCCTGAAGGCTGACAGCCTCAGCTTCCCCACGCCTGGATGACAGAAACCGTCCTGCAATTTCTCCCCAGGATCAGATAAAAGGAGAGAGGAATAGAAAAACATGCTCACGAAAGTTTTCATTTATTAATTTATTTCTTTAAAGATATATTTTGACAGCTGTCTCCACATTGCAGAGGGGTGGAGTGTCGAACATGAAAAGAAGTGGGCAATAGAGAAAACTGCTCTCATATCTCTGAACTTTAGAGAGTGACTACACAAAGAGAGTTTATTCAGTTGTGTCCCTTTCGGTGAATAAAGATCCTCAATCCTCGACTCTTCTCTGTGAATCGACTGACACAGACTGTAATAAGAAATGGAGGAATTTCGAGTCTTTAACTTCCTCGTCCTCCTCCAGAGCTGTTCAACAAGAGACCTGTCAAACACGTTGTTTCATGAAATGCATTTTGGGCTAGCCATTTTGTAATTGCACAAATCGACTACTTTCTACTCTCCTAGTTAATAAATGACATTAAAGGGGGATAGTTCACCCAAAGCTGACAATTCTGTCATCATTTAGTCGCCCTTTACTTGTCATAAACCTGTTTGACTTTCTTTCAACTGTTAAATGCAAAAGAAGATATTTTGAAGAAAGCTGGAAACTAGTAACCGCTGACTTATTTAGTATTTGTTTTTCCCCACTTTGGATGTCAGTGGTTACAGGTTTTTATTTTATAAATATTTTGTCCGGCAGCTAGCTCTCTTCAACTCTCAAATGGTCGGCCACTGAAACTAAGCAGGGCCGCACCCGGTCAGCACTTGAATGAAAGACCACATGGGAAAGCTAGGTTGCTGCCGGAAGTGGTGTTAGTGAAGCCAACAGGAGGCACTCATCCTGCGGTCTGTGTGGGTCCTAACGCCCCAGTACAGTGACACCCCATCACTCTGTCTCCTCTCCACCAATCAGCTGCTGTGTGGTGTGCGGTCTGGCACAATATGGCTACTGTCGCGTCATCCAGGTGGATGCTGCACACTGGTGGTGGATGAGGAGATTCCCCCCAATGTGTAAAGCGCTTTGAGTGTCTAGAAAAGTGCTATATAAATGTAAGGAATTATTATTATTATTATTATTATAATTAAGACATCACCTATAGAAGGGGTTGTTCTCAATTCATTGTTCCAAATATGAATCAAAGTCAGAGATCTGGAAAAATTGGTTATAACAACACTTGATTTTTATAAACGTGCACATACAGAAATCAACCATTTGATGACAACTGCAAAAGTGCCAAAAGGCAAGTGACATACAGTTAAGTATCAACAATTTTATATATTAAAAATAAAAAAGTAAATAACCTGAGGGAGGTCAAAAGTAACCTGGTGTAAAATTCAGAACAGTCTAATGTGACAAATGACACTATGCACTTCATCAGCTGACTAAAGCAAAGTTTCACTCTTCAAAAGTACAACTACCTCCTTAAAATCCAACAGAAAAGTTGTGTTGGATTGGTGCAAAATCAATGCATACTTCTCTCTCAAATATTCTTTCAAACTCAATTTTTTTTCATAAGCTTTTCTTTTCTGGTAACTGACATTCTCACAAGTCAAAATGCTCTGAAAGTGCTTCAAACTGCGGTGAAGAGTGTTGCACGATTACGGCAAACGTCACACTACTTTTTTACGTCATAAAACTATTACCTTTGGTTTCATTTCAGACCATCGCCAAAAAGACATAAAAAATCTAACAAGATTACAAGTTCAATGTGTTTTTCCCACACATAAAATTAGAGGTCTTGAAATATGAAATGGAGTTGGGTACAGACTGAGTTCTCACCCTGTCCAGACTCAGACCAGAGTTGAAACTTTCAGAAGCCGATATGTATAGCTGATCTATACAAAGAAATGGCAAGAATTATCCACATAACAACTGTTATTTCAGCTATTGAAAATGTGCCAACAAAACTCAATATCCAACAGGAAGATCTTTCCACAAAAGCAACCACTTAAGAAAGCTTAATTTCAATGAAAAGGCTGCAGTTACTAAAACTTTAAATCACAGACACAAGTGCTAAAATGCAAAGAGGAGGGTGTCACCATAATAAAACCCAGACAGCTGCAGCACCAAGATGAACTTCAACCTCTGCCCTTGACGGATAATTCACTGGACTTAAACATAAATGAACCACTGTGGGTTTAGATAACAGTAAGTGTATGAGAAGCAGCTTTTCTCCTGAAGCAAGTGGTACTGTAGATTCTCTAATAGTTGTCATTCCAATGAATATTACTCACAACTTATATTCATTTATTCTAAGAGGCTTGAAAATTCTATTAAAGGCAAAATGAGGTAAAACCATTGGTCTTTTTCCAGGTGTTCAAAATATTTTGTACAACAGGGATCAACCTATAATCTCCTCAATTTTGAGGTCAAAGTTTACCAGTGGAACTGTGGTAGAGACTTGTGCACTTCCTACTCATTTTTGACTGCTGTGAACTTCAGAATTCAGACAGTCGCTGTTCTCTACCTTTGATCATTGTGCTTTCCACAAAATAATAGGCTTTAATTGAAATTTTGTAAAGTATGGCATTTGTAAAGTATGGCATTGCCACGAATAAAATTCATTACAAATTTGAACAATAAAGATTGCATTATTTCCAAAATTAATGATCCGAAATTAATCCAAATTGTGTTTTTCTTTTGCAATACAAACAAAAATTCCTTGCAGTGTTCAAAATTAATTATTAATCATAATAATCTATATATATATATTTTTACTTTTAAAAATGTGTATTGAGAAAAAAAGGTGTTCAATGTGTTAGAATTAAATGCGCATTTTCAAGTTTTGTTGACCACACCATTATATTGAAGCTTACAATGAACCAGAACTGCAGTACATGAAGCTGCAAAAATTAACATTGAGCCAAGGAAGAGAAGCCATAATCATGACTAGCAGCGCTGTCACTATATCTAGCCATGCCCTCTAGTCTAGGCAAATGTAACCAGCAGGATGACATACCAGAAGAATCCACTGACAGCTCCACATTCCCTCGCCGGCAGCTCTGCAGAGTCGGGGCTTTGCAAAGAAGAAGAGAAAAATTGATGGACAAAGGGGTGGCAATGTCACTTTTATTTATTCCTTCTCCTGAATAACGCCAGTGACTCATTAGTGCACACGAAGACTCTGTTGTCTGTGGCCTTGGCGTTTCTTCAACAAAAGAAGAAAAAGACAAAAACAGCACGCTCGCTTTGAATAAACCTTTAGATGAAACCTATATAAGGGTAAAAAAACATCCAGCGGCTTTAAAGCTGACAAAAGTGTGTAAAACATATCATTTTAAAGATGCAGATGTGTAATGAATAAACTTAATTATTCACCAGCAGAAGAAGTTTGTTCTGGATGTGGTTTCTGTTGACGACAGCCACTGAGATTAATTAGAAAATGGAGGAGAAAAAAACTGTTGGAAAGACAAAGTGATGTAGTTGAAGAGTTCAGGGCAAATGTGCCTCATGCGTACAGTAGCGTGTGTCAGACATGAAATGACTCATCATATCACTCCAAACTTTAATGACTTGCTTTCTGGCTGTAAAATGTATAAGAATATTCTGCATACTGTACTTTTTAGTATGAATAGAATGAAACAGAACTGCAAAAGCACTAATGGTATCGGAGATATCATAAAAGTGATTTTTAACACACTGCAGTAGTTATCCACTACAGATCACTTGATGATTAGAATCATTTTTTGTGAACTAACCATTTAAACATGACGAATTCACAAAAGTTCCTATATACATGGCTTGGGGAACTTACGGTAGTGCATTTAGTACAAGTCACTAAAGACCTTTTTTTTTTTTTTAAATCAAAGTTCTCACATTATTCTTCACAACAAAAAAAACAGAAGTTCCACAGAACAAAAAAACACATAGGTTTGAAGTAACATTAGAGAATGTTTTTGTTTTTATTTTCTGTTCTTTTCTTCCCTGAACTATTAACAGAAAATAATTGTGGATGTTTTTACACTATTATTATTATTGTAATCTCAACAGCTTCCTGCAATATATGTCCTGAATGGAAATGTGTTTTTTCAAATTAATATCGTGAAATAAATTGCTACAGTAAATATAAATACAGAAATTTACTGCTGACCACAAAAACAACATAAACCACCATATTTATATTTATTTCTCGGGTCACACTTTATTTTGATGGTCCGTTTGTTGAATTTAAGTTACATTGCAACTAATTCTCATTTGATTATAAGTAGTATAAGTAGTTAGGTTGGGGTTAGGGGTAGGGTTAGTGTAAGTTGACATGTACTTGCAAAGTTTAATGTCTGTTGAATGTCAGTATCAACAGATATTAAGTAGAAATTCTACTAAGACTCAAATGGACCATCGAAATAAAGTGTTACCATTTCTTGTTTTACTTTATTTTTTACCGTGATTAGTTACTGTATATAGACACATATTGAGAGCTCAGGCAAATTTTGTTTTGCTTTTGCTTGATGTACAAAGCCTTAACATTGAATTTTATAGTACTGTACGTAAAAGGTAGAGCATTTAAAAAAATACTAATATAATGTAAGAGCACCAAATAATAACTTGACTGATAAAATGACTGATCATTTGTAAAAGTTGCAGAAGGTCATTTTTCTGATCAATCATCTGTTAAACTGCATCCTAATCATCACAAATACTGCAGAAGACATATTGGAAGCCACATGGACTCAAAACTCTCACAGAAATCAGTCAAGTTTGGTGAAGGGAAAATCATGGTTTGGGGTTACACTCAGTATGGGGACCTGCGAGAGATCTGCAGAGTTGATGGCAACATCAACAGCCTGAGGTATTAAGATTTGTGCTGCCCATTACATTACAAGCCACAGGAGAGGGCAAATTCTTCAGCAGGATATCGCTCCTTCTCATACTTCATTCTCCACATCAAAGTTCCTGAAAGCAAAGAAGGTCAAGGTGCTCCAGGATTGGCCAGCTCTGTCACCAGACATGAGCATTATTGAGTATGTCTGGTGTAAGGAGAAATGGTCGTTCCCAACTGAGCCTGGTTTCTCTCGAGGTTTTTTAATTCTTCACTTTCGCCAATTGGTGAAGTTTTTTCCTCGCCACTGTCGCCTCTGGCTTGCATGGTTCGGGACTTGTAGGGCTGCGCATCGATGGATTACTATTCAGTGTTTGGACTCTCAGCAGTGATTATTAAACCACGCTGAAATGAACTAAACTGAACTTCAACACTGAAAACTGGACTGACACTGTTTAAATTTTTTATAATGCATGTGAAGCTGCTTTGACACAATCTACAATGTAAAAGCGCTATACAAATAAAGATGAATTGAATTGAATTGAATTAAGATGAAGGAGGAGGCATTGAAGATGAATCCAAAGAATCTTTATGAACTTTGGGAATCCTGCAAGAACACTTTCTAAGCCATTCCAAATGACTTTATTAAGAAGTTATTTGAGTCATTGCAGAGATGTATCGATGCAGTCGTCCAAACTCATGGGAGTCAAACACAATAATAATTCTTTTTCCACTGCATCATGACTTTATATTCTATACTTCTGTTAAGTGACAAGACTTTTGTGCAAGCAAAGTCAGACCTTACTGTCTTAATTAAATAACTAAAAATCAAGGCATAATGATACCAAATGATCAACCAATTGATACCAAATGATCAACTAGAAGTCAAGTTATTATTTGTTTTTCCTAAAACATGGATAGGCGACAAGACTTATGTCAAGATTTATTGTCAGATAGTGTACTGTATACCCCATCATTTTAGAAAAAAACTGTAAAATGCAATTGTTAATTGTAGAGCATGCTACAACATATTGAATTTAGGGTATTTTCGTTACGGTATGAAATGGTGTTGCTTAATACAGTAGTTGATTGGTTGTTGGTTAATCTTTATTGACGCTAACTATTTCAAAATGTTTCTTTAATGTGGATATATCATTCGGGGCCTGTGATATTTAAAAAGAAGAAGTTAATGCTTTTTTTTTGATGCATCGAACTGAACAATTTCTTTCAGGATTAACAACAACAATACGTTTCTGGAACACCAAATCAGCACATTACAGGAATCTCTGAAGGATTGTGTGACACTGATGCCTGGAGCAACGGCTACTGCAAAGTATACTTTAAAACAAGCAATGATACATACTACAAATTATAAATGTCAATTTCACGTTTTTCCATTTTTAACAGCATTTTTGATCAAAGAAACGGAGCCCTGGTGAGGATAAAAGACTTCAAAAACATTAAAGAAATACATTGCAGACCTCAAACTTTTGAACTGTAATGTATACTCACTGTAGGGACTGCAAGAAAGTATTGTTCTCAAGGCCACACTGTTTTCTCTCTGCGCAAGTGTCTGTGGATTGAGCAGAGGAGAATGAATAGCTGGAGTGGATGCATTACCCACACTGGGCTTCCCGGAGAGCAAGAGGTGAGGCCAGCCTGTCTTCCCCATCACTTTCATCTATCTATCCATCTATCCATTTTAAAGCTCAGAGGGAGCACAGAGGCAGTGCAGGTGCTAATGTCTCACATTTAGCCATCTACCTGAGAAAAAAAAGAGTGCCCTCCAAATAGAGTGTCTTTCAATCTGCAAAAATCTTTCAGCTCACAGAAAATTGTCTGGCTTTGATGGGCTAAAAAGTGTTTGTGCTTATTGGCGCCTGCCATATATTCCACCTGGGTCAAGGAAGTGTTTCTTATTCAGCCTTGCTCTTCTTGCATTTTATTTCGGATTGCCCTTACACAAACATTCAATTATACATAAACACGCAAATTCTGGATAGACACCCCCATCGATAGATGCAGCTCTCTCGGTCCTAACATTAAGTACGACACCATCAAATGTCAGCTTTTGTGACTGAAATCGAGGCTTTTACAGTCCAGTAAAATTGCAATCGAGTGACTACCAAAAGGGCTATTTTGCATTTTACCTTGAATTTACCATTGCTCTATTTAAAAACCCTATATTTGTGTTATACTTTCTTTAATGATATGTTCTTTTTTCTGTTCGGAGTATGTAAATATTTGTCTAATGTGCACAACATTTAGCACAAGCTATCAATGTGAGTTGTGACTTCAAATCAAGTCTGACAAAAGCCAAAGTGTTTCTCTCTGGCTATTCTCTGAAGCTCAGCACTGCTCGCCTCTGAAAGGAGCTCTTTGATACAGCAGCAGTCAGGAAGGATGCAGGGAAGAAGTCAAAGACATTAGGACTATGTGTGTGTGTGTATAATGTTAACTATTCTGCTTTTTTGTCATATCCTTTTTTTGCCCCCGCTGTATTATTAAGAGTCCAGAAAGTCCCGCGAGCACTAAAAGTGATCTATTCATTTGTTCCTCTCGAGCGCTATATTTTCTCTTATATATTTATTTGCGTGCTAGTTTGTTTTTTCAGACATTATAGCTCTTAAGAGTCTCAGATCTTTTTGTCTTGCGCACTTTATTTGGTTGCCATGACAAACATGAATGTAAGAGAATCCATTTGAGACCCTTTCTAGTGTGGACGGTTAGTGTGTAATCTTCAGTAGGTGGAGATATGAGTCTCTCTGAAGCACGGGGCTCCTAACAGCACACAGATCAAAGGCTAAATAAACATGCATCACTCCTGTCCTTCTGACTTTGCTTTCACACTCATCGCTTCTTACAAAACGTCTTGCTCTAAAAGTCTTGGACAAATCAATCAAATTATTAAGAGGGCTGAAGTTCACTTATGATTTAGTATCGTACAGTGTATAGATATCTATTTTATACACTTCTCTGCAAAAGTTTGTGGACAGATCTTTTTGAAAGAAATGAATACTGTTATTCACCAAGCATGAATTTTGCTGATAAAAATTGACTGTTAAAATATGTTTCTTGAAAAAAGCAGCAAAACATTTTCAACACCAATAGTCTTGAGCGCATCAAGTAGAAGAATGACCTATGAAAGATCATGACATTGAAGACTGAATTAATAATACTGAAAACTCTGAAAGCTTTGCAATAATAATACTGAAAGCTTTGCAATCACAGGTACAATTCATATTCTAAAATATAATCAAATAGGAAACAGTGAGTTCCTACTATAAGATGGATGGTCGATATTCTTAAAGCCAACCTAGAATTTATTTTAAAATAAACGAGTATAGCATACCTGTCAACATTGGGGTGTGAAAATAAGGGATATGCCCACCATAATAAGGGACCCCCCCCCCAACCCACCAACCCCAACCCATAAAAAAATCCCCAAATTACTAAATATGTTCTGCTGGAGCCGTTTCATTGTAAATAAACAGTTAAACGGTCAGTGATATGTTTTATTATTATTTTCCCTGGTATGAAAAGAAAGGGAATCCCGGCATTTTTATATTTATTTCAAAGTGTTTTCATGCCTAAATAAAACGAAAGCACAGAACTGACTCACATTTAAGAGCAAGCGGTGGCCCCTGGTGGTTCGGCAGTATGAGTTAAGTATAGGGAGGATTGGCTCTTTAATATTTATTGCCACCCTTTAGAGAAAGACTGAAAATACGGGAGAAATACAGAAAAATACCTTTACAGGGATGATAGCGGGATAGTACTGTAAAATACGGGAGAATCCTGGAAAAAAACGGGAGGGTTGACAGGTATGGTATAGTGAGTTAGTTAGTACTACTGTATATGTTTAACCCAAAAATGTGACCTTGGACCACAAAACCGGTCATAAGTCTCAATGTTTTGATATTGAGATTTATACAACACATGACATCTCAATGAATAAGTGTTCCGTTGATGTAAGAATTGTTAGGATAGGGCAATATTTGGCTGGGATACAACTCCGTGAGGATCTGGAGGATAAGTTTGATATAATTATGAAAGGAAATTTACACAATTTATTTGTGGAAGAGGATCTTTACTTAATATTCTAATGATTTTTGGCATTAAATAAAAGTTGATCATTTTGACTCCATTAAATACACTCATACAATAAGAGACATTTTCTTTGTCTTTCATTGGCTAGATGCATGTCACTGATTACTATGTTGCGTAATCAGCAATTTATAAATAGAGTGATTATTTGATTTCATTAATAGCTTTTTTTTGTTAGATTAAAAAACATGTATTTACATTAATGGAAAAAATATATTTAGGGTTAAAAAAAACATGGTTTTCTATAATCCAGTTACTGAAAGAAAGGGAACATTGGACATAAGTGTCCAGTGAACTCCTGAAACGATCAATATGTGAAACTGAGCAGCGCAAATGCTCACAGTTCCCTACCAATAAATGTCACCACACCTTCCTCTCTTCAATCACACTTCTTTTACTGAACCCATCAATGGCAATGAAAACATCATCAAGTCATATATTACCACAGTGCTTAGACCAGTGAGCACACTGGATCATCACTGCCTCCCTTTCTTGCCTTTCAGTAGCTCTATCTATCTATCGACATCTCTATCTTTCATTGCTTCTTTATCTCTCGCGTCCTCTCGCTATTTTCTCTCATAGCCTGAAAGGATAAAACAGTGACCGAATCAAAACACAGATGTTTCTTTCAAAATGATCAGATCAAAACACTTGGGAATCCTAAAAAAACCTCATCTTTATCCACATCACACTCCTGCTGTAATTTAAGATCATACAATATGTCCAGAAACCTTCAGTTCTCTTTCCAGCGACCAGCACTCAGGATAGAAATGTCAGCTGTCTAGTATGAGCCACAGAGATGGATTTCTTTTCCACACAGGACCCTTAATTCAATCAAAAGACCAGATCAATAGACACCATGCTCAAAAACGCAACAGGCCAATAACAAACCATTTCTGAGCAAGAGGAGGAGGAGGGAAATTTATTGGCACCCAAGGAAAAAAAGTAAGTGAAATACAATAAGACTCTATATGACAAACTCAAAGTCGTAGGCACATGCACAATAAGGAATAGGGAGTTTGTCCTTAAACTATCATCTCATTATAATGCTATTTAAAATAATTATTGCACCACATCAGTTCAATAGCAGTAAGTCTAAGTGTGCATGTGAGTGGGTTTTCACTCCAAAGTAAACAAAAAAAGATTCATATTTTTCAAATATTCTTTCTATGGTTGCATTTCTATTAATAGGTCATTATTACTACTACTACTACTATTCTATTACTATATTATTATTAATATTGAGCATTTTTTTTCAAAACGTATTAAAATCGAATTATATTATTGATTGTGCCATGAATATGAATGTGACAGGTTCCTGGTTTAAATGTTTAGCATAAAGATTTGCAAAGCTGCATGAGCAGCTGCACCCATCCAGGAATGGCAGAAGGTTTGACCTTATCATCCAACACAATCCTAATGTAATTTTTAACTTTTTTACATTTTTGCAAACTGGTGGCTAATTCATATGAATTTGAAGTATCTGATTTGATTTTGAACAATCTGCTCATGCCACAGTAATGTTATGTTTAGAGCTAGACCTTCCTGATTACTTTGTCCAAAACATTTTAGGTTTTTTGTACAATCAAACTTTCTGGATCAGGATTGCAAAATGGGTTTCTGTATTTGTGCATATATATATATATATATATATATATATATACACACACACACACACACACACACACACACACACACACACACACACACACATATACGTTATATAAATGAATTAGTTTTTTTAAAGGAGGCTTTTTAATAAGGCCAGACAGCAAATCAATGTTTACTTTGGACTTTTTTGTGATTTATTTGATCTGTGTCCTACTGTATTGTTTGCACCCATTTAAATTTTCCTGTTTCGTTTGCTCCTCTCCTCTTGGTTACTTTTCTTTCCTTCCCCTGGCTGTATCACTGTGACACAGAGAGGGAGAGGAAAGGAGGAGGGGAGGGGGGGCTCAGTATAAAACCCTCAGTCTGAGAAAACGCCTCTGCAAACATACCCTGTCTCTCCTCTATATCTGTACTCTCTCTCTTTCTCTTGCGTGCATGCTGTCCTTCACTCCCATGCACACACTTGCTCTCTTCATCCTCTCCTCCTTTTTGCTGCCTCTGCCATCCCTCATTCTCTTCATTACCGAGTGCAACTCTGTGCACCAGACAATGGGATTGACTTTTTGGGAGAGTGTGTGAGCGCGTCTGCATGCATGCGCATGTGTGTGTGTGTGTGTGAGTGTGTATGTGTGTGGGTGAGTGAGATCGAGCGGATGTGGGATCTGTGTGAAAGCTCTTTCCTGCCAGCCCAACGGATCCAGTGAATCAGCTTAGAAAAGCAGGCAAGTGTGGGTGAGCGTGTACATGTGGGTCTCTTTCACCCTCACACGCTCCTCCACAAGCTTGGGCTCCTAGGGCTTGGCACCTGTCCCTCCTCGGGACCCCCTCACCCCTCTGTCTCTCTTTCTCTCTTTCTGCGGTCTCTTCTTCTCCAGCAGTCACCATTTCGGCTCCCGGCAGACCCACGCTGGCTGCCCAGCCACTCCCGCGCCTCAGCCTGGGCAGGAAGACCCTGGTGGCGGCTGCTGTAGGGGTCATGCTGGTGCTGGTGCTGGTGGTGCTTATCCCCGTGCTGGTCAGCTCCGTGAGCAATGACAACAGCCACTACGAGATGCTGGGCACCTGTCGAATGGTGTGCGATCCATACCAGAACAAGGGCACCACCACGGGCATCGCCAGCACCGGCTCTTCTGTACAGGCCGAGGCCGAGGCTCTGGCCGACCACAGCAACATGCCTCCACCCTCTACGCTCCTCCAGGGGCCACCGGGGAAGCCGGGCCGGCCAGGCAAACCCGGACCTCCGGGGCCTCCAGGGGAGCCAGGGCCCCCGGGTCCAATGGGGCCCCCGGGGGACCGGGGGGACAGGGGCCGAAACGGGGTTCTGAGTCTGGGCAATGATGGAGCTATCAGCACAGTTACATACAACACGCACCCACGGGTGGCTTTCTATGCTGGACTCAAAAACCCACACGAGGGCTATGAGATCCTCAAGTTCGACGATGTGGTCACCAACCTCGGCAACAACTATGATGGCACTTCGGGCAAGTTCATCTGCAGCGTGCCGGGCACGTACTTCTTTATCTACCACGTTCTGATGAGGGGAGGTGACGGAACCAGCATGTGGGCTGACCTGTGCAAGAACGGACAGGTGAGTTTTAAATTATTTCTATTGAACAAGAGTGGTTTGTGAACTCTGCTGAAACTATATACGTTTTTCAGTTGTGTAGTTTTTATAAGTTTTTCTTCTTGCAAAGTGTACATTTCTTCATCTGGTTTACTGGTAGTATGGGTTTGAACTGGTATTCGCAAGGTAGATCTAAAATTAATTAAGCTGTTAATAATGACCCCGCAGAGGACAAACAAGACTGTTGTTTCTCTCTCCTCTGCTTTTTTCCGTGTGAGACTGGTGGGAGACGCTGTAACATCTGCTGTGAGTTTCTTGTCCCCCCAGAGCATGCGGGTGAAGTATGCACAGCTGCGGCGCCACAAACCCGGCGACAAGACACGCGCAGAATGCGCTTAATGCGCGCTGACATTGTGCGTGTCCCCGTTAACAGAGGACAGACATCCTCTCTCCCTCTCTCTCTTTTATGGAATTTGTACGACACTTGAAAGTCTGCCGCTCTAAACTTTTATGAAAGTGTGCAGTGCATTTAAAGCGTAGAAAGCCCAATTATTTAGGCTGCTATTAGTAATATTTTTGAATCTTGGGATCATATTTTTATTTTGATGGAAGTATAGCTTTTAAACAGCAATCCAAGCGTTGATGTTATTTTTTATTAACTTGATGTATCCTATTACCGATTAGAAAGGCTGTTGCTCGAATCTGTTCACACAAGAACATACTCGTTTACAGGAACTGAAGAAATGCTTCACCACAATTGTAGCTATTTTGCCCGTAAATACGGGATCTGTTGTTGTAAGGCTGGTTAATTAAGGGTCGTGAACAAAAATGCTACAGCATGACAAAATTCGCTAGAGCGTGCCAAATCGTCCAACTTCTTGAACGTGTAATCACCGTGCCAAGAAGACAAGATTCAGTCACAATCACACCTTATTATCTCAGCTTGCCTCAGGAAACGACCATTTAATGGCCATTTACTCTCTTTTACTGTCCTTCATTTTGTGTGTGCATGGATGCTTTTTCCTCTGTTCAGAGCTCTTTTGAGATTTTTTTTATGAAAGATTGCGAGACTGTGCACGAAATATAGTGATGTGTCAAAGCGCATTCGTGAATAGACAGAAGATCTGAGACGCTTGCGAGTGTTATTAAAGTTGTCGCCACAGTTGTAATTCCTGATGCAGTATTTATTAGCAGACAGTTTTATTTTTATTCTGAGCCGTTGGAGTCGTTTGGCACGAGAGACTAACTTTTAGGTGGGAGAAAAGCGCACGTGCAGCGTCATCCACAGAGTTCTGTTGCACGCGCGCAACGGGGGAGCTCGTGACAGATGGAATAGAATTATACAGTAGACTTTAGAGTCTCTTCAGGATCTAGTGAATTAGAACAAACATTTTCATGTCGTAAATATATATTTCCCGCCGTGAGAAGTCCAAAGACCAGAACTGACTTTAAAAACCAGCTTCTGCGCTCTCAGGGGACAAAAGTAATACATTTGAAACATGTATATGTAGCTACATGTTGCGCATTAGTATCTGAAATGTAGGCTACTAGGCAAATATATGAAGAGCTCATGTTGGCTCTCAAATAATACATTTTATAATCCTTTAAAGAGAAACAACTTCTGCGTTTTTTTGGATAGATTGTTTAGATCTGTTTCTGTAGCCCAATCACACTGACAGCAGTTCGTGCATTCAATCACACTTTTAAATATTAGCGCATTTTGGTGTGCAGTGGTACTCCATTTACCCCGTTAGGGTGGGCGTATTTTGTTAAACCTATACAAATCTAGTTAATAAAAGTTTGTCTGACATTTCCTAAGTACATTCTGCATGTCCACTATCACAGTCATTCAAATAATCACTGCAATGATGCATTTCAAGTCTTTGTAGGCTCATGGCATGCGTCTCAGTTAACAAAGTGCATAAGCAACTTAAATGTCTCCGATTTGCCTCGGTAACACAGACAAAGCGACTTATAAAGTAGCCTATATTTGTCAACATTTATTTTTAACCCTTTCGCTGGAATTGCACCTGCAATTGAAAACGGGGTGACGAGAGCAGCACCTGGTGGGCGCGTGTTTTTAGTCTCTCCCTGGCCTGCAGGTCGGCGCGCGCGCAGGTCACAGTGTTACCGCGGCAACCGGAGCTTGCGCGACACCGCCGATATTTCAGTCAGATAAATACAATTACCGAGGGTTATCCGACTGCCGCCTCTCGTGGAGGAAACAGTTCAACTCCCATAAAGAAACTGTCACAGAGGAAAGACCGCCAGACGTTTCAAAGATAGCCCAGAGGGTAAGCGGAAGAAATGAAAGATATAATAAAAGGAACTTAAACGGTCACTGTAATATCTGAAACTGAAATATGCTTTTCTTGTCCCCAACATGCCTCTCTCTATCCCTCCCTCCCTCCTCCTCTGCTCACGTTTCACTACCCCTCCTTTTTCTATCTCTTTCTAAACCTTATTTAAAGTTAATCATGTTTTTTATTAGATCAAACCAGGCAGCTAGCAGAAACAGAGTCCTTAAGCGCTGCCTGTCTTTTTATACTCCAGTTGCCATATTAATTTAACTCGACTGGTCCCATGGTGCCATAACAATGTAGGCAGATCTCTTTCTCTTAATTGAGATGAACACTTGCTTCTGTTTCAAACACAGTCTTTGATTTGATTAATCACATCTTAGTCCGAATCCAGTCCTACAGTATAATCAACTACTCCAAAAGTATTTCAGATGCAGGAGACTTATTGCTAAACTCTGCTTTCAAAAGTTTGTCTGCTAACTTGCATTCTTCCCAAGTGCTGTTTTAAGGTTTCTTTGTTTTGCCCGTGTCCTAACTAGATTGCCTAAGCAAAACCATAAAAGAAGTACACTAATGGCAAAGGCGAAAAACTGCTGGGAGCACAGTACAGCATTTATGGAGTGTGTGGAGGAAGAGCATTGGGGAGCGAAGCATATGTTGTCGTAAAGCACCGTCTGTTGAACACAATGGGTCTTGATCTCCAGAGACCCTCCTCACAGACACTTTAGGCAGACATGGGCGATGAGTCTTCCTCCTGAGAGCAAGCTAATCTTTATAAAGTGGTTACCGCCTCACTAATTAAACCGCTATTCCAGATCAGAGAAACTGCAGCAGTGTGTGTATGTGTTTGTGTGTGTGTGGGCAAAGAGGACCGCAGGCGAGCTGCTGTTGGATGTGCTGTTTTTGGAGTCTCACATTGTTTAAAGGAAATTTTCACTATTTAACTTTGTTGTAACCATCTTACATGTGAACGTATGCGAGCGCAGCGTAGTGTTTCTCAGTGGCAGTGATGGAGTGCTAACAGACTTTCAGCTAGTCTGCTGGATCCCTGCGGACTTGCTCTATTCTTCAAGCGGCCACTGACCATACCGCCAAACAAACCCACACAGCTGCTGTGCAGGATGTATACAGTACGTGAGTGAATGAGGAAGAACATTTTCGTTTTGCAATCTGTGTGGGAAAACGTTAGCACTGCCACACTTTTGTCTGTGTTTAATGGATTTTATTCACAGGATGCATTTCTTTTCATCCATTTCCACTTCACTCCTTCTGTTTATTCCTTGCCATCTTGACTTTCTTTTCTTAATTTGCCAAATATTTTCTGGAAAAAAAAACAGTTTTGCCAGATGGACATGTACAGATGCCTGTGCGTTCCTTTTTGAAACTCCATCGGCTTTACAAGGAATTCCACTTCAAATGTGATAAAGGAGGGGGGGAAATGAAAGGCTGTGAAAAGAAAAGGCGTTTGCGGTGTGCCAGAGAGTCTTTTTAATCGTAATTAAAAACTTTGAACCGCATCCAGAATGCGCTGGCACCTGTCCTCGTGTTCCTTCTGTTGGTATTGTCATTAATCCACCCAAACCCATTCTGACTTCATTATAAGCAAATGCGTCCAGGCACTCTTTGTGTTCCTCAAGAGGCTGCTTCAGGATAATCTTCCTGTCTCAGACCACACTCACAAACACACTTACACATGCGCAGACTGTCTCGAATAGTCATCTGAAAAGTCACTTGGTTGGTTTACAGCTGATTTACAATGCTTTGCAACGTGTCGCATGGATATTTCATCCCCCAGATGCAAAAACCTCTAAGTGCCATCTGAAACTTTCTTCTACAATGAGCATTTTTCTCAGCCCCTTATGTTTATGTTCAGTTATTTCATGTTAAAAGTGTTAAAAATACCCTATTCTTTGCTGTCAAAGTGAAATTACTGAATCAAGACATAGGAGCCTGAGAAAAATGCTAATATTAGAAGAATATTTCAGATGGCACTTAGAGGTTTTTGCATCATACAGTATATTAATCAACAGTTTTTGTCCATTTTATGAATGTCAGTAGGATCCACAAAACAGACACACTGACTTTAAACACACAGAATGAACAAACAATGTTTATTTGATTTAATGTTCTTCATTTGTTTTGATAGTTCCATGATAAACCTTTAATATCAACCTTTCCACAAAAGCTTCTGCACATACTCATAAAAATGGAAACATGTTTTTTAGATTATTAAAATGTTGTTCCTGCTCAAGAACTATTGACTTGCAGAAAAGGTCATTCTACATTAAGTGATTATTCTATGGCATTTTGCCACCCAAAAATGTTAGAATTGTTAAAATGTAAACAAAGATCAAAATGATCTGGGGAACCAAAAATCATGCCAATCAAGTGGCATCACTGTAAAAACAGTGAACTTTTGTTAGTCTTTAAGAGTACACAAAATATGAATAATAAAAAAAAGAGTTAAGAGTGCACAGCAACATGAGTATGAGTAAATTGTGACAGCATGGTGTGATACTTGTCCACTTTCCTTGCTTTTTTATTCACTCACTCTATCTTTAATGTTTTTGGACATATTGTATGCTTCAGGGCAATTGTGTTAACATAAATAAAATTTGCAAATATAATTAATATGACTAAGCGCAATGTGTTCAATATAATAGACATGTACAGTGCTGTATGTGTGTGTAAGTGTGGGGGGGAACGCACTACCATCTGGAACAGCAAAAAAAAAAACATGTTTTTAATTACAGAGTTATTAGAGTCAAACAAATTACTCATGTTTAATTACACGCCGTACATAAATGCAAGTGTTGTTCATTGGTATTTGGGCGAGGAGAGAGACAAGCAACACACTTGCACAGCGAAAACATCCCCCGGATCAATACTATTTTTGCAGGAAACAAGAGAAAAGAACATACAGTATAGCGCGTGCGATCATTATTTCAGTTGAAGTATACAAAACCTTTCACTTGTCTTTTCAGTCACCAAACTAACTTGTTATCCTCGATATAATCTCCTGAAAAACAAAAGAAACAACAAAACTCCAGTATCTTTTAACAAGACCAATAAGTGGTTTGTTAATTTGCATCAGAGTCGGTGTTGTACTTGTGATATAGTCAAACACACTTATCCTGCTCTCCACTCTTCTAATCAGCTGTTGAGGCGCAGGGGCGGCGCCTTTGCCCCTGATGTGATGTCTAATTGGACACTAAATTTGCCACCCAGTGGAGCAGAACATTAAAACCACTCTAATTGGGTGCTGTAGGGTTATTAGCACAGGATTTGCCTGCGCACCAAAGAAATGCCACACGTGTCAGATGTGTCTGGGTGAGACGGAACAAAAGCTGTGGAGGAATTCATCATTTATTTATAGTTGATGGAACTACACTTTTAAAGCAGCGTCCTTTCGGCACCTCAGCCCTATCAGTCAAATATCCAGCCCAGAGAGACTTCAGTGATACTGTTGGGAGCGTGAATGTTGAATGCATGCACTAAAATAGCAGCGCCTCCCTGTGTGAGTGACTGTGGCCGGGATGGTGACTCAGGAGGGGGACCCTCTTTCTCTTTTAATGAGCACAAGTCAACACTGATACCCAAAGCCCTTCTCCATATACACAAACACACACACACACACACTCGGGGAATAACAACTTGCCCCTCGGCAAAGATCCTCTGTAAACATCTAGATGATGCTTTCAAACGACTCCTCTATGTACTCCCTCACTCGGCCCACTTACTCGGTCGAATTAGTCAGCACGTATATGTGCGTGTTCAACACCTCGATCACATCAGAAAATAAACAACGGCTACTGTAAGATAACAGCTCTCCGCCCGCTGCCAAATGATGAATAGGGCAATTCATGAAAAATGTATGCTGCAGCAGAAATCATGCGTTTCTCCCTCACTCCCTCTCCTCATCTTTCTCTCCCTTCTCTCTCCCCCAAGACCAGAATTACTGCACTCTCCTCATTATGGAGCTGAGAGGAGGTGAGGATACTCTATCAGCCGATATAATGCCTTATAATGCAGTGAGATGTTTCATTATGCAGTTGCGCTCTTCTTTGCGTAGAGGTCAGGTCACTGTGTCGCTCCAGAGGGCACTTCATCTTTAGGGGGATCCGCCAGCAGTGCTTTATGGGAAATTGGAAATATGGGAATAATTACTGGTTTAAGTGGAAGGCCACTACAGTTTGAAAATTATGTTGCTGTTTTTTTGTTTTTGTTAAAAAAGCCAATTAAAATGCATGTGTTTGTCAGTTATATCATAAGGTTTAGTTTTAGTTTTGTTTACCGTTTTCTAAAGAAAAGGAGTGCTCTTAATGAATCAAACCTTTTTGAATATTCCTTTTTTTTTAATTGTTAGAAATATAAAAATATAAAAAAAGCTGGGAAAAGTTAAGTACGAAGACAAGTTTCCATATATGAAATGAATATACTGTAAAAGTAGGTGAATATTTGCATGTACGTATAGTACACCATTTATAATATGTTAAAATTGTAATGGCAGCATGTTGGCGCAGTAGGTAGCGTTGTCGCATCACAGCAAAAAAGTCACTGATTCGAGCCTCGGCTTGGTCAGTTGGCATTTGTGTGTGGAGTTTGCATGTTCTCCCAGTGTTTGCGTGGGTTTCCTCCGGGCGCTCTGGTTTCCCCCAGAGTCTAAAGACATGCAGTAAAGGTGAATTGGGTAAGCTAAATTGTCTGTAGTGTATGTGTGTGAACTGGAGTGTATGAGTGTTTCTCTGCAATGGGTTGCAGCTGGAAGAACATCTGTTGCGCAAAACATACAGTATGCTGGATAAGTTGGTGGTTCATTCCACTGTGGCGACCCCAAATTAATAAAGGGACTAAGCCGAAAAAGAAAATGAATGAATGAATAAAATAGTAACATGGATTAAATATGTGTCGAATTATAATAATTACGTGATACAGTCATTACAATCTAAAGGATTAAATATGTTGTATTACTGTATGGTTTATCTATTGCTCCATTTTTTTTTATTTATAGACCAGGTTTATATCATTAAAAAAACACCAAACAGCCATTTGGTGTCATTAAATCATTTTTGACAAAAAATTATTACATTTATTTACTTACTATTATTCTTAAAAAAAAAAAATCTGGTTTGGATTCATTAGAATGGCACAAAAACATGAGCATAATTTGAAAAAAAGCTTAATGGTCCAGAAAGAAAAAACATACAGTCACACGTGTTGTTTGTGGTCAAAAATGATCACACAAATGTAACATTTCAGTAGAAAGGTTTGGAGCTCTATCCAAACAAAATCTCATGGAAAGCAAATTATTTGAGTCGTCATCCACAAATGTGAAACAATTTGTTTAGATACAGTATAATACGGCTTCGATTTTTGTTTTTCAAAGTTTAGAATGAAGCATTGATTTAAAGTACGTTTACGAAAAAAAAAAAAATATATATATATGCATTTTTCATAAAAAAAAACCTGAATCCTTCTACAACATTTTTTATTAAACTTTTTTTTTAAACTTTAGCAGCAATCTTTAAAAGCACTTTTTCTCACCTACTTTTCAGGACAAAATGGTGAGGGTGTCATACATTTATTATAACTAAAAACATAAAAAAAAAAAACCTATTTAGTCCCAAATATAGAAAGTAAAAAGAAAATGTATTACCGTAATGTAAATAATATTTTAAATAATATTAATATTTTAAAAACTATTAATTTTCTACAGATCACAAACAGAGGCCCATTTAAATAAAAATGAGTTTTCATTAATCTAACACATTTTGGTGCAACTGACACAACATAAAACCCTAAACAGAGTCTAAAATTACCAAAACTTTACAGAGATTGACAATGGATGGGTTTATAATAGGCTACAAAAAACATTGTTTAGTCCCAGAAATAGAAAAGCAAAAAGATGTAATACTTAATAAAGAGAGACATTCATTCATTCATTCATTTTCTTGTCGGCTTAGTCCCTTTATTAATCAGGGGTCGCCACAGCGGAATCAACCGCCAACTTCTTCAGCATATTTTTTACGCAGCGGATGCCCTTCCAGCCGCAACCCATCTCTGGGAAACATCCATACACACACACACATTCACACTTATACACTACGGACAATTTAGCCTACTCAATTCACCTGTACCACATGTCTTTGGACTGTGGGGGAAACCGGAGCTAAAGAGAGACATTTACATAAAAAATAAAATAAATCAATACGAAATTTTTTTTCTAGTAATTTTCTACATCTCACATAAAGGCCCATTTAAATAAAATTAGTTTTTTTCTTTAATCTGTAACACATTTTGGTGCAACGGACACAACAATAACCCTGAACAAAGTCTAAAATCACCGAAACTTAAAGAGATTCATAATAAATGGGCTCATAATAGGCTACACTTCCTGGCTGTTTTGGCAAAGACCTTTATTATAAAAAAAAATGATGCACAAATGTCTTTTCCAAGCAGTTTAAAATTCTCAGAAAATCGTTTTTCCCCCAGAAGTGTTTATGTTTTTGCGGGGGCTAGTTTGTCAACTGTCTCCCTCGACTTCATCTACTTGAACTGTGCATGAATCAGCCAGCTTAAATTTCTTAGAGATGCATAAGTGTGAGTAACTGATGGAAAGCTGCTCTGGCATTAGCTGATGGCTGCTGGCATCCTCTTTTCTAGCCAGCTGGCCCTCGTCTATCATCATGGCCATCAGCAGACCACATTATTATTTAAACTTCTTCTCTGTAATAACTTAATTAGCAGCACTTCAGAAGTTTCCTCAAAACACTTCTCCTCCACCTCTACGCATCGCTCATTCTCAACTTCCCCCCAAAAAACACCACTGTCCCTTCTCCTTAAAAAGCTTTAATCGTCATTTGAACATTATATCAGTCTTATTTAACTATTCCTGGAGTTCGCTGACAAGACAAAGAGCAGCTGGGTAGATTAATCTCTGCGACAGATGGAAATGAAAGTGTGGCACCTTCACTTTTGTTCCCCACAACTTATCCCGTCCTTAATAAGGTTTGCTTTGCTAATAAACCCAAGTGAAAAAGGAGCACACGGAGGTCTCTAATGTCCTCAGGAATTTCGCACGAGCGGAGAGCATCTGGCTGGCTTTCGTCCACAGGGGGGATTTTTTTTATCTGAGCTCCGTATGAAGTGCTTCTCTAAGCCTCAATCAGAAATGCAGCTCACGGTCCACCTTTTAAGTATAATTAGAGACAGGCGCTTGCTTTAATTCACCCACACTACCAATAACCCACTAAGAGCCTGTAATGGGGCTACGGAAATCAACTGGTGTCAGTCACTGCAAATAAATAAATAAATAAAAAAGATAAAAAGCACGAACGATGGAAGGAACGAGAGGACATTGAGACGGCAGGATGTGTCCATCAGGATTAAGGTCACTTTTCATAGATGAAATGTTTGGTATCGTTCAGAGACAGATCAGTCTCCGGCTGGGAGACACTGCTGACATCTGTAAGAATATCCACTGGCTACTACTCCGTTTCAGTCACGGCACGCTTAATCTCTCCATTGACTGTATTAAGAAACTGAGCCAGGAATTTCAAAGGACGAGGTGTTGCAGTGGTTTGTTGCTGAAATATAAGGCTGTATGTTGGTTTTAAGGATACAGACATTTTATAGTCAATATAGATGCATTGCGGCTGTGCTTGATTTTGTTTTATTATTCAAATAACAATCTGGCATTTGAGGACTGTATTAAATAAAGTTGTATTGTTTATGTTTAGCGCATTCGTTTCAAGTTTCAAAAGTTAAAGGGATAGTTCCGTTTACACACCCTTGCCTTGTAAAAAAACAGTTTGAGTTTCTTTTTTTCCCTGTTGAACACAAAAGAAGCAATTTAGAGAAATGTTGGGAAGTAGTGGTAGTTCCACTTGAAGGTGGGTAAATAGTGAGAAAATTTAGATTGTTGGGTGAGCTGTTCATTTACGTTACAATTTTTAGTTTGGCAATCTTATTTTTACATATCAAGTAATATTAATTAAGATTACATACATGCTATGTGGTTAGGGATAGGTTTGGTGTAGGGTGACGTTCAAGGAATGTTTTATATTATAATTTAAGATTATTATGCATAATTTACTATTATTGCTACAAAACTGCAAATGAATTTTTGAATGCTGTAGCTGTAATTAAAAATATATATGAATTTAAATACTTTAAATATCTCAATTTCACCCAGAATGCATATAGAATCTTGATTATCTAAATGGGGGATTAAATTCAATGTTTTAGTATGTGGTATCTACATACTTGTTTAGGCATTTAGGTCAGTGATTAGTCACATACATCGTGCAGTTTTCAGAGAGAGAGAGGTCACGGTGTGAAAGTCACAAAGCTCCTCCATGATGAGGTTTATAAACACATGACATGTATGTGCTCTGAGCACACACCGACTGCTTTTCAAACAGGGACAAACAGATGTGTGTCAGAGCAGGGCCGCCGGTTTCTGTCTGTTTGAAATGCTAAATGCAGGCTGTTTGTCCCCCTAACCCAGCCCTACAGCCGAGCAATGTCTTTGGACTTACATTCTTTGACTTTGCCCAAGTTTACCGCCTCCCTCCCTCATCTGTTCCCCGCAGACCTGTTTTCCAGCTATTTCACTTCATGTTGAAGGAATATTCTGGGTTAAATATTTTGCGTGTACTGTACATTGGAGTATTTGTGTCGTTATGCTGATTACCACAAATTATCATGAACTAGGTCTGATAAACAATTATTTGATATCTTTTTTGTTTTTCAGAAGCTTTGAAATTGCAAGAAATAAAAAGATTTTCTTAGTATTATTGTTTGAAAGTACAAAAATTAAATACTGGCTTAAAGGAATAGTTCACCCAAAAATTCTGTCATCATTTACAGTACATCATGACTCGAAACAAACCAGAATTGTTTTTTTTTTGCTTTTGTTTTGTTGAACACAAAAGAAGATATTTTGAATAAAGCTGAAAACCTTTAACCATTGACTTACAGTAGGAAAAAACAAATACTATAAAAGTTAATGGTTACAGGTTTCCAACATTCTTCAAAATATCTTCTTTTTTGCTCAACAGAACAAAAAACACAAATTGGTTTCAAAAGGGAGTCAAGGGTGAGCAAATGAAGACAGAATTTAAATTTTTAGATAAACTGTCCCAAATATTTAAGTGTTAAGTGTTTGTTTTGTGAAAAAAAAAAACAAAGACGTAATTTGATTTTAATTAATTAATTTTGCTTTTCAAAGAAGCATTTAAACTTTTTATTTTACCAAAAAATAAACAGAGCCCATATTAAAGAGAGCAGAATATTCCTTTAAATTTCAATGTTTATTGCATCGACTGTCTTTGTTAATTATTTAGTTTAGGACTCTGCTAACACAGATTCTCCGAGGGCATCATAAAGTAAGGATTTACTTTGGTCCTCTAAGAGGCAATTGATATATCCTTCATTCTATTTGATTTCTGTTTACACAGAGTTTAATATGCATTGTGGTGTCTCCTCATCGTTTTGGATATCATTTAAATTCATGGTGACTTTACCAATGAAATTAGTTTTACAGTATTGTCAATCAGAACAGCTATTGTCATTTAAAAAAAAAACTTTGATTTTGAACTGAGTTCAATTGCATTTTAATTACCCTGAAATGATTTTCACAACACAGCCAACAACGGAAGTCCAACCTCCCAGCGGAGACTAATAAAAAAAGAAAGAAATAAAGATTAAAACATGTTTCATGGAAATCCTCTCCAACAAATCCCACACGCTCCCAGGGCCCTAAGAGCTCACCCTTTAATAAGGCTGCTGTGCAGGCTGTGTGTGCTAAAGGCGGATTATTTGATATTAATATGCACCGGACGATCGTCACCATGGATTCAGAATAGCAGACTTTGTTTGCACATCGATATTAGACTCACCAGATTTAATCAAGTAGGTAAACAATGAATAGAAAAACGATAGAGAATAAAAAAGGCAGAGAGAGCAACACGGTCGTCTGGGTTGAGTGATAGGCAAGTTCTCTTCTGTTTGACCGACAGAGACTTTATACAACAACAAGACACTATAGGAGCGCCACAGCTACTTTATTGCACTGAATGTGTCATCCAAAGCAAGCTTTACCTCTGAACACACACTTAATTACCTAATTTTCACAGCAGTGCAATAAAACAGCAATGTGGCTTCACTAAAGAAGTTAAAATCTGTTTTTTTGTTTGTTTGTTTGTTTTGTAGTTTTTAGTTTTTTTTATGATAATACCCAGTATACAACGTAAGATTTTTGGGGATTTCAGATGAAAGAAGACAACTGTGGTGACTCTTTTGTTCTCTGCTTACACTGTAAATAAATGTTGGGTTTCTCAATGTAAGATGTTTTCATTAAAATATCCAAAAGCCTTGAATGTACTTACATTATCCCAAATGTTTCTAAGAATTTTCGGGTGACACAGACCATAAACTGTATCACCAGACTGACATCATATACCCTCAATTGCCGGTTTAGTTTTATAGAAAATAGGAAAACACCCAGATTTTTTAATATGCTGTCTGTTATAAAGCAGCATTATAACTTTAAATTGAATTAGTGTACTTTGAAACATTAAACTGTAACATTAAAATGTATTTATGCAATAGACTCGGTCCATTGTTGTAATTTGTTTGATGCAGAATGTGATGGCTGATTGATGAGGTATTTGGCCCACCCATCCTCAACTGTGATTGGACGGCTTGATAAAAAGTGATAGCAATATGCAGTGCTTTTTTACACAAGACTGAACTTTGGCAATCAGAATAAACGGCCAACTAATTAAGTGAAATATACCTGTATGGTCAGCACACATTGCCATACTGCTGCCATTCTGAAAGATGCAGAGACTTCCTTTATATGTATAGAATGACAATCATTTTTGGTCATGCAAAACATAATCGCCCATACATAAAAAAAAACAATTCTAGCAGCATTTCAGCTGATTGCTCAACCTCTCTACCTCAATTAGAGATAGCAGTGTCAGTATGGTTAAAACACACTATAGTATTTACTATGAATTACTGTAGTACATTTTCATGTGGGTGTCTGACAACTGAAAATAGATCTGTTACTTTTTAGCAGCCTCTGTTACTTTTACCTTGCACCTTTATACCATTTATTATTATTTATTTGTTTAGGATATAAAAGTGTTCACATTCTGATTCCAGTGCCTAATTATCCAATTGTTAAATTGACAATAATTAAATGACATAATATTAAGAATGAAATTGTGTGTTCTTTAGAAGAGTGAACTTTGCATTGTGATAATATTCTATTGTCATTCAGGTATTATATAACGAATGGCATAAAGAGGTCTTAAATGTCAATAATATCGTTTATCGCAATATATTTTAGTGCAATTTATCATACAACAAAAAATAGATATCCTGACAGGCCTAAGAACAATGCTAAATTTAGATCATAATGCTTTGATGGACACACAGGATAAAGAACCTTTGTGTGATGGAAAGTTTCCATGAATAATAAACATCTTTCATGGAAACATCAATGCCAATAAAGAGTCTTTATTTTAAACCTTTTCATTGCCATTGACAAACTTTTCCTTAATTTATGACGTTTTCCTGCCACTGACTGATTTTTCTGGCAATTCACATTTTTCTGTTATATGGTAGAGGGTGCTATAAAACACTCCATTAATCTTATTATAAAGAAGGAAAAGAAGCAGTTCGTGAACACATGCCATGTAATCATCAAACATTCAGAAGCATAAATCACACTGCCTATTGGTAACAAATTAATTATCGAAGGCAAAATTGAGGCACAGCATATGACTGTCTACTGTGAGATTTTCGAGCATTGATGGACTCGATCTATTCAATTTATGTTTTGATCATTGTTCTGGATTAGATCTTGAAGTCTAATAATATTTTTTTCTTATAAACATTTAAGTTTATGCTGAAAATAGAATGCATTAAGCTAGAATGAAGCATTTTTGTTGTTTGTTTTTTAAAGAAGAAGCTCTATTTTTTTGTGACCTTGTTAATTCAAAATTTTGCGAGATTGATTAAATCTTAAGTTTCCATATAGCTTAAAAATGGTTTAGCAGTTTTTTTAACCTGTAATCATTGATTTCCATAATATTCGCTTTTCTTTCAATAGCTATGTTTCCATCCAAAGATGTGAGTTAAATTTATGTGAAAATATCACACAAAACATGTACAAATAAAGCAGCGTTTCCATCCAATAGGTAAAGGGTCAAAGTAAACTAAATCGTAACTTTCTGATTTACTGGTGCCAAATATCAACAGTGAAAACTGAATTTACAGCAGAAGAAGCTGCGTACATTTTTTCTTTATTTAATACATTACTTGTGCCTCAGAAGACATTGCCGACACAAAACGTACGTGTGGTGAAGGCACGAGACACAGAGCACAGATGCTTGATTCTGGAGGTAATTAATAATATAATAACACTAATACTGAAACAGTTAAGGCATTTTAAAATGACCAAACATTTACATTGTGCTCAGCCTGCTGGTTTGTCCATTCACACACATTTTTTTAATCGCATGATTTTCTTTTTTTAAATGTGCATACTGGAATTTGTTCGATAAAAGTGTTTATGCATAACTTTTCATATTGAATAAAAAGTTTATACTACTTAGTTTTTTTTAAGCACATTTTCAAAATTTATGCACATCTTGGTGTTTCTGTCAACCGCTTTTTTATGTGCATATCCAAAATGCGCATAAAAATAGGTGGATGGAAACCTAGCTACTGAATGTCAATGATTACAGATTAAGAAATTTTCTAAATAGCTGTTTTAATAAATAAATTCTCATTTTTGGTTGAACTATCCCTTTAAAGGCCGACACAATATTTTCTCAAAATATTCCTTTTCCACATGCTTTTAATGCAGAGAGGCAAATTAAAGCAACAGCATTAGAACAACTTTATTACCTGAATCTGCCATAGACTTGCCTAGAATGTGTAAAAAACAAACTCAGAATATAAGCCCATCTATTGCTTGATTCTGATTTAAACCTTTTAATTAAACTCAGTTGGTTAAAACAAAATGTCACTCTTTTTACACTATTGATTATATTAGGGTTGTGAGAATGTTGTTTGATGAATATGTAAATTCCAACTATTCACCTTTATTTTAGATGAACTGAAAAAAAGACATTTGAGAAAAATGTCATGCTGAATATTCATGCAAATCTTCTCACTCTCATCTTCTGACTTGATATAGAGACTAGAAGAACAGCATATACTACCATATACCATTAACAAGGCAATTCACAGCTTTAGGGTGGCAGAAAAAACTAAGAATTATGTAATGTCAGGAAGATACTGCTAACATTTAGAAACCTGTAGATGAAGGCAGACGTTTAATTTAATTAACCTTTATAAATCGAGTAATATTGTAATATGATTAGACGTATTTAAAAGATTATATATAAAATGCTCAGAAAGGATGAAAAGAAAATTGACTTTAAGTGTGATGTAATGTAAGTGTAAATGTAAATGTCCTTTAGATGCTTTTGGCAGAAGAATTAATTAAATATTAATTGTAAAGATAATTAATTTAATCAACAATGAAGGACATTAAGGGGAATTTGGAGCATACAGAAATAATTAAAATAATAATAAAAAAACTAGGATGCTTCCAAGAAGTGAAATGTGGCAGTGAAGATGGTGGACAGATGGTCAGAGAGTCAATGTTTATTCGTCTCTCTCACGCCGTTCTCATCTACAGCTCCACACGCTCCTCTTACCTGAGCTATCGATCATCTGCTGTCAGACCTCAAGACACAGACAGGGATAGAAATAGAAATTAGAAAGAAAAAAAAATATTTATGGAGGGAAAATAAAAGAACCCAAAGTCCTATGAAAATTAAGAAAACAAATTGGACGGAAAAATGTCAAGACACACAAGTGGAGAGATTTATAAAAAAGACATAATATATGATAAGAGAAACTCAAGTACATGAGAAAATCTTTCTTTGCTGAGTGGAGAGATACTAACCACACAGAATAGGCAGTACTTGCAAAATGTATTTGGAAAGTTTAAGTACATGAATTCCATTGGATTATAGAACAAAATGCCAAATAGAAGACTATTTAGCATTTGTTAACTTTAACTGTAGTTTGTTTTTTATCTTAAGGGTAGGGGCACTGGGCATTTTTAAATTTCATATTATCAAAAAAGCATTTATATTATAGATATTCATCTGGTGCCTACTGTACAAAATTGAAACAGACGGTGAAAAACGTCATGGAGCAATAAAGGACACAAGCAACATGCTGACAGATGGGACAGGAAATATGTTCAGTTTAATGTAAAGCAAAGTTTGCTGCTTCAAATTATGCAAAATTTATTAGGAAATTCTGTTTTGGTTTTGTAGCACTTGCTTTAAGTGAATCTAAGCACATGTGAACTGATAATAATGACGTAAACATGAACGAACATCCAATGGTATGTTGAACTCATGGAAATGTATTGTCTTATCACTTATTCAGTGTTTCAAATGGAGGGACCAATAAAAAGCTTATAAAGATTGAATCGCTTTATTCACCTCAGAAAAGCCACTCAAAAATGTACTCTAGACAGAAGCATGTAGCAAAACCAATTAATGATATAATATATTTATTAAATTTACAGTTATGTTACTATGGTTACTGTAATATTATTTTTATTACAATACAGTTTCTTATAGACATGAGTTATCAGTATTAATCTTTTTTTTAAAAGCTGCCTGTGAATTTAGCAACATTTGTGTGTGTGCGTGTGTGTTTTTTTAATTAACATGTAGTATAATGTGTGTGAGTCGTTTTGGACGAAAGTGTCTGCTAAATGCATAAATGTAGTAGATTTACAGCCAATTTAGCTGAATAACAAGTATGAATAATTATTCCCAGCAGGAATAATTCTCCCCCTGAGCTGAACTCAAAAGTTGGCAACCTGTCTAAAATTTATTTGAGCTTTAGATATCTTGAACAGCTTCAGACAAAAGCCACCGTACAGTAAGTTAGATCCAGCTACAATGCAGGAATTTAGAGCAAATCAGTGAGTTAAGTAAAGGGTAATCTACAATCACTGGATTTATCTTTGCCTTTGATGACAAGTTAGGGTTATAAACAGTTTCATGCCATGGGCTAGATCCCTTGAATTAAAAAAAGCAACAGATGCACTCACAATGAAGCTAAAGACCTTATCCTTCAGAACTTATTGCTAGTACACCTATTGAGATCAGGATAGTGTGGTTTACTCACTCTGGTTTACTCTTCAGTTACACTAATGCTCCTAAGCCTCACTCCCATCCGGGCCACAGCACCAATAACAAAAACAAACACACAAACAAACTATTTTTTGTTTAAACAACTCATTAATTTTAAGCTAAATATACTAGTTGTGTATTTCAACTCAAAAATGTTTAAAGGTCCAGTGAAATTAAAATTAAAGATTTTAGATGTTAGTTTCAGTCTCTAAGTTTTAATATCTAAGTTTAGGATATCTATAAGCTACTGTGCTAAACAAAATTCATGTTAACAAAAAATAAAACTGATATAAACATCGAAAGCTTGTAGTCTGTCACTTCCACCAAAATGGATCGATGTTTTATTTTTTTTGTCACCTCATACTTCCTGCCCCCTTCAAGATGCTTCTCATTTGCTTTTCATTTGATGCACTTGATATCAACCACTCTCACTGGCAGAGCGGAGCATAAAAACAAAATGTTATTGGCTTTATTGTATAAAGAGGAGGAGCTACTCTGTCTCACACTCTCTTCATTTTTCAGCTGAGATTATGTCAAACATCAAATATAAAATGTACATTAAAAGCACTTCACGAGACCGTTAAGTCGAGGTAGCATTTACTGCAAATTATTTATCAGCTGGTTTATATTAACCAATGGTTTTATTTATTTGTTAAAATACATAAACAAGATTGCCTTTAAATGACCAAGCAGTAAAATAACAGCTTAAATCATCAAGCTAGCAATAGCACACATGTATCACGGTAAAAAAAAACATCCATACTTTTACGGTTTATTTCCGGCAGCTGGGGTGCCAGAAATAAATCTCAAAATACCGGCCGTTAAATTATAGAAATTTACTGTAAAATAACGGGTTGAATTATGCCAGAAATTTTAATTTAATGAAATCTCTGTAGGCGCCACGGTGGCCTAGTGGGTAGCACGATCGCCTCACAGCAAGAAGGTCGCTGGTTCGAGCCTCGAGTCAGTTGGCATTTCTGTGTGGAGTTTGCATGTTCTCCCCATGGTTGCGTGGGTTTCCTCCAGGTGCTCCGGTTTCCCCCACAGTCCAAAGACATGCGGTACTGGTGAATTGGGTGAGCTAAAAAGTTGTCCATAGTGTGTGTTTGTGAGTGAGTGTGTATGGATGTTTCCCAGAGATGGGTTGCAGCTGGAAGGGCATCCGCTGCGTGAAACAAATGCTGGATAAGTTGGCGGTTCATTCCGCTGTGGCGACCCCGGATTAATAAAGGGACTAAGCCGAAAAGAAAATGAATGAATGAAATGAATGAAATCTCTGTAATTTAATGTCTGTTATTTTACAGTAAACTTCTGAAATTTAAAGGCCGTTATTTTACAGTTTGTTTCCGGCACCCCAGCTGCCGTAAATAACACAGTAAAATTACAGATTTTTTTTACAGTGTACGTTTACACAACCAACAGAGAGACTAACACTGCACCAACAACTTTTTAAAGCATTCTACTGTATAGCATTTTTTAAGTCTAACCAGATGCTTTAGTCTTCAGCACAATGGTAACCTCCATACCTCCAGACATAACAGAAACCCTTTTTCAAACTAATCATATATGAACAACTAACACTGACGCTCACTTAAACTAAGTCCTTGGAACCCAAATATAAGAACTAGAAACTAGCTTGATAAAATAAACTTATTATAAACACATATATATGACACATAGATACTGATATAATAAACACAGTATGGAAAAGTACAACTTACTGCATCTTTACAATCTAAAAAGTCTATTGGTAAGATTTTACAGTGAAGTGTTGCTATAGTGTCCAAATATTCTTTGAGGGTCTCTGTGAATATACAAGTTTGCCAGAGACTTGGTCCAAGACTCCTGAAGCTCTCTGATGTCTGTAGAACTGCCATCCCTCAGTCTTCTTCATGGTC
>CAIGQQ010004433.1:4666108-4695442 GCA_903798035.1 Danio albolineatus | reverse complement strand
CCCCAGCTCTAAACACGACCATCAGTTATTAACGTCTACACCTTCCCAACCCTAAATCCAACCATCACAGTTAACGTCTACAGCTTCCCCAACCCTAAATCCAACCATTAGTTAATAAGTTATTAATGTCTACACTTTTCTCATCCCTAAACCCAACCATGAAAGCTATTAACATCTACACCTTCCCCAACCGTCACAGTTATTAACGTCTACACTTTCCCAACCCTAAACCCAACTGTCCTTTTTATTAACATCTACACCTTCCCCAACCATCACAGTTATTAACGTCTACACCTTCCCCAACCCAAAACCCAACCATCACAGTTATTAACGTCTACACCTTCCCCAACCTTAAACCCAACCACTCACCATTGTACTGTTATTTGCAACCACAGGGTGCAATGCCGAATAGGCTGTCATGATAAGCGCATGAGGTCGTTAGCGAGTGGAGTTGCTAAAGGAATAATATATCAAATTAATAGATTGTGGAAAAATTGAGAAAACATATTTTAAAAATTTGCTGAAAATGTTCTCTGAAATGTATTTCCGCAATCTTGCCAACAACATCTTGTTGTGACATCTTCCATGGTTTAATTGGGTCCCGATATTTGCAAGTTACACCCCTTTCACTTGCGTTTTTTTTGTTACATTTTTATTTATTTATTTAAATACAACATTTTTTGTTGTCTAAACCTGAACTGATCTTGATAAATATATAATACATTATAACATATGCATTTATCATATATAATCTTTAATTGTGCACACAAAAAAGTAAGGTGATAGGTAAGAGGTTATCACCACCACCTCGAGTGCGCTTTATTTTAAATAACTCAACATTTTTTTTAAATTCTGTATCAAGCCTACACATTTACCCTTCATTTAGAATGTCCCCAGATTAAATGTCTGTACAAAATTTCAGTAAATCAAGGATAAAACAGCAAAAAAGGAAAAGTCATATAATCGCCTTCAAAGTTAAATGAAAAACAAAAACAGTGGTTGCATCTGCCTATTCAATCACTTGTGCACCCACGGGGACAAAACTGTAAAGGAAAATCACTTAAAGACAGGAGCTGACAGGAGGCAGAGAAAAATGTCACTTCCCGGAAAAGTGGGAGAGATGAGCCGTGCAGAAGTGTGTGTGGGGGTGTGTGTGTGTGTTTTAGCAGACTGCGAGCTCATTAGGTGTCTACTCATCCTGTACCTCTCTCACCTTTACTTCCTCGCACCTTTTAACCCTTCTTCCTGAATCTCGCCCTGCTCTTAAACCCCTCCTCTCCCTCTCACTTTCAGTTTCTTTGCATCTTTCTCAATATTTACCTTCCTCTTACTGAGGCCCTCAGTCTTCAATCTCAACTTTCAGTTTATTTCACCCTGCTCTGCTTCTCAGCCTGCGCTCAGAGTAAGAAAAAGATGCTCTCTTTCGCTCTCTCTGTCTGTCACTCCTCATTGGTTCCTCTATCTCTCAAACCGTTTGACTCCATCACAATCTCCATATAGTGCATCTCTGCTTGTTTTACGCATTTGCGGGCACACACTCACGTAAACACGCGTGTTTATTAGCGAGTCGCCGGGTTTGTGATCCGTTTTAGTGTTCATGTCAGACAGCTGGAGCTGATTAGCCTGATGTCACAGCGTGTCCTATGGAGCGCAGTGGTCGCTGCCACCACAGAAACACCACCTTCTGCCAGCCAGCTGTGCCCACACAGGGAGCAGATCCTCACTGGGAATACTCAATTACGGCGATCAGCATTGAGCCATTTTTACCGATAATCACAAGCGTTTGTCATTGTGTTGGTCATTTCTGTCTTGATCATTAGCACAATGTGTTTAAAGTGATGGCTCTCCCACTAATTTTATATTGGTCATCATTTACTCTCATCATTGTTCTAAACCTGACCTCTTCTGCAGAACATTTATGAGATATTTTAAAAAGGAAATCTTAATGTTTTTCTTTTCCATCACACAATACAATTCACTGGGGTCACAGTGCTGTATTTGGTACCATGAACTTCCTTGCATGGACAATAAACTGTTGAAAAAATATCTCTTGCACTTTAGAATAAGGCCGCATTAATAAATAAGAATTACATGCAAGACATTTTTGCACCATTTAATAATCTTTGTCAGTGTTACAGTCATCATGAAAACAGAAGTTAAGACCATTTTCCCCATATTGTGACATATAACCTCTAGAAAGACCCATCTTCCAATGATCCAATCTAGTTGGATTGTTGGAAGATGAGCATTCCTAACAAAATGGAGGAAACTAACGGACAACTAATTAACTAATGGACAAAAGCAACGCGGAAACTATACCGACTAATAGCACCGCCCTAAAGGCATGCCATGTGACTAGAAGCAAAGAAAAGTCATTTTGCAGAGGGAGATTATTATATTTGATTAAAGATTATGAGGGTAAAATTATTTTTACAAACTTATGAAGCACAGACACATGGTTTATAACAAACACTACTATATACATATAAAACATTTGATTTCATGTCAAATTTATTAAGACTATTTGTTCATTAGGCGGTTAAATATGATTTTACATTTTTGAATTGCATTGTAATATATTTTAAAAAATTGAAGTAACTGAAATATTGTACAAGTAGTCTTTATTTATTTGTAGTTAATGTTGACAAACTGAAGCTTATTTTGCGAATTTGGGTAATCCATTACATTTGTTTGTGTACCTTTACAATATACTTTATTCAGTATATTATTCTAATATCTGTCTTCTATATTGGTTCCTACATGATGTGTTCCTACTTTAAAATTGTTTGTGCTGTTTTATAAATACATTACAAAATATGTCTTCTATTATGTTTGTTTACAATCAATTTACAACATATTCATTTCATGACCCTTTACAACATTTGTAGTTTTTTTTACAACAAACTTTATAACATCAGTTGCATTCCTTTACAAAATTTAAGTTACAACTTTACCATACACATTATAGTATCTTGACTTGTTTTTTTACGGTTTAAACTGTTGCGAATGGTTGACGTGCAGACAGTGGTAGTTCCAAATGCATCTTTATGGAGAATAGTCAGGCAGACAGGGGTCGAAAACCAGCATATACAGCGTAGTAGACAATCCAAAAGAAAATCCAACAGGCGAAAAGTTCAGGGCAGGCAGCAAAGACTCAAAACACGATGAACAGTTCAAAGTCAAAACCACAGAAAACAAGAAACAACGTAAAATGCTTACGTGATGACAGCGATAGCTAAACAATTCTCAGCAACATGTGTGTGAAACAGAGGCGTTTAAATAGTCCAAGTATTCAAAGATCATGAGTATCAGCTGTGTGTGCATGTGTGTATGCAAATGACTGTCAGCTGTGGCAGGAGTAATTAATGCAAAGACTAATGGGAAATGTAGTTCAGTAGGAATTGATTTCCAATGGAGAAAACACTGCTGGTGATTATAACAAACTACAGAAGTATTCTCCAGCAGAGAACACACTGCGGGCGATCACAACACATATTACAATATCTTGGTTTATTTCCTTTTATAACATCCGTACAATGTCTTCTTTTTTGTGCTTCAACACCATCTTCACGACATCTGGACTGCACAGTAACATTTGTATCTTTACATGATGTTTTACAACATCTTTGGTTGTGTTCTTCTTTTGCGAAAGTGTTGGAACAACATACGAATAAGATCAAGTAATTCCAATGTTAACACACAATAACCAATTTCTCTTTCACCCATAAACTAATCTGATCACACGGAATCTTCACCACTGATCATGATTATGTCATTTTTCTTCTCCGCTCACATTAAAAATGACAGAAATCTTCCCAGATGTTTGACGGTTTGGAAATGATCAATTATGATGGTTCTCCCAGCAGTGGCAGAAGCTCTGCATCTGATTAGAGAGAGTGTATGTGTGTGTGCGTGCAAGTGTAAACAGATGAGCGGGCCAGAGCAGGCAGCCGCTCTTGATGCTCATCAGACAGGTTGTTGGTTCAGTTGCCCCTCAGCCTCATGCAAACAAATCCAGATGGGCAACTTTGCCAAAAGGGAGAAACAGGAGAAATGAGAAAAGAAAGAAAGAACAACAACAGGCACAAGATTAAAAGGAAGAGGAGGCTGAAAAGAAAATCATATTCTCAAAAAACTATATAAATCCAGCAGAAAGAACAGGGACTTGTTTAAATGCTGACACTCCAGATCCAGAAAATCAATATTCATAAATTAGAGATTTTCTAAAAAGGATTTTGCAGTGTTTGCATGGTTTCTAATCATATCCGTTGCTTGCACTCTGCATTTGCTTTGTATTACACATCATGTTTCTTTATTCTTTCTTTCATCATGCATTTTCTATATTGTATTATCTCTACATTTATATACACAATCACTCAAACGTTTTGAAGTTTGATGTCAGTAAAGTTTTATTGAAAGAATTCAGTGGAAACATTTTAGGTAACACTAAAAAAGGTTGTATTAGTTCATGTTAGTTAAAGTATTTAATGAACAAACAACAAGCATTACATTTATTACAGTATTTGTTCATGTTAGTTAATGAAATACAGTTGTTCATAGTTCATGTTAACTTATTAACTCACATTAATAAGCATGCATTTGGATGTAAATAATGCATTAATGAACTACAATTAATAAATGCTGCACAATTATTGTTTATAATTATTTTATGTTAGTAAATAAATTAAATAATGAAACCTTATCGTAAAGTGTTTATGTAATGTATGTATGCATGCATGTATGTATGTACTGTATGTATGTATGTATGTATTCATTCATTTTAATATGATGCATTACTAACATACAAACATTTCTTTTACTATTAAGTTTTTTTTGTTGTTGTTGTTGTTTTTTTATTCTTTAATGAACAGAAAAAACAGCATTTATTTGAAACCAAAATCCTATGTAATATCGTTCATGTTTTTGGAATCAATTACTTTAATGCATGCTATAACTGATTTTTCTGATGAATAAAGTATTGTTGACTTCTATTCAATTCACTATTAATTCAATGTTGAACTACAATTTCATAAGACATGGGGAAAAACCGCAATCAAAGGCAAATTTACCCACTATTTACTCACTCTCAAGTGGCAAAAAAATACTATGGAAGTCAACAACAACAACAAAAAAACTCATTCTGTGTTTAACAAGAGAAAGTAACTTAAACAGGTTTGTGACAAGTGGAGTGTGAGTAAATAAAAGAATGTTCAGTTTAAGTTGAACTATCCCTTTAAAATATCAATAACCAACCATTTAGCATCTAACAGTAGTGTAACTAACACAATTATAACAATCACCTATAGTGAAGCCTTAACAACCATTGAGAACACTGCAGAAACGAACTGGCAAAGCATTACTACAGTATGTGCAATTCTTCAGCTAGTTTATAGTCTTTCCTAAAACATATTATAAATCACAATGTCAATTGTGTAAAGTAACAAATTACAAATAGTCAACTTACTGTAAATTAGTAGTTTATCCCCTTGAATTATACTTCACAAAGTAGTTTTAAACTGTTGCATCTGCACTTTTACTGCACTATTTTCCTTGAACCTGCAGTCAATACTTTATTTTTTTACTTGTTAACGGAAACTGGCCAAGTAAATGAATCCCTCTAATCAAATCGCACATGGGGGGGAATAATAATAATATTAAAAACAATCACACCAGACAAACCAACCTCAAGACACAGATACTTTATAAATGCAGCAAATGTTCATTGTGGAAGCATTAAAATACACAAAATTATTACAGGCACAGACCGAGAGACTGTTTAGACTGTACAGTATGTCACATTGCAACAAACACCCTTAAAAGAAAATGTTACTGATGTAAGCTACACTTTTAATTTGCAGAGAATAGGCTGAATAATCGTCACAGTGTAATACTCTTGAGCGTTTTAGAAGGGCTACTTCTTAGAACAGATGCTTTAACTCTACTTGCATTACATTTGTTGGCAGGTAATGGTACTTGAGTATGATTTTCAAGCACTCTTTCCACCACTGGTCAATACCCCAATATACTGTATATATATAAATCTCAAAAGACTAATCAGCTGCCTTCGCAAGACAAAGATAAGAAGGGAATCAGTCACACAAGGTGAAACATTCACATTAACTAAAGCTGCGTAATGATGATGTAATCTTCATCAACCATGTATTATCGCAAGCAAATTAAGCAGACAAATATAAACACTCAACCAATTACTGATACAAATCATTTCGCACTCAGCCGATCTCTTCACATCCTTCCTGTTCTTATCACTCCGTCCGGGTCTCTTTCAGTCAGGGTGCACATTACCGCCAGCCGGAGGAGATCAGCGCACCCATCCCTGCCTCAATAATCTGCGAGCCCGAGCCGTGTTTACTCCCCTCATCAGCTTTGATGCATGTAACCCCAATTATCTGAAGTCGGAGAGCCTCACCTGTGCCTAATTGGCAAAACGTGTGTCAGAATATTTTGCCTAAAGCTGAGTGATGGCAGCCTGATCTCCCGTCTGCGCTGACGGGACTCCCACTTGAAGATCTCTTCCTATATTTCACATGTCTAGCCATCGCATTTTATTTCTTGAGCTAGTTTTCCTTCTTTTTTCCTCCTCAGTGCATCTGTCATTCTCGCTCTGGCTCATTTTGTAAAATGCATTTGTGAGAAGGTATTCACTCACTGTCCATGCTTTCTATTTACAGTTTTCTGTTTTTGTCCAGTGTCACTGGAAAAAATATTCTCTTGAATATATACTCTTTAAGCAAGGCCCAGCAGGTGAATATGGTATGTATGCATGCATGTATGCATGTATATGTTTGTTCCTCATGAGATAACTGACAGCAATAACTGACTACTATATATATATATATATATATATATATATACACACATATAGTATATTTCTACCACAATAATCTGAACATTGGATTGAATCAAAAGGTTTTTCAAAGATCATTTTTTGGGTCACTTTTTATCAGTCTATAATACAGAAATTGTGAACAGAAAAAAAATCAATAACTTTTTTATAGAACAATATGTTTTACAATATATTATTAGGCAAATTATGAATATTTACATCTGTGAAAATCTTCAAAATACAGAAGTTAAACAATTTTTCTCAGTTCAGGAGAATAAAATTACAAAAAACGTATTTAAATACAGACAAATAAAATAAAATGACACACTTGAAATACTATTTTGGATGTTTTCATTACATTATACCACAAAAAAATTGCCAAAAAGCCTCAAAATCTTGTGCCTGCAGTCTTGAATTAAAAGGAATGGTGCACTCAAAAATGTCATTATTTACTAAGCCTAATATTCTAATGCTGTAAGTGTCATGGTTCCCGGCTGTTCCATTAATGAATCAAACTCAGACTGGAGGTTATGAACATCAGAAGAATATACTTTATTGGAATATTTTCCAAAACAGCAGAGACGTCCAAAAGCAGACTCATCTCTCGACTCTCCCCAGGACAATCTAAAGGGTCTGGGTTTTTCACAATCTTTATACACATTTTCTCTCCCCTCCTCTAGGTGTTCTTGTTTTATTGCTGACCATTTTAGGATGTTTTCTCTGTACTGAGAGGTTTAGTATATCTTTAGGTGCTCATGTTATTCTGGGCTCTGTCCCCTTCAATGCATACACCTGTTTTCACACCAAAGATCTCTCTTCATAGATGCAATCTCTTCTGAGTATTTATGTACAGTACATTCCCATGGTGGTACATTCATTTGATATACTATCAATGTTTTACATATAAGCTCCATTCTCCAGCAGCTCTAAACAATAGTGATATCACATATTCCTCAGCAGAACACCCATTCTAACACATGCCACCAGTTGTCACCTTTCATCTCAAAATACACCACCAGTTGTTGCCCTTTTTCCTCAAAATACATGTCTATACATTTATAGATGGTTATACAGTTTGACGTGTTCACTGCACACTTTTAAAGAACAAAAAATCTTCATAAGTCATTAAAACACTGCACTTCTTGCAATTGTCTATGTGTTCTGTAAGTATAAATTAAACTTTTATGAAAACATCCAAATTATTTGGATGGGGGGGATTTTACTCTTGCCCTTAAATCTCATTATGCCATTTTTGCTTCTTTTTTGTTCCCGTGTGCTTCCTGTGTCAGAACAAATAATGTTTGTTTTCATGCAACAAACCATTCAGCTTCAGCAATAATGTTCATCAGTGATATTTCTGCCTTCAAAAGTTCACCATTAGATCTGAGGAAGAACAGTGAGGTAAGCTGTGTGTGTTATTTTGTTTTAGGTGTTATTTCACACACAGAAAAACATTCTATCTGTCCAGTTTGATTTAGCTGTTAGCTGTCTGGGTTAGCTGAATGCACTACAATGAGAGCAAGTAAGTGATGAGAGCTTAAATACAGTACAATTAATATGCTGGTAGGCATTGTTGGTTATTTTTTATTATTAAATGTCACAATTCTGCAAATAGTGTTTAAACAAACTGTGTTAAATGTTTTTAACAATTCTTGCAAGAGGTGGATAGATTTATTATAATTAAATATTGAGTAACAATTATGGCTGTCAATGCACAATTTTTAAATTAGATTTTTTTTACACAAATCATTTAATGTTTGCTTATAAATAACCCTAAAGACTCTAAACAAATAATTAAAAGACTGATTGTTAGCTGTTGCAGACAGTGGAATTACTTCATAAATCACTCATAAATTTAGCACGCTCTTGTATTCTGTCTGACCTCTGCATCTTGCTTCAAATTCTACCCAGATTTAATATTTGCACATAATAATCTTGTCATTGTACTTTTACAGATATCTGCACTTGCGCACAATTTAAAGTTGCTTTATTTAAGTATGTTTTTGGCCAAAATGTACTTTTGAATAAAGGTTCCATCTTATTTCATCAGTTCCTGCTTTCCCTAGGAATTGAGCCCACAAACTAGCTGCTGATAGTGTCTTGTTCTATTATTTCAACTACAGTAAAGCAACATACAGTTAAAGTCAGAATTATTAGACCCCCTGTTTATTTTTCCCCCAAGTTCTATTTAACAGAGAGAGAGAACTTATTTCTAATAACTGATTACTGTATTATATCTTTGCCATGATGAACAGTAAAGTTAGGGTAATTAGGCAAGTTTTTGTATAATGATGGTTTGGTTTGTTTTGTATATCAAAAAATATATATCTTAAAGGGGCTAATAATTTTGACCTTAAAATGGTTTTTAAAAAATTAAAAACTGCTTTTATTCTAGCCAAAATAAAGCAAATAAGACTTTCTCCAGAAGAAAAGAACATTATCAGACATACTGTGAAAATGTCCTTGCTCTGTTAAACATAATTTGGGAAATATTTTTAAAAGAAAAAGAAAAATCAAAGGGGGTCTAATAATTCTGACTTTAGCTGTAGATGTACTTTCAGTGAACAACAATGCTTGAGCACATTGTACTACAGAGTTTTATGAACATATAATGCATAAAATATCATTAACATAATTACTCGAGTGCCTTGGACTTATGATTTCTTTGTTTATCTTTATGAATCCCTTACCCACAGAGCATTGACACATTCCTACCCCTGAAGCACTTTTTGCTTGATTTTGGATTTAGAAAATAAATCAGGTATTGTTGTCCTCATCAAAGACTACCCCACAGAACCTGGAATACACAATATGTAATACAACCTGGAATATACATTTTATGCCTTTTCTTTATATAGGTTTGTTGCTGGTAACCAGCCACTGCCATTTTATAAACATAATTATATTTACTATTCTGTTATTAGTAGTAGTTTTTATTTATCAACTGTCAGTTTGTGGTCAAAAAAGAAAAAATAATTCAATTAAACAGAGAATTTAAAGAGAAGTGTGTGTGAATGATGACAGAATTTATCATGGGTGAACTATCCCTTTAAGTGTACTTTATTTGGTCTGTTAGGATGACAGAGGAAAGGCACTGGCACTCTCATATGAAGAGCCGGTTTCTCCTTAGAGGAACATTAGAACTGACACCTCATTTAAGGTAGTGAATGACTGTATGTTTCAAAGAGCCTGCAATATCTTTCACCCTTAGGGCTTTTTTTCATAAGTAACATCCATCTTAAAAGCGATGAGCAGCTCTTTCATTCAAAATCAATTACGTGCATTTCATTCCTAATGAATGATTTAAATATATCTAACTTGTTCCTAACGTTTAAATGGGTTATATTCTCGGTTTCCCCCACTGGACCCTTCACACATAGCAGCTCTTTTGAAACATTTTCCTAAAAATCTCTCCACTGGCTGACTTCGCTGTGGCCTTTCCTCAGGAAACATGACGAATTTGGTTAAGTTTGGATATCACCACGATGCAGATTTAGGGATAAAAGAAAAGGTTAGTCCAATTAAAGGTTCACACTGTGAAATGCTGTATTGTTCTTTATAATTACCTTGGTTTGACAAGGTTGTCTTTGTTATTTCCCAATTATCGCTGAAAACAAGCTAGTGCAAAACTCGCTGTTCTCATTACGATTTCAATTCCTACACCCTTTAATTTATTTTCTCCCAAATCTGGGGACAAATAAACAAAGTGCGAGCTCCGCCAACGGCCTCCAGCTCATTTGTAACAGTATCACCAGCCTAATCACGAATCGCGTCTCTACTTCCCGCACACAAATCTGCTAAATGAAAATGTCAACCTTTACAATGCCGTCAATGATTGATCATAGGACAAGGAGGCTTTGTGGCAAAAACGGGCACATGAGCTTCAAGAGCCAGACTTATCTGGAGTACAAGTGTTTTAATAGATAACTTCATCTCACGAGGCAGCCCTAAAATCGACACTAAATTATGGGATTGTGTACTACTTGCATCACATTACAGGACGCCTGCTTCAATGTAACATCTACAGGCTGATGCTGGCACTGTGCGGACCTATAACTGTATAAAATGATGATTATAATATCCCATTCGCATGCTTATTTGCAGCACTATATGCTTAGTAACACACTTTAGGCTGAGATTAGACAAGAATGAAGGTGCTTAAATTTAGTTTATGATGAAGACTGTGTAACCTCGGTTTGCTCCAGAGACAGATAACTGAATATAAATGTTTGAATTATTTATTTCACAGCCGATTTATTTAACAGTAAGGCGAGGGTGGAGGAAGAGCCTAAAGCTCAAGGCTGTTTACAATAAAACACATGCTTTTTAAAAGAAGCCTACTTGTATCTGAACGAAACTGAAATTTGTGAACAGTTATGTAAACAACAGCTTACCTTAGAAGGAAAACTTCACTAATATATGACCCATCAAACCCATATAAAACACTTTTAATGAGCAAATTTTCTGTGCGTGTATGGGTTAAGCAAATCGTCTCTTAATAAGGAACTACTTCTGTTTGTCTTCTTTGAATGTAGGGTGTATTATCTTCAGGAGCAGGGTGTGCATTTTGATCAAGGTTTCACAGCATATGGTTTGGAAGCGTGAAGGGAGTACAGTTCTTGTAGTTTGCCCTCTGACCCTTCACAAATGTCGGTTCCTCATGAGATAACTGACAGTAATAACTGACTACAACCAACCACCACAGGGGACGACAGCAAAGAGCAAGTCAGTGTCCTTCAAAAATAAACAAGAATTGCCTTTTACTTCATACTGTATATTGCTAGGTTGGTCTCAAATGCGCAGAATGTCAGGAAGAACAGCACAAACTGCTGTTCTAAGGTAAAAACACAGGCTCATTGATAATACATGCTTAAACCTACATTCTTGTGAAACTACAAAAAAAAAAAAGTACTTCGACATACAGTGCATTTAACAGCAGGTTTTAGGTCAAATTTACACTACGGGGAAGTTTGATGCCAACATCTTTTCGAGTCCAGTGAAGCACGGTTCCATAAAAGAGATAAAAGCAATGTAAAGAGTGCACTTTTCTCTTACATTTTGCTATTAGACTATTGCTTTTGGTTAGGGTTAGGGAAGAGCTTAGGTCAGTGGTTCACTATGTCATGTGTATGACAAGCCCTGCCTTCTTGTGGACGTGTAAAAGAATGATACGGTGGCCGAGAGATGTTAAGGTGCTGCAATTTAAAAAAACACATGCAATTACAAAACGGATCTTCATCTGTTTGACAGCACACATGCTGCAAATAGTCACAGCGCATACACATTATTAAAAAAACACACTGAATTATCGCACAACACAAACAAATTAATAAAACATGCTGCATTTATTCAACACAAATAATTTACAAAAATGCACTGCATTTTCTCACAACACTTTCAAACAGCTCAGAAGACAGTGAAAATGTTTTAAGAGGACCCTGAAATGTCACAGACCCCGCTATTTAGATTATGGTTATTTAGGCTAATTAAAGACAAAATACAAGGGAATTAGGATGTTAAAGTAAACAAAAAACTCACCTTTGAAAGATCACCTACAACTTCACTGAGCAATAGCCATGGCACAGCGGCGTCCGTCACATTTTTGGGTCCACTTGAGTAATTTGTTAGTGTTGTGAGAAAATGCAGCGTAACGTACACAGCGCAATGTGTTTAACATTTTGCCAAAATGTAGGCTGAGGTATGCATTTTCAATGAGCCTGGGCTGAAAAAAATACCTACAGTATAGTAAGAAATAAAACAACAGTTAGGTAAACATCAAGTTAATGTTGAGGAACTACTTTAGACACAATATCATAAGTCAGTTAATGTATTTTTGCTGTTCAAAATGAATGCAAAGCAATAAAATCAATTGAAAATAGTAGCTGAAAATCAATAATGTAGCAGCTCCTAACCCTAACTGGAAGCCTAAACTTACCCTTAACCACAAAGTTGTCTATTAAATCTGACTGATTTATCCTAATGTTGTTTCCAGGACTAATAAAGGTGTTGATCCGATAACATGTTGCTTATAACTGCAATTCATAAATCCTCTCCAGCGACTTCATGGGATAGTAGTGTCCAGTGTATGCACACTTCAAAATCTTGCCAGAATTAGTGTGTAATACAACACTTTATCAACTGTTAAATCAGCGAATTTAGACAAACTCACATTTTTCCTACATTACGGATTCTGTCATGAAGTTACCGTCACCTTACTATTATCAAAACGTAGCAAATATCTGTAGCAAATAGCAAAATGGCATCTAAGGTATAGACTCTAGTATTAAATAAGCAGACTGAACGGGAATTACATAGGAATCAATAGGAATCTTGGTGTGCAATAACGTTTCTGTACAGTAGCATTTTTTTGTAATGTGTATTCATTTTCCTAGTACCACAGTAATGTAACAACTGTACATTAATTTCTTTTAAGGTCACACTTTATTTTGATGGTCGGTTTGTTGAATTTAAGTTACATTGCAACTAATTCTCATTAGATTATAAGTAGACTGTTAGGTTGGGGTTAGGGTTGGGTTGGGTAAGTTGACATGTAGTTGCAAAGATTCTTATAGTTAGTTAAATGTCTGTTGAATGTCTGTATGTTTTGAATGTTGAATGTTTACTAATACTCAAATGGACCATCAAAATAAAGTGTTACCTCATTTAAAGAGCCCATATTATGGATTTTTGAAAATGACCTTCCATGCAGTGTGTTACACAGCTCTAAGTAAAGTGAAATGTCCAGCTAAGGCTTAAATCTGAAAGTGCAAAGTGTTTAAAACGATTAATTCATATATAAAAGAGTCGACTCGTTGTTTAAATGAATCGTTATTAGAACGAGTCTTTAGCCGTTTCGGCTTGACGTCAACGCGAAACATAATAGTTGCGCGCGCAGACCCGGGAATTTTGAACTGCCCGGCCCCGCCCACACACAGGAAGGAAAAGTGGAAGACAACAAGCACTGTATTGCAGTAAGTGTTGTAGCATAACCAGCGGGACAGCAGTGACGTGTGATCTGGGTAATATCTAAGTAAATCTTTATACTGTTTGATGGCAGTATAAAGATTTAGAGAGAAGTTATTGACAGCTTCGGTTGTATTGGATTTCGCGTTTTGCTCTTTGTAGACGGTCCCTAAGGACCGGTCTCTCTGCCGCCTGCGCACAGTTTAATATAATGCGTCCAGCGCGAAGGCAAAGCTCATTTTTAGGAAAATAAGGTTGTAGGTGATTGTATACATTGCGACGGTTGAAAAGAGGTGCTATTTGTGTAGGAACAATGTTTCGGTCATGAGTTATTGATCCGGAAAACACGACTGCTGCTAACTTTACTAAACTTATCGGCATTCCGGGTAAATCATGTCCCGTAGACGCTATGCTCTGAAGTGCGAGGGAAAAGCTGTGTTATTTTCCCTACCTGGAAATCTCTTTTCCCTAACTGGAGTGGTTGAGGTTTTTTTCGTAAAATACCTGAGAATTACATCCCCAACACGGTGCTGTGTTCACGTCATCTCTCTGAAGAGAGCTACACCAGCTTACGACGCGGGATTTGTTGCACGGTTGTTGTTAAAGGATGGATCAACACCCAGTTTATTTGGACCTGTGTGTTCTTCCAGTCTTGTTGACCGTAACAAGGTAAATATGGATGTAGTTGTCTGTATTGTGTTTGCTCCGTGCTGGACCGTGCAGCATGTAGCGGTAGCCGTTTAGCTTACTGCCGAATGAAACTATTTGTTGGCTTACAATAGTCCATGAAGTGTTAATTATTACTGAATGTTTGTTGTTATGATGAAGAATTTAGCAATACGCTGTTGTACAAAAGCAGTGATTTGTTTTCAATATGTTCTGGCATTGGGCTTCTGACACGTAAAGGACATGACGTGGTGACGTGACGTGGTAGCGTCACGGAAAGGAGGTGCTTGGGGAAAAAGACTCGCTCAGACGATTCATATGGGAGTCGGTGGGAAAATGAGATAAAAATAAATAGATATTATAAGACATCGAAAGTGTTTTTTAACCTTGCATACATATCATCCTGTTGTTTGGGACTTCAAAAAGTGAAATTTAACCGTTCTCAACCCACCATATGGGCTCTTTAATTCTAAGAATACACATAAACATTTGGTTAATAGTTATTTATCTAATTTGCATACCATGCAATTAATAAAAAATGTTAATTAAAGTGACCGGCTTAATGCAAGCAGACCAAGACAAAACCTGTAGAATAGACAGAGTAAATCATTGGAGTGCAACATAAATTATGAGGAATCACATCAGTGAGCAGCCGCTTGGAGACTCAAGCGAACAAAGGGCAGGGGAATTTATAGAATCCTCTAAAGACCAGGAGGTGCCGGCCGCCTCCGGCTACAAGCAACACCTCATGTAATTATCTGTAGAATCACCAATTAAAAGATGGGACTGTCAAAGAGGAAAGTGTTGGCTGCAGCCTGGCTTCCGTCCTCCCTCCCCTGCTCGTGTTGTCTTTTTGGTTGTTGTGTTTTTTTCTGCTGTTTTTGCATTCACAGTAGAGCATCACAGAATGGTGCTATTTATTTCAGCAACAGCTTACTGATTTGCCTTAATTAACATGTTGTTTTGTTCGAGAGGAGGGATGATGGTGTCAGCTTCTCTTTCCCTCCCTCCTGCTTGCCCTCCCTGACAGCCATCCAAGCTGATGGAATGAGAAAACGCGAGAGAGAAAGAGAAGAAAACAATATACACAGAGACCCAGAACAGAAATGGAGGTTGCCTTCCTGATGTCTCGCATTGATGGACTCGAGGTGCAGTGAGTCAGACTTTACCTGCCTTAAAGTGACAGTTTATTAGGACTACATATGCTGGCATTTACCTCACCGTCTACCTCTTGAGGGTGGCAGGCAGGGTCACGCAGCCAAGTTTGACCAAAATGCGGGGCAATTTAAGTACGATGGCATGACGCTAGAGGACTGGCTGACTGACAGGAGAATATATCCATTGGTTGTGTGGGAGTTTGGTGTGAAAGACAGCACCGACTTCAGAACAGTCCTAAGCAGTGCCACCTCAGACCATCTTGCATCCTCTCAGCCTTAACAGTTTCCTTTGCACCCCCTTTCTTTAACACCCAACAAATGGCTGTAATCAAATAGGCGTGCATGAAAATAAACAGGTGCATGTAAAAAACGGCAAACAGTCATAGAACGGGGGCTCGTCCGGGATACATAGACGATACGGCAATAGCCAGCCGGTTAATTGGAGCCAAGTGACATTTTCAGTGTTAGGTGTTGCTTGCTTTATGTCACCACTTGTGCAGAGAGCCGCCAGGCCTGGTTGTCAAAAAAATAAATAAATAAATAAAAAACGAAGCAGTATTTCCATCTCTCCTGATCTGATCTCTCACTCATTTCAGCATCTCAATTAAGTATGACCTGCGCAGCCTTCAAAAGAGCCATCCTAATAGTAATCAATAACCAGAATCAATCGGCTCTCTGGCTCCCTTGTTACTTCCCTCGCTTCGCTTCATGTGTGGCTGCTCCTCCCTCAGGCGTTTGAAGCCACTCCAAGCACCTATCAACTTCACAGAAATGTCACAAACGCCATTAATTGACTAAAATGGATATTCAAACCATCCGAGGCTCGCCTCTTCAATCACTTTTTGATTAGAAGAGTGGTATCTAAAGATGAGAGGTTTAGAGAGAGAGAGAGAGAGAGAGAGAGAGAGAGAGAGAAAGTGAGAAAGAGAGAACGATGGACCTGCACATCCCACTCATTACTGATGTGAATTGCAGACACATTTAAGATGACTCTAGAGTACTAGGTGCTGAGATCTATTCCCAGCAATGAACAGATGGAAACACACAGTTCCATAATCAGCATAAATACCAAGGCAACAGAAAAATACAGCTGAACACTGCGAGATACACACTATGGACAAATAGATGTTGACACATGGACACCACTACAATATGTGCTAAGACTCTTCTCTTATCCTCCTTCGTTACATGTTGGAGCATGATTTTAATTAATGCAGAAATGTAAGACACCAGAAAAAACTTCTTTTTTTGTATACAGTAGCAGCACTTCCATCCCAATTGTTTAAAGAGAATAATTGTCTCTTTTCAGCAAAACTTTCAGAAACACAAATGAAAGTTGTAGCTGCTATTTTATTACACACACACACACAAAAAAATACTGTTCAAAGGTTTGGGTGAGTAAGATTGGGTTAGTGCAGAGAAATGGTGCTATTTTGTCATTTCTATTTTGTTTTCCACAAAATCAAAGGTAAATACATTATACTAATAATTATATTACATTAATTATAGTAATAATAAACCAGTTCTACCAAGTTAGTTAGAATTAGTAAGCTAAGAAAACAGAAAACAGTAATAAACATTTAATTTATAACAATATTTCCCAATATTTCAGTTTGAAATGTATTATTGAATCAAGTGAGCATACAAGATTTCTTTCAAAACATTGAAACAATCTTAGCAACCCCAAACTATGCAACAACAGTTTGCATTAAATATAATATAGTAAAATATAATAAAATAATCACATATTTATTTGTTTCCATTTTGCATTTTTCATGCAACATCGCAAAATTTCATTAAAAATACATAAAGGGAAACAAGTGAGACGCATCAGAAAAAAAAAATAATAATTCTGCCTCCAATACAGAGCATGAAAACACAATGAGTTTGAATACCAAAAAGTCATAAAGAAATTCAATAAAAGGGCAAAAAAAACTTCTATACTGAACTCCAAAGGCACACAATCACAAACTACACAAAAATCTTTGTTCTGGGACTCGGATGAAAAGCCTGATCCTCTCTGAGTCTCAGCAACTTTTTTTTTTCATCCCTTGTGTCTCAAATCCATGAAGCAGGGCAGCCTTCTTCCCAATCCCTGCATGCCCTCTGCACAGCGGCGTAAAGGGCAAAAAGCGTGTGGATAACAAACACAAACACACACACGCATCCGACATACATCAGCAAATTCATCCAGCACACATGCTGAGAGATCATTTCCCCAGACCTTCCCGGTCACCTGCAGTTTGATCCGTTCTCACTCTAAAGGGTAAAGCATGTCTTTTCCCTTCAATGGCCTGCCATAAAGGCCATCTCCAGAGCCCGTCATCCTCTCCGGAGAAATCCAGAGCCTTTACCCCACCTCAGCCCCTCACACACAGCTCCTTTCAGCCGCTGGCAGCCTGAGGAGGTAGAGATGATCCAATTAGGGGCAGGCAGACACAGGACAGGCCGCAGTGCCAGGTTCACCCCGGGCCTCATGGAGCCTAATGAGGCTTTACCTTTAACGGTGACAGCCCGGGCCCTGCACTCTGACAGAAACACTCGATTTTCTGTATGTGTATGTGTGTGTGTGTGTGTGTGTGTGTGTGTGTGTGTGTGTGTGTGCGTGTGGATGGGGGACACTGGGGTGAGGTAAAGCTTACAGTGCCACTTCATAAGCCAGTGTGTGTGTGTGTGTGTGTGTGTGTGTATGTGTTGGATAGAGAAAGGAGATGACTACAGCAGAAATACAGGAGATTGTGAAGGGAGGAAAAGTATTATTAAAAACAACATATTTTTGAAGTATTGTTATGCAACTCTGCCTATACTATGACTAGTGAGCATGACTGTCATGTTCAAAAAAAGGTGAAAAGACTATATTTTGTGTTTTCTGAGGTTCTTATGAAAGCCTGGTGTGAGGAACTGGCTAAAATGTAAGTGTGAGTAGTCACAAGTAATAATTTCTACCAAAATGAACCATAAGATTTGACTCACAGATTAAACCACGAGGCAATTACAAATTTACATAAAAATAAATTAATGAAATCAAATGAAATAAATTTGTATAAAATAAATACATTTTAACTGAATAATAATCAATCATTCATTTATTCATTTTCCTATGGCTTAGTCCCCGAATTATCCGGAATGAACCGTACAAATGATAATCTTATCTAAACATAAAAACTAACTAATAAAATGAGGATGAAAAAAACCTACATCGAACCATTCACAAATTAATTACCATAACTATTAAAATTAAATTAATAAAATAAAATAAATGAAACTAATTAATAAAAAATATTCATTGATAAAATGTAAATGAAAATTTGTAAATTAAGACGTTAAATCTAGTTCAAACTAATGGATGAACCAGCAACAATACTCAGGTAGGCTGTGGTGTTGACAAATTCTGACCCTAACATCTGAATGTCGCAGCAGAAATCGAGACTCTTTAGACCAGGCAACGTTTTCAATTTTGGTGAGCCTGTGCAAATTGTAGCCTCAGATTGCTGTTCTTAGCTAACAGGAGCGGCACCAGGTGTGGTCTTCTACTGCTGTAGGCCATTATCCTTAAGGTTGGACGTGTTGTGCATTCAGAGATGCTCTTCTGCATACCTCGGTTGTAACGAGTAGTTATTTGAGTTACTGTTGCCTTTCTATCAGCTTGAACCAGTCCGGCCATTCTCCTCTGACCTCTGGCATCAACAAAGCATTTGCGCCCACAGAACTGCCACTCAATGAATATTTTCTCTTTTTCGGAGCATTATCTGTAAACTCTAGAGATGGTTGTGTGTGAAAATCCCAGTAGATCAGCAGTTTCTGAAATACTCAAAAACTGCAGCAGATCATGTCTACATGCCTAAATGCATTTATTCAAGAGCAGTAGGAAAGGGGTACTAATAGAGGGTTGGGTCACATTTTATTTTGATGGTCTGTTTGTTGAATTTAAGTTACATTGCAACTAATTTTAATTAGATTATAAGTAGACTGTTAGGTTAGGGTTAGGGGTAGAGTTAGTGTAAGTTGACATGTACTTGCAAAGTTTCTTATAGTTAAATGTCATTTAAGAGGTCAGCAAACCATCGAAATAAAGTGTTACCGAGTGTTTTTGTTGTATTGTGATAATATTGTGTGCTATAGTTTTTGGTATGTTTGCATAATTTGTGGGATCTGTGCAAACCAAATTTCAAGGAAGGAAGGTCGAATTAAATTTAATTAAATCAACCAATCAATCAACGGGATACAAAACTGTAAAGAACCTGTTCCGAAGCTGTGAACTTGTGTCCATATCCAGATGGAGAGAGCATGATTATAGTCATATAATACGACTATATATTGCCATTGGATTTTGTCTAATGTAATAAATTGTGATATTTATGATTTATGATTTATCATCCATTTGTGTTATACTTTTATTTACAAAAATTATTAATAACATAGACAGATCACATTATTAATTGCCTTTCTGGACTGTATTGCCATTTTCTTTTACAAACTGCAAAATGAAAATAACAAATAATCAAAAAGTATTGACCAACATATGGGTGAGTAAATATCATGTTCAGTTGAACTATCACTTTGCCTAAAACATGAGACATGAGAAAAAAACATAAATCAAGCAGATGGCAAAAACATTCACTAATTAAAAATAAAACAAGTCATTAAACACATTGCTGCTGATTAGAGTTAATCATGAAAAGAAAACATATGTGATGTGACTAATTCTGTATTTGTACTGTTTTTATTCTGAGAGCTGGTTGTTTGATTTGCATATGAAGGATTATTCTATTGACATACCTGCCCATTACATTATATCAAATATAAATGGTGTGTGTTGAAAGCAATAGTGATTAAAACAGTGTTGTGTTTTCTTCATGTTATAAAATGAAATTCATTATATTAAATAAAAGATTCTGTCTGCATTTTCTAACAATTTACATAATTTATGACATACTTTGTACCTGACATTCATTTAGACAGTTTAAAGATTGTAGATTCCTAAACTACTTCAGTATGTAGCAGATTTGTGTTAGACGTACAGTATCAAAGCTTAAAGTTGAGATTGAAAAATGGCAAGTTACAGACACTAAAACAAAGCGTGTTTCTCCAGTCTCCTCACAGTGGTCTACAAATTGCTGGGCTGAAGAGGAGAAAATCTAAACAACTAGCGTACAAGTGGCTCAAACTCGCTCTTTTTGAGGCGGGAACCGGCAGACGCATCCGGACCGGATGTAACGAGTAGTTACATTTTTTGAGAGGTGCGCGTCAGCGTTGGCGAGGGCTAGGCGTCCACGTGCAGACTGCGTCGCAGCATTTGCGTGCACTTGACGCAAAAGTATAAATCTTTAGTCCCCTTATTAATCTGGGGTCACCACAGTGGAATGAACCACCAACATATACAGCATATGTTTTACACAGCAGATGCCCTTTCAGCTACAACCCATCGCTGGGAAACATCATTACACACTCATTCAGACACATATACCACGCAAGGTAGCGTAAAAAAAAAAAAAAATTTTTAAACTTGACACAGAAGAATATAAAAACATACTGCCCACTAGTTTCGGAAGTGTTATTGCAAAGCAGCACAAACAGCGCGCAGAAGTATAAATGCACGACAACATGCATTGTATGCGCCGTGGGTCACACCGATCACTTGACGTAGAAGTATAAACCAGGCTTAAGCCTTAAACCTGGTGTTTTTCTGAACACTGCCTTAAATGCACAAGTAGCTTAAACTCACTCATTTTCAAGCGGGAACCTGTGGACGTGCAACAACTTTATTCATGAGGTAAACACAAAACAAAACTTTCCACCTGGAGCTCCTTCATGGGACTCGAGAGTTGTAAGCACACGCTCCTTTGGGCTTGCACGGCTCTCACCCTCGCCCACACTCGTCAGAGCAACCAAGCTGACCAATCAGAGCATTCGCTACGCGCCGTTTCAACGTATAGTTACATTTTTGAGAAGTATGCATTAGCGACGGTGACGGCCACGACGAGGGCTATGCGAACATGCGCAGGAGTAAACCAGCCTTTAAGCCGAAAAGAAAATTAATGAATGAATTAGTAGTATTATTAGTATTACTTCTTTGAGAATTACATAGAGCAGAAACATGCCTCTGCCTCAATTCTTTCAAACTAAACAAAAATTTTATTAAGATATGCTGCTATACAAGTTTTCTGTTTGTACTTGATAGAAAGAGCTTTTTTTCCACATAAAAGAGAGATCAGTATGTCTGATGTGATTTTTCTATGCATGATTTGACTGGATGAGAATCATGGAACAAATTATTGAACTTCTCCACACAGTTTTAAAAACAAATACAGCACAAAAAAGTTAAATTACACATTTCTAAAATGGCACAGAAAAGTGCAATTCCAGAGAAAAACTCAGTAATTTCAGTATTTGTACTTCATTACTTTACACCACAGTCTGCAACATGCTGATATTAGTTTTGTATTCTCACATGTTGTAGTGGTAAGTGTAAGAATTAAAATTAGCATCATTTAAAAACCATAACAGAAAATGAGCGTGAAGCAATTATTACTTCTGTAGCTCATTGTCTGGGCACAACACACTCGCTGTGGCATTTCTCTTCATTATTGACTATGTGGCATCTGTATCCTCCATTAGTGACTGTGAGCATTGGCTAGCAGACACACAGAGAGCGAGAGGATGACAAATGCCTGCCGCACTCATTGTACCCAAACAGGTCAAGTGGAAGAAGTGGGGAGAAGATGAATTATGAACAGAACCTGCACTGGAGAGACAGAGAGAGACAGAGAACTACAGTCAGGAGAAACACTTCAAGAGACAAACGGACCTCAAGCTGGTGGAGTCAGAAATGGTAAAGTATTGTGACATCAGTACCGAGTCCACCAGGACCCAACAGCTCTCCATTTTCAATCTTTTTTTCTACCTCCAGTTAACCTTGACCATGAATGTGATCCTGTTTCTAGTTCTCTAACCCACATTTAGTATGTGATATCTCTGTCTTATCAATAATGGTCTACTTTGCAGGTGTATAATTCATGTATACTGTACATAGTAAGTACAGTAATTACAGTGCAGTGCAAACCTTTGGAACTGATTAATGATACATTATTGTTGTGGTTGTTGTTGTTATTATTACTACTTACAATATTGAAACCTCATATTGTTATATTTGATCAAATCACAGAATTTTACAGATGTGAAATGTGGCATCCCATGACATTTATGCAGCAGTCTCGAGTTAGGATGCTATTAGTACACTTTTTTACATTTTACTTGTAAAGATGATCAGTGTGCGATGTCAGGTTTGCAGTGATATCAATGAAATATTGGCCTGGTGTGTGCATGAGGGAATTTGAAATACTGCGCGTAAAATGATGATATGTTATTTAGGTTGTGTTGCTATTTGCTAAATTAAACCTTACAACTAAAAATGAAAACATAACAAAGGTTATTCAATTATTTGTCTATTATCACTTTAAAATTTATTAGCTTAAATAAATAAATAAAAAAACATGACGGTTAATGAAAAACGTGTATTAGAATTTTTACAACAATCGCTTGTAAGAAACAATGAAAAAGTCTGACGACCTTGTGCTGACTAAGGGTTTATGGGCTATTTCACAAAAAAAAATGCTTGTGTTTTATCTTTGCCGTTTTGTAATTGATTTCCAATGTAATAACTGATTTATTTATTTTCACAAAATCTGACATTTTATCTGGTGTGCATCTGAAATACTGTCCATACCACATGTAATGTCCGATTTTATTAAATTAAATAAGTCAGTTATTGTGTAAATTAAAATTTTATTTATTAAAAGTCAGTAAATAAATCTGTTAATTTTATTTATTCATTTTCTTTTTGGCATAGTCCCTTTATTATTCCGAGGTCGCCACAGCGTAATGAACCGCCAACTTATCCAGCATATGCTTTACACAGCCATCCATACACACTCATTCACACACATACACTATGGACAATTTAGCCAACCCAATTCACCTGTACCGCATGTTTTTGGACTGTGGGGGAAACCGGAGCACCCAGAGGAAACCCACACGACCACGGGGAGATCAAACTCTACACAGAAATGCCAACTGACCTAGCTGAGGCTCGAACCAGCGACCCTCTTGCAGTGAGGTGATCGTGCTACCCACTACACCACCGTGGCGCCCAGTATGATATTATCTAGTGGCTAAATCAAACTTTCTTTATGTACTATATATGAGCAAGCATGGGGCAGCCTAATATAACTTAAAGGAAATTAAAGGGCCGCTATTATGGATTTTTGAAAATGAGCTTGCATGCAGTGTATAACACAGCTCTAAGTGAAGTGAAATGTCCAGCTAAGGTTTAAATCGGAAAGTGCACAGTGTTTAAAACTACTGATTCATCTATAAAAGAGTCGACTCATAGTTCCTCAAATGAATCGCCGTGCTTACGAGTCTTTAGCCATTTCGGCATGACGTGAACACAAAACATAAGCCCCGCCCATTTGTGCACACTCAGCCCAGGGTGGTTCGAAACCCCCAACCTCCCCCACAAACAATACCAGAGAGCAAAGTTTGCCAGATTGGGCGGTTTTGAATTTGATGTGCAGGTAAAAACCTTTTGGATAGGGTTTGGACTGGAATCAGTCAGCTACATCTGGCAACACAGAGAAGAGCACTGTGCTCAGCTGGATATTGGAAGTGTGCAGATGAACCAGAGATGAGACTGTGAAGAGACAGTGGTTGAGGTTTATTTCTGCAGAAATGCCTCAGCATTATAGTCCAGCCTTGTGCTGTGTTCCCTCTAAGGAGTGCTTCTGAAATCTACAGGCTTACAACAGAGGATTCGTCGACCATTTGTTAAAGGAAGGATCAGAAAAGATGTATGCAGGGGTCGACTGGCCATAGGGAGGCCAGTTCCCAGGACATTTCCCGGTGGCCTGACAGTGAATCTGGCCTGTTATCCAACAAGTGTTGAGTAAGTGCGATTAAAACGGTTGCCTCATTGTTTTCTCTAGCTTGTAAATGATGCATTTAATTGTGTTTTGTAATTTTTAACCGCTTGTAGTGTATCTGGTTAACTTGTATTCTCATATCGCGTCTAAAAGCATGTTGTAAACGCGACCCGTGCCGCTTTGTTTACGGATTAAAATGCGTTTGTGAGCTTGCTTTTCACTGCTGTTTGTCGTTGCTATGGCTACATCAGCTCTCCTACACACATGCGCCGGTCCTGTTTCATAATGGTTCAGCTTTTGCCGCTGTGTGCATTAATACTGAATGTGTGTCGCTGTTTTTTTACTTCTGGTTAAGAATAGAGTGATATGCTGGGAGACCGGGGGGTTAGTTTCGGGGGTGAGGTGTCTGAAATACGGGCGACACCTGATAAAAACGAGTGTTGGCAAATATGCTCACGCACACACTATGACTACTTCAATATTGATAAGCCATGGTGGGCATTCTCTCGCGCTGAATGATGTCAACCAATCACAACAGACTGGGTCATCGGTCCAATTAGCGCAGTTAGCATCGCGCTGACGAGAGGTTTTGGAACAAATGAATCGCTGAACAATTCATATAGGAGTCGCTGGGATAATGAGGTAAAAACAAATGCATATTCTAAGACAATGAAAGTGTTTTTTGACCATGCATGCATATTAGCCTGCTGTTGGAGACCCCCAAAACCAAAATATGACCCTTTTTAATGTATAATAGAAGCTCTTTAATTTACAGTTATATCCTCTATCCAAGAACCAGAACTGGCGAGGATGTGTCGGTGAGCAGATGTGATCAATCCAAATGAGACCTAATTACAAGCTATAAGGTGATCAGCTTGAACAAGAGGAATCAAAATTTAAATGATTATGAATTGGAATCAGATTAAATTCTGAGTTGGAAATTAATTAAAATTAATTTTAACAAATAAAAATATTTCTTTTCACACGTGCTAAAAAGGCTTGCACGCATTTAACCTTCACCCATACCGTTAGTTCTGTCATTGGACTAATAGATGGACCATTAAAGTATCCTACTTTTGAACATTTATTTATTTAAGTTTTAATGCCATATCAGCAACATTGGCTATATTCATGGCAAAACATATACTAAATATACAACACATAATCATATAAATAAATAAAAAAACATACACAAGAACATACAAATAGCAACAATACTGAAAAGAGTCATACACAATATTTTAGTTTAAGTATAAACGTTCTAAAATTTCGCAGAAGGAACCTTTTCAAACATTTCATTTAAATTATATCCCGAATAAAAAATGTTCTCTAAAAACATTTAAAAATACACATTCTATTAAAATATGTTTTATCGTCAAAATATTCTTACACAAATCACAAATAGGTTTTCCTTCCCTTTCATAAAATATGCGTGCTTAAGTCTTGAGTGTCTGATTCTACTTCTCGTATATACAACCAGGTCATGTCTACTTCAAAATTGTAATTATTTCTTTCATTTACAAATGGATTCACTTCATTCATTTTGGTATTTTTTACATTCCTCCCATTCCGTTTGCCATTTCTAATTAATATACAGATTTAAAACAGGTTTCACATCAGACACAGGAATTTTACATTCTGTTATTTCCAACTGTAGGGCTTCCTTAGCTGCTTTATCTGCATGTTGGTTTCCAATGAATTCCATATGACCATAGTATGCAACAGAAAGTAATATCAAAGTCTTTTTCCTTTAACCTCCTAGGGCTTGAGTGTCCACGTGGGCAGCACATTTTAGCTCTTAAGTGGCTATTTAGAATACTTTGAATGTTTTATATTTTGTAAAGACATACAGTGTCATCCTGCAACTGTTTTGCAGCATATGAAATGTCCCAAACACTATTTTAACTGTTCAAAATGGGAAAAAAATATAGTTTTTACTCTCTGATAGTCAAAGCAAGTTAAAAAAAAATTCTATGTTAAATAAGCATTTTTTTAAAAGTCAGGAAAAAGTGTTTTATGTAAATTCGGACCACAAGTCCACATATATGGACCTGCTTTTTCTCTAAAAGTACATTTTTATTCTAATTACATTCCAATAAGCACAAATAGCAAAGAGAAATAATAAAAAGTGCATGTAAAAAAAACACCTTCGGTCTTAAGAGGTTAAAAGGACTTTTGATCGTGAATAACACAAATATGTTTGTAACTTTTTTTGTTTTACCATTGACCATTTTCAAATCAAGTCAGCAATTAATATTGTGGTCTTATAACAGCTGCTTGAAACACACAGAGCTTTGTGAACAAACACGCATTATTCTTTAAATTCGAAAACAAATAAATAAATTCAGTTCAAAATGACAACACCAGAGACTTTTGAAAGGTATATATTACATTATTATTATTTTCCTTCCTAAATTGTCACTCAAACTAATGGTCTCAGGCGTCTGGACACACATCTTTCTTTCCCAAACATGCAAAAACAAGTCCAACTTTTCCTGCAAATCTATCCATGAAATCGGTGGGTGACATTTCTAGACTAATCAAAGTGTCCCTGACACACAATGTCAGCCCAAACACACGCACCAGACAAATGCTGGACATCCTTCCTGCATGACAGAGTGTCAACACAACAGTTTTACCACACAGCCCATGTGAAGACCAACAAATAAACAACCACTTTCACTTACAAGATGGGGAGAGGTCAGTCAAACTTAAACCCTGAATGTGTTTGACTTCTTTAAATAAACCTACCATGATGGACAGAGACTATGAGAGAGCGAGCAAGGGAGCCAACAACTTGCATGTAGTCATTTTCTATACTAAGAGACAGGTCTCATGGATAAACCCCTCAGACAGTCTGTGTGTGTGTGATTTTTAAAAAGACAGATGAGCAAACAGCGTACAGAGCCACACATTCTGCCTCCTTCCACTCTCTCTCTCTCCTCCACACGGTCTCATTTCTTTCATGGCCTGCTAATCAGGCTCCTGTCAGGGCAAAAACATCCAGTGTGACAGCTATCAGCAGCTACCTGTCTCCCCACACCTCCGCTCATTTACACAGGCACGCCGGGCCGCTCGCTCTCATTGTTTGTTTGATTCATAAGCCTGGGCTTGTTGCAAATCCCCGCGTATTGGGAGAGGTGACAGGAATCGTTTGATGGTAATGCCGGTGGCATTTGGGAGTGTGGACTGTACGACAGGCATAAGGAGTGATCTGGCATTAAAAGATAATGCTGCCGCGACCCGAGCAGCCATCAACGCCTCAACATTTAGAGCTGAAAAATAAAGCTGCCGATGGCCGCGCTTCACCTCTGACCCCAGCTGAGTGATCATTATTTATCTAGTTTAGAGAGGCATTGACCGGGTCTGTTCAGTGCAGTAAGACCAAGACAATAAAGAGTTAAATAGGGCTTACTTACAGTAAAATTAACATTAATCAAGTGCCTTTTTCAGCTACAGCAAAAAACACAAAATTTAGTTTGTAAATTGAATGTACATTAGCCATATAATATCTTAATTTGAAGAACTTATTGATAACTTGTTCATAAATCTTGACATTGGAGTTGGCATGGTCAAGATGCATGTAGCACCAAGGCAATATTTTGAAATTTGTACATTGAATGATGAAGAAAAAACAGCTCATAACATTTCACCCACATCAATTTAACAATGCTGTTGTTTATTCTGTTAACTACACTAAATGTGCTGGGCTGTTTTAACCCCATGCTGGGAAAAATACAGACAAACCCAAGAGTTGGGTACATGTCATTTTAAAAAAATTACCCTAAAGTTGGTTTACTCATATTTAACTAAATGTTGACTTAAAATGATCCAGCCCACACGATCTCACTGCAATTTCTAAATATTTGATTTAGTGGCTAATTTGTATAAATTTGTATGATCTCATTCGCAGAATTAACCATGATTTGCTCAGTCCTCAATGACTGTTGGAACTGTTTGGCTTTTTAAAATGACACATCTATAATTAAAAAATGATAAAATAATGCAACTGAACTCGTTCAAATTCGTATGAATTAGCCACTAAACTGACAAAACGTAAAATAGTTACATTTCATTGTGAGATCAGGCTGGATCAAGCATCTTTTAGAGTTTTATACAATTAAATTATATAAACATTTGTTTATGAATGTTAAATAATATTGAATATATATACTGCATAAAAATTGAAATCTTGACCAACTAAAATGGGGATGTTGTTTCGCAATCAAGTACTAATGCAAATTTAAGTACTAAAATAAAATCTAGGCAGCGAGGTGCTGCAGTGGGTAGTGCTGTTGCCTCACAGCAAGAAGGTCGCTGGTTTGAGCCTCAACTGGGTCAGTTGGCATTTCTGTGTGGAGTTTGCATGTTCTCCCTGTGTTCACGCGAGTTTCCTCCAGGTGCTCCGGTTTCCTCCACAGTCCAAAGACATGCACTATAGATGAATTGGTTAAGCTAAATAGTCTGTAGTATATGTAGGTGAATGAGAGTGTATCGGTTTTTCCTAGTACTGGGTTGCAGCTGGAAGGGCATCCGCTGCGTAAATAGTAGGTTAACATATGCTGGATAAATAGTAGGTTCATTCCGCTGGCAACCCCTAATAAGGGACTATTAATAATAATAAAGGGACTAAGCCAAAAAGTGCAAAAAATGAATGAATGAATGAAAATAAAATCTATTATTAAGTACTAAAAACAGTACAGTATATCTATGTATACAGCGCACAATATAATTGAATGTGTGTGTGTGTGTGTGTGTGTGTGTGTGTGTGTGTGTGTGTGTG
>CAIGQQ010004433.1:4516959-4566108 GCA_903798035.1 Danio albolineatus | reverse complement strand
CTATATTAATGACAATGCTTTATTGTCCGAATTTGCTTTATTTTACTTAAGCTTATTTATTAGACTTATATAATAAATCATTGTCTTATTTTGTTGTCTTGTTTGTTTTTGTTTTTTTAATCACTTAATATACTAAAACAACACAATGTCTAAACGTAAGTAGTAATATAGTAACAAATATAGTATATATAATGAACAACTCTGCTCTCAAAGATTCACTGAGGTCTCATAGTAAGTTTTTGTGTCATGTTTTACAGCACCTCCTCTGCAGTTTGTGGATCCATCAGACCGGCTGGAAGTGCGAGTCGGAGAAACGGCCCGTCTGGAGTGTTCCTTCAAAGGCAGCTCTCCTGTAGCATCTTGCTGGCTCTTTAACAAAAAAGAGGTACATAGTTTAACACAACACAGCACAATTGAAACGTACGATTCGTTCTGCTAGTTGTATGCTTAATATTTTGTCTTTTTGAAGGTGGAGGAAAGCTCCAGGTTTCAGATCGAGTCCTGTGACGAAAACAGCTCTCTGGTCATTTCTGAAGCTCTTCCTGAAGACTCTGGGCGTTACACGATATTCGTACGAGATCGCAAAAGTTCAGCCCAACACACAGTGACACTGGATGTCATTGGTAAGTCAAGATCCTAACAATTTGTTACTCTAAAACACACTATAGTAATACTAAAGTTAAAAAAACAACACTCAATGTAAGGGGGACACGGTGGCTCAGTGGTGAGCACTGTCGCCTCACAGCAAGAAGGTTGCTGGTTTGAGTCCCAGCTGGGTCAGTTGGCATTTCTGTGTGGAGTTTGCATGTTCTCTCCGTGTTGGCGTGGGTTTCCTCCGGGTGCTCCGGTTTCCCTCACAGTCCAAAGACATCCGCTACAGGTGAATTGGGTAAACTAAATTGACCACAGTGTATGTGTGTGAATGAGAGTGTATGGATGTTTCCCAGTATTGGGTTGTAGCTGGAAGGGCATACGCTGTGTAAAAAATACGCTGAATAAGTGAGCGGTTCATTCCGCTGTGGCGACCCCTAATAAATAAAGAGACTAAGTCGAAGAAAAAGGAATATACAAACACTCAGTATGGAAACATGAGTCCTTCCTCTTTAATAAAAGTGCCAATCGCGAACTGGTAAAGTCATCGCATCAGTCAAGCTGCTATTATAAACTTCAGCTGAGAGGAAGGTAATAAAAATAAGATAATAAACATGACATGATGACAGATAATAAAGTTATTAACCATTAAAATCAATAATTGCATTTTAATTTGTTTAACAACCTAATGACTGGAGCCTTTATGTGTGTTTTGTCCAGAAATACATGACATTTATGTTTTTTTATCTCAATACTAAATTGTTTCACCTTCTCAGGGTATATTCAGGAACCATAGAGTGTTTTCAATACCATTTAAGACCTTTTTCCATACACATTTAAAACCACTTTAGCCATTTTACCTTTCAACCAGTTTTGGTGACATTTTTAACTTATACTTACTAAATACTGATTGTATGAAACTGATAGAAAAATAAAACATTATTCATATACTAAATAGAAATGCTAATCTAGCAGATGGTGCCTATAGAACAGCAGGAATAAGTGTTGCCATGGTTACTGCAGTAAACAAAGCAGCATGATGCCAAATCTAGCAAAATTGTATCGACTTCATAAACTACACAGCATCCCCACATTCACAGATTAAATTAAGGCAAACTTTAGAACATAATATAATATGTAAAACAGCATTTAAAACTTTCTAATTTTTTAAGAACGTTAAATCTATCTAACTATGCCCATCGCTGGAATCAGCTTCCAGAAATGATCAGATGTGCTCCAACATTAGGCACATTCAAATTAAGACTTAAAACACATCTGTTTAGCTGTGCCTTTACTGAATGAGCACTGTGCTACGTCTGACAGATCGCACTATTGTGTCTTTCTTTTCTTTTTCATTCTTTTATAACCTGTTTAACACATTTTAATCTGTTTATATCTGTTTTTAATCTTTTTATTATTTTCTTATACTTGTCTTTAAATTCTTGTTTATGTAAAACATTTTGAATTGCCACTGTGTATGAAATGTGCTATATAAATAAACTTGTCTTGCCTAAATTGATTTATCAACTTAAGGCACACTGTGTTGTGATAAACACTCATTTAACATTATTAGAATCTTCAAATCATTTTCTATTTGTGTAACTGCTTGCTGAGAACTTTTGTGTGTGTTTTCTCCAGACCTGCCTGAGCCGCCTGCTTCTGGTCCAGTTGCGCGTGTTCTGTCCCCTCACTCTCTGGTTCTATCTTGGTCTGGACCGTCGTATGATGGCGGCAGCGCAGTGACAGGATACGTGGTGGAGGTCTGTGAAAAAGGGACTGAGCAGTGGAAAGAGCTCAAAGCGCAGTGTAAGAGCACATCTCTCAGGGTGACCTCTGGCCTCCAGCCTCAGGGTCAATACTGCTTCCGCATCAGAGCCTGTAACACCGTGGGGGTCAGCGAACCCAGTCAAGAGTCCCAGACAATCACGATGGACAACCCAGGTGAGGCACTTTTATAATTTTCCTGAAATTATAGAAATGTTCTGATGAGAACTTCAGTATTCCCATAGTACTAAATATGCACTTAGAAGAAAAGCATACACTAAAAATGGCCATGATTTCAACGGTAAAAAACTAAAAATGCTACAGTAAAAATCCATAACGTGGTTAACAGTATATGGCTAATAACCATAAACTGACTTTCCCAGAATTACCATACTGGTGTTTAGTAGCTGTGTGAATGACACTGAGCACCGTCTATACACTGATACACTCTTCTGCTTGTGGGAAAAGTTGTTTGTAATGAGCATTGGTTCACTATGTAACTTACATCACCACCTGAATATGGCTGTATTAACGTGTCTATCTGTGTAATAAAAGATGTGTTGAGGTCGTAAATTCAAAATACAGACATATTACCTCTAGAATGAATGAAATGCAGTAATTTACTTTTTAAAAGTTTACTTTAAAAAAATGAGAAATTACTTTTACGGTTTGTACCATATTTTTAACCGTGAAATACTATTGACCACAGCTGCTGCTTTTTTACCGTAAAGTTTACGTATTTATTTTTTTCAGTGTACTAAAACACAAAATACACCAAAGAATGATAATGTATTACATATACAGTCAAAACCCTATTGAATTGTTGGCGCCAGTAGTGTGGTGTAGTGGTTAGATTCCACTACTTTTCTGAGTTTGATTCCGCCTCACAGTCCTATGCCGATCCTTCCCCTCTCTCTGCTTTCCATGCTTTCCAATCGATTCACTCTAATGTCCTATCTAATAAAGGTGAAAAAATAATAAATAATTTTTAAAAAAATATTGAATTTTATGGTTCTCCATTTCAGGAAATACAAAACTATCTGGTTCTTGGTAGATCTTAAAATTCGCAAGATAAAGCATCAGATGAATTTACACTGTGTCGTTATTAATTTAGCAAAAATAAAGCTTAGATAGGAGAGCCTAAAGTATCAATCCTAGGTCACCCAATGATTCAGACGCATGTATTTTTAGCAATAATTATCAAGAGTAATCATTTTCTGTAGGACCTTTACAATCTTACAGATCATTCAAGACAACATTTGATCTGGACTTTGACTTGCCAATTTCAAGACCTTGTTTTTTCTGATGTGCTTCAGATAAATTTTGGCTAAGCTTTAGCCTGGGACCGGCATTATGCTCACACACATGAAGGCTCCAGACCAACAAACTGCTAAAATTTCTTCTGATGATCATTTGATTTGCAGTACATGACTTTTTTTGTTAATGCTATATGTTTTTATTCACCGGAGGGTTCACTTTTTTAATTTTAATAAAAAATATCATATCTTTGCTCAATCAGAGCTAAAATCTAATTTTTTTGTGTGTCCGGATTAAAAAAAAAAAAAAAAAAAGGAATTTCACAGGGTGTCAACTTATTTCCATGAATGTACACATATATGTTGCTACAAGTTCATGACAAGTATGTTATAGTTCTCTTAAAATTACATAGAAGGAAAGATTTTTGGTACAAAGGTAAACCTATTCCAATTAAACACATTTTTTGTACACATATATCTTTCTGTCCTCTGCCTGAAGGCACTATCTTACTGTAAATTACATACATGGTGTGTGGGTGCGTCCTGTCACTCATGACACTCTTTAACATTTTGATTTCCTCATAACTTCTTTACACAGTTATCTTTGTATCGGTCAAAAATTTAGCTTGCAAATATTTTAGGCTCTTAGTAATTTTGGTAAACCAACATAATAAGCAACTGCTCAAAGTAATCTCAATAAAGGTGTAGTAAAAGTACTATGACGTACTAACAGCTTACATAAGACCCTCTTTTTGCTGTTAAAAAAACTACTGAGGTTTTAATAAAGGTAAGGGATTACACTAAATTTATGAGAGTATTTTAATCAATCATTTACTATTGGCCTGGTATGCTGAACAGGCATAATATGCAAACAGTTTTCATGTCAACATGCCTGTTTTGACAACATCTTTTCTGAATTAAAAAAGGGGGTTTCAGTTTTCAGTACATCTTTATTATGTAAATGTTTCCTAAGAGAGCGCAGTGACAGATATATGTGTTTATTAATAATAATTCCTGAAATATTTGATAAAATATAAAAAAAACTGTCAAATTTCTTGCTGACTTTAACATATATTTGATGTTGGATAATTTGCTCTTTAAGAGTATTTAAAAGCAGCACTCAATTTGCTCATAATTTTCCCACAATTTGTGGGAACATGGTTCAGTAACCAGATTGTAAACAGGAAGAATGTGTTTAAAGTCATTACTGAAAGGCATGTGATCAAAGAGAGTTAAGCTTTGAGTTGAAGCCCCACGGTGAATGAAATTATGTCGTCTTTTCAACAGGAGATTCCTATGAAGAGAAGCCAGTGGAGTATGTGAATGTGACCATCGACACCCAGCATAAACTCACTGACCACTATAATGTCTTGGAGAAGCTAGGAGTGTAAGTATGCTCAACAAACAAACACACACGTTTAACTGGCTCTCATTCAAAGGATCTGTCAAGTGTAATAAAGCTTCTGAGTGTGGTCGTGTTCCAACAGGCAAACCTGCATCAGATTCTGATCCTGATTCCTAGAAAAATGCTAAATTATCATGTTTGCACAAAGACAGTGACTTAAAATGAAGAATGAGTGAAGTTGGGGTTAGGGTTGCCACATTTTCCCTGGAAATGCTGTCATCTTTCCTAACCTGTACGTGCAGGTGGTGTAAAATAATGAGTGACTGGAGGCAAAACAGAAAGTACACTTAAAGAGACAGTTCACCCAAAATTAAAGTTCTAGACTTGCTTGAGTTTTTCTGTTAAGCAAGCTTGTTTGAAAAAGCAAAAATAATTGTCAAAAATAATTGTCTAAATGTATTCAGTGCACAAGAAGTGCATAACAAAATATTTCACAGTGAAATAACATAGTATTCAGTTTAATAAATAAAACTGTAGTAAAACTGTCTTTAAAACAGACAACATAAAATAAATTAAGATTAGCTAAACTCAACCCTAGTTAAAAACATCCTGTACACAGTAGCACTAACTGCTTGATAAACAAAACTGTAATAAATTGTCTTAAAAACAGACAACATGAAAAAATAAAGATTAACTAAACTTAATTCCAGCCATAATAATAAATAAATACTAACATAAATCAAAAGCACCTATTTGGTTCTCCCGCTTAACTTCGTCGTGTGTGGAGTGAGCTATGATTGGTTAACATCTTTCTCCCGCTCAGCTTAGCTGTAACTGCCCCGTGTGCTGCATCAGCTCTGATTGGTTAACATATTAAAAATCATGCGCGTAAGAACTTGAACAAAATTCTAAATAAATTGATAGATAAAATTGTAGCCTTAGGTGATTTAGAAATCACATTTGGTGGGGTGGGGGGGACTGTGATTAATTGCACAGCCCTGATATATATTTGAAGAACTTTGGAAAACAGCAGTCATTGACTTGTATAGTATTTTGTGTTCCTGCTATGGATGTTAAAACTCACTGTTAAAAAACTGACTCTAATTAAAATTGTAAGTCGTATTGCTGCACAGCAATGAGTTGACTCAACTTTGAACCCAAGTTCTGCACTTGACTCACTTTGAGTCAACTCATAAAGCTCTGCAGTAAGTCGCTTTACAATTTTAAATAAAGTTAACTTTTTACAGTGTTGTTTTTTGTTCAGAAACTCCACTTGAGGGTGAGTAAATAGTGAGAAAGTTCTAATTTTTAGTGAACTATCCTTTCAGAAACCAGAGAAACACAGAGTTGGGATATTGAGATATAATGATGTATGAAATGATGGGTTTAGGAGCAGAATTTAATGCTTAATTTCTTGACTGTCTCCTAGAGGGAAGTTTGGCCAGGTGTTTCGGTTGACCCATAAGGTGACGGGTCGCGAATGTGCTGGAAAGTTCTACAAGAGTCGTCGGGCAAAGGACAGAGAGGCTGCGAGAAAAGAAATAGAGCTGATGAACTTCTTACACCATTCTAAACTGGTGCAGTGTCTCGCTGCATATGACAACAAAGCCGAGATGGTCATGGTGATGGAGTAGTGAGTATCTCACATGTGACCATTTTTGATAATGTGCAGAATTGAAAAATGCCAGACGGTTCGTGAGCTTCAAAAAGTTGATCACTGCAATATTTTTGGAGAGCAATGCTTAACATTTACAATTAGGGTTGGATGATATGGTCAAAAAATGAACTATAAAATGGCAAACTATTCTTAGCATTTGTTATTTGTAATTAAGTTTAAATTTATCAAACCAGCAACCTTCTTGCTGAGAGGCAACAATGCTAACCACTGAGCCACCGTGTTGCCCTTATATTGTAATTATTTGTAAATATTTTATTGGCAAGCCCTATGTACAATAATATAAAAGCATGCACTGAATGATGAAGCCAGAACATCCATATAAATTAAAGGAACATGCCATCTTTTTCTCGAAAGTAGGATAATTTAGTGCCGTTGAGATAAACAGATTACTGTTTTTACTCTATTCAGCCAATTTCCGGGTCTTGGGAGCACTTTTAGCTTAGCTAAGCATAAATCATTGAATCGTATTAGACCATTAGCATCTATGAGCCTATTTTAAAAAATGTGATGTTCCTTTAAGATACAAAAGCAAAACAAATAATAATAATAATAATAGCCTTGTACCCGTTTTTTGTTTATTTATATTTAAATTATATAACATTTCAAATGAATTATTTGATTGATTCATTTAATAAATCACTCATTTAGACCAGGATTTGTTATTAAGGTCACCCAAAAATGAATATGTACTCATTTACTGACCCTCAAATGTTTCCATACCTTTATGAATTTCTTTTTCCTACTGACCACAAAACTGATATTTTGAAGAATGTTCGAAACCAGTAACCACTGACATTCATAGAAAGAAAAATACATCAAAGTGAATGGTTTCCAACAATGTTTTTTTCTTCTCCTGAAAATCCAAGAAAAAAATCCAATTTGTGAAAAGATTTGTAAAAAAAAAAAAGATGAATAAATGATGAAAACGTTCAGCAACATGAAATTCAATTTTTGTCATCAATAATTAAAATATAGTTTTTCAGTCAATTTTGCATGCTATTTGGTCCCTAACAGAGGTGAATGTGTGTCTGTGCAGTGTTGCTGGTGGTGAGCTATTTGAGCGGATTGTCGATGACAGTTTTGAGCACACAGAGGTGTCCAGTGTGGGCTACATGCGTCAGATTCTGGAGGGCATTCAGTACATGCACCAGCAAAACATCCTCCATCTAGACCTCAAACCTGAGAACATCGTCTGTGTGGACAGAACCGGGATTCAGATCAAAATCATTGACTTCGGACTCGCTAGCAAACTAGGTACGGCTGTATAGAGGGTAGTGTCAACACAGCAACAAATGTTATAAAGTAAAAAATCTTTTATAATATGCATATATAAAAAATAACATTGTAAACCATAAAGAAATACAATACAATAATGTACATTAGCATAAAATGATGTTTTGTTTTGTTTAAGGGACACAAACAACAGTAATCCTGGATGGTGTTTTCCATCTAAATAAAATACATGCAAATATTTCTTAATCTTTTACTTTTTTATAACCATGAGATATTGCAAAAATACTTATGGTATTATCATAGACAAAACATTTTAAACGGATCTCTCAATAATATGTAAGCAGAATTAAATTACAGTTAATTAAAACTATATCTTTTGAAGTTAATTTTGTTATTTGTTAATTGAAATCACTTAAATATTAGCTGAAAATGTCACATAAATAAATACATATTCGATTTAAGGGTGGATATAAGGTTAAGAGTGGACTGTAACAAATCTAATTAAATTAAAATATAATGAAAACTTAAAAAAATTTCAATATAAAATTGTCATTATAAATATAAATGTAGAGTATTTAGACATTAGTAAAGCAAAACTAAATGACTACAAATTTAAATAGAACAAAAATGTCAAATAAAAATCTAAAAATCATTTATATCAAAATGTTAATTGTATCAAAAACACCATATGTATTAAAATATTTAAGAAAAACTAAGAATATTGTTATGTGTTATTATAATATTGCAGCATTAATGTGTTGTTATAATTATTATAATAGCCTACTGTTTTTTACATTGTAAATTATATAGCAGTATAAATACCCCTGAATGTGTGTTGTGTACCTCAGATCCTAACACGCCTCTGAAGGTGATGCAGGGCACTCCAGAATTTGTGGCTCCGGAGGTCATCAACTTTGAGACCGTCACTCTGACCGCTGACATGTGGAGCGTCGGCGTCATCTGCTACATCCTGTGAGCACAATAAAACTCAATTAATATCAGTCAGGCGCCTGCTGCCCTCTAGTGCCGAATAACACCATGACATTTGGTTTTGTCCTGTCCTGTCCGGTAGGTTGAGCGGCGAGTCTCCGTTTCAGGGCGAGAGCGACACGGAGACTCTGGCTCTGGTGACCGCGGCGCAGTGGGAGTTTGATGAGGAGAGTTTTGAGGAGATCACCGATATGGCAAAGGGCTTCATCAGCTCCCTGCTCAATAAAGATCCCAGGTGAGTTACTTCATTTTGCTTACATACAAACCGAAGTCAAACGCGTCCGGACAGGTTGCTGACTCCGGGTTGACCCTTCTGACAGGCGCAGGATGTCTTGTGAAGAGGCTCTGGCTCATGCCTGGTTGGGTTTTTCGTGCGTGGACAACAGCAGCACCAAAAACCTCTCTAAAGACAAGATGAAGAAGTTCCTGACCAGGCAGAAGTGGAAGGTAAACTAAACACCTGTAATTTGACCGTTTCTTTGCCAAAGAGAAGAGAAACATACCCGCCAACGACGGGTTTTTAACTTTATCGTGTTTAAAGCGTGCATAATATATAGTTAACTTATGTTAAAGAGTGTTCACGTACACATGCCCACATTTAGTTTTATAGCATAAAAGAATCGTGTGCTGTTTAAAATGTGTAAATATATTAAATATTCATTCATTCATTCATTTTCGGTTTAGTCCCTTTATTAATCTGGGATTGCCACAGCGGAATGAACCGCCAACTTATCCAGCATATGTTTTGTACTGCGGATGCCCTTACAGCTGCAACCCATCCCTGGGAAACATCCATACACACTCATACACTAAGGACAATTTAGTCTACCCAGCTCACCTGTACCACTTGTGGGGGAAACTGGAGCACCTGGAGGAAACAAACGCAAACACGGGGAGAACATGCAAACTCCACACAGAAATGCCAACTGACCCAGCTGAGGCTCGAACCAGCGACCTTCTTGCTGTGAGGCGAACGTGCTACACACTGCGCCACCGTGATGCCCTATATTAAATATATCAGCCTGAATTTTTGCCAAACCAAAGAAACAAAACGAGATGATTCGATTGAATCTCCAATCAACGTTGACTTTGTGCGCATGAAATTGATGTGTAACGAAAAGTAGTTTTATAAAAATGTCCGCATATTTGTAATATTTAAAACATATTTAAATGTCGCTAATATTAAAATAATCTATATATATATAGATACTTTTTTGGGGGGGGGGCATGTATCAAATGATAAAACAAGATTTTAAGAAATACGATTTCCATAATCGACTTATACGATTCTTATGTAATTCGACTTAAATGATTCTCTCGCAATCGTCTTTGGATTGTATGTTTTGTTCTCTAAGCATTTATAAACTATTTTACTGAGAAATTTTGGGGGCCTCAATACAGAATAACATCTGCCATTTCTGCACATTTAATATTCGCAGTCTGCTGTTGTACCATTATATTACACTTTTTAAATTTTGTGTTCTCTCCATATAAATATGTCAGTTAATGCACATTTCTCTCTATTTAAATATCTTTTAATCAGCAATCGAATTATTCTTAAATATACCCTATTATAAGAATTTGTGGTACATAAACTATTGTAAAACTATTTATTTTAGTGTCATTTCCCGTCAAAATATTTGCATTGAATCACAAAACTAATGGACGACGACTGAAACAGATCACTAGAGAGCCCAAAAGTCGTTCTGACCGATTTGTGTATAATCAAACAATTCATGACTCAAACTCAACTGCACTGTTTTTGTTTCTCTTCTCTCATCACTGTTTTCTATCTCCATTTTTAGAAAACAGGAAAAGCCTTACTGGCTCTAAAGAGGATGGCCCTCTTGTCTAAACCAGAAGCTTCTGCAAGCACGAGCCCTGTCCACGGTGAGAAAGAAATCAAACACAAAAGAAAGTCAATGTGCTTCAGAATCTACTATAAAATATAACACACCGCAGAATGTCCCCAAAATCAATTGTGACATCTGACAGCTGTGACTCGACTCACTGAAGATGTCAGTGCCCTTTTTCATGTAGCGATGGATGTTTTTACAGTTCAATAATACATCTGTCTTGCTCTGGTGTTACAGAGACAGAACAGGCACTGCAGTCTCTGGAGCTGAAGCTTCAGTGTAAACCTGAGTTCAGTAAGACTCCTTCTGACCTGAGCGTCCCGCAGGGCTCCTGCGTCCATCTCTCCTGCTTCATCACAGGTTAGGACACCCCGACGGGCATCACTGACCTTCTGCATGAACAGCACACACTCAAAATATGACATTTGATGTTTGTTCAAACTACTTATTTAACCCTTGTGTGCTATTGGGGATGTTTTTATTCACTTGTTTTGGCCACAAATTTCTCTATGTTTCAGCAAATAGAATACATTTTGGTGACAAATAATTTTTTATGCATATTTTGGAAAAAAATTCATCAATACACTCTAAATACACATTAGTACACTCTACTCTTTGGTTATGTTTGTGGCTGTTTTTGCCCCGTTGACTTCCATTATGTCATTTTTTGATTGCAAAGCCATGACACCAGATAATCATGCACTCTTGATTGTTGCTGGTTTTTCCTGTTGGGAAAAGGTCAATGTTTTTATTTTTATTGTTGATCATCAGTTGCTGTGCCAAAAAAGCTTAGTTTCTTAGCCTTACATATCGAGTACACTTATCTTAATATGTCTGAGAAAATCTAAATAAGCGGCTCAGCTCTTGAAATATAGTAAACATAGTAAGGGTATTTATGCACACACAATATAATCTGCTGTATCCATATAAAAGCCAGAAACTTTTTTAGCACATTCCTATCTAATAATAATAATAATAATAATAATAATCCACCAACAGTTAAGAGTGCGTGATTATATGCTGTCATGGCTTTGCAACCAACAGATGTCATCATAATGGAAGTCAAGGGGGCAAAAACAGCCACAAACAGCAAAGGATAGTACACTTAAACAGTACACAAGGGTTAAAATTAGCTGAAACAGAACCTAAACTTTTAAAAACGAATAAGTTAACATAATTCCTTCATGTAGCCCCAACTCAAATTGATTGTGTAAAAGCAGTGCATGAAATTGCAGCTATTTTTGCCTGTGTTTCAGGTTACCCTGACCCTGAAGTGGTGTGGTTGAGGGACGGTGAGCTGCTGGAGCTGCAGGGCAGCTGTGTGACGGTGGACTATGAGGAGAACGGGAGCTGTACTCTCATCTTAAACAACGTCACTTTGAATCACAGCGGCTTGTATTCCTGTAAAGCCACTAATGCACTCGGGGAGGCGCTGTGCTCTGCTAAACTTACTGTAGAGGAGAAAAACACACACATGGATTCATAATGGCCCACAGGTTACACTGAAATGCGCAGAGTAGAGAGATTGAAATATATTGTTGTAATCAATGCCAGAATAATTGTCAATTCAGTGTTGAAACTGTAATAAAAAAAGATTCTGATTGATCTTACTGTTTTGGTTCAGAGCAACTGATGGCTAGCCCTAATTCTGTAAAGATATAGAAACAGACATTTTTGTGCAGCATATTTTATGACGAAACTTACCAAATATCCAGAACTGTGTGCTGGACTTCACAATTTCTTGCTTATGCATAAAATATATGGTATTTTTGTTAAATAATAATTCATGAAGAGCATATGCATGTTTGTTGGATTTCAGGTACATTTTTGACAAACTTTCTATGATATTAAAAAAAAAAAGAAAAAAAACACAGTTTTGGAAATAATATTTTGGTCCCCTAGAGTAAAAAAAATGGAGTTTTACCATTTTTGAATCCATTCAGTTGATCTCTGGATCTGTCAGAAGCGCACAAAAAAAATAAAATAATGTTTATACGTTTAATTAGGGACATTTTGTCTTGAAAACATTAAATTAAGTACTCCCACTATACCTATTTTCGACTCCTGAATCTTATATTCAGTTTCAGTTAATACTGAAAAATTAAGTCAAATTTTAACGAGCTATGAGATAATGAGATTAGTGTGTTTACTTAGTTATCAATAAACATTTGCATGAAACATTTATTTCCTGTATTATTTGTAATCCCAGCTATGAAAAAAACATTTTTTGTGCCTGTCACTACATTCTGGTCAACTCTGTTACATAGTTTATAAATAAGAAATAACAGTTTTAAATTACTGAATAAAACAAAGAGTGTGACTTGCTCCAAGTGATGTTACTTCTGCATTGAGGCATGCTATTGTTCTTTTATTCATTTTTACAAAATGTTTAGAATACACCAATATAGCAGATTAAATATTTGTCAACTCTGTTATTGTGATATTTTGGTGAATTTCATCTCATTTAAGAATTTTATAACAAAATAATAAAAATGCACAAAAGTCTGTTTTAGATATGACATGGTATCTGGCTTGAGCGAAGAATTAGCATCTTGAGCTAAAGCATAATTGGTGGAAAATGTTATCTGTTATTGTCATCTGTTAACGGTTTAAAAATAAACAACAATTAGTAACAGAATCAGATGTTCCCTATTACATTATGGCATTTTGCATTAATAAAGTATACAGGTTACAGTAAGTTATACATTTGTTGTAAGACATTCCAGTTAAAAAAAATTAATGAACCCGCAATTCTAAAACGAGTCATTTTAAATGTGTAAAGGAGTCAAAACAGAGCTCTGATGGCTGCATTGAACTCTAGGGACCTCTAGTAATTTGTAATAATTACAGAGGTAGTCTGTGATCTTAATCCCATGCAAACTGGCCATGTCAGTGGTTTTTAAAGTAATTATTCCTCCACTGTGTTCAGCAATTAAAGTAATATTTGGTCATCCCTGAGGTCCGGTAGTAATACAAGTACTGTGTACAGTAAACAGCATAATGTGGTGTGGCGTAGCAGTACATCAATTTGTTTCATATAGAGACATGATCTGTACACACTGGTTGCTAATTTAGGGGATTTATTCCTGTATGCAGTTAACATTCCTGAAACTTCAGTGTGGATGTGGCCTATGTTTGTACCTATTTGTGATTTTTTTAAATGATTATATTTAGCTTATTTTATAATATTTTATAATATATAATATTGTATGACCTATTAACATGACTCGACTTTTTCTAAATTGTTAAAAATTTCACAGCCAGTTTGAGAATAAGTCGACTTGAAATTAAAGTTCTATTTTTAAAAATGTATCTAACTCAGTGTTTCTCAAGCTTTTTACACCAAATACCACCTCAGAAAAAGATTGTCTCTCCAAGTACCACCATAATAAACGATATTGAATTACAGTAGCGTAGTAGGTCTAATTAAGCAGCTACAACACTGCACAGTTCAAAAACAAGGCTGATTAATTTTTGTCATTAAGAATATTTATTATTGTCAGCCGCAAATAAAAGGTTTAGCCTATTAAAATCAAATTTCTGATCACATCGGTGTTATCGTATGCGTCAAAGGGTTAAAAGTGTGTTCATTTTTTTTACTTTAATTATTCAGAGATTCCTCCACGTACCACTAGAAGGAAGCTTGTGTACCACAGTTTGAGAACCACTGATCTAACTGATTATATGGGTAATGATTAATTCGTTTGTTTCTTTTATTTCTTCTTCTTCATTGACTTTGAATCAAAATGTCTCCAATCATTAGGTCAGTTTAAAGCAGTGTTTCTCAACCATGTTCCTGGAGAACCACCAACACTGCAGATTTTGGATGTCTCTTTTGTCTGTCACACGCATTAAGGTCTTTCAGTCTCTGGTTCTTTGGTTAAGAAGACATGGAAAATATGCAGAGCTGGTGGTCCTCCACGAACGTCATTGAGAAATACTGGCTTAAAGGGATAGTTCACCTAAAAATTAAAATAAAAACTTACTCACTAATTACTGAAACTAATTAGTTTCCAAACTTTAAGTTTTATCTTCTGTTGAAAATGAAAGAAAAAAATGTGAAAAAAACTGAAAATCTGTGATATATATATATATATATATATACTATGTAAAGTTGTCCCCCACAAAAAAAAACATAATAATTGTGTTGTTTCAACTCATTTTGAACAATGCAGTCTGAAGCAGCAGTCATTTTTAAATAATGACAGAATTGTTCTTTTTGGGTGAACTATCCCTTTAAATTCACCAACAAGCTATAAGCCGAAATTCATATCTCAAATTCCAACTAACAATTGATTTTTAGAGAATGTGATACACTTAGATGTGACAACATCTGCCAATACATTTGTTTTAAATTGTTGACAACCTTTAATATATGAATTTATATTAAACTACTCTCGTCTTTGATCTCAGATTTGGCAGTCAAATGTATACTCCTCTCACTGTAAAGGAAACATTTGCAGGTTGGATGATATCTGTTACTGATGCTGTACGTGCCATTTTAACAAAGTAGGGCCTTTTTGTGGTCTTTTGACACAAGCCATTTGCACATGAGGTTGACGTATCCATATCAGTAACACCAAATGTTGCAGTCTCCAGTGACCAGAAGATTTGCTTGAGATAAAATAGTCCATCCCCTTGACTTTTACAAGCCACATTTTGTGACAATTCAGGTTATTCAATAGGCATCAGAAAATAAACAAATGAAACCATATATTTTCATATACATATACGTGTTGTTTTACGCTTATTTTATCCATGAGGAATCACGGCATGTCAAAAAAAAAAGAAAAAGATAAACCAATGTTATTGTTAGATCCTGTTTAGTCACTTTCCATAGAATCAAAGCATAATCCAGCAATATTCTGAATTTTCCCTCACATTTGCTGCTTCATTGTCATTTCCCTACTATTTGCATCTGAAATACACAGGAAAGAACTCAACTACACGGTCGGTGACAGTATGATACAGCTTATTTTCATGTTGGACTCTTTGTAAGCAGGTCAGATAAAAAGATAGACAAGACCTTGAAGTTAAGAGTTCCACGACAAGGTCAACATAACCACCATGTGCTTTTTGGCTAATTCTGACCATGAACAACTCACAGTGGTCTCTAGGTCTGTCAGAACATCCATCTTTGATTTTCTTGGGATGCACAAGAGATTTTCTCACACAAAACCAAAAGTCACTGGTTCGTTTCTTTTACTTTAGATCTGTGAAACGTCTGTAAACTGAAACAGGTTTTTTAAAATCAAAGTCAATCCACAGTTTGAGAAGCCAGTCAGGCACTAACAACCATGCCACTTTCAAAGTCACCTTTCTTCCCCATTCTGATGTTCATGTTGAACAGTTTCATGTTGAAACTTTTCTTTAAATCAGGGTCAGGTTTGACTCAACTAAACCAAAGAGGCACAATTAAGTACAACATTGCCACAATTCAGCTAAAACGAGTGTTGTTGCGTGCGGGGCTCCATAAGTTTGTCACTTTAAACCAAATGATTTCGCTTCAAACAGGTGTACCTTCTGAGGCAAAAAAGTGGTAAATAAGATGGTTTTGCAAATGGATATTTGACCTTGCTAATGCAAATATATCACAGATAATGGATGACAGACACAATCAATCACAGACAGACACTGGACTATAAAAATCTGGCCCTTGTCAATGAACATCAGCCTTTCCTGCTATCAAGATGGAGTTGTGGACAATAAACTCCTCATCCTCGCAGAGCATGAATGTGAATTCGTCCAACATTTCATCCCAGAACCAACTCTGCACAGGATCATACAACCCAATCCTTGATATCCTAATGCTTGTCGTCAATCTTCCAATGACCCTCTATGTGATTGCAGATTTATTTAGGAAACAATGCAGAGTGTCTTCAAGTCCAGGAAACTCATCGCCTTCTAGCCACAGCGAGATCCTATTCCTTCATCTAGCAATCTCGCATTTCTTATTTTACATCCGAGTTCTTCTGAACATCGTCCGGATGTTCGGTGGAGTGACCGGAATTGATCAGGAATACATCACAGCGTTCCACAGCTGCAGTTTGATTGGAGGATCTATATTCTTTAATGGCTTGTGTATAGACTTGTACATCGCCGTGGCTCATCCCATACTGTACGTGAACCAGAAGCAGTCCACAAAGAAAATACGGGCGCATATATTTTGTGGACTTGTTTGGATTTACAACTTCGTCATGGGAACCGTCATAGTGGTTTTTAAAATCACCATGTACCGGCCGTTGACCATGGCTTCTTTTTGTGCAACAGTGCCCTTTAGTTTCATCATTTGTGTGGGGATTTTGTTTACTTTACACCCCGCTGGATCAGGAAAGAACAGTAAGACATCAAAAACCGACAAAACCAAACAGAACGCCATTCAGTTCATATTGAACAGCTTGGGTATAACGGTAATTTACTTTCTGCCTCACATCTGTGTATTACTCTACTTCTCAGTAGAGAAAGTAGATTGGCTACACCTGCCATGTCAAATTCGCCCTCTGCTACTGGTGGTCCAGATTTTTGAACTTGTGACCCCTGTGGTCTTCTTCCAAAACACAGGGAAATTACATGCAGTAGCTAAATGTTGCTTTGCTATAAGAAGTAATACTGGAAGTTGAAGAAAATTGTCATTTTATACATAAAACCCATAGTTAGGTTGGTTTACCCATTTATGAATGGTAAGATCTGAAGTTTTGTTTGTCTCGATCACCAGTGATCTAACAGCCAGAGATCACTGGTAAAAACAATACTCAGCAATGACTGTGCGCGCGCGAGTGTGCTGCTTATAAAGTGTGTGTAATCAGTCCAGAAGCAGCTTCAGCTGTGAGAGTCTAATCAGATAGTGACTTTGAGCAGGTGTTTGTGTGTGTTGCATGACTGGATCTGTAGTCCATATACAAGCAGATTTGTAGTTCATGGAATGTGTGTGTGTTTTTACCAGCGATCTCTGGCTGTTAGATCGCTGGTGATCGTGATATTGTTGACTGACACACATTGCATATACTGTGTGGAATGTTTGTTAAAAACGTAGTTATTTTAATATCTAGATCTATCAGAGGAACCACAATTTTTACCAAATTCTACAAGTAAAAAAAATGAAATTAAACACAGATTTGGATCATGTCTTGTGAACTCAAACTTGATGGCTCGGTTTGATAAGGATTTCTGTTGCAATACATTTTAAAATGTAATTTATTGCTGTGATTTAAAGCTGAAAATCTAGCAGGCAATATTCCAGTCTCTTTAGCGTCCCATGATCCTTCGTAACATTAATATTGTTGATGAGCTCCATTTTTTTTCTTGTATTTAAATATGTATCTGAATAATTGACACACAATCATAGCAACTTTAATTTTACAATATATAAAAAATAAAATGTGTAATTTCTGTGAATGTAACTAGTCGTGGTTTCCTTTATTCACAATTTTTAACCAGCTTTGTGCCTTCTCTAGTACACTAGTTATAATTGGCCCATTAGTGCAACAAATGCAATAACAAAATTAATCAATAAACTAAGGAATTGGTGAATTAAAATTGGCTGGGTATTTATTTACGTTACTGGATTCCTACTAAATGTGGTCAAACAAGCTGCATACACATGTTTTTATATGAAGCATTATCTGGATAAAGCAAGAACCAAAAACCCCAAAAAACAGGAAAAGGACATTTTAATTAATGTTTTATTTAGTTAGCGTCTCATTAACAAATGTTACAGAAAAAAACGTTACAGTCATTGTTCACTCATAAACATGATATAAGCTCTTGGATGTCCTGATTGACTATAAACTTAACGATAAATTAAAAATTCACCTCTATTAAATACGTATAAAGGAGGAGTTTGTGCTGCCTCGACAGTGACAATTCACAGTGGGCATTTGCTCATAAAAAAAAAAAAAACAGAAAGAGATTGAAAGACAGTGATAATGTGCCTTTTACTCATCTATAAAACACTCGCGATCATGGACTCTTAGAAATATGGCTAAGGAAGCACTGTAGTACAAAAACTTTCTTACCCACCCATTATCTTTTAAAAACACTCCCTGATTTCACTTTTAAAAGAAGCATAGCTGAAACTTTCACGAGATGAAGTTAAATCTCTAAAAGCACGATAAAGCTTTGCAGGGTCAACACTGAACTCCGAGAGACATCTGAATTGGAAAAGTTGGTTTGATGAGGCCTAAAGGTCCAGTTGATTACAGCAAAACCCACAAAAAAGCAACATTCTTGATCCTATTGCAATAAAAACCGTCATGCAATTATGTCGAAAAATTGTGATCGAAATGACTGCTACAAAAAAACACGTTCAAGCTGTTTGACCAGACCATCTCCAACACAGTTGTCTTTTAAAGATCAGATTTACTCCTTAACAGCAAACAGCTTTCTCCTTTTTGGACAGAGCGTTTCTATGGGTGCAACAGCAGCCAATCGAATGGCATGCACATTCATGTAGAAGAGTGTACAATAGCAGATGTGGAAGTAGTAGATTCTGTCTTAAATGAATATGAGTGTGTATGTGTGTGTGTGCGTGTGTGTCTCACATGGCTTTCACTTTGATCTGCTTCATTTTCATCTGCTTTTTCTCCATCTTCTTCTGCTCCCGTCGCTGGGCGGCTTCCTGAAGGACAGAACAAAGAAAAAACTGATGCATATAGCAGCACTATATAGAAAAAGTTGAAAGTTATTTACATACACGCCAGTGGATGGAGGATGAAAATCTATAACATTTTTATTTTGGCTTAAGGTACCATGCTGACTAAATCAATACAAGACCTTCCAAGGCCAACCTTCTTTAAGCCCAAAAACTCAAGAGTTTACTCAGGGAAGTCATGAACATACATACACAAAATATCAAGCATTCAGCTTTGGTTAAAACACACACACACACACACACACACACACAAACACACAAAAATCATGAGTGCAAGACAATGGTCTATAAAAAATTAGATCGATTATAGCTTCTAAATGGCGCCACGGTGGCCTAGTGGGTAGCATGTTCGCCTCACAGCAAGAAGGTCGCTGGTTCGATCCCCGGCTGGGCCAGTTGGCATTTCTGTGTGGAGTTTGCATGACCCCGGATTAATAAAGGGACTAAGCCGAAAAGAAAATTAATGAATAGCTTCTAAATGTCAATTTCGATTACTTTGATTAATCACCCAGCCGTATGAAAAACGCTGTTTTTTTAAAACAATAGCCATGTCAATAAATGCTTTATCATTTTCACCTATTTTTCGAGTGCATTGGACTTACAATTTGTTTGTGTATTTTTATAAATTCCTTATCCCAAGAGCACAGACACATCATTACCCCTGAAGCACATTTTGTTTGATTTTGGATTTATACAGTTGAAGTTTTATGGGGAGCCGTTTACAAAGTACTGTTCTTTCGAAAATCATGATCGCAATATATATAACCATGCCTATATATAACCATGCCTAACATCAGATAGCCAGAAAGTGATTAACTTTTTTTATAATACTGATGTCTGTGATGCAGCAAGTCCAGAGACTGTAGAGTTAATCATAATTTATATTTTTAAAACCTCACTTTAATATGTGATATAATAAAAAGGGGTCATAAACAAATATTTTCTCAATTCAACAGAATAACGGCTTGGACCCGGAAACAGTATTTCATAAGTCACAACTTAACAAGCGGATATGTACTTGAAATGTTTGACAGCTGTATTCACTAATCTCACATATCCTGTCATTCTACAAATTAAATTGTGAGCATTTCATGTTTTTCAATTTAAAACTGCAACCCTTTTTAGACAAAAAATTATAAAAAAAAAAATTTTTAAACCCTGTAAAGAACAATGGTTTCATATCGAAGATTGTTTTTTCGTAAAAATTGAATTTCAATGAACTGCACACCCCTACCTCTAAGCGACGCTGTCTCTCAGGATCCTCCTCATTCATGATCCTTTCCTTCTCTGCTCTCTTCTTCTCTTCGCGGCGTGTCTGAGCGGCCTCCTGGCGCTGAGCGTGAGTCTGCTTCAGGAAGTTCTCCTCCACGCGAGCACGATTCCTGTCGGCTTTCTGTTTGCCCTAAAGCCAGATAAAGCTACACATTAACTTTCTGTGACTAACTGAACATGCTGTTATGCAGGCCGAGCGCATTTACTTACTTCTCTGTTGAGGCGGAGCTTCTTGACCTTGTCGATGCTGTAGATCACCATGTTCATCAAAGGCAGCAGACTGTCCATATCTTTGGGAGATGTGTTACCCATCCCAGGCACTGGAAAGCAAAGCAAAGCCCATTCATACACGGATAATTGAGGGAAGATTTCTTTCACACAAGGACAAATTTCAATTTGTGGATAGTGGATTTCTCTCACCGTTAAATGTAAACAGCAATGTTTTCTTGGTCTCGGGCAGCTTTAAGGGCTGACCCTCCCTAAAAGAAAACATTTAGAAGCCATTAGATTTAACGTTTATTAACCAGAAAGAAAATCTGCAACATAATATAGGAATGTTAAAACAACAAATAAATAAAGATAACTTACTCTTGCATAACTTTTGGACCAGAGAATTGGTCCGAAAAATGGATGGACTCAATCTTATCAGCATGACTGGTGAGATAATGTACCATCTGAAAACAGCATTAAAAACGAGGACAAAGATACTTCTCAATTAGTGTTGCTATTGTATTTTTCAACACAGTTGATGTTTTCATATTTAGAATTCTTTTTTATTTGTTTATACCACAATTTTTAATGTTCATATTTATTTGTTCACTTTGTTAATTGGCATGTCAACAGTACACTCTGAAAGACTGTGTCTGAGAGACTCTTATGTCCGTTTCTCACCTTGTTGTCCATCACTCCATCCGTGACCTCTCCCATCTCTGATAAAATGGTCAGAGAGTCAGGGATGCCATATTTTGCCCCTGATTTTGGCTTATCACCACAGAACTCACTCTATAAAGAGACCAAAACAGTATAAAGTAAGTAATAACCAGTGCTTGGTCACAGCCAAACTTAAACATAAACCTAGCATAACACCATTTCCTTACTGACTGCACCAAATTCAAATATACAGGAAGACTAGTGCTGTTTACACTGAAACCAAAATAATTATAAATAATTATATGTATAATAATAATATTATGTAAATACACAAAGATTTGCAGAGATTTACATTATTATTAAAAAAAAAACACACACACACATACTAATGTTTAATAAACCACATACTAATGTTCAACTGTGGAAGCTGTATATTTGCTTAGGTTTTTAAGCTAAATATCTTAGTGGAAACTGTGACACTTTTTTCAATATATACATTTCTTACAAAAATCTCATTGACCCCAAACTTTTGAACATTACCATAAAAAAGTACTCTTTAATATATAAAACGTGTAAATCCTTTGACTGACCAGGTCCTGCATCTCCTTCTGCATCCGTGCCATGGCCTTCCGACTCCCCACGGCAAACACAAACGTGTCCATATCCTCATCATTCAGAGTCACTTTAACTTGCTGTGAAAAAAGTGAGAATAAGAGGAACATTCTTGTAAACAGTCATCTGAGATATTACGTATATTACCACATCAGGGTTTGTGTGCCTACCACTTGATCACAGGTTGGTCTCATCATCCTGGCCAGTACATTCAGCAGGTCCTGTCTTTTCAGAAACTGTCCAACAACAAAAAGACATGATGGTGAACACGCATATCAAACCAAGAATGTTTCATTATAGCTACATAAAACATTACAGGGCTCATGAAATGGAAAATCATATATTTTTGACATTTTCACATTTGGGGAAGCGCGATGGCACAGTGGGTGGCACTGTCGCCTCACAGCAAGAGGGTCGCTGTTTGCATGTTGTCCCTGTGTTTGTGTGGGTTTCCACCGGGTGCTCCGGTTTCCCCCACAAGTCCAAAGACATGCTCTATAGAAGAACTGAATAAACTAAATTGTTCGTAGTGTGTTCGTAGTGATGGGTTGCAGCTGGAAGGACATCCGCTGCGTAAAACACATGCTGGACAGGTTGGTGGTTCATTTCACTGTAGTGATCCCTGATTAATAAAGGGACTAAGCCGAAAAGAAAATGAATGATTTTCACATTTGAGTGATTACTCTGCAATAAAAACATACTGAAAGTATCAGAATTCAAAAGAGACCCCTAGTTTACAATTGAATCGACTGACATAAAATCTGTTCTTCCTCACATTTCAGTTTACTAAATTACCCGTTTCAAATTCAATTTATTTGTACACATGGGTAAACTAGGTTTGCAGTGGTAAAGTATGTGTATTCCACATTCTTACAGACAACCACAAACACTGAATAAAAAACAATAATAATAAAAAAATATTTTCAACATGCTGATGTTTTTTTCTAAAAAGTATATTATTGAAAGTTATGGCAATACCAATTCGGCAATACTGTTAAGTCTTCAAATTTTCTTTTTATAAAAACACTGCTATGACTAACCTTTCAAAAAGGTTTTTATCAAATGCTTATTCTTTCAGGAACGTGTCAATCAGTTTACAGACATTCGAATATATATTATATTGGTTTTCCAATAGATTAAATTTTAGCACTTTTGTTCAATTTACCAATCACAGCAGAGTGCATTTTATTAAATTATTAAAGAATTATCCAGGGAGGGGGTAAACTGAGACTGACAAGTTTAATGAAAAACCCTTTAAGAACATAATACAACAAATTAAAAATGCATTTAATGACTTCTTTAAAGGATTACAATCTCAAATCAACCACCCACGCAATTTAAGTTCTAAATGAGATCAAATTTTTTTTATGAAATATTACCTTCAGCTGAATGAGCATCCCCTCACAGCAGACCCGTCCTGAACACCACAGGTTGTAAATGTGCTCATTCTCCTGGTTCAGCTTCCCTGTACTGGCGGCCTCCTTACTGGTACCATCATCCCCTTAAAAATTAAGACACGTTCAAGAGTCAGAGAAAAACAAAATCAGAGAAAACAGCATAACAAAGCGGAGCAAGTTGTGTGCTTACCAACAAGGGCAAAGTTGCTCTCCAGAAGTTCTCTGTGGGAATTAAACCAGGCCTGTGCGAGTCTGCTGTTCTTATTTTTGCCAATTATATAGTTCATAATGTATGCGAGAAGCCCAGTGACCATCAAGATCTCCATGTAATAACTCTCCCAGCTGTTTTGCAAGTGTGCTGGGACCTGTTCGAAATATACACACCGTTGGATGAGGACACCATTGATGTGTCTGTGAAGGTTAAATGTTTTCCTGTTTGTACCTCTCTGTATATAAGTGTGTCTTTGAACGAAGGGTTAGACTTCTCGTAGCCCTCAAACTCGTCAGTGTCATACTTGCTGTACATGTCTTGATCCTGTAATGATGATCGGATCAGATTAATCGTTTATTCACTTTGATTTGCGGAAGAAAGGTTTTCACATCACATCATTACCTGTGCATCTGCATCTTCAAACTCATCCTGGCCATCTTCGTTCTCCACCGTGGCCTCATCTTCATCGTCCTCTACAGGTGTGGATGAAGGAGCTGCTCGAGGCGGTGGTTCTTTCTCCACATCCACAGCTGGATCCTCGCTGACATCCTCAAACTCTGCAAAGTCATTGTCATCAAATTCAGCGATGTCCTCACCGTCATCAAAGTCGTCATTGTAGCGCCCCCTGGTGTCTGGCAGGGCCAGCAGCAGGAGCAGGGCTGGGAGGAGGAAGACCAGGTGCCTCATGGCTCAACCTACACAAATATAAATGAACTGAATTGTAAACAAGCGTTCAAAAATATGTGTCTGTTTGATATAATTTTTTTTTAAGGATGTATGATTGTCAATATTATTTTATTAAAAGTAAAAAATAGTTATTTTAATTGTTATAAATATTTCAAAATAATACTATTTTAAAATGATATTAATTTGTGTGATTGGAAAATATTCTGCGTTGTCTAAATGTTCTGCTCGCCTGGGTGATGTGATTATTTTGAAATTACTGCTGTGGAAAAAAACATTTTTGCAATAAAAAAAATGTAATAATAATTTTTTTTAATTATTTAAATAGGTCTGTCATACGACTGTTTTATATATATATATATAATTTCTTAAACTATACTATCCAAGCAGACCTTCTCCAGAATAAACTATATATATAGGAAACATTGTGGTGATTATTTTAACTTTTTTTTTATTCTCAACAGCCTTAAACTGTGCATAAATACATACACACATACTGAGCCAAAACTTTACCCCTGATGTATATTCAGGCTTATTTGTTGATACTATAAACTAATGTGAAGGTGTAAGTGAATTCAATACAGAGTCAATGTTTGATAAAAACATTACAGGTCATCAAACCAGTCATAATACTGCCTTGTGAATTATTTATATGTATTCACAAGGCAGTTGAATATCCAAAAACAAGTCAAAACACACTCAACCTAAAGTACTCCATGCTTAAAGCCAGTTGTAGTAAACACAAAACAAGATGATAATACCAAGAAACCTAATGTTTAAACTGCTAACCAGTCAGAAACTTGTGTGTGTGTGCGCTCGTTTATGTTTTATTGATAACCAGTACAGTAAAACACTTTATTAGATTAACAAAGAATTTGCAGCACATTTCAAATGGTTCAGTTTTAATAGTGAGAATATAGCTAGATAAATAGATAGAAAGATTCAGCAGGAAGGGGGAGGTAAGACATTCATTTGAGAGTCTTATTGTCAAAGCCTAAGCCTCAGATGTTCACTGAAACAAGTGTCTTTAATTGGCTGAAAGTCTTTAATAATCACATGGTACAGTCTGTACCATGTTCTCCTTCAAGAGGAGAAATATGGAGCTTTAGTATGTGCATCGGCTTATGTGGCCAACCAGATTGTCCTGGTATATTTACTTAGTCTATATAGTGCTAACAAAGTTGTTGTTGTTTTTTTAAAATCAACAATTGATGTTTTTCTTTCTTGTTCTTAATTAATAACAAATTTACAATAATAGGAAACTAACAATTTCTTCCTAAAGAAAAGAACAAAGCATGACAGATACAAATGTATAAAAAATAAAGGTATATTATCGACAATAAACATAATTATGGACTAAACGTTTCAAACATTTTTATGTCTTTTCCACATTTAGATAAAAAAAATCTCCTATATTCAGGTTGACAAAGATCATGGAAAAACAGGTTCTTTACTAAAAATGGCGGTTTACTTCTAGATTTAACTGATTGAATGTTTTTAGTCATACTAACGTTTTTTTTATATATTAGTCTATATTTGTATATTTAATGATACAATTGAAAATGACTAAATATTAAAGATAAAGATTACTTTATTGGCTTTCTTGAGCACCATGGTATACATACAAGTTAAACTTCAGGCCTGGTTTGAATTCATATAACGTTACACTACAACTGACAGTATACGAAGATTTAATCAATTGTGTGTAAAATCTGACAGCAGTTTCAGCCAAGACAAGAATTTACACGTAACTAGTGATATCAGTTAACAGCTATGAGCGGCTGTCAAGTCATGCTCCACCTGTTACGAGGCCAGTACTGGAATAAACTCTCGAATAACAAACCGCAAAGTTAATATTAAATGTTAACCCAGCTTAACCTGCCAACTCGAGAAATCTGTTCGTGCCAGCGCCATCTCGTCGCTAGACTAAAACTTTCACGCTGAACTGCTAGAGAACACACCGGACATATTTTCAATTACAGTCGAGTCAGATAAATTAAACAAATATTAAATTTAACAGGTCCCAGCCCTGGTTCCCCATCCCCCATGAGCCCCGTACACTGATAGCCGATTAGCTCCGTAGCAGCGGCCGCCACACCGAACAACCGTAACGTACAAACCACACGCGACATTTCTGCTGCACTGCGGCTGTGCGAGCGTTTCAGCTCACGGGTTTATTACAAAAAAGAGCAAGTAAATCACGAAGACCCACCTGTAACCGCCGGTGTTTCCTTCAGTGTGTGACAGCAGCTGTACCCCTCACAGGAGAGGCGAGGGGGTCATCTGACCGAATCACTCTACCCACAATGCTTTGCGCGCGAGCCTTGACAACCAGGATAAGAAAAGATTCGGGCGTTTATGGTGCTCTGATAAATGATTAAACCTTTATTATTAAACTGCAGCTGATGTGGGGACTGTTAGATATCGTGGATAGTTATTAGTGTTATCAATTAAATTATATGAGTATATTTAATATGCAATAACATTGTTTATTAATTTAATAGCTTTAGAATAAAAATTAAATAATAATTGAAATAAATAACAAGAAAACAACAAGATAAATATAAAAATATGCCACTACAATGCTTGATTCTAAGATTATTACTAAATTTAAATGAGCATAAAATGATATTCACAATTTTACATCTTGACTGAGGGTATCTTGATGAAATGTCTCTAGATTTAGAAGTAAAAATATTTAGGGTTTGGAGGGAAATAAAATATATTTTGGTAGGCTAATTATTAACTAAATTAAATAACATAAAAATAATGTTGCGATAAATAACAAATCTATATTATGTCAGTTCAATAATTTCCATATTAAATAAATTATCACTATTATTAATTATTGTTAATAATGCACATTTGTTTTCAAATAAAATGTTTAACACTAGACTGTATTAAGAAGGTAATAAGATATGACACTGACGTGTCTAAAATGATTTTAGTAAGATTAAAATGTGTTCACAAATACTCTACTTTTTATTTATTATTCATTTTTAACAAACATTTTCTTGCTAATCTGTTTGCATCAGATTTCATATATCCATATCCATATTCATGCTTATTTGACATTTTCTTACTGTGATTGGTGTTTTTGTAATTTAAACAAATAATCTTGTTCTTTGTTGCTTTCCAAGGCTGCAGGTAACTTGTGAATTAAAATTTCATAAAGAATATGCCGCCCAGTATGATGCGCAAGTGAAATAATCAACTAGCAACATGGATCTATAAATAACCTCAGCGCTCAGCCCCCATTTTCTATCCGGGACTTTTATTTTGAAGCGCGCGCACACACATCTTTCAGACCAAATGCGCCGTTGAGCGGTAGGGCCTATTTAGGGCTTTTTAAAGTTAGAATTAAAACCGTCGGGACTAAGGAAAAATATGGGCCTTTAGCCACACGCAGTTATGAATGTTTAATGGTGATTTGCGTGTTTTATCAAGCAGGTATCTTGTCGTTTCGTGGCGCAGCTCGTCGTTTTCGCGGCCGTTGCGGAGAGGGATTGTTATGACGTTCTCTTTGTCTCGCGCTGCACAAACCCGAGACCATATTTATCTCTAAAAGAGCCTTTTTTAAACACCCCGTCGAATTAAGCTACTCCTGACGACCTAATTCTTACTAGCTGTCGCCGATCACCGGGATTGAAGCATGTCGTTGCACGGTAAACGAAAAGAGATCTACAAATACGAGGCGCCATGGACCGTCTATGCCATGAACTGGAGCGTCAGACCCGACAAGCGCTTTCGGCTCGCGCTTGGCAGCTTCGTCGAGGAGTACAACAACAAGGTAAACGTCTGCTTCACACTACTGTACCTTATGTCTGATCTTATAACACCTGCTATCATATCATGAAGTGAAGTGTGCTTCCCTAATGTGTAGCCTAATGTGTAAGATGAAGGTTGTTACATGACTGACTCTAATAATTGTCTATTTTAAGCGCCTGTTATTTTGTATCATGTATATAATACTTGAGCGAATGAAAGGTTACACAAAGGTTCGTAGAGGACAAAATGTCTGTCTAAAATTCATAATATAAGTATATTTTAATCTATTTATTTCAAAACACCTTCACTGACAGATTTTTCTTTACCACCAGCATCTGTCCTGATGATGATTGTCAGAAACGCAATCATTTTAGGCATTTTATTTCATTAAGTTTTTGCAGAATACCAGTTTTTATAGGAAATAAATATAAGCTCTTTTATCATTAGTCTCATGTCAATGACCAGAACCATTCATTTTAATAGAGCCGTTTTCTGTGCATTTTCACATAAAAGAAATTCTACTACTCATGTATACACTTTTCACAGCTTATACAAAACAAACTCTATCCATCCCTATACACATATATGTATATTTAACTAATTTATTAAACCAGCAGTCCTCAAAAGCAGAAAACGGAAGGTAAATGCATTTGTTTTTTATATATATTTGCTCCACAGGCAATAGAAAAATATATTTTTGGCAAAACATACAGTGCTTGCAGTAACAGCCAAAAATGATCACAAAAATAAAGTAGAAAACGACAGAAATGTCTATAAAATGAAGAAAGGTGTTACTTTGACAGCTGTCAGAAACTGATGACCTCATGCTGTTTGTTTTGTGATGTTCAGGTCCAGCTGGTTGGTCTTGAGGAGGAGAGCTCAGAGTTTGTATGCAGAAACACTTTTGATCATCCGTACCCCACCACCAAGATCATGTGGATCCCAGACACCAAGGGTGTCTATCCAGACCTGCTGGCCACCAGTGGAGACTATCTGCGCATATGGAGGGTATGCAGGGGGACCACATGTACAGTTTCTAAACTGCCACTATTATGCAATATTAAAGTTTGCTCATTTTGTTTTGGAAGTTTTCTATAATAGGTTTAAATTCATCCAAGGTCAAGAATACACTTAAATCTTGTCATAATATGCATTGCAGTATCACATCTTTCATGAAGCCTCTGAATCAGTCTGTTCAGAGATTCAGTCTCTCAGAGCCTCTTTCCGAGAGTCTGACTTGTTCTGATTAGTCAAATGGCTCATTCTGTTTACAACGGTGTATTCCTGAATTTGAAACATCCATGACCATATCTGAATCTCAGCTTGTATACACTCTGATAAAACCGTGTCAGTTTTACCATATCTATTGCAAATTTCTTTTTTTTTTTTTGGGAAGTGAATGCAAAGTGGATCGTGTCTTCTTAACATGGCAGCAGCACCAACCAAACTGCAAACAGGCCTTAAACTACAACTACAGCTTTAGAGGGTCCGAGTAAACTGAGTGTTTGCTGACACCTAATGAAGACTCTAGGCGGGCATTATGTTAATCTCTTACAAGCCTATAGAGCTTTGTTCAGGATATAAACAGGGATTACTGTTGTTCACGATAAGACCAGGAATGTGTATTAAGAAATTAATTGAGTCGATTATGATTTGACTTCAGCTTGAAACAATCAGGCACACTGAGTACATAGCTGAATAAAAGAGTGCAGTACATGGAAAGACATATCACAATTTGTTAATATATTTTGGGACAACTAAAATATGATTATTTTACATGTGTGTATTTTGGAGTTGGAGTGTATTTTGGAATAGAAACACTCTCATATGTTTCTATGAGAGAGAGGAGGTTCTGACGAACTGCTGCGTCAGAGGAGAGCTCATTAATATTCACGACCATTCCAAATATGGTCAAAAACATGGTTGTCATTCTAGAGATATTTTCTGGAGTTATAATGGAGTCTATTATAAACACTTAAAACTTACCTAAGCCACATAGCTACTAGTGTTGTCAAAAATATTGTTACTTTAATTCTGAAATTATGTTACAATCTTGCCTTTGGCTAGTTTAGATACTGACTTTGCTTTCTCACAGTCTCTTATTTCATCAGCAGGGAGATTAATAGTTAATAATAATATTAAGATTTTAACACTCTTGTTTTACACATTACCTGTTTTATTCAGAAAATAAGTTGAGATTGCACAAATTTATTTTATTTATTTTTTTGCTATTTATTTTTGTCTTTCAAACTTAAGGATTGCTGATGTACCTGGTATAACCATTATACATTTTTCCCTTTTACTTCATTTGAATACTTTTAATGTTGAAGAATTTGTTCCTTGTGAAAATGCTATCGATTAACGATGTTTTTCAAGGTATCGTATTGAAATCGAAATTCCAGTATAGTGATAACGCTAATAGCTATTATATAGATATCAAAGAACTATTTAACTTGTATGCAATCTATGGCACATTAAAAACAGTGACAGTGAAATTCTTTGTGCATGAATGAAGTGAACTGAACTGGATGTATGTTGTTTTTATCAGGTGAATGACACAGAGACCCGTCTAGAGTGTCTGCTGAATAATAACAAGAACTCTGATTTCTGTGCACCCCTCACCTCATTTGACTGGAACGAAGTGGACCCCAACCTACTGGGTAAGAGACCATGCTTTGTCATGGTAATCCCTTTTTATTATGGGCATTTAAGCACATCACATAATCAAATTAAAAAGGCTGAATCAAAACCCCAATGTGCATAGATTAAAAAATGGAATCAGTTATTTTTGTACATGATATGATATCCACATATTAATATAAAACACAACAAAAATAAAAATTGCTTGATGATTTGGCCTCAACAGATGATGTGATTAGATAACTGGACTAACCAGAGTACCACTGGGCTATATGTACACAGACTTTTAATTTTCAGCCAGGCAGCCTGGCAGCTTCCGGTGATCGGTCTTTCCATTATAAAATTGTCACGTTTAAGATCTGATTTCTTTAAAAATCAGTGATCTTCATTGCCTGTTAGATATACAATATGAAGTGGGTCTTAGATCAGAAAAGAAGCACTGCATTAAATTTCATTACCCCCTGCACCATGTCTTTAAAATATGACAGTTTATTTTACCTCAGTATTTTCAATGGAATTTCTGCACTAGCCTGTTGCTTCTGACGGTGCTAGCGATTACAACAGTATTTCATCTCGTTTTACGCTTGAACCATAAATGAATGCTTAAGTCTATTTAACTGAATGTAGTGTAATTACATTACAACATCAATACTGTAAAAACAACCTTGTGAAATTAAAAATAGTCACAATAAGCTTTCACTGGAAGTTTGTCAGCCTTAAAATTCTAGCTGTGCATAGAGCCCATTTCAGTCATCTCAAATCTGGTCTTGATGATACAAAAAATATTTAAGCGAAAGTCAAGTCCATCGTTTTAAAGATTTTGTAATGATCTCCCAGAACTCTAATATTTTATGACATTAGATGGAAATTTGGAACATTTCTCTATGATTGTATATATTCTCTTGGTAAATCTTCTAACTATGTAGTTAGTGTGTTTATTTGGGACTATTAACCCATTTTTTTTCACTGAAATACAGCCAAAAAGTGAAAAATGAACAATAAAAAATAAAAATGTTGTCTAGGCAACTAACTCACGAGTTTAGCTACTAAAAGCTAAATGGACATTATCCATTTAATTATTATTATTATCATTTTATTATATTAAAAATGGTGATAATAGTTAACAGTTGTACACTTAAACAAAATTACCAATACTGAAATTAAAATGAACACTAAAAGATGTAAATGATGGAATTCGGGTATTAATGAATGCTAAAATAATAGAGTAATATTAAGTAAATATTAGTAAAATTAGATGTTGTTTTGTGCATTTGTATGTTTGTCTTTTAAAAGATCATCAGGTTGTTGTTTTTTCTCAAAATGTATGTGTATTTTCTGCTTTTTTCAGGAACGTCTAGTATTGACACCACCTGCACAATCTGGGGTCTAGAGACGGGACAGGTCTTGGGAAGAGTCAATCTAGTGTCAGGTCACGTCAAAACACAGCTAATTGCTCACGACAAGGAGGTTAGGAACCGCTTAAGCCAGTACTTGACGTTCTCTTTTCAGATTGATGTCAGTCTGCAGCTTTCTCTCTCTCTTCACTTAAATCCCGCTTTCTATTGGCTGTCAGGTGTATGACATCGCATTCAGCCGTGCAGGTGGAGGTCGGGACATGTTTGCGTCAGTGGGGGCGGATGGATCTGTGCGCATGTTCGATCTGCGACACCTGGAGCACAGCACTATCATCTATGAGGACCCTCAACACCACCCGCTGCTGCGCCTCTGCTGGAACAAACAGGACCCCAACTACTTGGCCACCATGGCAATGGATGGCATGGAGGTGTGTTTTTCTCTTTCTTTAGCAGGATGTTGGATGTGGTCTTGTTGATTACTATGTAATGTTGTTGCGCTGTTGTCAGGTGGTGATTCTGGATGTGCGCGTGCCTTGTACGCCAGTCGCTCGACTCAATAATCACCGTGCCTGTGTGAACGGCATCGCTTGGGCACCACACTCCTCCTGCCACATATGTACAGCAGGTTAGAAACCAACCCGGACACACACACACACACACTCACAAAAAAATAATTCTAAATTAAATTAAATTAAATTTTAAAAGGTTTTAAAAAGTCAGAGAATTTAACTTTTTTTATTTTATTTTATTTTTTGTCTAATTTTGTTTGTTTTAAATTTTACTAAAAGTCAGGGAATTTTGCTTTTTTTTTTTTTTGTCTAATTTTACTGTTTGTTTTAAAATTTTACCATGTTTTTATGGTATTGTTTCCTGCATTTTGCCAATTGTTATGATGAATTATTCGGAGTGCCATTTTTATTCATTTTCCTTTTCAACCAGCAAACACTTTAGCCAAATTCAGTCCCCAGGCTGTACCTGTTAACTAGAGGCCCTTTTCTACTGCATGGTTTGGTTCCATACAGCTCAATTTTGGTCACTTTTCGTCTTTCGGATGAGACGTTAAACCAAGATCTCTCTGTGGTCATTAAATATCCATCTCCCCTCAACCACCATGGCCTCCCAAACATCCCCATCTAAAGAATTGGCTCTATCACTATCTCTCCACTCCATCTTTAGCTAGTGTGTGGTGCTGTTGTCCTGTGGCTGCCGTTGCATCATCCTAGTGGATGCTGCACACTGGTGGTGGTGTTGTGAAGAGTGTAATTAGCACTGATTAATTGTTCACCTTAAGGATAATAATAAGCAAATAAACATCGTAAATTTTGATTTCACATTGACTTTAAGTACCTTGTGAAATCAGGTGAGGTTACACACAAGCTGGTCCATTACCAAAAATAAGACGCCACTGATAAACTGCACATTTCAAGATTTATTTTCTACAAAACAACCACTTTAAAGACTGGTAGTTTTAACTAGACAACACTATTTAAATGTCAAATTTGTAGAACTACTGTCAAGCTATCGAATATAGGAAAGGGTGTACGTCACAGTACTCAGTGCAAGCACCCTGCTGGAAAAACCCCTATAGTGCCTGAAGCTCACTGGGCATACCAGAACCAAAAGTGGTATGTAGCTATAATAACAATGCGAATAAATAAGTGATTGAAAATGTAGCTAATGAAACTAATTTACTGCCAATTTCTTCTGAAACTGGTATTTAGTAATGTTTAGACTCAGAGATTTGTGTCATTTTAACCATTTATTTCATGTTTTAATCTAGTTTGTTTTTTTGTTTTTTTTGTTTACTCTGAATTGGAACTAGTTGTTTACAAGTGCAACGCTTGTTTTTCTAAGTATAGAATTCAGTCATTTTTCAATAGAGACAGTCAGGCTGTGTGGTATTTTGTAATAATTCAACTGCCCATCGCCAAATATTTCAACATAAACATTGCACAACTTTGGCTGGAGTGCAGAGCTGATGCAAACATCCACATCTCAATGATCAGATGCTTTCTTAACTGCTGTTTTCTCACTGCTGTGGTTTCAGTTGTATATTTATTCTGTTATTAAGAAGAAATCGCACTGCACGTATTTAAATATTCATCCAACCTCCATTCTCAGCAGTGTGAGCAACATCAGCATGTTTACTAAGGCTGCATCTGCAATCGCATGCTATGGTATTCGAAAAACAGTCGGCGAAGTACCATGAATAGGAGTAAAGCGATTCAACTGACAAATGGTAGATGTAGTATGTCCCAATTCCATTCATACTCCATATATAACATACTTTTCTAATGAATGTAATGAGTTCAGATTCAAACGTAGTACATACTCGAGTAGGCCATTTCGGACACAGTCTAACAATCACTCTTAAAAGTATTTAAAACCAACCCAAAAACTTCATTGTTGACACGTTTTGGTTGCGAGCTGAAGCGCGTCAGTATAAGACTGCAGCTTTGCCATTTGATACAAGTCTTCTTTACCTGGCCCCTCTTGTCTTTTAAACCCCACTGTAGCGGACGATCACCAGGCTCTGATCTGGGACATCCAGCAGATGCCGAGAGCCATCGAGGACCCCATCCTGGCCTACACAGCCGAGGGCGAGATCAACAACGTGCAGTGGGCCTCCACTCAGCCCGACTGGATCGCCATTTGCTACAACAACTGCCTGGAGATCCTGCGGGTGTAGAGGAAAAGAGTCTTCGGCAGAGCAGAGACTTGTTTTCTAAAGTTCCCGAGGTCTGGGGGGTTTAAGAGCGGAGACTGGACGAACGGGCCAATGAGAACGGCAGTCTGAACAATGTGTGTAACTTCTTTCGTCTGGGAGAATGAGGCAGCGTGAATGAGCATCTGTGTTTCTGCACAATATATTATTATTATTATTATTATTATTATTATAATGGTCTGTTTTCCTACTTGCCGGTGTCCCAGAGTCTTCATAATGGGATCTTAAACACAACTGTCGTTTATTATTACTATGATTGTAGGGAGAGATACACATTTATTCAGTTTGAGCGGTAAGAAAATGCTGCAACTAGGATTGTTAAGATAAAAATTTGCCAACTTGACGTACAAAATATCTGTTTTTTCAGATTAATGCAGTTTTAAAGGTCCTTTGAACTTCATTTTTTTTTGTCATTTCAGGAAGGTGCCATTTTTTTTTTTTGTTTGTTTATTTTTTGTAGCCTTGAACACTTAAATACAGAATAATATAGAGAGAAAATGTTTAGCGTCATTGGAAAATGTTCATAATTTTTCCTTAAATACACACTTGCAGTTGGCTGATATCAGTGGTTAAGAAAAATGTCTTAAACATTTTTAATATTATTATTATTATTATTATTCAATAAATCATCACAACTCAATAGTATAAAAAGCTCCTGACGTTTATTTTAACATTATTTTCCTCCATAAAACATCCCCCTTTCAGCATGCTTGTGCTCGAAGTGAAATGTGTACTGTATACATATATAAATATTGCGTACAAGGTAGGACAAAAGTGTTGCTTTTCCAGAAGAATTTTGCATCGCGAGTCAATATTTGGTCTGTCCATGAAGTCGTTCTGTTGTTATGCAAACATGATGTTGTAGTAACGCCACTCTCGTTGGTCGAGACCGAAACGAAAAGTGAATTTGCAAGGCTGTGTGGGATCCTCATCCTCACCTCACACTCTTAGATGGAGTGTTTCTATGTAAGTAGTTCCGTGTGTGTGTGTGTGTGTCCAGCCATGATGCTTTTCTATTAATAAACTCACTTAATAAACTCTTTTCTTTCATAAAGCTTTCAGCATTCTTTTATCATAACACCAGAAAATGAACAACTAGCGTACAAGTACAATATAGGTTATTGGTGCATATTAGACTTGTTTTTTTTTTTTTTTATTGGTTAAGTGTTGTGTGTGTGTGTAAATATATCCATTAATTTTATTTAGATAAATTAACTTCAATTTTCCATTGTCTTTAAAGCTCAGCATTGCAAATTTCTGTTTTTGATATTTTTAATTTATCTATATAAAATAGTATAGTACATCATGTGTTCTGCATTACAAAATAAAACAAATATTAAAGAGAATGGTTGGAATACTTTAAAAAAAGAAAAGAGAGAAACTGATAGTAAGCTGTAGAGCCCATGTTGCTGAAACTACAGTGTAAACAGTTAAACATACATTTTATTTATAGATGAAATAAAAATGATAAACTAAGCATAAAGAGCAAATATTAAAGGTGCAGTATGTAAGTTTGACACCAAGTGGTTGAACTGGGTACACCAACAGGAATGTGTCTGACGATTTTACATGACATTTATTGCCATATACTGAAAGCAGCAGCAGATACTTCTATCTAGATAGTCAGATCTTGAAAATAAAATAAACCGTTTGAAATTGAACTTTAGAGCTTTGGCCCTGTGCAAGCAAGCACATATCACTGATTCAGCATCTACATTTAATCATGTAAAAGGTTTGAAATGTATTAATCACATTCTAAACCTTACCACTTAATTAGAGTGTAGTATTCTGTGCTTCTGAATGGCTGTTTTTAAATTTCTATCGTGTTTTGTCTGGTGCAGTTAAATCACTTATCACTGCAAAGTTCATCATGTAGCGTGTTGTTAGGACGCGGGGTTACAACGTAACCTGCTCACCTTATGTAGGTTTGTAATGTTGATGTTATTTTTAAATTAATAACTACCTCATGTCGAACTGAATATCCGTCTTATTTGGAGTCTGCTTCTGTCCACCGGAGGTCACATTTTGGTCGGAGACACATACTTTGAGAGCCTTCCTGACTGAATGAATAAATGAAATACGCTGTTTCAAACCATATATTAAGGTATTTGTTTTATATATATATATATATATATATATACACATACACACACACACACACACATATACAATGAGGTCAATAAGTATTTGAACATGATTTGACCCTGTAATTTTTAAAATCCTACTTATAAATCATGGAGGGGTCTAGGATTTTTAGAATAGGTGTGTTTCCACTGTGAGAGACAGAATCTAAAAATACAAATCTGTAAATCACATTGTATTTTTTTTTTTACTTTAACAATTTATTTTTAAATTACTGTGTCAAAAAAAGTATTGATCACTTGCTTTTTCAGCTTTCTGCCATTACTTGCTTTACTGACCCTCAAAGACCTGTTATTTTGCTTTAAATATACACCATGATTTTAATTTTCAAAAGTCTAAGTAGCAACATGGGCAAAACCAATGAGTTGTCAAAAGACACAAGACAAAATTGTAGACCTTCACGTCCAAGGCTACTATCAGTAATACACTAAGATGTCATGGTTTTAATTCAGGGTTCACCTGCTTAAGTCAGCCCATGTCCAGGCCCGTCTGAAGTTTGCCAGGGAGCATCTGCATGATCCAGATGAGTCAAGGGAGATAGTCCTGTGGTCAGATGAGACCAAAGAACTTTTTGATCTTAACTCCATTCGCCGTGTTTGGAGGAAGAAAAATTATGAGTATCATCCCAATAATACCATGCCTACAGTGAAGCATGGGGCTGAAAGCATCAAGTGTCTTTCTGCACAGGGGACGGTACGACTGCACTGTATGAAGGAGAGGGTGAACTGGGCCATGTAATGTGAGATATTGGGCAAAAATCTCTTTCCCTCAGTCAGAGCATTAAAGATGGATCATGGCTTGGTCTTCCAACATGACAATGACCCAAAGCACACAGCCAAGAAAATCAAAAAGTGGCTCCATTAGAAGCATATCAATGTTCTGGAGTCAGAAGCCAGTCTCCAGACCTAAATCCAATAGAAAATCTTTAGAGGGAGCTGAACTCCATGTTGCTCAGTGACAGCCCAGAAACCTGACAGATCTACAGAAGACCTGTATGGAGGAGGAGTGGGCCAAAATCCCTTCTGCACTTGGTGCAAACCATTACAGGAACCGTTTGATCTCTGTAATTATTAATAAAGGCTTCTGTACACTTTTGACTGAAGTGATCAAATACTTATTTGATTTGACACAGTAATTTAAAAATAAATTTAAAAAAAAATAATCATACAACGTGATTTCTGGATTGTTATTTTCAGATTCTGTCACTCAGAGTGGAAATGCACCTATGCTGAAAATTTTAGACGCTCCACGATTTCTAAGAAGGAGGTGTTGAAAAATCACAGGGTGATCGAATAATTATTGACCTCACTGTATATTTTACTATTAGTATATATATAGGGCCTAATGACCCTTTAATATCATGAATGTCTTTAGTAAAGGTGAAAATGAAGGCCAAAAACTCAACCCCAGTACAACATCAGTAGTCCTTTATAAATAACATTTAATCTAAAAAATAATTATAATAACAGTTGTGTGCATTTGGAAACCTTCACAGTCCAATAAAGGCTTCCAATCATTTTACATTCATCTGCTTCTATTGCAGAGGTGAAATGATCTTTACACTGATTTCGTCTCAAAAGAGATTTTCAAAAACAGTCCTTCGCTTCCATCAACAACCTTGAGAACTTGAGCAAATCCTCCAAGCCTGAATGCTTTTCTCTTTCAAATTCAAAATCACATTTCCAAAATGATCACACATCATAAATCTAAACACACACACGCACACACACACACACACACGCACGCACGCTCAGTCACACTTCAGTGAGGAGTATCATTTCATAACCCTGAATTCAAGCACATTTGGTTGCAATGAATCCAAACACACAAAGATTCATTCTGTGCCAGTCATAAAGCTGATGCAGTAACACATTAGATTTGGGTCAAACATCTAACGACACACAAAAATATATATAATTCGAATATTTATACACTGAAAAGAAAAACTTTGAACGTCATTTATGTTCTGGTTTTAGTGAATCTGTCCTGTGAATCTCGAAAGCAGACAAAATGAGGTTTAGACTAGAAGGACAATTTCAAACCAGACACAAACAAACAAGATGGAGGCGGGTGAACGTAATGTAGCATTTCTCTTTGACTCTTCGATCTAGTCTTTATTGCCCACTGCGCTTTTTGTCATGTTCGGTAGCAAAGAAAAGGTTACCAAACACTATCGCGACAGAAGAGAAATTCCTGCTCTTAGTGAGAAGGGATATGAGACAAACCTCAGAGATTCAAAGAAATCGGCTCTTTTTGGATTCATTTGCTCTAACGGACGTCCTATTGAATACGTTTTGTTGCAAAAGTGCAATATTGGGAACCGTGGAATATATATGTCTCAGAATGAACAATAGTCTGCTTTTTGGCCTCTAGCTTCCAGGTAAGACTGGATCGGATACGTGCCTCTGGATTTCAGGTGACCCCTCTAGTGTGCCATGACCCTCCAGGCTGTCTGGGAGCGACGGGAAGCGCAGGCTACTGCACAGCAGGCCTGGAGGCTGGAGAAGAGGCCCTGCGGAGGGCACCGACAGCTCTGTCTCTGGAGACATGGACATGGTGTCAGTGGAAGCCACCGTCAGATGAATCCCGCTGGACAAAGAGTCTGGAGACTTCTCTTTCAGGCTGTCCACGTCAGAACTCTGGAAAAACACGGCTGTTCATTACAGATATGCAATGCATTGAGCAATCGTTAAGGGGGTTAGTTCACCCAAAATGCTAGCTCTAAATGACTTTTTTCAGACTAATCCAGTCCAAGTTAAACATCATCTTGGGTTTTTCCAGCTCTACAGTGGTAAACATTGGCTGGTTTTATCAGCAGTCTAAAAGAAGTCAATAAAGATCATCTATCCATAATAAAAGCTGATGCACTAAAAAGGCACCTTGAAAGAAGGAGATGATAGTGGACAGGGATTGCTGAAAGTTACTTAAAATAGTTTAAAAAGTTAAAATATATATACATTTATCTGGGTCTCCGCAGGTTTTTGCAAGATGCTGTAAGACACTTTTAAGACCATTGAGAATAAAATTTTAGACTTAAGGTTGGCTCACACTGTGCAATTTTTTTAAAAACCTGAACAATTGTGGCATGTCAGACTGCACGAACATGGCTCACGTCACACTGTAAGATCTCAGCTATCATAAAGTCAGACTGAAAGACGATGAAGACGCGCCAAACATGAAAGTACACACCCCCGGAGTTTGACGTCATCCACCTGTAACACTTTCACTATCCCGCATGCTGAAATTATAACTTACAGCAAATGTAAACAAACTGTAACGGCAATTTTGCACACAGGGCGCCTAATCAAATTCAGTGCTTCTATTGATGCTCATCGCAGCTGTTGTCACACTGCAGGAATCTGATCGCAATGGGCATTAAGTGGCTGTCTTTGAACATGTCACACTAACGACCAAAGATCACAGATTTTAACCCAGGATTTTAGGAATCTTTTAGGATTTCCCAAATTTGTCTCAGATGACAAAATCATGGCTGAAATCTCACAGTGTGAGCAGGGCTTTTTACTTGTATAAGATTTTTTCTAATGGCTTGGTATTATCATGAAGTATTGTGTAATTGTTTTTAGTTATTCTTCCCTGATTAGGGAACTGAATTTGGGGGACTTGCTGTAAAAATGTCAAACGGCTGTTGTATCTCTTTGCAATAAAAAACTTAAATATAAAAAATAAGGTTTTATTGAGATGTGCTGTTGGTCAGTGGATGGATGTCGACCTCCAATGCAGCTTTACTTGGACAAAGCAAAATTAAGACCTGTTTAAAATGACTCAAAGGTCCCATGAAGTGCTTTGAAATGTGCATTTTTGTTGGATGTTTGATGTAATCTCAACCAAAACATGAAGAGAGGGGGGGGGGGGGGCCTTAGTGTAGCTCCTCCCCTTTTTCTAAAACAGCCAATATAAAACAGCATTTTGCTTTATCATCGCTCTGCCATTTTAAAGCAGGCGGGCATGTCAGATACTTGAGAGCATTTGATTGGTCACAATTTGGTGAGAAACTGTTTTGGAGTACACTAGCTTATAGATATCCTTAAAACTGACAATACTGATACTAACACCTAAAAAAACTATTTTAATTTTATAAGACCTTTAAGACCTACAACAAAATATGTCAGTGAATTTTAGGTCTGTAATTTAGGTTTTGAATTTTGAGACATTTTAAAGGTTTTTAAGACCGAGCAGACACCCTGATATTTTAAATGCATGTATACACTAAATCAGACCTTTATTCACCTCACCTTTTATTCTGGTTGCGTGCACTTTATTGGACTTCATCCTACTACTCAAAAAATCTACAAAAAAATCTACAAAAAAATCAGCCAACTGTTGTCATTGTAGAGCTGGAAAAACCAAAGATCATTTTTAACTTTGATTTGATTGAAAGAAAGAAAGTCACACCTAGGATTGTGTGAGCAGTGCATTTTTGGGTTTAAGTTGTTCCAGTAATTACAGTTTGAAAGGTGTTATTGACAACATTGCAGCGGGTGACAGAACAGGAAATGTTTTTTTTCTTACTAAAAGACATCTACTGTTGATCTACAAAGCCATGTGTAAACATCACACCCTCTTATGACTACTTGCCTTTCCAGGTGAAGAAGCGTCAGTGATCTGTAGGGAGGGTGTGGTGTTGTGTGCTGCTGTAGTGTAGAGGCTGGTGGGGTGGGCTGGCGGAGCCGGGTGTGCCAGCGGATCAGGAGAGACGGCACTGTAGGCTGGAGGAACAGGTGCCATCTGCCTCTGCAGCAGCTGCAGGATCACATTTATATCAGCCGTCATCCTGGTCTCCAGTCTAGACAGAGGAAGAGAGACAGAGGGCAAATTTACCCTTAGATCATTTTCAAAGGTTCATAACATTTTGTTCTATACAAAGAACTCTTAAAAGTAAAAAAAAAATAGAGATTAAAAATAAGACTGAAAATTAATATTTATGATGGTTTGACAGAGAGAACAGTTTTCAACACATTTTTAAACATAACAATAACTAACAATAATTTAATAACAAACTTTTTTTTGTCTTTGCTATGAGGACAGTACACAATATCAGAAATGTAAAATGTAAATGTTAAATGTAAAACGGCTTTATTCCAGCCAAACTAAAAATAATAAATATATATATATTATATATATATATAATAGGAATATATAATAGGAAATACTGTGGAATTACCTTGCTCTGATAAACATTACTTTTTTAAATAAAAACAAATCTCAAGAGAGCAAATAATTTTTGCCGCACCAGCAGAGATAAGCACAAATACAATAGATAGTATTTGATAAAATGTATTTAAAAAAGAACACAAAATACAAATAAAAAAATGTGTGTTAAAAATACAAAGACAATATTGGGTGTTTTGAAAATGCATAAAATGCATATTAAATAGGCAATACAATTCATTAAAGCGATAGTTATAGATTTTCAATACTGACCACTTTCACTCACTGAGATTGCAATAATCAAATATTAATAAAAGAATACAATCACTAAATGTCATTAGTGACGGTAGGTTAACATCATGGGTACGTGCAAACCATAGCCGATGATTAAAAATATTAATTGTATGACCCTAGACCAGGGGTCACCTACCCTGTTCCTGGAGACTTAAGCTGCGTCCCAATTCGCATACTTATGCACTATTCTACGCCATTTTGTAGTATAAATAGCGTAGGTAGTGCGTTCACACGGAAAACTCTAATAATAATAAGTGCACTTTAATAACCCGGATGATGCACTCATTCAGTCGGTATAATGAAGTGTCATAATGAAGTGTCTAATGATGGACACTTCACACACTCAACGACCGCAGCTTTGTGCACGTAACGGAAGAGGCGGAGCTCTCGGGCGCACATGTTGGATAACTTTATTTATTTTGGATTGTGAAAGCAGTATTCTCCTACAGTAGTGATTATAGCGCCTCCCGATGGTGAATGCGGTTACACTCATGCCAGGTATTATTTGGTCTTTTAGTCAATTATTCCATTACTTTGGCAACCGTCAAACGTCATCAGGGAAACGGTTTGAACTTCCGCTTAGTAAAAAAGCCCTTAGTGTTCCATTTGGGACAGCACTACATACATATACTATACTGTTGAGTGTGTAAGTGCATAAGTGCATAGTGTATAGTGTGTCATTTGGGAAGCAGCTTTACCTTCCAGCAGATTTCAGTTGCAACCCTGACCAAACCCACCTGTCTGTAATTATCATGTGCTACTTTAGCTCCTAATTACAGTAATTGGTTCAGGTGTGTTTGACCAGAGTTGGAGCTGAATTCTGCTGGAAGGTAGCTCTGAAAGAACAGGACACCTGCCCTAGACATCACTTTCTGAAAACCGGCTGGTGGTTTTAGGTATACAAATGTTTTATTTTTCTGTGGACAAGTGACCTGTTGAGTTGCGACTGCAGCAGCTCCAGACGGGCCTGCAGTTGACTCGGTCTGTCCTCCACACAGGGGCTGTGATGGTGATAGCAGGCCTGCACCGCAGAGGAACGTCTCTGACTCTCTGAGTACTCGCTGGCCCTGCGGTCCGACAAATAGTTGTACAATCCTGACATGTTCAGAGGAGCTGCTGGATGGAGAAGGATATGGAGAGGAACAGAATGATAAGGATCAAGTTAAATAAATAGAAGAGCAAAACAAAGAGAAAACACTACATATGTGCAGTTGACAAAAGACAAAGTGCCATTATTGTGTCCATATCAAATGGAATTTACAGGATTGATTTATGTGTTGTACTGTACTGTACTGTAAATAAAAAGCGTATTAAATGGAGATAGACAGTCTATATAGAGTTTCAGTTATGTTTGTGAAACAAGAGGGTGAGTAAATAAGTTACAGAAAAGAAAATCTGAAAATAAGTAATTAGACCAAGTTTCACCATATTTTATGGGTAACACATGGTTTGAAGGATCATGGCAAATTATATTGATTTAAAATGACAATAATTTATATTTTAAGACTGCAATGTGAAATAGTATTTTAAAATGTACTTTTAATAATATGTATTTGTAATACTATTTTAATATGACATCGAATGATTCTTCTAAATATGGTAAAGAAATATACTTTTAATCTTTGACACACAGCAAAAAAACAACAAATAAACAAAAGCAAACAGCTAATTACTAAATTTGCATACTTCACCCAAGTGCAAAATACTCGTACAGTATCTTAGCTCTGGCTATGGGAAGGTACAAACTTTTAAAGGCATCATGAAATGAGAATTCATTAACGGATGTTATAGATATTAACTTGACTGATTAATTGATTAAATAATTGTATGGATTTTATTTTTCAGTCAAATTGGACCGCTTGCACCAGAGCAAACCTTCCTTTGGGATTAAAAATCTACTGTAACAGGATATGGAGCAAAACATTAATGTTGAAAAGCTTAAAACGACTGCTTCACGTGCACGATTCATCATGATAAAGTCTCTTTTTTAAAAAAAGAAAGAAATCTGGAAGTACTTAAGTTTCATTTACTGGACTTTTCACATTTAAAATGCCAAGAAAAATACTTTATTTGCAATAATACTGTCCTAATACTAATTATGTAATTATTATTAAAGAAGCACCAGTCATAAAGGTATTACCTGTGTACTGATGTGTCCCTGTCAGCGGTCCTGCCATGGCAGAAGCAGTGCTGTGGGCGGAGGGCATAAGACTGACTGCAGAAGGGGAGAATTCCTGCATCTCTGTGCCCAGTGAGTACATCTCCCCCCGGCCGGACACCAGGGGCTTTATGTCCTCTTCACTGGACAGAGAAGCAGCGCTGCCATCACTGCACAACTCATCCCATTGTGACAGTGGTATTGCCCCCCGGTGGTTCCCCACAGGAGAACAGGGCTGGACTGGGTATGTGTCCATCCCTTCCCGGTCCATCCCATCTAAACAATGTCAGAAAAACAAGAGAAATGTGAATAGTAGGTGAATTTCATATATACATTTCATATGTTTCTGGTTATCTTAAATAATTAAAGACCTTTATGCTGATATATGGGAAAACCTAATGATTTAAAAGAGGGTTTGAAGGCGTCTGGACTGCAGATCTGCACAAGTTTGGCCAGAGGAGAAATGGTCATGCCCAACTGGGCCTGATTTCTCTTGAGTTTTTTTCACTTTCATCAATTAGTGAAGTTTGTTTCTCGCCACTGGCTTGCTTGGTTTGGGACTTGTGGAGCTGGGCATCAATGAATTTGCTCTTCAGTGTTTGGATTTTCAGCAGTGAAAATTAAACCACACTAAACTGAACTGACAGTTTCAATTTACTAGAACTTTTATGGTAAGCTACTTTGACACAATCTACATTGTAAAGCGCTTTAGAAATAAAGACGAACTGAACTGAATGTGGAAGGAAAGGTAAAAAATATTTTAGTTCACCAGAAACTGAAAAACCTGTTTGACTTTCTTTCTACTGTTAAGCACAAACTACAGTACATTATCTTAAAACAGTTGAAAACCTGTAACTACTGACTTCCACAAAATTTGCTTTTTCAACAAGAAGTCAGTGGTTACAAATTTAAAACGTTTTAAAAATATCACAAAAAGTAATTTGTGAGTACATTTTTCGGTGACCTATCGCTTTAATGTCATTATTAAATAGTAGTCTTTTAATAAGGCATCACATGATTATTGATTCTTATTTTAAATATGCTCAAATCTTAGTACTGGCTATGTGAACGTATGGGGAAAATATCTAAAGGCATCATGAAATGAAAACTCACCATTCCAAAATGCATTTTACAGCTATTAACGTGAATGATTTATTTATGTATGGATTTTATTTTTCTGTCAAACTGGACAGCTCGCACCAGTGCAAACCTTCTTTTAGAAGGCAAAACCACTGTAAGCATATGGAGCAAAATATTTATGTTGGAAAGTTTAAAACTTCTGCATTTTGTGCATGATTCTACAAGATAAAATTATGTCACGGTAATTTTTTAAGAGTGATTAAAAATTAAAATAAACCGATTCGAGTTTTAAATTTAAACTGATGAAAGAAAACTGATTTTTTTTTTAAAATGAACTGTGATCCTTAAATATTTTTAAATGATTTGTAAAATTGTCTTCAAATGCCTTTTAAAATTATTTAAGCAAAAAAAAAAAAAAACATATATATACAGTTGAAAATCAGATTTATTAAACCCCTTTGAAATGTTTGTCTTTTTGAATTATTTCCTAAATGATGTTTAACAGAGCAAGGAAATTTTCACAGTATGTCTGATAATATTTTTTCTTCTGGAGAAAGTCTTATTTGTTTTATTTTGGCTAGAATAAAAGCAGTTTTTCATTTTTTAAAAAATATTTTAAGGTCAAAATTATTAGCCCCTTTAAGCTATATTTTTTTCAGTAGTCTACAGAACAAACCCTTATTATACAATAACTTGTCTAATTAACCTAACCTGCCTAGTTAACCTAATTAAGCCTTTAAATGTCACTTTAAGCTGTATAGAAGTGTCTTAAAAAATATGTAGTCAACTATTATTTACTGTCATCATGGCAAAGATAAAATAAATCAGTTATTAGATATGACTTATTAAAACTATTATTTTTTTGTTTTTGTTTTTTTGCTGAAAAAACAATACAATTAAATTAAACAGTAAAAATGTTTATGTTTGGAAAAATATTAATCTGTATTACAATTGAATTGTTTTTATTCATTCATTTTCTTTTCGGCTTAGTCCCTTTATTAATCCGGGGTCGCCACAGTGGAATGAACCGCCAACTTATCCAGCATTTGTTTTAACGTAGCAGATGCCCTTCCAGCCACAACCCATCTTTGGGAAAGAATGAATTGTTTTCATGCTCGAGAAAAATATTTGTCCCTTGTCCACACAAAAAACTGCATTAATTTGCATGCTTCAAACAAGTACAAAATACACAGATAATATGGGAAATGTAAAAACAAAAGTGAGATCAGAACAATATCGTCCTCTACCAAAACATTTTCAGTGGACTAGAAGGTCAGCCATACCAGGTCGATTTCGCCGTAGGGGGTTCCTCCGGTGTCTGGGCCTCCGGTACCCACAGTCTGAGTCCTCACTTGGTGTTGGGTGCATGATTCTGTCTACCTGATACACACAAGCTTCAGTAACTCACATAATTATGATAAACATGTAGAGAAACACTCGCTACTATGCTAAAGTATGAGTGTCTTACATCTCGAAGGTTGAACGTGATCTCCAAGTTGCTCCAGAAGTTGTCGGAGAAATCGGGGTACATATCCAGCACCTCCAGCAGGTCGTCCCTCAGGATCTTGTGCAGGTCACAGTATGTCAGAGCCCTCACATCAGCGCTCGACTTTCCCGGCCTGGCATACAAACTGATGGGCTCCCCGAAGATATCATTCTTACCTGCAAACAATAAGAAAAACATTTTGATAAGAAGAGAAAATGAAACTGAAGACAATCACAGTTGGATTCATGTGAAGCTTTATGTGACTTTTAATACCGCCACACAGGGGCACTACAGAGTTGCATTTTTATGTGGCGCTATATGAATTGGATAGACCACAAAAGAAAACATTTAAAAGCTCCAAATTTTAATGATCCTCTAAGAAATCTGTATTGGTATTAGTTGTTGTATGACTTTTATGGAACAAACTTTAATAGTTTCGATGAAAAAAATGAATAAAAACAATTAAAGTAGTTAATCTTTTTATACAATAAATGTATGTTAAAATAAAAAAAAATGACAGTTAAAAATTACAACGCAACAAATTATTTTTCTTTTTAAAAAATTGCTCCTTTTTTATTTACAAAATCTTGGAAATTTGATAAATATGAATTTTCAAGCCCAGTGATAAAAGACTCATTTATATTGAGCAACCACTCCAAATATCAGAACGTTTTCTGAATGATCAAGTGACACCTCAAAGAATGCAGCTTTGTCAGTGCAGGAAAAATGCATTTACTGTAACATTATTTATCAATATTAAAGTTTTACCATATTTTATATTTTCATATACAGACCTCTATCAATAATAATTAAAAAATATCTTTTGGACTTTTAAATGCTAGTGTATGTTTACACTATGTTTAAATGCTAGTGTAAAAATGACCATTGCTTAAAAGCTATCATGATTGAACAGTACAGTTTAAGATAAAAGGCACATTATGTAATTTTTGTAAGTAGGGGGCGTGTATTTATAACAAATAAAGGCATAGTTTGTTGACGCCGTGACTGAGTGTGGAATCATATTAGCTGTCGTCTTCATTACATCCCACAGGCTCCTGCAGAACATGTATCCATGGATGAGCTAAAGTAGTCAAAACTTATTATCGTGGTAGTATGAAGCAGAGCAAGGCTGAAAGCTGTTAAAGTGAAACAAGAATGCTGAAGTGATTGCTGCTGAGAGACAAGCAGCATGTGGCAGGAATGCAGCGAAGCTTTTATTATTCCACACTCCATCTCTTCTGGTTCTACCACTTGTGATCATGTGGGGATAAAGCAGTGCTGTTTTATCAAACTGAATACACTTTAAGGTTCAGTTTTAATGTTGTTCTGTGCAGTCTAATAAAATACACAACATAATCCAGCGTCTTTGTTGTTTCCCTGTTTTCTGTTAAACATAACCAGAAATCGAGGGGGTATGACGTCATTAGCGTGGCGACACAGGACACAATGTGTGCCACTAGTTAATATAAACCATCTTCAAAACATTTGTGATAATCTAAGTACATCATCAGTAACATATATAACTCTGTTCTAGTGGTTTTGGGATATGTGGATGAAAAAAAAAAGACCTTTAAGGAAAAAATCAAACAGGTTGAAATATATGAAGGTGAAGAGGAAAGGCAGAGCTAGAAATAACTCAAACCTAAAATGGCCACGACCACATCGTCTCTGAGGATCTCTATAGAGCCACGGGAGATGAAGTAGAGTGCAGTCAGTACGTCTCCACTGTGCACCAGAGTGTCGCCAGGAGGAGCGTGAGTGGTCTTAAAGCGCATGGCCAGAGCCCGTAGACAGCCTTTACTCGCCCCCCGAAATGCCTTACAGTTCTGAAGCAGACTGCGGTTCAGATGCAGACAGATGTCAGCCTGTAGACACTCTGGGAATCCCTTCAGCACCTGCAGCACAAAGAGTAACATTAAAGGC
>CAIGQQ010004433.1:4426131-4516559 GCA_903798035.1 Danio albolineatus | reverse complement strand
ACACACACACACACACACACACACACACACACACACACACACACACATACACACACATATACACACAGACAGAGAGAGAGAGAGCGCATAGTACAGCGCACTCCCTTCAGATTATCACCACGCACGACTACAGTTCTTAAAGTATGGCTGTATTTCTCAAGCAAGGATTCTGATACAGTAACGCGAAGCAGACGCTTTACAAAAGTTGCGTGTAGGTAGGAAACACGTCAAACTTAATGAAACATTTGAGGGTGCTTGGAATCAACTTAGAGAGGAATGGGCTGTCTTTGACAGCTTGCGACATCATCTGGCACTTTCACGGAGTACATTTACATGGATCCATATTATCCATATTATCCTTTATCCATATTCCTTTGCTCATTAAACACACGCAGGGCGGGAGCAAGCTGAACTGGTGCTCTAGGCGAACTGTGATCACGCCGCCCTCAACCCGAAAGTGAAAAAGAAAGTGACTGGTTCGTGGATGAATGTGAGGACCGGGAGGGAGGGGATAGGTGTCGCGGATTAAAGTGAGGACCGGGGGGTTCACTCACTATTCTGCTGCCCAAGGCGGCCGCCTAGGTCGCCTCTATGGACTCGCCGGCCCTGAACACACGTCGGCCACAACAGGAAATAAATAAACCTGCCACTGCGATAAATGCGTTATATGTATAAATATATAATCTGTGAGTATATGGAATTAATTAAAAAGAGAGAAAATTAAGTTAAGAAAATTAAGCCCTCGTCTTGCTCTGAGCATTAAACAGGGCAGTGTATACAAGCAATTTTATGTAATACTGCAGGTTTGTGGTTTTGTGTATAGATGTCTATGGGGGCACAAATATGGATAATGACATGAATATTATGACATAAACAGGGTTTACCATAACCAAAACGTAACTTCATCATGTGCCAGGAGGTTTTTTATAATTTATTTTTAGTGTTATGATAAGTGTTAGGGCATAGAATATACAGTTTGTACAGTATAAAAATCACTACAACAATGGAGCGTCCCTGTAAACCATGTGTGTGTATAACTCACAGCGTTCATGTCGATGCCGTTAGTGTAGGACCAGGCATGCTGGAAATACTCCTCTAGTCTTTGCCGAAGGCCTCCTGGGATCTGATGAAATCTGATGAACTCTTTCACACGGAGCATCTGAGTGTGGTATCGCGCTGTGCCAGAATACAACCTCTGAATGATAGCAGACACATTGCCAAAGATACTGGCATACATCAGAGCTGAAAACGAACAACAAAGACTTTCATCAGTCAAGATCATGATACATATATACAGTATATCCTTATATTATATTTGTCACTTTCTCTGGATTACGATTTATAGTTATGTGTTTCTGAGTAAAATGTAATTTTTGTATTATTATGGAAATTACTGGTGACATACCTTCCAAATGTAAAATGAAATGCTTAAATCAACTCAAAATACCAATGTTTTAACTTCAGAAGAGTTGAGAAGTCAAAAGAGATCAATATTTGGTGGAATAACCATGATTGTCAATCATAACAAATCAAATCATTTGTTATTCTGACTCATTTCTAAAAAAAATGCTCTAAATGACAATATTTTCATTTAAAATTAGATTATATTTCAATTAGATTTTTTTTTAAATATTGCTAACCTCTAAGTTTTGAATGGTAATGTACACTCTTTTTTAAGTTGTTGCTGTCCCTAATATAGATGATGATTGCAGTTCACTTACAGCCAATAAGCATGACGCAAATGGAGAAAATCTTCTCAGGGTTGGTGTTTGGAGAAACATTTCCGAAGCCCACACTGGTCAAGCTACTGAAGGTGAAGTACAACGCAGTAACGTATTTATCCTTGATGGAGGGGCCAGAGAAAGTATTGCTGTCATTGTACTGCTTGCCAATCTGGTCAGCTAAGTTGTCCAGCCAGCCGATCTTCATGCCTCCAATGCGGGCAGAACTAGTGCGCTCCATATTGCCGATGGCATACCAGATGCATGCCAGCCAGTGGGCGATGAGAGCAAAGGTGCACATGAGGAGGAAGAGCACCGCCGCTCCATACTCAGAGTAACGGTCCAGTTTCCTCGCTACTCGCACCAGTCGCAGCAGCCGGGCCGTCTTCAGCAGACCAATCAGAGTGGTTGTTTGAGGCTGCAAGGACGAGTTTGAGAGGATTAGTTTGTTTGTGCACTCTTATTTTCATTCAGTTAGCATTACTGAAAGAGGATGGCATGTACTGTATGACTGTCAACAATCAACATTATCACACTGAGATCGATATTCCAGATCATTCATTGATTGTTCTTTGCGGTTCATCTAAAATTAGAATGTTTACCACTTTGTACGTTTCGTTCTGTTCGGGCCGTTCCTTCAGAAAAAACGATTGATTAACATTAATTCAGCCTATGAAAAGCCTCACCTCATCTGAACCAGATCTGAAAATGAGCAGGTCGAAGGGGATGGCAGCCACTATGTCTATGAGGAACCAGCCCTTGAAGTAGTGCTGAGCAATGCGAGCGGGGTTGCTGACCACCTCGTCGTTGTGATTGACGTATGTGGTCCTGAAGTTGATGAGGATGTCGATGATGAACATGACGTCCACCACCAGGTCCACCACGTTCAGGGGGTTGCAGGTGTACCCGCAGGTGCGTCTCCTCTCATCCTCCTGCTCATTGAGGAGGAACGCGGCTGAGTATGGCGTGAAGACGGCCGTGTAGAGCACCAGCAGCAGGATGATCCAGTCCCACACTGCCTTGAAAGGGCTGTAGTGCAGGATTGTCCATTTGTGGATGCGGGGAGCTTGAAGCTTGTACTCGGGAAGGACATCTGCTCCGAGTGACAGGACCTGAGGAGAGAGGGTGAGAAACCAGAAATCAGAAGATCTCAAGGGGTGGTTTTAATTGAGATCCAGTGGATGTAAGGGCTTTTAAGATTATATTGCTACACCATCTGGCTAAGTGTCATATGTTAATTAAAATGAAAACTAACATTATTTAAAACGTTAAAAAGATAAACTACGTAAATACACTATATGGACAGGCTAATGTACAGGGTAATTTATATTTTTGTATCACAAATAAAAACTAAGATATAAGAGACTATAAGAGACTATAATATTATACTTTAAACCAAATAAATACACAATCTGACCTGGGTAGTGATTATTTATTGTTATTTTATTACTCGAAAATGAACAAATTAAAACAAATTAAGATGAAACCTGAAATATGAAGTGATACTTTCTTCTAAAATGACCATTATCTCAGTCTCTTATGTTTATGCTTAGTTATTTTACTTTAAATGCAAAGTAAAAACATAATATTTGCCATAAAAGTGAAATTACCAAACCTACACACAGGAGTCAGAGAATAATGGGACTTAGAGGCATCTGAACTCTTCATATAAGCAAAAAAGCTCATTAAAATAGGAATACAAAATCATCATATTGTATGGTACTAAAACAACAATGTAGTCTTCCTTCATTGTTTGCAATTTTTAAATTAGTCACATATTGCAACATACAAAGATTTATTTCATAAAATAAATGTTTGGCAAGTGGTCAAAATTTTTTAAAAGCCTCTTAAAAACATGATCAAAAAATATTAGGTCCCAAAAACAAACTGAATTCTACAAACAAACATGTCTTCTACAAGGTCAGTTCTCCAGATACGTCTACAGACTGAAACACACTCACACAAACGAATCTACAATAAACAATAGATAATATGTTTTTCAATGGCACTTCACAGACATCGCATTGAACTGCATTGTCATATGACATTATAACCTGATCTAGCTGTAGAGCAGAACAGACATCTTTTAAGCTTTGCTCTTCACGATTAAATCTTCTTCTTCCTCTTGACGTTTACTATTATTAAAAGGATGGGCAGCAGCCATGTCCTTTAGACCAGATCAAATTTTAAAGGGCACAGACTGAAGAAACGCGCCACAGGGGTCTGTCTCTGAGCCCAGTCTATGCTAATCCACCACACGGCTAGAACTAGACATGATCTAAACGCTACACGGGAAAGGACAGTCAAATATTAAAGGGAAAACCTGAAGAATCATTCATTAAATATTCTCTCTTGTAATCTTTAGACATGTGTGCTATTAATCCATCCATGAAACACAAACAGAGAATTTGGTAAAGGACTGCAAACAGTTCAGAGTAAATAAAAATAAAAAAATTATTAAAAAAAGCCAGAAATGCAGCGCATGAGACGTTAAAGCTAGATTTGTGTAAGTAACAGTGCAAATTATCCTTATTTTGGTTTGACATCATCACTTTTGGATAAAAGACATTTAAAGCCAGTGATGTTGGATGATGACATCCAAACTTCCCAATTCACAATCAACTATCAACTCACACTCTTTCAGACATTAATAGCTAGAGTTTACAACGTATTACTGAGAGATTTTACAGTGTATCAGTTCTATTCACTTCCCTTGGCAAGTCAGAACAGACTACAGCTTTCTATTATCTCCCTCTGTTCTGATTAAAGACTAATGTTTAGTCATGGCACTTAAAAATGGCCTCAAAAAGAGTGTTTCTGCAGCAATACCATAAAGGAAACATTTTATGTTCCTTAAATAACTATTCAGTGAGCCATTTTATAGTGTATTTTTAAGAAATATCATAAACAGCATCATGCAAGCTCATCTTTAAAAACCCAAATACACTTTCTTTTTTATGTATGCATGAGGGTCTACATATGGCAGAAATGGATTAAAAAATTCATCACCACAATAGCACACAGTGTTCAATTTTTGCATCTTGTATATTCAATGTACAATTAGTTGGAATATGAATAAGTTTGTCCACAAGATGTCAACTCTAAACCAAGCTGTCATTTCATAGATTAAAAAAAAAATCGAAGACACATGGACAACAACAAACTACTGAGAAAGGCAAAAAGAAATAGATAATCATGTTGAGAAGTGTGCATGTGTACAGGGAAAAGACGCCAACAATTCTATTCAAATTGAGGTAAAAGACATGCTTAACTATCACAAATGTGAAGGGAAAAGGTGCAGACATTAGACAAAGTTCAATGTCTTTAGCCTGAAAATGTCAATTGACTGTGCTCGGGTTTTAGTAATCTGAAGAACATTTTGCCCACATTAATGTCCTTTAGTCCAACAGAAAGCTCCCATGAATCTTAAAATTTCTTCATGAAACACTGATGCCAACATAATAATAAAAAAATGAATAAATAAATGAAGAAAGAAAGACAGAAAGAAAGAAAGAAACATAATTGTACTTTCTAATAGACAAAATACTTCAAATAAATTAGCAAATAATGCATTACATTATGCAAAGTATTTTATATCTGTCAAAAAACCCTGTGAGCGTGTATGCAGCTGGGCTATATATGAACTATTTCACACAGAGACCTATTTTCTGCAAGAGCTTTTTCCCCACAGAAAATCACTCCTTTAATACACCATTAGCAGCCCATGATTACTGCTCGCACAGATGACCATGGCAACCACTGGCTACCATGGAAACTACAAGTTGTTCAGTGAACATCAGTCATGTGGAAAAAGTTGGTCGATTTGGAAAAAGAGTTCAATTGGGGTGGAAAAATAATAAATGCTAAATAAAATGGCTATGCTGAAAAATGATCATATAAATTTAGAAATGTGAAAAAAAATGAATAAAAATATTAAATCATATTCACAAATAATTAACAAACACGACCTTTTAAAGTAGAAAAGTATTCCCTTATAAACACACTCCATTACATTACATTAACAAAATGTAACAAAAATGTCATGAAATGTTGTTACAGCTTAAAATGGTAAACGTATTTAAAGACATGTTCAAATTTCGCAAATAACAGCAAAGTTAATAAAGCACTGTAAACAATTATTTGATCAATTAGTCATGACAACATATGTTTTTAGTTTATTGTAACTTATATTAAACCAAGTTAATAATGTTCTAACTTAATTTTATAAGTTACGCAAAGCTGTTTTAAGTCAGTTTAACATAATATAAGTTCAACGGACTCATAAGGTTAACTTGATTCAGCTTAAAAATTTAAGTTAACCAGGTTTTTTACAGTGTAGTATCAATTTTTTTCTGACTCTTTATTCTATTCTTTTAGTCTGTTTCTTTCTTTGCCTTTTACACAAATTTCAGAACACATGACGACTTCATGCAAATAACAGTCTTGTGAAGTCGCACTGTCAAGGAAGTAAAAGACATAAACTATGTTTTTTCTTGTTTTCAGATTCTTTACAAGAAATTCAGAGCTTTCTTTTGAGCCCTTCAGTGGTCAGAATTGTCATATTGTTAATGGCTTCATTTAAAGTTAATTTTAATTCAACTGCCACCACTTCGCAACTTTTCAAGCTATAGACACAGAATATTAATATGACAGATTTATCAGTCCTGGACAAAGTACAGTGTGTACTGACCGGTACGACAATGAGAGGCTCCTTGTCCATGTTTTTCAAGGTGTCAAGCAGATTCACAACATCCACAAAAAACTCCAAAGTCTCTGCCTCCAAACAGACACTTTATCATTACCACACATACTGAACAAAAGAAATCTGATTTAAAGGAAGAAAGAAAAAAGCAGTGCTGAATGGACAGATGAGGCTAGCTTTATGAATCCCATAGAACACAAAACTGGATTGCTGAACAAACAGACTTAACTGCCTAAATGTACCAATTTACTGCAGGGAAAAACAAAATCGACAAAAAAGGGAGTGGTGAGGGAGGGCGTTGAACAGGTCAAACCAAATTAGACCTAAAAACACTCCAGCAGTGACTAAATGCCAAAGTGCAGCCTCAGATGTTATTTCTGCTGCCCTTGCCTGTCTAAATCGGTTTAGTTTAGTTTAGTTGATTGTTTAAATTGAGTGCATCCATGAGTACAGAGTTTAAGAAAACATCTGATATGCTCAAAATCCACAAGGATTGCCAGGAAATCAACTGAAAACCAGGCCACAAGGTCTATCAAAAGTATTTTAAATTTCATTTTAGACAAGCATGGTGGGGGGGAAAAGGTGTAAAGTGCATTTGGTACTGTTATTTTTATCTAAAACAACTAATGATCTGGTCACACTTTACAATAAGATTCTATTAGTTAATGCATTTACCCACATGAACTAAGAATGAAAAACAGAATTTATTAATTGTTCAACATTTACTAATGCTTTATTCAAATCCAAAGTTGTGCATTACATTATATGAATTAGTTAATACACTGCGAGTTAACATGAACCAACAATGAAAAACTGTATTTCGTCAAAGGGGTGATACAGAGTGTATTTTTAAAGCTTGATTGTGTTTATGGGGTGCAAAACAAATGTGTGCTCATTCTTCATTTGTGAAAAATCACGTTATTTTTTCATTTATCTTACTTTGATTATATACAGCTATCCAGTTACCATGACAATGACTGTCATATTTCCTAGTTCCTCCAAAAGCTCGCCCTCAAGAGACTTTGATTGGTCAGCTAACATAATGTGCTGAGATTCGCGGATCAGCTCCATGCCACCAAGAAGAGTCCTGCTATGACATTACAACACATCTAGCAACGCCCCTTCGCTGCGTGGGGTGTATGCTTGTAACCTGAAGGGTTTATGACATCATTAACCAGGATGTGTTTTTTTGTAGTCACATACTTTGTTCGCTGTAGGCTTTGCTACGCTGTAAAAGCCAATGTCTCCCTTTGCATTGAACTTTGAGTGTCTTACATTCAGAGATGTTGTTTATGTTCACACAGGTACATTACACATCAACTAAAGTTTTTATCTAGTATAGCCATCAGGACACTAAATAACCATTTAGTGTGCAGACAAGCATGAATCTGTATATTTCTTTCCAGAAATTGTTTTCAAGAAGTCCAGCAAAAGTTTAAACATGTTTAACATAGCAATACAAAGCATTTTTTCCAACGATATACTACCATTGTTTCTGCTTTAACTCATAAGGTCAGAATAACCACAGGAAAACCACAGGCTGTAACAAGCAAACTATATTAAAATCATAGCTTTAGCTTTTTATTGCTGTTAACCCTAAAAAATACTCAGTAAGTATTTCAGCTCCAAAAGATAAAAAATAACAAATACTGTACATAAACCCCTCAGGACCCTGACATGAGGAGGTCTTTAAGCACATTTAAAACTGTATGGTGTACAGTATTTCAGTCACATATTCAAATATACATCAAAAGTTTATTTTTCAGACTGAGATTTCATTTTATAATCCATTCAGCCCTTCTCCTGGTCCGGTGGGAGCACTTTTAGGTTAGCTTAGCATAAATCATTGAATCGGATTAGACCATTAGCATCTTGATCACATAATTCAAAACAGAGTTTTGTTAATTTTTTTATGTAAAGCCTGGCTCTTCTGTAGTTACTTTATATACTAATACCCGTTTACATATTATAGGAAAATATATATTTTTTTAAATGTTCTCTCTCAAGATACAATGATTTATGCCAAGCAATGCTAAAAGTGCTCCCACCAAACCAGGTAATCAACTATGAACATTATGGACATTTTATTTCCTACCTGCTGCTTTCTTCTGATCGAATTTTAATATTTGTGATCATTGTATAAAATAAAATGTATATGTGTCAGTGAATTTGACTATTTGAACATTTCCTTGATTATTGTGGTCCAAAATAATCTGATTTTGTCCAGTAAAGAACTTTTATATTATATTGTTATGTTTATGTTATATTCTGAACTGCCCTTAGTGAGGATTGTTACAAATTAATAAAAAAAAAATGGTAAAACTTAACTTAAGGTGAGTTTTAAAATGAACATATTTGCAGAATAAAGTGGAGTCTTTCTTTAAATTATCCAACTGTTTTGTAATTTTAAGGCAAAGCAATCGTGACCATCAAAAGAATAAGACATAAAAAGAATTAATGTTGAGCGATGTTAGAGATGTAACATGATATAGATGTAACATGCTAAAAATAATTGTATAACATAACACATTGTATAAGCACTATTTACATTTAGTGCAAACAACAACTAAAATTTTTATTTACAGTGTAAAGAGCCATTTTCAAAAGCCGTATGTTACTTAAAAATTTGTCATAAATTACTAATTAGTTATTCTCTTACTCTAATTAGTTGCTCTCTTATTAGTTCTGAAAATAATAAATGCACCACAAATTATTCAGAAATGTTGGTTAATTAAATATGTTAGAAAATTTTCACGTGTTTAATTTTCATAATAAATCATCATTTATTTTTTGCTATTAATAAAGATGCGTCAGGTTTACGTTTGCCGAAACATTTCCCATGCATACAAGCTTACATAAACTTATTACCTTTCATGGACGACAATAAGAAGCCAGTGACCCTGAAAAATGGTTATATTAATGCAAATATATTCACATCTAATACACGGTGCATCTAATACACGGTGCATTTTTAATCATTTTAGCATTCACTCATCATGTGCATTCAGTGCTCTTTTTTAGCAGTTTGCACATGTCAGTAAACATACACACACACACACACTAGCATGCACGCACACCCGCGCTGTGTTAACGCACATTCAAATCCATGTGCTGGTGAGACCCTAATGACAGAAGGCCCTCACATGCACACACACGAACTCACTGGAGCGAGATATCTGTGTTTATTGATATAATCTAACACTCTGTTTCATAATGATGGAAGCAACAAATCCATTCTGACTGTCTGCACGCTGATCACAGCTGCAAACTCAGGGACACACACACAAAGATACATAGAGGAAGGTGCAACAACTTTATCAACAACTTAATCTTGCAAACTGATCATCAGTGTAACATCTCCATGATGTATTTCTGGTGTTATGTCATCAGGGTTACTTAAAAAAATCCACCAGTCTTCAAATAAAAACCTTTTTAAAAGCCTTTAACAAGTAACCCTGCACTTTAATGACATGATGAATGGCAAGAAAGGGAAAACAAAGCAAAGCGAAACAAAATGCTTACAAGTTACTACAACAGACTAAACAAAAATAATGAAGAAGTTCAACAAGCTAAAAGCAAAAGATAAAACAAACAAAAATGAAACAAAGAGATGCACAGCAGACTAAACAAACACATAGGAAAAGTCAATAAATACATTTTTAAAAATGGATGAGAAATTAAACAAGCAAAATAAAAAACGCACGCAGCTACTTCAAATAAAGCAACCACATGGTGAACGCCAACAAGACAAAACAAAGAAATATAGACAAAGAACTAAGACAAAACAAAAAGATGCAACCCCAGGCAAAGATGTTTCAGTTTGCATATGTCTCGTAAGTCACACTAAGTCAACAGCGTCTGACAGTGAAACAACACCATCATCAGCTGTCAGTCAAATCCATTCAGGTCTTGACCTATTTAATGTCCTCCCCAACCAGGTGTGGGATGTGGAAATCAGACAGAACGAGAGATAAACACGAAGCAGCGAAAGTAAGAAAAGAGAGAGTGGATGAGGCAGATAGATAAAGGTCAAGTATGGTACTTACAGGCTTAAGTTTGTGTTTCAAGCTCATGGTGGCATTCTCTGAGCCGTGCTGAGACAGACACGCAGAGCCCCGACACAGGGAAACACCGCCCTTTCACACTCACTCGCTTTTTCCTCATGCACTAACACACACACAGATAAAGGTGTGGACGTCAGCCATCCCATTTTCATAATGATTAGACTGAGTAAGCAGAATATGGATGTGATACAGGCACTGGAAAAAATAAATAAATAAATGTAGACATATTATTTAAAAAAAACTATATTTTAACAGTATGATGGTATGATTTTGATAAATTTTTCGCTATTTAATAAATTAACACATTGTATTTCATTTATTTTATTCAATGCTAGCTTTTCATCAAACGCAAAATTGTACTATGCATGGCTTTTTGTTGGACAAACAGTGAATTGACAATACTACAAAATTTAATATTGTGCTTTAAAAATCTATTTTATATTATTATTTTTGATAGATTTTTTTGTTTGTTTAAATTGTTTTTGAATTTATTTTATTGGAACCGTTTTTTAAATAATAAAATAATAATAAAAACTGTACAATTTACTGTAATAATATAATGTAAGTCTCTATTGCGTTATAGAAAATGTACTGGTATAAATTATGTTCATGTATTGAACGTTGAAACTGTCACTACACTTTATATTCTTGCCATTGGTGTTCTGGGAGGCACAATGTCAATGCATTTGCCCTCTGCAGCGGCACTGTGAAACGCATACGTCACATGCTTATTCATTGAAATTAGTCTGCATGCTAATTACAGGAATAAGCAGAACTATTAGAGCAATTAAGACACATTGTTTTTTTTTTATTATTTAAAACTCTTGTTTATTGGTTTTCATATGCAAAATAAAAACGTAAAACAAAACAATTGAGACGCTCAGTAACAAAAGTCAAACACAGTAAGAGATATCTTCAATATTTTAATTTAATACAAGCCATATGCTTTTAGATGAGATTCACTTCATATTCATAAAACAGAAAACTGATTTTTCATGTCTTTCAAATTTTTGTATAAAATATTATTTAAAATCAGATTGTAAGATTTAGATTTTTTTAACAAATGAACACTATAATTAGCAGGACCTGTTAAATTGAACAAGATGACAATAATGTTTTTTATATAATTAGTTTTAATTATCAAGTAATCTGAAAAAAATGTCTTGCACAAAAATGTTTTATTTACACAAAAATATGAGGTAGCAGAATAATAATTTCAAATCGATAATAATAAATTACTAAAAGACATTTTTCATTCATTATTAAGTATTCATTTAAAGTTGATAATTTTGTCTATAGAACTATACTATAGAAAAATGTCTATATTTATATAAATATTTTAGTTTTTTGAGTCTGCAGAGAGATAACTCGATTACGTCATTTGTGGTGCTTCATGGCATTGGACAGAGTTACAGATCTATTTTGACACACTCCTATGACTGGTGGAATTTTCTGAAGAGCATCAATGGTAATGTAGCTTTTCTTTAAGTACTTTAGAGTTCACAACTTGTCTGTTTTAAGGAAAAACCAGTTAGTGTTAAAATATAAACTACCCTATGAAGAAAGCTAATGTTAAGTTTTACTTTCAGAACCCAAATGTCACACTCTATTTGAATGATTTTTGAAGCATTGAGACACAGAAGACTGGAGTAAGAAATTTCATTTTGTCATATAGAATAAGATTTTTTTTTCAATAATAAAATAAAATAAAATAAAATAAAATAAAATAAAATAAAATAAAATAAAATAAAATAAAGGCGCCACGGTGGCCTAGTGGGTAGCACGTTCGCCTCACAGCAAGAAGGTCGCTGGTTCGATCCCCTGCTGGGCCAGTTGGCATTTCTGTGTGGAGTTTGCATGTTCTCCCCGTGGTTGCGTGGGTTTCCTCCGGGTGCTCCAGTTTCCCCCACAGTCCAAAGACATGCGGTATAGGTAAATTGGGTTAGCTAAATCGTCCGTAGTGTATGTGTGTGAATGAGAATGTATGGATGTGTTTCCCAGAGATGGGTTGTGGCTGGAAGGGCATCCGCTGCGTAAAACAAATGCTGGATAAGTTGGCGGTTCATTCCGCTGTGGCAACCCCGGATTAATAAAGGGACTAAGCCGAAAGGAAAATGAATGAATGAATGAAAATAAAATAAAATAAAATAAAATAAAATAAAATAAAATAAAATAAAATAAAATAAAATAAAATTCAAGATTATTTGTATAGCGCTTTTTACAATAATTATTGTTTCAATTATATCAAAACTAGAGGAAAAGTTATTTAAAAATATATGAATACTTCACAATATCACTGTTTTTATTGTATTGATTTGTATGAATCAAGTTGAGCACACTTTCAAGAAAGTTGAACAGCTGCGGATTTTGATCGCCGGGCACAGCGGTACCATATGTCAAAGATGCCAACAAGACAATGACTCTGAGTGACTGCTGAACTTTTCCATGACCTCTCGGATGCTCTCTAAAGGTATTTCTATGATTCTGACTGCCCCACATGCAGGCAACTAGAGAAGAGATTTCATGTTTGTACTTCATTCAAAGGTTAATGCTCCTCACATGCAGGCCAATCTACTGAAAACAGTACAGCTGGTCATATAACTAGGTACGTCATGTTATGCAGACAAATCAATAGCGACAAAAATCAATGCAGATGATCATTTCCCTTCTTGCTCAGTGTCAAATCGAAGTCCAATTATCAAGCCAGGAATTGTCTGTTACAGTTGTACCTCGCAATGCAAACACAGACTGAACATATCCATTAATGCCAAGCAACTGGTCATAAACAACATGTATGGCAATTTTTACACTCGCAGATTCAAGGTGGCGAAAAAAAAACACATTAAATAATACATTAAATGAAAGTTTAAAAAGCTTGTGGGAGGTTTAGGGGATGCCCGTAGCTTGCGATTTATGGTTATTTTCTTTTTATTTACACTTTCATATTGCATAATGGCACATCAATCTCTGCTCTAACAACTTCCAATGTGGAAAAGTTCAACAAAGCTGCTATTATTGACATTTTTAATTTGATATGTTATATTGTTTAGGTCGGTACAAAAACAGTAATGAGCTATGAGTGTTTTTTATGTATTTATATTTATAGATAATATTTATTATACAATATTTTGTGTCAAACCACTAAAATTGTCAATTAATGTCATTATGATAAACTGCGATGTTAAACAGTCAGCATTAAAAGGTCCCTTAAATGCAATACGGAAGGGTAAATAAACCAAAAACACCAGCTAACCGTGAGCTACAGGTAACTGTTGATTAAATGATCAATATAGTGTATAAGTAATGTCATAAAGTCACATAAGGACAGAGTGAGCGAAAAAGAGAGTTATAGGATAGTATAAGCCCAGGAATATGAGCATGTTTGCGTGCACACTTTTAACAGATATGTGTGAGTGTGACTGTGTGTGTGTGAATGGAGAAACACTCTTTGGCCTCTGCCGTCACTGCCCTCTACTTCCATTAGCCCTGGACACCAAGGTCACCAGCAGAGAGCAACCCCACACACACACACACACTAATCCACACTCAATAATGCAAATTAAAATATAACTTAATATTTGCCAAGATAAATTTTAAAAAATAACATGATTTAACAAATATAAAGTCAAACCTCAATGTCTTTCTTTTATCTGTGCAAATGAAGAGTGTGTGTGTGTTTTTTTTTGGTATCACTTTGACACCCACAGAATGCCCCACAGAAGACAGACAGTCATACCAGTTTTTGCTGACATTTTGAATAGAATCTGAGCTTTTTTGATTTAAAAAAATTACTTAAATACTGGGGATACAAAAGTAAGTTCACTCAAATATATTACAATGTGAGACTTGACAATATTACATGAAAATTGTATGTTATAACATTGTAAGTAAAGACAGAAACAGACAAACACAAGTCAAGGAAAACCTCCATTCACCTGTGGGTATGTGTCATATCATAAGCTGATTTAAAAACTCACACGCGCGCACACACACACACACACACTTTTTATGATTGGAATGTGCAAGCTAGTGGTAGATTTGTCAGCAAGATTGATTTTTCCACTGCTCGGATAACAGACAGTCTCCCACGTTTGTCCAGCTGAGAGACGTCACCAATACAATCTCTTCTTTTGACTGCAAACTTGCTTTTTTACAGTCTTTCTTTATTTTCTTTTTTGTACTGTATTTACACCTATGAAGATAGAAGCCAATCACAGACCATTTATGATATTTTTTGAGCTTTCATATATACAGATGAGTCCATAAAAATCTTTATAGTCATTGTGTGAAATAGATAATACACAGTGACTGCAACACAAAAACACTCATTCTGATGAATGTGCACACACTGAAGTAATCACAGATAAAATACAGGGGTAGGAAATGTGTGTCAGTGTGTGTCCGTTCTCTACACAAAAGCCGAATAAGCACAGCCCACATCAGCACAGAACTCAGTGGTCTCAGTATTTAGGTCACTAAGTGACTTCTGTGGAGATGTTACAAAATATTAAATCATGTAACTGATGTCATAAACCATTTCATCGGCAGCTGATGCTGATTGATGATGTCAACTAGTGCAGTGATGTGCATTTATTTCTATTTGAAAAAATCGTTAACATTTAAAAAAAAATGTAAATAAATAAATAAATAAGTGAAAAACAATTAAGCAATGCTACCATTTATAACATAATTAATGCATGTTTCTTGCAGGAAATGATCATATTAGAATGATTTCCTATGGATCATGTGACAATGATAAAAATGAGAAAATTCAGCTTTCAACATTTTACCAATATTTCAAAATATTACCGTTATGCTGTATTTTTCATCAAATAAATGCAGTCATAGGAGGACAAAAGACTTTTTACTGATCGCACATTCTTGATAATACAAGATATGTTAATATAACTGCTACAGTATGTAACTTACAACTGCTTATAACTGTCTACCTCATTCATTCATTCATTTTCTTTTCGGCTTTGTCCCTTTATTAATCCGGGGTCACCACAGCGGAATGAACCGCCAACTGTCTACCTAATTTGGTTTAATTATATCAAAAATGTAATAATAGTTTGATTTTAAAATGCAATTAAAACGAAGCCCTAATTTTTGCCTTACTAATGTTTCAATAATAATAACCTACATTTACTTGGCTTTTATTTGTAAATCACAATGTGGATATCATTAACCCATACATAAGTTATAGCCTGTGATAGCTCTGTGAGGAAATAAAAAGATAAGGTATAACAAATCCTGAATCTGTCTGGATACATTTGCATGAAAATGTGTGTGAAAATGTTAATGAGCTGTGAAGCACTTTTCATATTACCTGCGTGACTTGAGTGACCTTTTCTGAGACGTTCTGTGAGCGGTCTTTAATCTTGCTGGGTGCGATGATCTCGATCTCAGTAGGGGAAGGAGGTCTGAGTCGGTCCGAGCCGAAGGATATCGTCACCTGAGGGATGCGGCCAATGGTGCGGTGTCGCATCAAATCAGAGTCTGATGTGGAGTTCAAATTACTGGGCTTCAGATCTGAGAAAGAAATATCACACCCTCAGGTCAAAAACTAATTAAAAGGGTCATGAACTGAGAAATCAATGATGTACTGTTTAAGAGGCAACTATACTCTAAAACATCCTGTAAGAGTCAGAGGTCAATAATTTCTTATTAGTATAAAAACAGCTTAAAGCCAAAGTTAAAGCCAATCTGAAAACTAAAAGGCTGTGGAATTTGCCAGTTTATTGCATCAACAATTCCCAACTCCAGTCCTAAATCACCACAAAGCTACAAAAATCTGGGCATGACCCTTTCAAAATTTACAGTTTTGGTATTGTGGTACTCTTTTTTCTAAATATATTATTTTAAGGTACAATAAGGCAAAGGCATTGAATTATCATGGACAGAGACTGAACCATTTCCCATCAATATCCACCAATTACTGAAATGTCCCCACCAATATTTTATTCACCTCCAAAATAAAATAACGCATACAGTATGTACAGAATGGGTTAAATCACGTTTTCCACTCAAGTCCTACCTCCCTCAAATACATATGGACAGTCTGATTGGCCATGCCTTTAACTGCTTTCAAGTGAGAGGCTCCAACACTGAAATTTTTCAGCAAGGCTTACTGTGCAAGACTTAGGTGAGACCTGGCCATAAAGAGTTACATTTCAAAGAAAAGTGCTGGTCACTTGAAGTCAAGTCCACCATAATGGTAACCAAGGCTGTGCAATTAATCAAAATTTAGTTCGTTCTAAGCCTCCACAACAATTATGAAAAAACAACAATCGAGATAAAATTATTGCGTCATAACCTCTCCCTTTCCAGAAGTCTGCATTCATTCCTCCGCAAAGTAAAATCATGTAAATTTACCTTTCCAGCATGTAAAACTGCTTGATTTAATGTTATAGTTTATATTATTAATTATATTTTATTTATTAATTTATTATTGTTTTTAAAAGCACAAAATAGAGTGAGTGCTGTTTTGTTTATGCGCTCAGAGACGGAACAGAACATGGAGATGTAAAGTCATCTTTTAGCTTAAGATGCATGCATAAATGGCTATATAATTGCAAACATGTTCGGATGCTGTGCCAAGTGATTGTGCACAAATAAACCCTCAGTAAATGGAATTCTTTAGTAAACTAACTTTTTTGTCAGGCATTAACCTTACATTGGGGGAAGGAGGGCTTAAATAAGGTCCCCACCAATTTCAAAAGCAAATCTAAGCCCTTGCAATAAGAACCCTTTATGCACAAAGCGTACTACTTGAGAAAGTACCACCATAACGACAGCTTTTGTTCTGTTATTTCTTAATAAACTCCAGAGAATATTATCAACCCTTGCTGCTACTGTACATCCCTTCCTGTTTAAAGATGCTCTGAAGACAACAAGATGCTGTGTAATCACAAGTTGCATTACCTGCCTTCCTTCTGATCCCATTATTAAGGAGAGGATGAACTTTATTCCTAATGGAGTTCCAGACTATGCCAGTAACAAAAAACCACACATTCATTTACAAATGAAGCATAATTCGATGCTGGATTTTCAGAAAGACTCAAACTTAAAAAATAAAGCTTTGTGAATTATATATATATATATAATTACATATCAGAACACAGCTCTGTATTTTGAGTTCACTAATGCTTTGTCAGTTTGATATATACTGTATATGTATGCATTGTTAAGCTAAATCACAGCAGCGACCATCTTTGAAGGATATAAGCTGTCACACATACATGCAGAAGTTTACATTGGTGGGCATACAGCAGTTTCAAACTTAGAGAACTAATCTTACTATTAAAATGATATCCATTAGCATAACATCTTTAAAACACAGTCCCTCTCCTGCCGTCTAAAGCCACATCTACTGAAATCCCGAACACGCACCCCAGTGACATCATTTGTAGAATAATTGCAGCAAGCAGGAGCTGGAGCTCAATTTCCCCCTTACTGGAGCTCAGCTCTGCCCATGTGGCTCTGCAGTCAGTACCACTTGGGTAAAGACGACAGTAGACAACCCACTAGATCATATCTTCGCTAGTTAAAAAACTTTATAGAACTATATAATACTACAATTCCAAACAAATACTGTATTATATCTAGCACGTCTGCGCTTGTGTAGAAGTAAATTTTTTTATAATGTGCAATATTTCATGCATGCAAGGATCGCTGGTCTCACTCTCTCACAAGATTTGTCCTAGAGTGACTATCGTATGCTTAGTGGTTGGCCCGCGGTATGTATAATTTACACTTAATAATAAGCCATACTTACATGCTATTTCAGACTGAATATTCAGACTACCATGGTAAACAATATACAGGTTGAGTCACAGGTTGTCATTGTTCAAAAATGAACCAATGTGATGTGAATACAAAACAAACTTCACCTTAGTAAAGCAGGCAAGGCGGAATAGCGCTAATTACTTAAGTTGGTAATGAACATCTACATGATTGATGCTGTAAAATGTACCTTATGAAATTGAAAATAGTCACATCAATATTTCACCGGAAGATTTCAGTGGCCGAACAACACTTCTTTGCCCATTCGTAAAACAACACAATCTACATAAGCTTTGTGTGACTAAAATACCTTTAAAACACAACATTACCTGTCTGAAAGAAATAATTCAGCCGATGTACAAATCTACAGTTGTTGACAGTTTAGGCTACCTATCAGCATTATGGGAATTGTCGGCCTGACAATTATTAATTGAATGAATATTTTTAAGTCTTATGCCTAACCCAGTATAAAAAGACACATATAAACACATTTAGATCATTTACTTTAATCATTACTATTGGAATGTGAAGAGACCTCAACCAGCACAACAAAAATGTTTCACCTACTGCACCTTTAACTAATCGTAAACAACTTGTTGAACAATTTAAATATGCAAAACTGTTCACCAATCAGACCAGTGGGTGTCTACTACAGAGTTTACAATCTGCCACGCCTATTCAAACAAAGTGTTTTGATGAAGGGAGGTAAAACAGAATGAAAACAGACTATTACTTCTAAATTATGTTTATTTTTTTTTATGTAAAATCTTGATAACATTAGCAGACAGTAGACAGAACATTTTCAACCCCTTAAAAAGTTTTACAGGGGTTGCTGCAAATTACAATGGTAGCAATGTCACTGTTTGTGTATACATTGATGAAAATATGCTAATATTGACCTATGAGTCATTCAGGCTCCTATAGAGTGAGCTTAACTCTTTAAAGCTCTCTCTTACACACACACACACACACACACAGTGGCAGGCAAATCAGGGAGGCCGAGGGTAATCACAGTCACACAAAAGCATTGATTAGCACTACATCTACAGAAATAGGCCTGTCAGGCACCACGTGTGTCTATCTGGCCAGGAAACCAAAGAGCCTTATTCTAGACAACTAGAGATTTAAATGCTACAATTAAACATGTTCAAATGGGCCGCTTTATTATTAATTAAGCTTTGTGCAGCTGTCTGGAGTCGTTCCACAAACCCCATTTGAAAACGACACTAGGTCATTTTTATCAAATGCTTCTGCTTATTTCAATCTAATTGAATTTGACCAGACTTATTATGCAGTCAAGGATAACATCAAATAAAACACTTTATTTCCACCGAAAGCACATTCTGTACTGGATCATTGCTCACTCGATCACTGTTAATGGAGGAGTTTAAGAGTAGCAGAGATGAGGGAGCTAATCAATCAGTCATATCCTAACGAGAATCTGCTCCTCTTCATCCTGACCTGCTCATATCTAACATATTTAAATACTCACACGTTTGATTTATAAAGGCAGTCTCACTGACCAGTAAGGCAGTGTCAGGAAAAAAAACTTCCCTCATCCTAATTACCTTCTGCTTATGGTATTGCTGTGAAAGTTTTAAGACAACAGTGTTCATGACTTTTGTGTTTCCACCATTGAAGAACCCTATAATAAGCAAACAGCTTCAAATTGGTCAAAACACAGAAAAGGTTGTTGATGATTTTGACAGTATTTTATTTTTATTTATTTATTTATTCATTAATTTTTATGTCATTTCAATTTTAATTTGAAGTCAGAAAATGGCTATAATAGACAACAACTACTACTACTACTACTACTACTACTACTACTACTACTACTACTACTACTACTACTACTACTACTACTACTACTACTACTACTACTACTAATACTACTACTACTACTACTACTATATATATATAGGGCGCCACGGTGGCGCGTGAGTAGCACGTTCGCCTCACAGCAAGAAGGTCGCTGGTTCAATCCCCGGTTGGGGCAGGTCCCGGTTGGGCCAGTTGGCATTTCTGTGTGTAGTTTGCATGTTCTCCCCGTGGTTGCGTGGGTTTCCTCCGGGTGCTCCGGTTTCCCCCACAGTCCAAAGACATGCGGTGAATTGGGTAAGCTAAATTGCGGTGAACAGGTGAATTGGGTAAGCTAAATTGTCCGTAGTGTATGTGTGTGAATGACAATGTGTGAATGTGTTTCCCAGAGATGGGTTGTGGCTGGAAGGGCATCCGCTGCGTAAAACAAATGCTGGATAAGTTGGCGGTTAATTCCGCTGTGGCGACCCCGGATTAAAAAAGGGACTAAGCCGAAAAATATATATATATATATATATATATATATATATATATATATATATATATAAATATATATCTTTCGCTCTCTCTCAAAAAAAAAAAAAACTTTCCCCTCTATACTCTAGCACTAAATTTTCTGAGCACAAACAGTTCCTTTGTATAATTAGTACTTCTATAATTATTGCCTCTTCTTGTTGAATCACTGAATGCCTCCTAAAATGTAGGTCTCTTTAGACAAAAGTATTTGCTTAATGACTAAATGTAACGTAAATGTAAATGATGAAAGGCAACGTTAACTCAAATAACCGCTCATTACAATTAGAGCATCTCTAAACACACAACCCATTAAACTGGATGATCATAAACACTCGTACCACTCCACTGGTCCCTCATGCCATCGATGTCGTGCAGCGAGGACGCCCGGCGCAAGCTGTGCATGCTCTCTCTGGAGTGGCTGTGTTTGAGAAGGGGTCCGCTTGGCTCCAGTCGGTCTGAGGGTCGTGAGGGTGGCGGTGAGAGTTCGCAGGAGGACGGGGTCTGCTGAATCAGGGCCTGCGTCTCTGACTTTAAACAGCTGTCTGGAGACATCTGGAGATCTTTGAGGGCCACCTCCTCATGAGAAGGCTGCAGGACACACAAACAGAAGCTGTAAATCATATGTCTTGCTGATTATAAATTATATAAAATGGCAAGCCCCGTCCCTCGAACATAGATGAACCAATGGCAGTTGGGAATCACTTGACAGGAACTGAAACTCAGTGCCATAGAGAAACACTGGTAAAATCTGATTTGATGGTGTTCATGCTACCAAAAATAATAGTAAAAGAGTGTGCCTAGGTTATGGATGAGGATGGCCATAGAAATTTATATATCCCATTTTCTAAACCCAAACAAGATTCAAAGGGTACAATATACCCAAAACTGACCATTCTGTCTTTAACTACTCAACTTTTACTTGTTCTAAACCTGCTTAGGTTTCTTTCGTCTGTTGAACACAAAACGTTGCAAACCATTGACTTCCATAGTATTTGTTTTTCCTACAATGGAAATCATTGGTTCTCAGTTTTTAACATTTTTTATAAAAACTTATTTTGTCTTGAGGAGAAGAAAGAAACTCTTAAAGGTTTAGAGTAAATAGTAATATGTGAGAATAGTAAATAGCAAATGTTCATTTTTGGTCACACGCTTCAAGACAAGTTGTAGAGATAATATTTGTAACTCTGCCAACATCACCCAAAGTTATTAAATCACATTTGTTTTGTAGTAACACACTTGGGTAGGTAAGATATACAATCCCAAAATTAGCTAGCTAATGCTAAAATTAATCAAAAGTTAATTAAAAGTAAACTATTTTAATCTTAATCTGCGATAAATTATCCTGGATTTTTTCATTGCAATCATGATGACAATCAAGAGACTTCTCCCACTTGCACTGGGATATGCATTTTGTGCAAATCTTTTATAAATCTGTGGCATTATTACATTTCACTTGATTGCTCCTCAGTGAGAGGCATTCCTTCTGTGTTCATACTGTATTAAAAACTTCTTGGACCAAAGTTTTCCCATTGACAGCTTTTTTAAAGACAAGTTGCTTTGAGTTAGCAACAGTAACTAATAGGGGTGAGGTTTACCGATAGGTTAGTTGGATTTGTTTAGCATAAGCATGCATGAAGTACCTGTAGGTAATCCACCACTACTCCCTCGAAGTGGTCTTTAGGAAGAGACGGCTGCCTTTTGACACGGAGAGAGGGCATCCTCAGATGCATCTTGCGTCGCTGACCTGATACAGAAAGATTTTTGCTGCTTAAATCTCAGTGAGAAATCAGTTCACGTTTGGCAAGTCTGAGCAGAGTGTATGGTATTGATGAGATTAAGATGTTTCTTTCATAAGGAGAATACTACATTCCTTCTATATGCAGTAACATACTTCCAGGTAACTATAGAGTGGAACTGGATATCTAATTAAAGGTTTGGCAAACTATGACAGTCACAACAATAAATTTAATGGGGAATTCACTTTCGATAATAGCCTGAAATTTAATAGACTTCCAATTTAATATTAAAAAAACAATAATTTATAATTTTTTTATTAATAATGAGTTGAAAAGTATTAGCAACAAAATATTACCAATTTAAAATGAACAAATCAAATGTCTAATAAATGTCTACATGCATAATATACATACATTTTATACCCTACATAACTTAATATTTATTTAACAACAATTCGTAATGTATGTACATTACTGTATACGCATCTCAATTATTAATAGTGAATATATAAAAATTATTTCTCTTTCTCTCTAGACTTATATTAAATGTTATAATTATATTGTAATATAATATTGTAATTAATTATTTCATATTGTAATGCACTTATTTTATTTACATTATAATTACCTATTATATTATAAAATAAAGCTAACAGAAATCTTCATCAATAAAATAACCATCATTTATATAAATTATTGTAAATGCATGTTTATTATTAATGATAATATTACAAATAAATATGATAAATAAACGTAACTAATTAAATAATAATAATCCTTGTTAAATAATAAGATAAATACAGCAATTTGAGCAGATATGATGGGCCAGCCAAACACACACACATAAACACTGACACGAAATCCAACACCACCTTTATCAAACGCTGCCTCTAGCAACACCTACACACCACCCGTCATCCCAAACACAGCAGTCAATGTGTTTACCTTATACGGCAGTTAGAGAAAGAGCCAGAATCTCTCTCACACACACACACAAACACAAACAGGGGACACACACCTGCCCGCAGCCAGCTGTTCGCCATGCGCTGTTTCAGACCACCTTTCTTCATGGACGGATCTAAAAGTTCCTGGTAGTTTAGGATGAACATGATCACGACTCCTTCCTCATTCTTTACAGGGATGACATCAATCAAACACGGCCTGCAAGTCCCTGAAAGAGCGAAAGAAAGACAGAGATTGAACATGAGTGATGGAGATGATTGAATCCAAAACACAGCAGAACTTTGGTTTAGTTTTCATGAAGAACAGTTATAAATACCAGTGTGAGGGCTGTGAGCTGTCCAAACACACTCACACTTACACAAACACACAATAAGAGACACCCACACACAGGTGCTGCGGTTCGGGGGGGTCCGAGGTCCCTGACTGTGAGGAAACACAAATCTCTTAAACAGGGCAGCACTTTCTTAATAATTCGTACAGTGTGTGTCATTTTGTGATATTGTATGTCTCAAAATGTAAGATCCTTGTATTTATTATTATATGTATTATGAATACTACAGATTTATAGTTTAAAAGCTCATCCCTAAATTGTACAATTTCATTTCAAGCTTAAATTGTGTTATTACAACCCAAAACATTACTATGCCCTTATTTTATCTCTATCCTAGCTTCATTTAAAAAAATTAAATAAAATGGTATGCAACTGTCATGTGGTTATGACACTGATGATTTATTTATTTATTTATTTTATTTTTTTGCTTCAGTTAGCTGTGCATGTTTCTCTCTTTGTTAAACTTCTATATTCATTCATTGATTCATTCAGTTTCTTTTCAGCTTAGTCCCTTTATTAATCACCACAGCGGAATGAACCGCCAAATTATCTAGCATATGTTTTACACAGCGGATGCCCTTCCAGCTGCAACCCATCACTGGAAAACATTCCTACACATTCCTCATTCACTCTCATACACTACGGACAATTAAGCCTACCCAATTCACCTATACCACGTTTTTTTGGACTTGGAGGAAACCCACACGAACATGGGGAGAACATGCAAACTCCACACAGAAACGTCAACTGACCCAGCCGAGGCTCGAACCAGCGACCTTCTTGCTGTGAGGTAAACGTGCTACTCACTGCGCCACCATGCATCCCTAAATTACAGCCCTAGATTACAATGCAATATTTGGTGCACAATATTTGGTGGGTTTTTTTCTTGCCATTGTTATTGTTTTATTTCAAACGTTACATATGCAGGACGCAATTCAAATTCATTTAAAGCAATAAATAAAATGACACATGATAATACATAAAACATTTGTTATTTAGTGCTAAAAGTGTCATTTAAGTTGTGATAAAACATTTATTTTTGAAATATATTTCTTTTGACCTGACATTTTTCAAACAATACAGAAAAAATAGTTATCAAAAGTTTACACTTTAAAAAATGAATCAGCATAACAGCTTTCAATATTGTCAAAATGCCAAATGAGATTTCTGAAGGCTCATGTGACTGAAATAATGGATGCTGAAAATTCAGCTTTGTTATCACAGGAATAATCTACATTTTTATTACATTAAAAAATTGATGTCTTAATTGTAATTAAATTTCTTTTAAAAAGTCTTTGATGAAGCTCACCATCTTCAAATTAAAAAATCAGGTTAATCTAAAAATAAGACTGAGAACATATTTAGCTGAAGCCAAGGACTTTGGTCATTCATAAAATGCAATTAAACAGCTATGAGCATTTTAGAAGCACAAAAAAACATATACTCTCACCGGCCACTTTATTAGTCCAACTGCTCGTTAATAAAAGTTTTTAATCAGCCAATCACATGGCAGCAACTCAATGCATTTAGGCATGTAGACATAGTCAAGATGATCTGCTGCAGTTCAAACCGAGCATCAGAATGGGGAACAAAGGATAAAACTTTAAATGAGCATGGTTGTTGGTGAAAGATGGGCCGATCTGAGTATTTCAGAAACTGCTGACCTACAGAGATTTTCAGGCACAACAATCTCTAAGGTTTACAGAGAATGGTCTGAAAACGAGAAAATATCCAGTGAGTGGCAGTTATGTGGGCACAAATGCCTTGTTAACACCAGAGGTCAGAGGAGAACTGATAGAAAGGCAACAGTAACTCAAATAACCACTCGGTAAAACCGATGTTCGCAGAAGAGCATCTCTGAACGCAGAACACGTCCAACCTTGAGGCGGATAGGCTACAGCAGCAGAAGACCACACTGGGTGCCCCTCCTGTCAGCTATGAACAGGAAGCTGAGGCTACAATTCACACAGGCTCACCAATATTGGATAATAGGAGATTGGAAAAATGTTGCCTGGTCTGACGAGTCTCGATTTCTGCTGCGACATTGGGATGGTAGGGTCAAAATCAAGTAATTATCTTGGCATACTTTGGACTTTTGAGTACCAATTGATCATCGTGTCAACGCAACAGCCTACCTGATGTCCATCCCTTTATGACCACAGCGTACACATCTTCTGATGGCTAATTCCATCAGGATAACATGCAATGTGATAAAGCGTGAATCATCTCAGACTGGTTTCATGAACATGACAATGAGTTCACTGTACTCAAATGGCCTCCACAGTCACCATATCTCAATTCAACAGAGCACCTTTGGTATGTAGTGAGAGATTTGTATCATGGATGTGCAGCCGACAAATCTGCAGCAATTGCATGATGCTATCATGTCTATATGGACCAAAATCTCTGAGGAATATTTCCAGTACCTTGTTGAATCTTTGCCATGAAGATTAAGGCACTTCTGAAGGCAAAAGGTGGTTCAAGCCTGCACTAGTACGGTGTACCTAATAAAGTGGCCGGTGAGTGTAAAGCAAAACAAAAACTAATACCCATGGCATTCTGTGCAAAAAACTAAGCATTATCTCAATGTATCATTAGGAGCAACAGATTTAAAATTTGTTTCACTTGTACTGTATGTTGTTTTTTAAACCCTCAAAATTTAATTTCAATCCAAAAATCTACCTTGTATGAAGAAACAACTTCATCATTCATCACAAACTCTGAGAATGTCTTGATTTTCCCTTGTCAGTGCATTGTATTTCATCAATATGTATATATGTTATTAACTAAAGGATTTCTAATGCTAAAGGTACCTGCATAGGTGTGTGTCTGTGTGTATGTGTGTGTTTGTTTGTTGAACTGTTTGCCTGTGCGCGCCTGCAGTTGTTTTGTTGGCAGGTAAAAACTAATCCCTAAAACAATCATTACATCCTATATGTGTACATATTTGTTCAAGAAAGTCTGAAATTAGAAAATGGTCCATATGGTGGGGTCATTTTAGAAAAAGTCATCACATGTTAAAATGGTCACACGTCAGTATTTTACCCTTAAACCAACAGAAGGGTTAAATGTTCTACTGAAGGGGAAAATACACTTGCACAAATGGATGACCTCCGAGTGAATAAATAAAAAGCAGACTGTCATGTTTAGAAAACTATCCCTTTAACATCCACATCCGCTTCACATATAAGTGCATTGACCCCTGAGGATCACTTCCAATTGGTTGAACTCCTTTCTCTCCAAACCTCATAGCCAAACACACGTGCACCGGGAACATTTAGAGGTCGCTCATATTTTGACTATGAGCTTTTAAAGATAAACTATCTTCACGACACGCCGTCTAAAAGAAATCAAAGCATCCAGTGTTGGTCGTTTGACCCAGACACGACAATCACCAGAAAGACAATTAACGAGATAAATGAGAAATCGTAAAATGGCTTGATGCAAACCACGCGGCGTGGTGAGGTACAGTCGCAGGAATGAGAAGGGAGTGATGGGAAGGAGGAGAGAAAAACTAGAGAGAGAACAGCATGATTAAAGTCAGCCAGACCCCCCTCAGCTCTTGACTAAAGCAGGCCATCAACCACTCTAAATATAGACCCTGCCCTCTCTCTCACACACACACACACACGTGCACACACATACAAAGGTGCTGTTCAGTCTCCAGCTCAACTGTGACACACATCGAGATGTTGTATCCACTGGAATATGTGATGGATAAAGAGAACAGAGGGATGGCGGCACGTGTGAGTGAGTCTGTGCATCTGAGCGCTGTGCATTAGTTTAGTGATAGGGGTGTGAGTCTCCAGAGTTCTGTTGTCTTGGTAATGTTATCAGTGCACTGCTTTCAGGCCGAAAGAACACCTGTCTACTTTCTAGCTGAGCTACGAGAGCGCACACACACACACACACCTATTTCCATACACACACACTCACACACACGGGCTAACAGAAAGCCAGTGACTCCATTCATCTGTTCCTGTCGGAGGAGACTAAAGACATGACGAGAGAGCCTGAGGGACGGGCAGACAGACAGACCTTCAGCTGGTCTCTGTATTACAGTTTTTTTCCAAAAGGCTAATGCTATGCTTTCTGAAACTATGGCTCCATTTCTTGAAACTCTACACACAAAACCACATAACACAGAAAAACAACATGCAATACATGATGGTAACACTTTACTTTAAAGTGTTGTTCATAAGTCTGTCATAACATGTTTGTTATCATGGCGTGACACATGTCATGAATATGAAAGAGTGTTTATGCATTGACAATTTTCGTTGGGCTATATGCACAGCTAGTGTTTGGCCAATGGTGAACTATTGGTGAAAGGTTTATGTGATTATTTTCAATTTCATAAGGTTTTTTTACAGCATCGATGTGGTAATGTAATTCTAATATAATCAGTTAAATAGATTTCAGCATTCATTTGGTTGTTAAAGTGAAAAAAAAAGACGAAAGACCGTTTAAACACAGGCACCGTCATTAGCTGCAGGCTAGCGCAAAAAGTCATTGAAAAATACTGAAGTAAAATAAATTTCCATATTTTAAAAGACATGTGGTGGGGAAAAATATATTTAAATGCAGTGTTTCTTGTTTGGTCTGAGACCCACTTCATGTCATATGTCAGGCAGGCAGTGAAGATTGCTGCTTTTTAAAGAAATCAGATCTTAAACGTGGTGATTTTGTATGGGATGAAGCCCTGGGGCTGGCTGGCTGAAATAAAAAGTGTGTGTGCCTATACCCCATTAAGTCATTCACTCAGTTAAGTTATTTTAAAGGTAAAGATGCCATTGTTTTATATGTCTTCGTTATAACAACTTGAAATACGGCAAAACTTCATATGTCTTTGTTATGAAAACTTGACATTACCAAGTCAACACAACTTGTCAAAAAACTGTCATAAGCATGATTGTCATGAGGCCATAATAATTGTATCATGAATGTGTTTCCAATGTTTTTTCAATGGAACAAAATTGGTTTTAGTTTTTTGTGTTTGGAGCTCCATCAAGTCGATTTGTAGTTTCAAATTTTTATGATAAAATACATTCCTATTTGTTACAATCTTTTTTTTAAAAAAAGGGTGAACATACCCTTTATACTAGTTTACAAAAAAATCTACTCTAAACATCTTGTTATTACTAGTAATATCTCATTTCTCAAGCATCCGCTTCTAGCTTTAGCCTTCTAGCTTCCCTAGTTAGCTAGGCTATTAACATCTGACATACCATGTCACTCTCTATAATGTCACAATTTTATAAGAGTCATTAAACTTTAATTACAATTTAATGACAAATTCAACATGTATTGTTTTAGTTGAGGTCAAGAAAAATACTAATGACGCTGTTATAACATTTACAACATAATTATTATGGCCACATGACAATCATGCTTATGACAGATTATGACAAGACACTATAATTTCTAAAAATGTGCTCTATGATTTGATAAATCATTTGATTTTAAAGCTACCTGAAAATGCTGCTTTTGTGTAAATGAATGACCAAAAACATACAAAAGTTTCCAGCTAATGCACATGAACACTGATGAAGGCTAGTGAAAAAGCCTCGTTTCTTTGTGATTTTGTATTGATGCATTTAAAATCACAAAGTTTAGACTTTACAAACAGTGTCAGAACCCGGGTTTAAACTTTGTTTTTGCTCTCTCTCTTTTTCTTCCATTTTGACAGCTTTCCAATGTGCGCTCTCTGTCCTCATTGTGGCTCCAAGCAGTTGTTTGTTTGTCATTGGCAATTAATACACTAACTCACTCATTTACTCCCACCTGCCTTTCATTTCTGTTTATTGTTGGTCCTACAGTATATCTGATGGTGCTTTGATTCTCTTTGATGCCAAAGTGTTGGGTTCCCTACACTGACTGCTGATCTCTTGCTGTGTTGTGTTGTGTCCTGTCCTACTTCTGTGTTCTCTGTGCCGTTCTCTGGAGGTATCCGTACTGCTGGTCTGCCCTGCTGCCCTCTTCCTCTCCTTTGACCAAAGCCTATAATTGGCAGCTCTGGACCAAAAGACTTTCTTTTTATTAGAGTTGATTCATGGTCTTCATGTGGTCCTGTCCTTTTTGTTGGATTTTGTTTCCTGGTCCTGACCCATTGCCTGTGGGCCTCTATTCTGTTTATTGACTGTTTATCCTGACATGCTCTGAGTCTCTGCAAGCTGCTTGCTTTCTCTCTTTCTTTCATTTCTAACATTTAATTAAAGGTTTTGAGTGAACTTATCTGTTTTTCAGTCCTTTATACAGACACCCTGACACACAGCACACAGTTCTAGCTCCTAACTTATGTTTGGGATTTATCAAATCAAATGCTTTTGTTCAGTAATGTCAGTATCTGCTATATCTGCATTGGTTGCTATAGTTATGATGTGAACATCAGCAAAATCCCAAAAGCCTTTCTCAAAGTGTGTCAGTGAGTCAGTGTGAACGACGGGTTTTGTGCATATCTCCTGCCATATTTTTGGTACATAAGAAAATATATTCTAAAATATTCTGTAGGACAGAACTTATACGTTTACATGATATTCTAAAATGAGCATACCCTCTTTAGAGTAGTAGAGGATCTCCACTTTGCGCTCCTCTGACCCGAGCAGAGCCTGTGCCAGCTGTGCCAGAGCGCTCTTCATAGTGCCCGGCCCCACCAGAAACTGACACGTGCAGGACTGCTGCATGATCTCCGCCCGCGAGAAGCCAAACATCTGACAAAAGCCCTCATTGCAGTAGATGATCCCACAGTTCTTCATCTGGGCATTGGCAATCAAGAATTTACGATCTGCTCCAGTAAAGAAAAAAGGGTTAAGAAAGAGTTCAAGCTGGCATAAATTAAGTAATCAAATTTATCTTGTGACATGTTATATATCTTGTGACATGTATAGCAGGACAATAAAGACAAAATGTAGATTTCGGGACTTGACACTCCAGCGCTGCATCTTGAACCCGCTACAAAAGTTGAAGTTCGCTACAAAAAGAGGACATTAAGAATACTAAGATACTAAATATATTAAGGCACTAAATAAGACTTCCATGGTAGGAAGTACAAATACCATAGAATTTGATGGTTACAGGTTTCCACCATTTTTCTAAATATCTACTTTTGTGTTTAACAGAAGAAATAAACTCATAAAGGTTTGAAATAAGGGGGTACTCTCACTAGGCACAGTTGATGACAGAATTTTCATTTTTGAGTAATAATCGACATTATTAAATATTACAGCAGTAAAGTGATTACTCTGAGGTGGTCTTTTAGTTTTGAGAAACCGTTCAGTGTTAGTTGTATATAAATACAACAAGACATTACATTTACTTTAATTTCACAGTCTTGTTCTTATTACTGAAAATATATGTCAATTGTATTAATAATTGCATCAACATTTCTATCTTGTATAAAAAGAAGACAAGTAAATATGAGCACTGGGCATTGCTTTCCTTGTAGACACACAGCAATTCAAATACAATGCAACAGAAAATATAAAAATATAAATGTATAATGTTTTTACAAATATTCATTCCTATAAATATATTATTTAAAAAAGCTAAATTTATACTACTAATAACAATAATTATTAACATTTAAAAATGATAACCATTGTAAAACTGACATCAAAAAATTTATGACTTCACCATTTTTCTGTTTTTATGAAAAAAAACACACACTCGCTTTACTTCAAACTATTATAAACTATGTTTAACTGTATTCAAAACCAACACACAAGATAAGTGCTTAATAAAAAACCCAAATAGAAATCTAACACAGTCACAGACTGTTAGCGTAGGCATGCTTCTGATATGATTACTGTCTTGCCTGCTTCATGTTTCATTTTTCTGTCTCCTTCCTGTGCCAGTACAGTACTACAGATCATTTTAGTTACAGGGACTATATTCGATATAAACAGGAAATCTGCTGACAGCTGTGCTGTTTTTTTGCAGCGAGAGCTTCACACATCTGCATCAGCAGGTAGAGAGAAAAACACAATCTAAAAATGGTTGAAATGAAAAGGTAGTGAAATATTCTTTGTTTTTGTTGTTAATTCAACATTTAGGGGTATTTTTGACGTGTGCCCCTTAAGAACTCACACTGCCAGCTTTTATCTCTGAATCTTAATGTTGTTGCTCCATCTTTGAGTGGTAATTGTGTTTGGTGATAGGAACTTTACTGCCCCTCAACGTCAAACTCATTATCGCCTTTTTACTTCAGGAACGGAACACAACACACTGAGAAGGTTGCCTAGCAGCCACAAAATGACACTTAGCCTTAACTGATAGGGAGCGAAGGGAGGAGTTGACGTTTACATATGCACAGGCACACATATATGCAAAAGAAGAAGACATAACAATGGCCATATACTAATGACTAATACATGCAAGTAAGGAAGAAAAAAGCATGGCATGGCGTAGTGACACTTGCGTAGAAATAACAAAAATACGAAAGTATACAAAACTATTTTTAACAAAGTCTCCGACAAGTTTTGAGAGTTCACAAGGATTTGCATCAGTGCAACTACAGTGAGGAGCCAGCCAATAGTGTATACAGAAACAAAGCAGGTATTATTAAAGGTAATCGTACTGTGATTACATTTTACACTTTAATTTTTGGAATATTTATCTGCTAAATTCATTCATTCAATCATTCTACTTCGGCTTAGTCTTTTTATTCATCAGGGGTCGCCACAGCGGAATGAACTGCCAACTTATCCAACATGTGGTTAACACAGCAGATGCCCTTCCAGCTGCAACCCCGTACACTCTCATTCACAGACTACATCCAATTTAGCTCACCCAATTCACCTGTAGCCCATGTCTTTGGACTGTGAGGGAAACCACAGCACCCGAAGGAAACCCACGCAAACACGGGGAGAACATGCAAACACAGAAATGCCAACTGACCCAGCCGGGAATCGAACCAACGGCGTTCTTGCGGTGAGGCAAAAGTGCTAACCACTGAGCCACCATGTCACTTATCTGCTAAATTATCAAATTTAAAAGTATGAAAGTTAAACAAAGCTGTCGTCAAATTATGGGACATTGCCAGGTATGATATGTCAATAATTTGCAATACTTTTTAAACAAAACACTAAATGTTTCAAGTTTTATTTTTGCAATGCCTAAATATATAATAAAGCAACACATGATTACAATACACTAGACTTTTTGGTGTGATTTATAGATGGACAGCCCAATAACACTCACAATGGAAATAACACTCGAGCAGCTTACTGTTGTTATGGTTACTGCCTCTCTGCAACCTGTTTGTTATGTCGTTATTCAATAATTCAGTATATCGTGACAATGATCATGCACGATATTGATATTGTTAGCACTTCTAAATACTGAATATTCACATTGTATTAGCAGTTGTGTTTATAACAGCGCCAAATGCCTGGAGACTTAATTGGTTAGTTTAACAGTTAAAACATTTTCATACCTTAATCTGGCATACTACATGATGAAATACGGATTGACAATTGTATTATTTACACTAATAATTATTTATATAATTCTAATTATTAACTTTAGAAATAAAAATATTTATAATACTTATTAGTAATTTAACTAAACTACAAAAACTTTTATTCATTTTAGGTAATGACAAGATAATTAATAACATGTTAAAATCAGTCATTATCTGATAATTTTTTATAAAATAGGGTTAAATGGTGTTTTAGCTTAAATTTAACTTGGTAACTAATGATTCTGTTTTTTTCTCACTATTGATTTTAATGTGTTACCAAGCGTTTACTAATGATATTTTATTGTAAAGTGCTAGCTAATGTACTTTATCATCCTTTCACAACTTAATTCTGTTGAAACATTTACTCTGAACATGCATATACAATTAAAAATACACTCTTTTGTTATTTTACCCATTAATCTGTTTGGCCGTTTAGGTGAAAAAAACATGTGTAAGGTGAAAATTCTAGTTTGTTGAAACAGGGCACTCTAGATGACTTTTAACTTTTATCAAAACATAAAACCTTTAAAACCCTACAACTAGCTTTTTATATAATTATAATAATTATGATTATTACCCAGATGAAAAATCTAGAACAATATTCATTCATTCATTCATTTTCTTTTCGGCTTAGTCCCTTTATTAATCTGGGGTCGCCACAGCGGAATGAACTGCCAACTTATCCAGCATTTGTTTTAAGCAGAGGATGCCCTTCCAGCTGCAACCCATCTCTGGGAAACATCCATGTACACTCATTTACACTCACACTCATTCACACTCACACACTATGGACAATTTAGCTCACCCAATTCACCTATACCACATGTCTTATGGACTTGTGGGGGAAACCGGAGCACGGGCAGAACATGCAAACCACGGGCAGAACATGCAAACTCCACACAGAAATGCCAACTGACCCAGCCGGGGCTCGAACCAGCGGCCTTCTTGCTTTGAGGCAAACGTGCTACTCACTACACCACCATGGCGCCCCCTAGAATAATATAATATATAATAATGTTTGCTATTAATCTATTCACCCTTAGGCCAACAAATGTTTTTTTTTTATTCAAAAGAACATTAAGGAGGATTTTACTTCAAACCATGTCCCTTGGTGATTCAGTCAACGGCTATCTGCAACTTTTATACAGGTAGTTTTTCTTATGCTCATGCACACATGCATACTGTACGTCAATATGCTTTGCTTTAAAAGCCCTCACTGTATCTTCAGAAGCCACATGAGCTAATTTAGTTTATGCTCGTAATTACGTATGTAATTTTTTTTATCTCCAAATGCCAACTGCTGTTGACTTGATTTAATTTATGAATGGGACTATGTTTTCCACAAAAAATGCTGAAAAAAGTCATAGAGGATAATTAAATTAACAGCAAATTTTCATTTTGGGGTGAACTATCCCTTTAAAGCCTGCATGGGAAGGTATTAGGATTAAAAGGGCGTAAAACTAGATTAAGGGTATTTAGAATAAGGATATAGATTAAGATTATCCTGAAAGCAGAAATTAGGATTCAGATAATGCCAAAGAGCTCTTCCTAGACAAAACTCAAAAACCTTCAGTTAGAAATCATTAGCCCACTGATACAATTACTGTAAAAAAAGAAGAGTGTTGATCAAACATGTATTACGACCATGGGAAATACAAACTGAAGAGTGTTAAATGGTAGATGAAACGGTTTTAGTAGCTACAAATTGTAAAAGGAGTATTATTTTACTTCAGAGACTGAAGGAACAAAGCAGGTGGCAAGACATAAACACGCACGCGCACACAAGCTACAATTAGAATGGAAAAACCAAAGAGACAGATGGTCGTTAGCAAATTTCCGTATCAGTGATAGTTTTTCCCCCCCATTTTATTTACATAGTATGGATAAAACAATCCAGGCCCGCTGTTTTTCTCTCACCTGATGATCAACTGCAATGCAAATCATATCTCAAACTGTTGACTGACCTCCACGCTTCCATTGGCTGATCTCTGGCGGTTTCTCATGACTGACCCCAGTCGATCAATAAACAAGAACATTCGCTATCTATCTACTCTATTAAACTAGCATACAACATTTCTGGGACCTAATACTAACCGAAATAAAGGACATGAAAAAGTTGTTAAACTCACTTTGCCCGTCGAATTTCCTGATGATGGTGTCCAGATAGGTGTTCTGGAGAGCGACGTGTCCGCGTCGCACGGGCATTTTTCACGCGTGGACAGATTCAAGAGCCCTCTTTTTCTGATTTTCAGCCTAGTTCAAGGACGACCGAGCAAGACAAAAGAAGATAACCTAGAACTCGCACGCATTGTGCAGGAAACAGGTGTTTACAGACGAGGAATTAAGCAACAAAAAAAATCACAATAAACAAAAACAGGCGTCTTCAAGTGGAATCTTCGCGAAAGTGAAAAGTCGCCGAGTAGAGATGCAAAAAAGGGCACGAATTTGAATGAAAACGAGCGCCGTACAGTTAAGAGGCTCGAAACTCGGATGAATTGTTGCTCCGCGCAGTGGAAACGAGCGCATGTGCTCCTCGAAACCAGACGTTACATATTCTGAAACCAAAATAGAGGAAAACGCAACGCAGCAGAGCTGAAGACCGACACCTCAGAGGCGGCGCGGCTGCTGGAGCTCATTGTGGTTTAATGGTACTGCGCGTTCACAGAGGAGGCAGTGGACTCAGCTGTCACTTTTGACAGAAGGCAGATGCGCGCTCAAGCTCCCCCTCTCTCCCTCTCAAACAGCGTTTATCACTCTGAAAGGTATGTCCTAGTGGGATGTGGTCCACATTTATACCAAACACCACTGCAACACCTTACCTTTACTTGAGCGTTTATATAAAATGTTCCAAAGTGAAGTTAAAACAAGCTTTGTGACATTTGACGGCGGCACGTGCAATTAGGGAAGTTAGTAGGACAATAAGCATTTCAGTATTTTGTACAACAGTTTTATAAAATATAGTTTAAGTTTGACATTTTTTTCTGACACAAAAAAAATTAAGATAAATGAAATGTTCTAACAAACCATAAATGGGGATATTTGTCACCAAACACCACACAAACCTAAAGGTTTAGTTCGACCTAAAATAAAAATTGTCAATAATTATTTGCCCTCATGTCGACATGTTAGGTGTGAGTCACAGGCTGCAGTGTTTGTGCACAATATACTGACACTGAGAAGAAGAAACTATTGAATAAATGGTAATATCATACATAATTCCTTACTTGTTTTACATGCTTAAATCAAGCCTGCACAGCAAAAAAATCTGTGTACATTTAACTCAATTTGAGTTTAACTTCACACTCCTTGGGTGTACATATGACTCCCTCCACTTTGGAGTTAAAATAACACTTTCTAAAGTGTGAAATCTGTACATTACTCACAGAGTTCATTTTAACACAGTAAGGGTGTATTCTTACATCGAACTGGAGTGTGTGTTACCCTTCAAAGTGTTGATATATTAAATTTGTACATTACTCACTTTATTTAATAACAAATAAATTTTGAAGGATTATGCATGTGTATAAAGCTAATGAGAGCATATAGTACACTGCTTTTGATGAGAATTAATGTTTTATATCTTATAATTTATTATATCAAAAAGACTCGTAAAACATATTGGTTTGATCAATGTTTGTCTGAAAGAACCGGTTCAAGTAAAAAAAAAAAAAAAAGGACTTCCCACTAGTGGGAAATAAACTTTTAACCCAATATGCAGTGTAACACTGAAAAAAAACAACAACTCTTAAATATTTGCTAATTTACACTCGTGGATTAAAATGTACTCTGGTTTTAACACTGAACAGCATTAAAAAAAATAAATATAAAATCACACTGTATATTCAACACTGGAATTTTTGCTGTGTGCATAAACACAAACAGTAATAGTAAAATAGCCAATAGTAGACATGATAAAGTATCTACATGAATAGTGTGTATGTGTGTCTGGTTATTGTTCATTACATGGATTTTTTAGCCAAAGTGCTCACTGTTTCTGTGTCATTAATCAATATCAATCACTGGTTCCAAATGGTAATACTGTACTGTATGTCTGTCTTTTCTTGCATTTGTAGATTTGGTCACTCAAATTACAATAATTATTCCCTACCAGCGTATTAAGGACACTGTATACAAGTACACCACAATCTCTTCATCAACCTAAATAACAGTAAAGTCTCTCTCTTTTTGTCACTTCTCTAGAGGTTTCAGTAAGATCCCAGAATGGAAAAATCCCCCATCGGTGTCCAGCTAAATGAAAACACCACTTCTGAAGTGTTTTATCTGTCCCACATACTTCCAGTATCCCAGAACTGATTGCTTCCTAGCCATATACATACACAAGCCAGAGAACAGACCTGGGGGGAAAAACATGTGACCTCACATACAGTATACATGCTCAAAATTCATTTGATCATAACGACAGCTACATTCTTCACCACATCAAAACAGTTCCACGTTTACTAATATATCAGATATGTTCAGTAATATTCTGTCACTCACCTTCTACGCTATAAGCTCACTTAAGTGATTGTCATTTTAACAGGAGATAAATGTTTCTCAGCAGTCTTAACCTGCGTGTGAACGAAGTGACAGAAATGTGGTGGTCATGAAGAGGTCTGGCACAGTGTGACGGGTTTAGCTGATTGTGACGCATTTTGCACAGATTCTCTGGGCGCCTGAGTGAAGAGGTTGCGGCGCTGGAGGGTTAGACTAGGGTTAAATAGGAGGAGATGTTTGATTGCTGCCACAAGAACTTTGCTGATATCTGGCCATAGCTTGCGGTGGTGCTATCGGTGACTGGTGGGTACAGCAGAGATGTGTCTTCCAACACTTGTGCCCCCACTCTTCAGTAATCTTGGGAAATTTGTTATATGGGCATCAAAGGGACAAAGAAGAGAGATAAAATTATAATTGGATACCACTGGCTTCTCTCAACGAACAAATTTCCCCAAGAAAACTTGCATTTAGAGCAAGTAACTTGACCATTTTCTGCTGTTTACTATTTCTAGTCATTTCTCCCATGGGCAACTGAATCAGAAGTTGTAAAACAAATCGCAAAAACAAGCACACTTCCGCATTGAAGAAAAAGGACAATACAGCCATTATATATTTATGTTCTTAGCATTGCTCAGTATACTATATTCAATAGTTGTTGACTTGCTCCTGAGTTTACCCTTACCATTTGTCTATTACTTTCTTTAAGCATAATTTCCATCCATAAACCAACCATTGACCACCTTCTTAAAATCAAATCAGTTTTCTGTTCTGATCTCAAGCTTAGGCAGATAACTGAGAAATCACCAATCAGAGGCCTCATTTTTAAGATGTAATCTTGTACTGTAGACGTCTTGTAAAGTGTTTTACAGTATTTTGAAACTACAAAAATACAAGACACTAAAGTATCTTGGTACAAAATATGAACCCATTTTCATAAACCCGATCATCAAATACAAATTACAAAATACTACTTAAAAGACATATTTGAAATACATTCATTCATTCATTTCTTGTCGGCTTAGTCCCTTTATTAATCCGGGGTCTCCACAGCGGAATCAACCGCCAACTTATCCAGCATATTTTTTACACAGCGGATGCCCTTCCAGCCGCAACCCATCTCTGGGAAACATCCATACACACACATTCACACTCGTACATTGCGGACAATTTAGCCTACCCAATCCACCTATACCACATGTCTTATGGACTTGTGGGGGAAACCGGAGCACCCAGAGGAAACCCACGCAACCACGGGGAGAACATGCAAACTCCACACAGAAATGCCAACTGACCCAGCCGAACCAGCGACCTTCCTGCTGTGAGGCAAACGTGCTACTCACTACGCCACTGTGGCGCCCCATATTTGAAATACATGTACCATAAATACTCCCCATCCCTGCCTTTACCGACCTTATGTCTGTTTTATGACTACGATTTAGATGACTTGTATATTCCTGTTCGCTCCTGTATTGACCATTGCCTGTCTGTATGAGTAAGCTTATTAAACTGCACTTGGATCCTTACTTTTGTTGTCCTCTACTGGCTCTAGTATGTGACAACTAGTTTCCAACATTCTTCAAAATATTGTTTTCATGAATGGTTGCAAGTAAATGTTAATTTTGGGGTGATCAATGTTTTGAAATCGAAGGCTAATTTTCTTGTTAAGAACACAAATATTTTGTGAGTGAAAGCAAAGTTTCTTGTGGAACTTTTTTTTGTGTGTAAGAGAGAACACAAATGTTAAATAAAAAACGGAAAAGTTTCTAGTGAATATATGCACTACGTCTTGTGAGTGAAGGCAGATTGGTGTAGAATGCATCCTTTTTAGTACAAGAATGCAAATGTTTTGTGAGTGAATTCAAAGTTTCTCAAGAGATCACTTTTTGTGTGAAAGAACGCAAAAGTTTAATGCAAAGTTTCTCATAAAATGTGGCCATTTATTTTACAAGCACATTTGTGCCACAAGTAGAACACACCAGTCTCTGGGATGGTGATGTTACTGGAAAATTGATATAGTTCCTGCTTCAGGGTCTTTTTACCCGTTTCTAGGCAGTTTCTCATGCCCATACTAGCCTTGGATCCAGAAATAAGTCAAGCTGCCTAATGATTTATTTCTTAGTGCAGTGTTTACATTGGAACCAGTTAAACATCCAGATGCTATCAGACGATGCGTCACACGTTGTTCTAACTTTAAGTATCCCCTTTCAGATATCCAAGATGTTGCTTCTCTATAACACGCTTGTTTTAAAGTACATCAGTGAGGACAGCATGTAATTATGCCTCTCACTTGCCCTTGTTGTAGAGTTGCCACGCTCCAAGTGACTCATCCAATATGGCCCAATTTCTTCACACAGGACTCAACTCGAGCCAACTTCTGTCAGCCCAGTGCCCTCCTCTGTGAACGTCTAGCATCGCTGTGAAAGACGTCACTGACCTCAGAGCCTGATGATATGAGATGACATTTCAGGAGTTTTGATTTGGACATTTGTTGGCACCGTGCTTTTGAGGAAATGTTCTCAGAATGTGCCAGGGACACGTTGTGAAAAGTCTCAGCATATTTTTCAGCATAGCATGTGTGTTTTATATACACATGTGGTTTGGAGCATCAAATACAGTTTCTGTCCACTCTTGTTACAACAGCAGTTTTGAAATTGCGGGTCACTGGGGTGAAATAAGTGGGCCGCAGAGAGTGTGACAATATGGACCCTTTTCTCATTTCTCAGTTTGCTAGTCAGTTAAGTTAATATAACCTGTTGTAGAGGAATTGCCAGCAGAATATCATCATTAAACAAGGATAATGAATGACATGACACCACGAAGAGTAAGACAAATTAAACAAAAGACCATTTGTTCACACTACACGAAGGAAAATCAGTTTCCATGACTTTCAAGAAGAATATGTGTGGAGTGCAAAAATAAATTGCAATAAAAATATGACTTTTTTTGCATCTGTTATACATTTGACAAATCTGATTAATCAACATCTCAGTGATTTAAACTAATCTTCAAGTTCCATCTCAATTGATTTTTACCTCAGCATAAACATTAGACTGCTATTAATGGAGAAAGCAACACTATTTGTTTCTCAGTATACCTTACAGTTGTATCCTCATTTTTACAGGTTACTAATTCACCTACTAAGACCTTTGTCAAAGAACTTTGGCGTTTTGCCACTCAATTATCAAGGGACAGTTTGAATCATTTACACACCCTTCATTTTTTTCTATCATTTTTTCCCTTATTTAACACAAAATAATATATTCTGAAGAATGTTGGGAACCAGTAATCATTGACATCTATAGCAGGAAACAAAATACTATAAAAGTCAATGGTTACAGGTTTCCAACATTCTTCAAAGTATCTGCTTTTGTGTTCAACAATTATAAAGAAACTTTAACCGAATGAAATGATGACTGAACTTTCAACTTTTCAAGTCCTGTGAAGAGATGATGCTAACCATAGAGGACTTCTAGAGGTCTCCATAACCCTGGACGAGGCCTTATCCTGAGGAGATGCTGTGGCTGTAATGAAGGGGTGGAGAGCATGAGACTGATTCCTAAAAGACCCAGTGACAGGCAGGTGATTGATTTCGTGGGCCAGCCTGTACACCTGCCGGTGACCTACTCACACCTGAAGCTTCTCCATGATGGACGTCCATCGTTCTCCGGCCCCTGATGCCTAGACAGCAGCACTGCACAGGAAGTTTGGCCAGAAGAGAAATGTTCGTACCCAACTGAGCTTGGTTTCTCTCAAGGTTTTTCCTTCCTTTTCAACAATTAGTGAAGTTTGTTCCTTGCCACTGTTGCCATTGGCTTGCTTGGTTTGGGACTTGTGGAGCTACACATCAATGGATTTGCTCTTCAGTGTTTGGACTTTCCGCAGTGAAAATTAAACCACACCAAACTGAACTACAACTCTGAAAACTGGACGGACACAGTTTTAATAGTAGAACTTCTATGTTAAGCTGCTTTGACACAATCTACATTGTAAAAGCGCTATAAAAAAAAAAAAGATGAATTATCTCGAATTGAACTACCAAACTGACCTATGTAGACAGAGAATGAGTATATGACTTTACATGGTCCTCAAAGAAGATGCTGGAGTTGTACTTGCTGGGCAGAGATTTCCCTGTTGTAAATCTGTGAGAAGATTTCAGGGTGAGAACGTTCTTTGGCTTTGAATTTCATTACTCCTGCTCCACTTTGGAAGGATTCATTATCTGGATAGAGGGCCTAGAAACTCACATGACAGCAAAGCCAGTTCTGCAGTAACTTACAGTAACCACGGCCTGTCAACATACCCTGGCAAAGACAGAGCATGTAATCGCCTCTAACCAAGCGTGTCACACACACTTGTCACTCAAACCTTCTGCACTCTTGACATGTTCACATGTGACAGAAGATCACTGTCACTTCCCATTCCGCTCACTTTTAAGTCATTATTAGATAGTCAGAATGCATCAGCTGCAAGGCCAACGTGAGTGAGTTGAGAAGCACTCTTTTTATAAGCTCGTAAACAGAACAGACATGGACTAAAAATAAAATAGACAGGTTTTTAGACGGGTTTGGATGTCAGTTTGAACTTAGCTAATGATAGAAACTAAGTATATATTTTTTGAGATGCAAGTAGTGTTGAAGTTTATGAAAAATACAAAAGTTTAGATATGTAACTAAGTGTTGTTAGAATGTTTTAGAATTTTGTTAGGTGTAGCCACCATTTGTAATCTCTTGCTAACATGGTTTAAACATGTAGCATGTTTTAATATGTTGCTAAAACAGCTGTTAATATATTTAAGGATGCTGCAAGCATAAACGGTCTATATATATGTTTGGTTCGCTGTCATTATTAGTCTGTCAGGATGTTTTAGCTAATATGGACGTAACTGAAGTCCTCTTCCATGAGCTTATAAAAAAAGCAGACACTACAACATTAAACAAAATATAAATATTGAAGTTTGTAGCAAAACTTATGTTGGCTTGAGTCTAACTAGAATGTTGATTGTTAAAACCTTGAAGCTAAACCAAAGTTGAAGGTTTTAAAGCCATGCCATCTCTAATCAAAGATATAAACTAGATCAAAATTATTAGCCTGTATTAACTTCTAACTGAGTGTTTCTGAGATGTTTTTACATTTTGTTAGGGATTACTTGGCCTATTTTTGCATGAAGCTAATGTGTTTTATCACACTGTTAATTCAACACATTGCTAGTTTAACACATCACTTTAAAAACAGTAAAAACATTGTTATTTTGCTATAATGTAAATTTTAGCATGTTGCTATAATGTTAATAACATTTTAGCATCTTGCTTTAGCGTTTCCCTTACAAAAATTAACCATAGTTTATGGTTACACTTTTACAATGATTATGGTAGAATTATAGCTATCATAGATTGTTTTTTTGTTGTTGTTTGTTTGTTTTGGGGGGGATATTAATTACTATTTGTACTGTATGATCACAATTTGACCACAAAAACCATGATTAACTTCCCTAAGGGTTACTGCCTTTACTGTGTTAACTGACAAAACTGTTATTATGTTGCTAACTTGTTGCTTGAAGGCACCGCTAGCATGTTTTGTCAAAACAGAGAACTGTTACTTCCTTTTTAATTTTAACCTTTCAAAGCCCTGAACCCTTTTTCAGGTTCATGAGCATCACAAGGTTTTTAAAAAAGGGTCCGTTCACAGGCATAAGTAGTATGGAAAAAGACTACAATCTAAACTTTATTAAGTCATAATTATCATAATGTATCAGTTGCGGTGTTGACATTGAACATAGAAATTGATTCACAAACAGAACCGACACTACCATATAAAAATTACTATTTTATTTCTATTAATATAAAGCACCACATTAAAGTAATGTCCAATTCAGTATGAAAGTTAGTCCTTCTTAGTTGAAAACAGTGTAAATCAAGCAATGTTATCTCACAGTGAAGGAGTGGTCACAGTTTTGATTAATATTATTAATGTCTATTGTTTACGTTGTAGCAATGTCTGAAACACTGCTCACACTTACGTCACTTTCAAACCAAGCTGATTTTTGTGCAATTCACATTAACAACTTAAAAGTAAGCATAAACTGCAGGATGAACTTTTCGCCCTCATCCAAAAATGCCCGATCACAGATTCCTAATGGAAATGGAAAAACTGCTAAATTTCACCAAGCAAAAGTAAATGTGTCAATTAAAAAACTATCAGTAATAAATCAGAATTAATTAATCTGTTCAAATGATGGGCGCTTAATTAAAAATAAAAATAAAAGTAAGACGCTTATTGTTGAGATTTAATGTCTTTTACAGGTCAGTATAGTGTCAACGAGCAATTTAAAGCATTTTAACCTGGGTCCAAGAGATGAGTTAGCTACTGTGCAAAAACACTGAACACACACAGTGAAGGAGGACAAAACAAGTGGAGTAAAATGTTCAAATAGCACCGCTGACCAAATCCATCATTCCTTTAAAACTCTCACAAACATCTTGCTGTTAAAATTTCCTTCTGCCTTACTTTAACACCTACTGTTCAGATTTAAAAACTACCAGCCCCAGACCTGCTCTTTTTTCATCCGGCATTCTTAAAGACTACAATATAGTTCAACAACTTGTTCTCTACAGTTTATGCTTGACAATAAAAACTATATTTCCCACCCGCCCCGACCTCTAGCTACATCTTGTCCTATTGTTTACTTTCATCTGTCCAACCATGACTTTTTATAGCACATTCTGCGATAAACTACTCTACTATCATGCAAAGACTCTGCCACAGAAGTAACTGACAGATAAAAGAGAAGACCAGGAAAAACATATAGGTAATTGCTTATCACTGTTGCTAAAAACATTGAATATAGTTCCCATGAACTATATACAGTATACTAGGAGAGAAGCAGGGAAAGTTGGTAAGAAAATGCAAGGTCTGACAAACAGCTTCCAGAAGCAGTAGTGAAGGAGAGATCTTCTTCTGCAGCCAACCCAGTGTCTGAGCCTTTATGGCAGATCCTTCCTCTCCGTGGTGGACTCTTTAATGATCTGCGAAAGGAGAATGTGTAAAATGAAGAATGAACAGAATCAACACAATTCTTGAGATGTTTTTGGAGACAACTTAATTGTTTTATGTTCAATCCACTTAAGTTTGTTAAGTTAACTTAATCGATTTGTGATGGGACAACATGAATGAATTGTGTGGAATCCTGAATTTTTTACAGTGTAGGAGAACATCACATTGTTGACAGGAATACAAAACTAAAGTATTTGAAAAAGGTTTCTGAAAGTTAGTTAACATGAATAGAGTAGAACTAAAATTTTTGAAATAAAAAAAAAGTTCTATGTGTTATTTGCCAACTTGAATAATATCTGTTTTATTTATTTATTTTTTGGTACTTATTTTTATTAGAAAATAGAACGTTACATAGAATGCAATGCAGTGTAAAATTGTATTTATTTATTTTTTTTTTTTTTTGCATGCTAGTCCATCAATTTCTAGCTACCAAAATGGTTGTAAATACATGTAGAAAAAAACAACCTTTCTTAGGACATAAAAAACAAAGAAAATAATATCTGTATTTTATTTAACATTTGACAAAGATTATGAAGTAATAAAAATGTATTTATTGCTTATGTTAATAATTATGTTAGTAGATTTTCATAATAAAATCTTACACTAAAAGTATACATTTTATTATAAATATTGCATATACTGCAATCCCAGCTATAAAAAATACTAAGAACTGTTTGCTAATGTTTATTGTCAGGTAAGTTCTGAAAGTTTTGACATGTTTTAAAGGTCTTCCATTGGTCGTATCAACATTTTTATTTATTTATTTATTTATTTTATTGTAAATATGTACAAGTTAAGTACAAGACAATACATCTCACAACAATTATGAACAAAATAAAATAAATTAAGAGAAATTCTCTTAGTTATACAATCAAAGTATAAATAAATAGATGCCAGGTCGTATCAACATTAAAGATCACATTTATTCTTTTTCATGTCTTTTCATGGGGCGAAAATAGCATAAAAAAGCATTTTGGAATGTTTAAAACCTCTAAGTTGTAACATGTTTGAAATGTTTTTGGTTGGTTATATAAACACTGAAGATCATGTTTATTTTTTATGTTTATAGAAATGTTATGTTAATGTAAATGTTAAATGTTATGGTTGTTCTACCAAATATGAATATGCACATGACACATGAATTAATTATTTGATACTTTTTACGTCTTTTTTAAGCTTAATACTGGTTGCTGTTTACAATGGATGAGCACGATCAAGTATAAGTGCATAGTGTGAATGTTGAGAGCTAAATGGGTATTTTTTTTAAGGTTAAGAAACAGCGCCTCCTAGTGTTTACCTCTCCGTCACGAGTCTCAACGGTTCGCACAACTATGCTCCTCTTCACATGAGCCTCAGGAGTCAGTTTAGTGTCCATGCTGGTGTCTAATAAAAAAAAACACAGACATACACAAATGATCAAACGGAGACATTCGCATTCAACAAGCGGATGATGATTTACTCACCTCTAAACTGTAAGTTGGTGAAGTTCTGCACAGGAACAGTGATTCTAGAAAAGTCAGTTAACAAGTTAGTACAATAAAAAAAAAAAATCAATTCAATTCATTCATTCTCTTATCAGCTCAGCCCCTTCATTAATCTGGGGTCCAATTCAATTTATATTATTCAATTTATATAAATATAAATAAACTTGTTTAAAAGCAGCTTAACACAAACATTTTAGTACATTGAAACCGTGTCAGTCCAGTGTTCAGAGTTTAGGTTCAAAAATCTGATTTTGATTCTAATTGGCTGGTGAATATTCTAAAGTGTGCAATAATTTTCAGATAAATGCACAGAGAAAGTAGATCCAGGCCAATTGTGACTGCATTACAGTTCCATTGTATTACTACACCAAATAAATGCAGTTATTTCACAGTCTATAATAATAGATTTATTAAAAGGAGCAATAGGTGATTGATTTCAGAAATGTATATTTTGCTATGCTGGTTGAAAGTTTCTTCACATCCTGAAAGTAAAAATATTAAGAGGTCTGAGTGTATTTGTATGTATTTTAATATTCTGTGGAATTGTTCATCTATAAGAATTGTTTGTCCAATCAAAGAGTTCAGTCTGAACAATACGATAGACTAAAAAATTGTAATAGCACACCTCTGCACACACTCTTCATGCAGAAAGGATTAAGTCATTGTTCACTTACATGGTTCAGACAGAGAATGGCAGGCAAACATCAACAACCTACTCACTTTTTGTTTTCATGTATGGTACTGTAATTCCTAAATGTACCATAACATTTTTAATGTAATATGTATTTATATAGAACATTTATTGTGTATGGCCATACCCCCAAAACACTTCATAATCTTGAGGGGGGTCTCGCCTCAACAAAACCAGTGTGCAGCATGCACTTGTATGATGCAACGGCAGCCACAGGACAATTGTGCCAGTGCGCTCACCACACACCAGCTATAGGTGGAGTGGAGAGACAGTGATAGAGCCAATTCGGTGGATGGGGATGATTGGGAGGCCATGATGGGTAATATGTGATGGAGGGAATTCGGCCAGGACAGCGGGGTTACACCACTACTCTTTACGAGAATTACCACGGGATTTTTAATGATCGCAGCGAGTCAGAACCTTGGTTTAACGTCAGTTTTCTCTCTAGTTAATGTTACGCGATATATTGTGGTGATGTTGTCTAGTGGGTGTTCATGAGTTCAAGAGGCGTAGCTTTGGATGGTTATTTGCAGTGATGGACGTAGGTTTTAAGGGATATGAGGCTAACATTAGCATTTTCCAAGATCTCATATTGCACCTTTAAGTCAATAAATCTACAAAACAAACAAACAAACAAACAAACAAAAAACTGAAGTATTTGAATTTGATGTGAAAACAATAATGCACACAAGAGCTGTTTGAGGACCATAACTTGACAAATAAAACTTTTTGAATTACAACAATTGAACAATGTCTACATTTCATCTTGTGGTGACATCCTAACCGTGGGTGCATAATGAATTTCTTTAAAATTCATTAAATAAATAAAAAATCTGTGAAAAGCACGTCATCAGTTATTCTCAGTGGTGGAAAGTGTACCAAAAAAATCATACTCAAGTACCATTACTTGCCCAAAATGTAGTGCAAGTAGAGTAAAAGTATCTAGTAAATATTACTTAAAGTATGAGTAAAAAGTAGACCTTTTAAAAGTACTCAGGAGTAGTGAGTAGCGAGTATTAAGCTGTACAAAAGTTGATGCGTTTACAGAATGTTACGTTTACAAACAATGTAGTGTATTTAGGGATCTTCCCATTCCCCACTTTCTTTTGTTCCTTCCCACCTTCATTCAATTATTTGTTTGTTTTCTCCTTCCTTCATTCATTCGTTTGTTCCCTCTTTCGTTCGCTCGTTCGTTCATTCGTTCATATTTTTGTCCCTTTACTAGATCCTTTTGTTCATTCATTCGTTTGTTTGTTCCTTCCTTATTTCGTTCAGTCCTTCCTTGAATTCTTCCTTCATTCGTTTGGTCCTTCCTTCTTTCCTCCTTTCATTTGTTTGCTCATTCTTTCTTCCATATTTTTGTTCCTTCCTTCATTAGGTCATTTGTTCATTCGTTCCTTCGTTCCTTCTTTCCTTCCTTAGTTTGTTCAGTCCTTCCTTGAATCCTTCCTTCATTTATTTGGTTCTTCGATCCTTCCTTCCATTCCTTGGTCCTACCTTTTATTTGGCCCTTCCTTCCATTCTTCATTCATTCCATTTAGTGATTGTTTAAAGCTGTTTGGTGATTCCAGTCATCATACAGTCGACATCCATCATTTTCAGTGACATGCAGTCTATAAACAGTCTCTGGATCATTGCGTGTACAGATTTTGGACATCTTCTTGGACATTTTTAATGTTTCCTAAAGGTTTGCTGCGTTTATAAAAGCGCCCATGTCTTGAGGTTGTTCAGTATGATGCGATTTACTTTCTATGTGTAATTTAATTGGACAGGAATCACAGGACTGATTTTTCTACTTTAGACAATGACCGTAGACAAGAAAGAAATAAAGTAGTGACTGCAGGTTGAAGAAAAGTAGGAGTAAAAGTACCAATACTGCACTGAACATGTACTTAAGGGAAAGTAAAAGTCCACATTTATAAAATCACTCAGTAAATTGCAATTCCTGAGAGAAACTACTCAATTACAGTAGTTTGAGTATTTGTAATTAGTTACTTTACACCACTGGTTATTCCGTACTTCATTTAGATGATGTTGTTTATACAGTATTACAGGTAGGTCTCTCCTCACCTGCTTTCCTCTCCTTCCAGCAGCTTCCTGTAGGTGGCGATTTCAATATCCAGGGCCAGTTTGACATTGAGCAGGTCCTGGTACTCCTGAAGGTGTCTGGCCATCTCCTCCTTCAGCATCTGGATCTCATCCTCCAGACGTGCCACGGTGTCCTGGTACCCAGCCGACTCGATGGCGAAGCGTTCCTCCATCTCTCTCAGCTGACGCTCCAGGGACTCGTTCTTTAAGATGGTTTGAGAGGTTTGAAAGGGTTTAATGCATGATAACTCTTCTGTGGGGGGACATTATGATTGCTGTTGTCTATTAGTTTGGTGAGATGTGAGGTGAAGTACTTACAGACCCACGGAGAGATTCCAGGTCACAGGTCAGGCCCTGAATCTGTCGGCGATACTCATTGGCCTCCTGCTTAGCTTGTCTCAGAGCCTCTCCGTTACGATTGGCTGCATCAGTCAGATCAGCAAACTAATAAGATGAAAATATTAAATAAATTATAATAATACAAATACAAGCTCTGGACAGTTTCTCAGGCTTTAAAATGAATAAATTATAATTTAATTCGATTTTAAATATACATTTTATTGGTATTTCCTCTTCTAGTTTGTTTATAAAAGGTTTTCTTTAAAGAAACTCCACAAGTATTGCCAAAAAGGTTGAGAACCTATGATGTAAAAACAAATTTGACTTAAATATTGCTAGAAAACTTTACAATTAATTACAGAGAAACACAAAGCAACTCAGTGAATTGGAATTTTGTAAGAAGAAATGAAGTGAACATTCACTTGTAAAATGTACTCCAGCAATCTTTGTTTTATTCACAATTTAAAATCATAAAAAAAATATTCTGATATTTAGTTTGCTTAAGTTTATAATGTTAACATTCCCGATTTTTATATTACATCTTATATGTTATACAGTTATTGGTAACACTTTACAATAAGGTTCATTAGTTTATTTAGCATTTAATAATCATAATTGAACTAATGCATTATTAACATCCAAGTCCATGCTTGTTACCATGAGTTAATGCACCGTGAGTTAACATGAACAAATACTGTAGTAAATGTATTGTTCATTGTTTGTTCATGTGAGTAAAAAACATTAACCAATGAATCTTATTGTAAAGTGTGACCCAATTATATAACATCATTTAATACATTATATTATATTATATTATATTAAAATATATTATATTGTATCATATTATATTGTATTATATTAAAATATATTATATTATATTATATTATATTATATTATATTATATTATATTATATTATATTATATAAATTTGGCTATAAAGCAAATCCACTGAGGAGAATGCATGCATGTGTGTGTGTGTGTGTGTGTGTGTGTGACCTTTGAGCGATACCACTCCTCAGTCTCCTGCATGTTAGAGTTGGCCATGGCCTCAAACTGAGCTCTGATCTCCTTCAGAGCAGCGGTCAAGTCTGGCTTAGACACATCCAGTTCCACATGAACCTGTTGGGCCATCAGCTGCTCGTGGAGCTCCCTCAACTCCTGCTCAGAGCAAGAAAACACATTACATTCAGTTAATAGATAACAGTGTCTGATCAAACTTTATGATCACATTAAAACTATTTCTTCAGAGAAAGCCTTCAATATCAGATACACAGACAAAAGTATTCTGTGAAATTTCAATTATTCTCACAAAAGATTTCACAAGCGATGTTTAAACAGAGCAAGGAATTGATCGCACTGTTATATATTTTTTCTCCTGGAGAAAGTCTTATTTCTTTTAGATTGGCTGGAATAATAAAATAAATAAGTAAATTAATTAAAAAACTGCTCAATTCAATCTTAAAAAGAAGCCATCTTAATTAATTTTCAAATTTACTACAGAACAAACCACTCGTCCAATGATTTGCCTACACTGTAAAAAAACAAAACATAATTTTACTGTTTATTTCTGGCAGCTGGGGTGCCGAAAAAAAAAAGTAAAATAACGTCCATTAAATTACAGAAATTAACTGTAAAATAACAAATATTAAATTACAGAAATTTACCAGAAATTCAAATTTAAGGAAATTTATGTAATTGAATATTCGTCATTTTACGGTATATTTCTGTAATTTAATTGCTGTTATTTAACATTTTTTCCGGCACCCCAGCTGCCAGACATAAAATTATGTAAAATTTAACCGCAAAATTATGGATTTTTTTTTTTACAGTGTACTTATCTTGCACTTTAAAAACTGCCATATTGCAAAATAAATAGTAAAAAATAATGTACTGTCATCAAGCCAAAGACAATAGAAATGAGTTATTAGAAATGGGTTCTGTTTTTTAAAAATCCTCTCTTCATTAAACAACACTTGGGAAATATTCGAAAAATACTCAAAGGCTAATAATTTTGCCTTCAACTGTAGCTACAAATAAGCAGTAAATATAAGCAGATTTGAGACGAATGATGCCAGTTGGATTGAAATCAAGACACAAGTGAGCAGATGAAGGTGGCGAGGAGGAGAGAAAACGCACCTCCTCATGGACCTTCTTCAGGAAATTGATCTCGTCCTGCAGAGCTTCAATCTTCCTCTCCAAATGCACGCGGTTCAGAGCCGCTTCATCTACATCCTAAAATCAAAATCAACATTCATCACTGCAGTACACTCAGTCACTTAGTCATGCTATACATGTATGAAGGAGAGCTCCTTACTTGTCTGAAGGTGTTGAGGTTATTTTCTGCTTCTTGCCGCAGGGCAGTCTCGTCTTGAAGTCTGGAAGATGGATAAGGAAGCAGTTACCGTTTCTAAAAGGATCTTTCTTAAAGCCTAAAAAGAATTGTACAACCAGCAATAACCACATTCAAACCTAAAATTATGCTGTATTTCCATTATGAACGGATTAGTATACTTATTTTAAACACTCACACACAATTTATACACTGCATATAAAATACACACTCAATACTCTAAAGATATTTAAACACTATAAACTACATATCGCTTACACATTAATAATATACAGTATATATAAACTACTTGGAAATTCACTATCAACTATATATTGCATACATTACACTTTATATCCTATATAGTTTATACACTATAGTTCAGTCTATATAGTATATTTAGTGTCTAGTTTATATACACCACATACAGTCTACACATTTTACACTACAGTAGACGTATACAGTATATAAATTACACATTCTCCATTTACTATACATTGCACACATTACATGAAATACACTACATAGTTTACACACTATAAACGATAAATTATGCACATTTTATATGCTATATGTGGTATATATATACACAGTATACACTACACACATTCTATATACACTGTAATCTACATACTTTATAGACTAGAAATATACAGTAATGTGCATTGAACACTTGGAATGAAAAAAATCCATTAATAAACAGTTGCCGTTGGCTTGTTTTTTCTATTTATTTATTTATGTTTTCAAACTGAATTATGGGACCTTAAGAAGTTTTGATTAACAAAGTGACTTTTATTTGCTTTAATTTAGTAGTCTGAAATGATACGTTGTCTGGGTTGGTCATGCAAATAAATAAATTAAAAAAAAAAGGAATTATTTGGTTGTACTTTTTGTAAATTATTTCTGGCCCATTATATTGTTTTAAAATGAATAGAAGTGCCATTAAATTGTTAAACTATAAATTTATATTTTTAAATTCACTCACTCTTTTCTCACCCACCCTTAAGTTATTGAGTTGTTGAACACAAAAGAAAATAGGTTGAAAACCTGTAACCAATGACTTCCATAAGTAAGACAAATACAGCAGATTACAGGTTTCCAGCCTCCTCCAAAGTATTTTCTTTAGCGTTTTACAAAAGAAAAAGTTTGAAACAAGTAAAAGGTGAGGAAAATATCATATAATTATAATTTTTTGGTGAACTACGCATTTAAATATGTGTGTTTTAAAAATCCAAAATCCAACAAAAAGTGCTCAGGGGTAAGGCTCGGCAGATAAACAATATTACATCAAATCACAATAAACTTTATGTCAATAACAATGATAAGCTCTGGACTTTTTTTACTGTAAGAGCCAATCACACAGCAGAAATGTGCAACAATGGGAATCAAAAAGTGTGCCGTTATGAGAGATGTACTGAATTTTTGGCCACCGAAAACTTATCGGCTGAAAATGTTATGCCATTTAATGGACCCTCTAATTTTTGTGGCTTCAGTCATAGTTGGGGTACTCTTTTACTGTAAATCTGGAAGCATTTACAACTTATATTGTAATATATATAGTATTGCTCAATATGGAAAATAATAATCGAGATTGCATTTTTGCCATATCGTCCAGCCCTACTCAGGGATATAGCTTAAATAATGTGTCAGTGCTCTTTGGGTAAGGGATTAATCAGGAGAAAAAGCAAAAGTCAGTTCAAGGCACTCGAAAAATCTGGAAACATATTAAAATATTTTTCAATTTTTTAAAAGATTTTTTTCATATTTTTCAAGTGGACTGACTTTTGCTGTTTGTGAGTTTTAAATTTAAAAGTTTACAGTGTGCACTCTACACACAAAGCTGTATTTACTACAGATATTTTATTGTTATTTCTTATATATATTAAATTAATTCCACAAAACAACAAAATATATGCTCTGTAATATGAATGTAATTTTCCTATTTCAGAGTACTCTCTGTTAAATCAGTTGTTAGAGCTGTGCTGAAAGCCTCCCAGTGGAGGTGACCTATCATGGTGTGTTGAGAGCTGCAGCAGGGGGCTGGACAGGGTTCAGTGGATCACTCATGCATCACTAACTACTCACACAGACACACACACTGCAACTACTGCTCTTTCCCACGGGGTGGAGTAAACACACACCCTTTAATACACTTTACCTGACACAGACAGTCAAATGTACAGCAATAGAAACTATTATTAATAAAGCGTATAACTTCAACATACAGTAAAAGTAATTCAAGTTCATCAAACATAATTTGTGCACTGATGATTCTCATGGTTCGTGAATTTACATAGATGTCATTTATATTTCATCAAACATTCACAGGAAATTAAATTGATTTACACTAGTGGTCAAAAGATTGGTATGAGTTTTTGTTTTTTAAAGAACATGATTCTGTTTATTAAGGTAGCATTTATTATATGTAAAAACATGTTAAATTGTTAAATATATATTACAATTTTAACTGCTTTCTTATTGTATGTAGTTTCAAATGAAGTTATTACTCTAGTATTGCTTTTATTGCTATTACCTTTAATAATAATATTAATAATAATAATAAGTGAAGTTTCTTAAACTAATATCAAGAGAAGCACATGATATGATTAAGCACAACTGGCTGCTCATCTGTAATCAGTAATAATCCAATCAGAGTGATCCAAGCTTACACTAAACGGATCGTTTTCTCCCTACTGCTCTATCTTCATTTTGGTAGAATCCCCCCTTTCACCCCATCTCCTCCTTTTCCTCCCTTTTCTAAAGGGGAGCTCTGATCTCGGATCCCCTTATATGCTTATTGACTGGGCAGGAGCCTTGGGCTCAAGTATCTCCGAGCTCAGGGTTCTTTCCCAGGACAGCATGCCAAACCTGCTATAAATGCTAAGTATATCTAGATGTGAACTCTTGAATTAACATTAGAGAGATTTCTGAAGAATCATGTGACTCTGAAGACCGGAGTAATGCAGCTGTAAATTCATCATTTAAATCACTGGAATAAATTATTGAATTAAATTAAATTAAACAGTTATTTTATAGTGCAGTAACATTTCACAATTTGTACTGTATTTTTGCTGAAATAAATGCAGCCTTGATGAGCAGGAGAAGCTTTTATAACATTAAAAAATGCTACAGAGCCCAAACTTTTGACCTGTAGTGTATTAGTTTTGTGCTATATGAATACAGTTCTGTCATAAAAAATCTATTTACAGTAACTACTTTAAAATTCAAATCTAGAAATTTCATCTTGTATTACCAAAGATTCCTACTTATTATGCACATATTTCATGTGTGAAAATCTGGTTTGAATTTTGTGAATGATTTGGTTAAATGCCGTCATCTTAGAACATTCTTAAAACTTGGTTCTAAGAACTTTAGGTTGCTTTCACACTTGGTTCAGTTGCCTGGACCGTACCCAAGCCACCTTCTCGTTGGTTTGTGTACTGTCTTTTTTCCTTCTGAATTCCAGTACGCTTGCGTCATCAAGGTGCTGTTTTGTGTACAGCTGTTGCTAGATGACGGCCACAAAAGCAAAGCGCCAAAATGGAGGCGTATGCATATCACGTTTTTTTCCGCTTTCATGAAAATGTTTTGCTTTTGTTACTAAAACCAAAATACAGAGAGCCACATGCCTCTATCTGCTGCTAAAATATTTAAAATGTTCAAAAAATGAAGCTATGTCTGCAGAAGTCTTGTTTGGAGGAGTCAAGCAGACCCATCACTGTTTGTACTGGGTCAGTCCCGCTTGTCGCCAAGACAAGTATAAACAGATGAATAAATTAAAGTTTGCTGTACAATTGGCTGTTCACTTCCAGTGTTTGGTACTACTATTGCATTCATATTACAAGTGAACCGGACCAGAGTTTGCGTGAACCGTACCCTCAGACCACCTCTTTCAGACAGACATGGGTACGGTTCGTCGGTGAGCACCCGAGTTCAGAAGACACGTTCACACTAGCTAAACATATCGTACTCTGACATCAAACGAACCCGGGTGCAGACCAAAAGTACTGTGTGAAAGCACCTATGAGTTCAGGAAAACAACTGGAAGGCTCTCCTTTAGGAAACCATGGCTTCAACCAGAAAATGTAAGCAAGGCTAAAGTTGCTGAGAGTTTGGAATGTTGTTACAAATGTTCTTTTAAACATATAAGAATGAACTATTATATGAAACGTGTTTATCAATATATACCGTTTATCTTTTTATCATTGAAAAGCAAATCATCATTAGAATAATTCTCAAGGTTCCTGTGGCTCTGAAGACTGCACTAAATTATAAAATCTGCCATCACAGAAATAAATTGCGTTATAAAATATATTAACATAGAACAAAGTTAGTCTAAATGTTGTCATATTTAAATTAACTGATGATGTTGAATAGCAAATGCAGCAGTCTACTGGTTCAAATGAGTTGAAAGTTTGGAATTTGGTTACAAATGCGCTTCCCCAACAACAGGACATCTGCATGGGTGTGTTGAGTCTTTGTGGAAGCTGGACCGAGGTATTGTGCCCCCTCCCTGCCCCCCATACCACTCATCCTATCAGGCTTTAGTCTGAAAAGAGAGGCAGCGTGGGATTGAATGAGAGCGAGAAATGTGGAGCCTCTCATTGAAAATGGGGTTTGGATGCTATAAATCCACGTGGTGATTTGCTGCAGTGTAAAACCGATGTGGAAAAATGCTGCGGTTGTTCATTCTTGAGAACTTCTTCAGCCACGAGACAGCTGTTTATAAGGCTGCTTAATGGATGGCGTTTCTTTGACCTTTTTTGTGACATTGTTCTCCTGTTGCTCTTAGCGTTGTTCTTGACGTGTCCTGGAATGTGCAACACCTCCAACTCAGCTGACACTTCTACTCAGACACAAGTACACCCTTTTTTGGAGTATTTTACGTTGACAAGTGGGTTAAAGTGGGGTAGATTGTTTTCATCATGACACTGGTAAATCAAGGCACCCTGGGGTCCTCATGAGTTAAAGGAACTGATTAATTGTAGAGCTTGAATGCAATGAGTCACTGGAACTAAGTGGAAGGATACACCATTTGCATAAATGTAAATGCAAAATCAAATGAAGTTAGCGAACAAAAATTTTAAACCACAGCCTTATCCTAATGATCAAAGATTAAACACATTCTGAAAAATGGGGGAGAAAAATAAACATTTAAATAAAATCACATTGTCTCACTGTACATCTTTCTGACTGAAGAACATATAATAGATTGTTTATATAGTGTTTTGATAAGCACAAATGGCTATTTTAACAGAATTCTGTTTTGTATGCGCGTGTGTGTGTACAAATATATAAAAATAGAATATTTCAAATGTGTGAAAATTGTCAAATAATTAAAACTTTACAGCTTATATAATTGTATAATACTATTAACTGTCCATTTTCAATATTTTTATCATTGGTATAAATAGGCGCTCGGAACATGTTGAAAAACTGTTGCTTAAGATTACAAGGAGCAAATTTAAATATAATCATAAAATCATTTTTGAAAGATACACACAATACATCCACACGTTTCAATTAGTTACAAAGTAACTTCTAAGTTATTGTAATTACTTGGATGCATACTTGGATTACTTTAAAGCTGAAAAAGTAAAGCATTACTTTTCATTTATTTATTCATTCATTCATTCATTTTCTTTTCGGCTTAGTCCCTACATTAATCAGGGGTCACCACAGCTGAATGAACCATCAACTCATCCAGCATATGTTTTACGCATGCCCTTTCAGCTCCAACACAACGCTGTGAAACACCATACACACTCTTTCACATACATACACTACAACCAATTTAGCTAACCCAATTCACCTATACAACTTGTCTTTGGGTTTGTGGAGAAAACCGGAGCACCCAGAGGAAACCCACGCCAATACGGGGAGAACATGCAAACTTCACACAGAAATGCCAACTGACCCAACCGGGACTTATACCATCGACCTTCTTTCGACTGTGCTAACCATCGACCTTCGAGGCGATTGTGCTACCCACTGTGTCGCCTTGACAACCATTACTTTTCATATTTAGGTAATTTAATAGTCAAATTAACAGTTCTATATAAATGAATTCAAAGAAATCAGAGTAATTTTATTTTTCTATTTAGCAACTAAATATGCATTTATGAGAAGACAATTGCAGTTGAGAAATTGGGAAATTAACTCATGACAATCTAAGCTATGCATTTAGAAAAGCAGAGTAACTGGATATATACTTTAAAAAACTCATATATTTTACATAACTTAATTTTTCCAACCCAAGAAGCTTTTATTTGTCTGACAACTGCCCATGCATAAGAAACAATGCAATGTTCACTGTAAAAAAAAATGCAGGGTTCCACATAATTCATTCATAATGTCGCAACATAAATCATTTAAGTTAACTTAATAATTGGAGTTTTATATAATTGGAGTATTATTTAAGTGGATTGAACATAAAAAATTAAGTCGTCCCAACAAAATCTAAATAATTGTGCTGTTTCGGCTGATTTTAAATAAGTAGTTTGAACAAGCAACTAGGCGCCACGGTGGCGTAGTGAGTAGCACAATCGCCTCACAGCAAGAAGGTCGCTGGTTCAAGCCTTGGCTGGGTCAGTTGGCATTTCTGTGTGGAGTTTGCATGTTCTCCCCGTGGTCGCGTGGGTTTCCTCCAGGTGCTCCGGTTTCCCCCACAAGTCCAAAGATATGCAGTATGGGTGAATTGGGTAAGCTAAATTGTCCGTAGTGTATGTGTGTAAATGAGAATGTATGGATGTTTCCCAGAGATGGGTTGCGGCTGGAAGGGCATCCGCTGCGTAAAACAAATGCTGGATAAGTTGGCGGTTCATTCCGCTGTGGCGACCCCGGATTAATAAGGGGACTAAGCCGAAAACAAAATGAATGAATGAACAAGCAACTAAAAAATTGTCAAATGTCAATAATATGGCATGACATAGTGTCATTAATTTGAATCATTCTGTGTTTGTATACAAATATTGTTTACAGCTGAACTTTTTTCAGTTTTAAACTAAACTAAAAGCTACTGTTTGACTCAAGTTGAAAGAATTAAGAGTTGCAATTCAATAGAAATTGAAAGATTAGTAATTAGTAATGAATAACTTATTAATGAATAACCAACACTGTGCACATCACCTCAGTCCTTACCTCTGTTTGAGAGTGCTGAGGTCTGAGGCCAGGTTGTCTCTCTCGATCTCCAGCCGGGCTTTGCCAGCGTTGAGTCCGTCCACCTGTCTGCGCAGCTCCCGCAGCTCCTCCTGATAGATGTCCCCCAGACGGCTGGGCTCTTTTCCCCTCAGCTGGTTCAGCTCGGCCACCAGCATCTTGTTCTGCTGCTCCAGGAAGCGCACCTTCTCAATGTAGCTGGCGAAGCGGTCGTTCAGCCCCATCATCTCCACCTTTTCATTGGTGCGGTTTTCGCGATACTGGGCCTTCAGCAGAGAGTCCGCTGAAAAGTCCAGCCGCTCTCCACCCAGGGAGAGGCGCGAGGTGGAGAGGGTGAGTGGACTGGAGGTCAGGTGCCGCGGGCTGCTGTGGAGGGACAGGCGGCCAGTGCTGTGGCGGCTAGAGACCCCCACTGACGGTGATCCGCCTGGGGTGCCGAATCGCTTTCGGTAGGATGAGAAGGAACGCTGGGACTCCATGGTGGAGGAGAATGAGATCGTGTGCGGGTGAACTTTGAGTTTTTATAGAGAAGGTGTGGGGGGTGAGAGAGAGAGAGAAAGGGGGGGTCTGATGGGATGGGTAAAGGCCGAGGGGGGTGTTTGTGAGCCCGCAATTGTTTGTGCTTGTCCAGCCAATCTCCTGACTGCCTCTTTTCACAGTGAGTCAGAGAAAATCCTATTCATGCCCTGCTGGAACACAGAAATAGAGACTGAGATGGCAACGGCACTGATATTGGACTTTATCACTTTAATTCTCTCTTACCTCATGCTGAAGAGTTGGTTTGCAGATCTTCTGAGTTACTCTGGAGTTGCTCTGCTTTCTCGCTCACAGTTTTGTTCTGTCCGGGAGTTTAATGATTTCAGGGAACACTGGAGGTGATTACGTAATTCTTCATTATTAAAAGAAACCGGTCCTCTCTTTTGTGCTGATCTGAGAAAATCACACACATGCATTTCAGCAGCGCTGATTCATATCTGTTTAGCAGAGAAATCATAGGATTTGATTCATTCAACTTTTATTCGTTTAACTCCACCTGGTAACTGTTAATGGGGATGTTCACCAAACAAACATTTTGTTGGTGTGCAGAAAATCTGACTTTCTTTACTCTCTTATAGAAGAGCATTTTTAACATGTATAAGTTTGTTTAAAAAAATAATAAAATACATAATTCTTTATATATAGAATTATTAGCCCCCCTGTTTATTTTTCCCCCAATTTCTGTTTAACGTAGAGAAGATTTTTTTCAACACATTTCTAAACATAATAGTTTTAATAACTCATCTCTAATAACTGATTTATTTTATCTTTGTCATGATGACAGTACATAATATTTTACTAAATATATTTCAAGACACTGCTATACAGCTTAAAGTGACATTTAAAGGCTTAACTAGGTTAATTAGGTTAACTAGGCAAGTTATTGTATTACGATGGTTTGTTCTGTCGACTTTAGAAAAAAAAAATTTAGCTTAAAGGGGCTAATAATTTTGACCTTAAAATGGTTTAAAACATTTTTTAAAATGCTTTTATTTTACCCAAAATAAAACAACTAAGACTTTCTTCAGAAGAAAAAATATTATCGGACATACTGTGAAAATGTCCTTGCTCTGTTAAATATAATTTGGGAAGTATTTCAAAAAGAAAAAATTCAAAGGGGGGCTAATAATTCTGACTTCAACTGTATATATATTTCCTTAAAAAGCTACCTCGACGTATGTGAAAGTGTAACTGAGTTTTGCAAATAACAAATTTATAATATACAGAAAAATAAATGTACACATACAACAAATATTTAAAGAGGTAGTTCACCCAAAACTGAAAATTGTGTCACTGTTTACCAACTCTTTACTTGTTTTAAACACAAAACAAAACGTTTTGAAGAACATTGAAAACCTGTAACAATTGACTTCAGTCGCATTTGTTCTTCCTACTATGGATGTCAACAGTTTTCAGCTTTCTTCAAAATGTCTTTTGTGTTCTACTGAACCACTTAAGGGCGAGTAAATAGTGAGTAAACGTGAATTTTGGGTGAACTTTCCCGTTAAGAAATGCTCAGTCTAAAGAACTAAGGTCTCATTCTACTTGTTGTGCATTGTTGGGCATTACTGAGGTCTAAAAAGACTAGTAAAGGCCCTAATGGTTTGGCCTCCGCACTCATCGGCAGTCTATGAAGTAGCAGAGGAGTGTATGAAGGCCAGAGAGAGACTCACGGATAGACAGAAAACAACACAGCCAGTCAGATTTACGGAGGATGAGCTCATCAACCTGCTGGACACAGATGGGCGACTGTCAAACCCAGTCAGAGTACTGGGCAGTATTTGTGGTGGCCTAAATTCACAGAGAAACAAGTAGTGTAAGATGGGTCAGTGAGTAAATCATAAAAGCTCATGTTTTATCTAAGTGTCTATGATGTCAGAGGAACTATGCTAATATTGTACATAACATTTAATTACTATTACTATTATTTTAAAGCAATGGGTTTATTTTAGGTGTAACAATACCTATTTGTTCTGAAAACACAATTAATATAATGCTGATTTAATCAACGTATAAATCAAGACCAAGACTATTAGGCTATAAAAGTGCTTTATTTAAGACACCTCAGTGCACAAATGTTACAAATTCTCACATAAAAAGCAAATCTAGTTCTTTTAAAGGATGATCGACAACAAGCAAGTCTACGTTTAACTTAAAACCAAACCATGCTTAATTGTGACTGACAACTGCAAGGTCAGAACTGACTCTCCTCCATTTTGTCAGCTTCGGTCAACGGTATGTATCTGATACTTCACTAAAACAACACGCCTGCACCTCTAACATAAGAAAAGCATTAAAAATTGAAGAATCGGACAAAACTACAATCATTAAAAAAATGTAGTATTTGAATGATTCTCTAGCGTAATATCTGAAGTTATTCTGCTCACGTTTTAAGCTTATAAGGCTGAACGGCATGAAATGTCATCAGTCTACAGAGATTTCCCAGAATTTCTCTGATGCAATTGGGAGATCACAATAATTAACCCCAAAAAAGCCAAAGCAAAGCAAACACTAGCAGATTACTATGGTATAAAAACAGCACAACAATATACAAAAAAGAGATATAGATTTAGATGGTCACTTACCAGTTTTATAATGATTTGATCATCTGTAGCATCTGAGTTTTTCTCCCCTAAGGACTTATTATGCAGTCTCTGTCGCCATCCTGTGATGCAACCGTCTTCGCTCTGCTCAGTATGACAGGCTGATGGCCGCCGATCTCCAAAATTATAAATATTTAAAATAGGCACTATCCTTATAAATAAACTGCATAGTTGCAATCTAAACAACTACATTCTTGCCTAAAAATCCTCCAAAGTACATTAAGTTGTCTAACAGCTGCAATGTTTATCAGACTGTTAAGAGTTTCTTGATCTGCTGTCACTCTACAGTATGTTAGGGAGTAATACACAAGAGTGAAGAGGCTGTAAGAGAGATGTTACTGCAGAATATCGCACTGCTATCAGTCAATCAGATTTGAGAACCAGACAGAACTGTTGTTTGTGTGTGTATCATAGACTGTAAAAAAATATGGACGTAGTGTCCGTGACGTCACCCATAGGTTTCTGAAGAGCTCAAATGAAGCTTACAGTGGGCGTGGTCAGCCGTCGCCATCTTGAAAGTGCGTCATTTCCGGATAATCGAAAATGGGCATAGGCGGGACAAAGGCGGAGTTGAGACGACTGTTTGCTGAAACCATAGAGACCATCCCACCACCCGCGACATTTGAGTCATTTGAACTTCTCAGCGTGCTATCCAGGTAAATTAACCCGAAACTACACAACAAAACTTGAAATTATAACTGTTGTTAATATTATCATGGCTCTCTATGGCAAGCCGTTTTGAATTTTACTCATTCTCAGGATATGCATTCTTGATATCAACAATTAAATTCTTATTGTCAACATGCAACATTCATATTTCTTTTGTTTAAAATAATTGTTGACATCAAATTTTAATAATATTAATACATATTGTTAAAAAATGATTAAATTAAATAAACAATTATTTTTTAATATAAACAATTCACATTTGTATGTTTACTAAAGCACAAATGTAATTGTTGGCAGTTGATATCCTACTAGTTTTTTGTTGTTGATTTTACTAGTTGAAATGTGATTAGTAATGCTAATAAAATGTGACTTTTGGGTTTATTTACTAACACAATAAAGTATTTATTAATCATAGTTCAACATTTAGTAATTAGTAACATTTAATTTAGTAACATTTAGTATTAGGTCGATATATTAATTATTGTGACTGTCCTATTTAACTATTTATTGCGTTTTCTTATACCACTTTTCAGTGACGCTTAATAAAAACGCGGTGTGTTGGTATTCTGCACACACACACGTCAATAATTAAAACAAATACTTTCAATATACGTTGTAGTAAACATTAACTTATTTATGAAATGCAGGCACATATTACATCGTTTCAGATATCTTCTTGTTTAAGCCTGCAGCTAATATTACTCACAATCTGCTGGATTTAGTCCAATAGATTGTTAAATAAAGATTTTAATAATTAATTATTTGATTTAAGACATCATTGCATGCATTTATATATGACATTGTACTAGAATTTCACTCACCGGAAAAAATGGAGCCCCGTCTTCGACGGTCTGTTAGTACAATTAATTGCACAACAAGCCATATTATTACATAAATGTAAGAAATAAAGCCAACAAATTAAACAAACTGTATAAAACCATATAAAACTAAAGCACAAACACTGCAGAAGCCAAGTTCATTGAACCGTATGGACGGAATTAGCAGAGGTGACGTGACCACGCGGGCTTAGCTGCAGCTGACAAACTGTCAATCACGGCTGTCACTCAAGTGACCACTCCCTTAATTATGCAAAAGTAAAAATGATTAATATAAAGGAAACGGAGGAGTTATAAAAAAATTCACCCCCCTCAGAGTTGTCATGAAGGGTAATATTTGCTATATGCACTAAAACCATAAATTGTACCAGGCTGTAAACATGTTTTCATCCCCTGTGAAAATGGCCTATTTGCCATTGGAGTCAGAAACCCCCTGGGAGTTCCTGGAGCCAGCCCCCGAAGGCGAGTCGATGTATTGCAGTTTTAGTTACTTCCGTATTGGCTTCCCGAGGGAGAGCGGGAGGTTGCCGCTTTGTGTGTATGCTACAGGACTGCATCAACAGTTTCCATATTTCTCCATCATGTTCAACAGTTTTCTCCATTGCTTCTGACCATAATGTTCAGTGTTGCCAAGTCTGTGGTTTTCTATGCAATTGAGCTACTTCCACTTTTATTTTTAAACAGCATTTTTTTGTCAGCAGGGTTCAACTGAGGAAAACTAACACCATTTCAATGAAGATTCTCCTAAAGCATGATTTGGGCTACGTTTAGACTTCTGTAATTAGGCAGTTTTATTATTGAAAGTGTTATGAATCAGCCTGGAAAAGCGCATGTATCTTTCTTTTAATCACGGTCAGGATGGTGGAATTGGCCAAATTTTTTTTTTAATAAATCTGCAATCAAAAGAATCATAGCTAGAGAATGAAGAATTTGTTTGGGTCTCTGTGTCTCAAGCGTTATATTTCCAAAACTACACTCTGACTTCACCTGTTTACTGTACTGTTCATACATGTATACTGTATCACTTCAATATGTTGGTAAGGGTTCAAGAAGAAATTTAGTTGCAGACAAAAACAAAAAAAAACATTTCAATATTTTAGTTCAAAGTATGAGCAAAACATCAAAAGATTAATGAAAAAATAAATCTGCTTTTTTCACAGCGATATTCTCTAATATTTAAGGTGCCAATATTGGTGGAAAAAACTGTAGGCGTCCAATAAAACGTTTAATTTTAATGGTCACCTAAATGATCCTCAAAGTTGTGTTTGGACGACGACTAGAACACAAATGAGCCTTTTTAATAGCACTGAAAGAGTGTTTCCACTGTAAGTCAGGCTAGCTGTAATTTACACTGTTTGCGGCGTTTAGTGTCAGGACTAACATGGAGGTGCCGTCATTACGATCTGCTAATAAATGTCTGCAGGGGTGACTGCGGTTGCCTCAGTGGCGGTAACTGGGGTAATGTCTGTCTGAGACGAAACATTCAACAGGGGTGAAAAGTTCATAGAGGGGAGGAAAAAAACGGTTACTGTACGAAAAGCTTTTTCCATAGAATTCCCGACGTTTTCTCTCTTCAAATGATTCTCATTTTTTTGTTGGTCAGGCTCTATTGGTGCGTTTGGTTTCGCTCACTGGGTTTTTGGGGGGGCGTCAAACAGCTGATTCATGTCTCCAGTGTAATGAGGCAGGAGCGAACAGCAGAATCCTAATGCTGTTTCCACTGACTGATCATCTGCCAAGACAAAGCCATGGCCAGACTCTGAGACTGCACTGATCTGCCAAACTCTGCTTACGTTCGTTTATGAGTGTGTGCGTGCAGTGTGGTGAAGAATCTGACGAATACAAATTTAAATTACGTGGCAATCATGGTTCACACAACAATTAGCACGTCTAGGATACTGTGCAAATTTTGCCCAAACATCCAGGCAGGTGCTTCTCTTAGAAGCAGACAAGAGACATTTGTTGAGCTTCAAACGCCGCCATTTAAATGTTATTATAACACCAGTGGCCTTAGAAAAACAACAATTAAATCAGTAAATCAGTGTTGTTTTAGTGTAATTTTATTACTATTGGGATTGTTCTAATAGCTTTTCTTAATTTTATTTGTGAGGTTTTTTATTTACAGAACTGCTTTTATTGTATGATTTGACTTTATGTGAGTTTTAAAAGTTATACTAGAAGAAAAGAGAAATGAAGATGTTTATATTCAGTTATTTTAATGTTAAAAGCAATCAAAATAACCAGTTCTTTGCCTTAAAAGTAACATTACTGAATCAAGACATAGGAGCCTGAGAAAATGCTAATTTCAAAAAAAACGTTCAGATGGCAGTTATAGGTTTTTGTATCTGAACTCTTCAAATTGATTACAGTTAATATTTATTACATATTTTTATTTAATTTCAAGTTTAACAAACAATTTTTTTGTTAAATATCCCTATTTTAAGCTAAAACTCAAATTTCACTCCAATGAAATCCTATATTTTGATTTATTTTAAACTAAAATAGAGCAGAAATTAAGATGATCAATAAGTTAAATCAATAAATTAAGTTTTTTTTACATCATATATACTGCAATTGTTAAAAAAGTGATTGGATATTGAATTTTTTAAAACAAAAAAAACTATTAAACATTTAAATGTTCAAAAAGTATTATTGCACATTAAATTAGTTTTCACTAAGGCTGTGCAATTAAATCGCAAAAAAAAAAAGAAATAAAATAAAAAGAAATAAAAATCGCGATTTAAGCACATGCAATTTCTAAAATGTAAGGCTGCAATTTTATCTATTCATTTATTTTGATTTTTGTTCACGTTCTTGTGCACATGATTTTAATATGTTAACCAATCAGAGCTGACGCAGCACACCGGGCAATTACAGCTAAGGTGAGCAGGAGAAAGATGTTAGCCAATCAGAGCTCACTCCGCGCACAACGAAGTTGAGCGGGAGAACCGAATAGGTGCTTTTAATTTATGTTAGTTTTTATTTATCGTTATGGCTGAGATTGAGGTTAGGTCATCTTTATTTGTTTCATGTTGTCTGTTTTTAAGACAATGTATTACAGTTTTGTTAATCAAGTAGTTAGTGCTACTGTGTACAGTATGTGTTTAACTAGAGTTGAGTTTAGCTAATCTTAATTTTTTTTATATTTTTAAAGACAATTTCACTATAGTTTTATTTATTAAACTAATATGTTATTTAATTGTGAAATGTTTTGTTATGCACTTCTTGTGCACTGAATACATTTAGAATGCATGTATATATATATATATATCTTGTTTGAAAAAGTAAAAACACTTGGCAATATCGAAAAATCACAATATTCATTTAACACAAAAAAACAAACCAAAAAAAAAAAACACACAATATGATTATTTTGTCTATATTGCACAGCCCTAGTTTTCACTGTAAAACTTTGCTATTTAGTTTGTTAATCTATTAAACTATTAGCCAAATAGAAATAGAAGATAATAGAAATCTTCCAGATGTTATAAATATTATCTATGTATTATCTATTGTATTTAACATGAAATCAAATACAACAAACGTGTAACAAAAAGAACGGTGACTAAAATGTTCATAAGTGGAAAAAAGATAAAGAAATATCATTTAACATTCAGTGACACATCCAGCAAACAAGTACTAAAAAGTTACAATTTTGCAGATTAATTTGAAGAAACGCATTTGTTCTGTCCCAACTGCACACAAAAAGTCACCTTTACTTTTTGATCCGTCTAAAAGCACCAAGAAAATGGCGACTGGCAAATGAACTCTGATAAAAGAGCAGCCAATGTAGAAAATAAAATGCAGTGTGACAAAATAAGCAACATCTGAGACTTCACATAAGTCACTTGTTTATGTGTGCCTCATTGCTGCCTGAACATAACGTTTCTCTTTGCACTATATCTCACTGCGCTGAGAGAAGAGGGGGAGGAAATGCTATAAATTCAATCACTTCTTTCCTTGATGCCACAATGGTGTGTATTCAGAGAGAAAAGCAGTTAGCGCTGTGACTGGCTTACACTGACTCCGAATAGACAAAGAGAGATGGTGGAAAACACACTGTTAGCAAGAGTCATGGGCAGGCGCACAAAATAGGTAGAAGGGGATGTTTACATGACAACGGTGCAATTAAAACACTTTTTTTTTTTTTCAGAAAACAGTGTAAAAAATATTCCCATTTACACAGGCCTGCAAAAACAACTAAAAAAACTGTACATGCGCGTGACAGGACAGTAGTTTGTTACTTTGTAAATGAAAAAATTAGTAAAAATAAATCAGTTTCTGCATGTTTTTCATTACTTTATATGTACTTCTGTACTACTTTTCATTTACAAAGGGTGTACTTCATTTATTTATGTTACAAATAACCAATCAACCTGCACATGACTACAGAATTCCAGATTACGGGTCTGGGAAACTTCTGAACTGCAAAACCTTAAAAATAATATTAATAATAATAAATCCATCCATGCACCTAAACAGTTACCTTTATCAAATGAAATGAGTGTAGTCAACTCAAAAATTACAGAAAGTTAATTCCACTCATTTGAAAAGAGTTTTGAACTCAGTGTTGAAGGTAATAAGTGAATTAAATTCCTCATTCTGGAGTAAGTTCACAGTACTCATTTAGATTAGTTTAACTCAAATGGTTTTTAGCAAATCGGTTTCCTCAAACAATTCGAGTTGACTTAACCTATTGGGGTTTACAGTACTCAGTTGGTTTGAGTTCACTTCATTTATTGGGTTTTACTGTGCTCAAATTGCTTCGTTTACTTAAATAAATTAAGTTCACAGTACTCATTAGGATTAGTTTTTTACTTAAATGGTTTGTTGCAATCTGTTTCATCAGTTGGTTTGAGTTACCTTAGCTTTTCAGGTTTTACAGTGTAGTTAAAGCAGAGTAGGTATGTTTGGCTTTGTGATTTTTTTTTTTTTACCTGTTATAGTTAGGTCATGTGTTGAACCTGGTTATTTTGGTTGTGTTGTTGTAATTTGCGCATATAAAGAGTCCAGCATTTGACGTGAGAGGGAGCTCGATTAGCCGGACTTCCCTGCCTGGCGTTTTGATTATTTTAGTTTGTTTTGGATCTTGAGCTTAGTTCTCTACGCTTTTCACTATTGACTTCCATTGACTTTGATTGCTTTAAATACTTTTGTTAATTTTGCCTTTTGTTAATTAATGATTTTTCTTTTCAATTTACCTGATCCGCATTGTCTCTCTTGGTACAATTTTGAGCCGGTTGTAACAGTTATGAAAATAAATGATATGCAATGTTGTTTTAAGGTGTATCAGGCATGTCTGTGGCCAGGGCTTTTTTGAAAGCTTTCCAATAAGCTTTCAACAGGTAATAATTGGTTAATGTATTTACTAACATGAACTAAGAATGAACAATACTTGTACAGCATTTATTTAACACACTGTAGAAATATACGTAAATGAACAATTTTCCACATTTTGACGTTTTTAATTTTTTTTTTATTATTTATGCTTTTGGATGGCATTATTGATCTTTCTTCAGACAACTTTTAAACTTAAAAAGTTGGAAAAAGTGACATTTATGAATATTTTTAATAATTTAAAGTGATATATTGTCTGGGTTGTTGTATTTTATGCTGCAAAAAACCTGTAATAAGCTGCCAGCACATTTTCTGTTATTTTACAGATTCATTTATTTGCATATTATTTCTTATACATTATATTATTTCAAACAAATAAAATATCAAAAGTCACTTTGTTAAACTTGAGTTGAATTTTCAACAACAAAATTTGACAGAGCAGAGATCAACATGCCATAATGCAATTCACAGCCATAAATGCGGAAACTGGCGCCACGGTGGCGTAGTGAGTAGCACGTTCGCCTCACAAGAAAGAAGGTCGCTGGTTCGATCCCCGGCTAGGCCAGTTGTCATTTCTGTGTGGAGTTTGCATGTTCTCCCCGTGGTTGCGTGGGTTTCCTCCGGGTGCTCCGGTTTCCCCCACAGTCCAAAGACATGCGGTACAGGTGAATTGGGTAAGCTAAATTGTCCATAGTGTATGTGTGTGAATGAGAATGTATGGATGTGTTTCCCAGAGATGGGTTGTGGCTGGAAGGGCATCCGCTGCGTAAAACAAATGCTGGATAAGTTGGCGGTTCAATCCGCTGTGGCGACCCCGGATTAATAAAGGGACTAAGCCAAAAAGAAAATGAATGATGAATGAAATGCGGAAACTGTTAATTAACAGATATTTTTACTGTGTAGCTCAACATTTACTAAAGCATTATTAAAACCCAACATTCTGTTTCATAACATTAGGTAATGGCGGGTGAGTTAACCGTCAATATATTTTATTTTCACTAGCATTAACAAAGATTAATGAATACTGTAATAGCCACATTGTTCATTGTGCTGGTAATTGGAGTTAATGAAACTGTAAAGTGTAACCTAGTTCATAGCCTTTTGTCTCAAATTATTGTCTCTGTGCTCCATACAGTATAGTAATATTCAAAACATCAATAACACTGCTGCAGAAAGACTAGTCGCAAGTTTTTGGGGTTATTTATAGTCTATTTATAGGCACCCAAATGTTTAAAGCTGGAATAGTGAGAGCCTAGCAAACAAATTTGTGTTGTATGCGTCTAATACACATCTAATAGTAGACAGCTTGGCTAAAACAAGGTTAAACTTGGTCTGTCAGTGAGACATCTAAGAATAGGTCAAAACCAGACTAGTCGTCAAGTAGACAGACTTTATATGTGTAGTCATTCATTTCCGTTTATCTCATGACTAGTCTAGTTTTGGCCTATTCTTAGATGTCTATTAGACTTTCACTGACAGCCCATTTAGCCATGTTTTAGCCAAGACGACTATTTTTAGACATCATTTAAAAACAAAAACTGCTTGCTGGGAGGGGACAGGGATGGGCAAAAGATGCATTTTTGTCAGAGCAGTCTGAGAACCAGCAGTCAAGCAAAAAAGTTAATCCTGTGGGAAAAGCGAACGACGTCATGCGCTCCGGCACCATGAACACTGATACAGTGTTGCCTAGCAACATAAAAAGACAGTTCAGTCAACAAAAAGGCAGCACAAAACTGAAAAGCGCATTCAGTGTGACTGGTCACTAAAGGGGGTCGCACACCAGATGAGCCACTCTGTGACGGGCCGCATCGTGCCACCTAGCGCCATGCATTTTAGAATTCTAAGCATTGATTACTATCGGGGTACGCACACCGGCGCACAAGTCGGCAGCTGTTCACAGCACCCAGCTACGACTCAGGACACGGTTTATATTTCTGCCACACCACAGAGCACCATCTGAATAGTTTCATTTTACATAGCGTTCGAATGTGCGCGTTTTGTGTGCGATACTTCCAACTGTCATGTGTGCGCCGTGTCACGGCACATCCGTTGTGCGACGCCCTTAAGACAGCAACATAAATCCTACAATATATTCCAGATTAATAACACCACCACTTTAAACAATTTTTGTGCATATTATTTTATTTGAAAATATTTGATACACTGGACTTTGCACTGCAAGTCTCATGTCAAGATAGATAACCATAATCATATACTGTGTATCTAACCTATTGGTTTGTATTCTTTTGCTTATCCCAGGGTTCTCGGCTAGACTCGACTGCGACATTTCTCTGAGACATTTCTCCATCTTTGGTACAATACTGATTCCTAGCTGCCTGAACAAAAACTAGCAGCTATTTGAGCCATTCAACTCTTTTTTTGAGGAGGCCAAAATATGTTTAAAACATTATAAAAACGCAGGACTATCGGTCCTGCGGTCAGTGTTGGTGTGCCCATATGATGGACACCTGTCACTCAAACCCTGAGCTAAACAAAGTCGTCAAGCTGAGTGGAAATTTGCCGCTGGCATCAGCCTACCCTTTCACTCAAGCAACACTCCGTAACACATTTCCTAAAAATAAAAAAAACACACTTCTCAGCTCATCACAAACATGCCAAGTCCCATGTGCATACTTTCTAAATATGATAACACTTACTGCTACCTAAATAATCCTGGAATACACCACTGTTCACAAGTCTGGGGTCAGTGTGATTCTTAGATTATGAGAGCTTAATTAGTCTGCATTGATTTGCTCAATTAGTTAATACTGTGAAATATTACCAATTAAAACGGTTAGAGATTTCAAAATGTTACTTATTCCTGTGATGTCAAAGCTGAATTTGCTGCATCATTACTCCAGTCTTCAGTCTCACATGATTCTTCAGAAACCCTTCAAATCAAAACATCAGTAGATGTTTCCATCCAAAGCAGTGAAATTAGCTTTCTTGAAAACTGTAATCACTGTAAATAAAACTGTAATCACTGTAAATAAATCAATCCCATGAGCTCAAGGTAATAAAAGTGTCAATACCTGAAAAACTTGTGCAAAGTATTAACAATAAATATGAAAACAAAGAAGCCTGTGCCTCTTATTTCTCAATAAAACTGCTATGTATGTCTTTAGGATGTATAGGACATTCAAAAATCCAGCATTTATTTGAAACCGAGATTTGTTGCAGTTATAAATGTCTTTACAGTCCATGTTGATCAATCTACAGTATGTTAAGCTGCTTTGACACAATTTACATTGTAAAAGCGCTACATAAATAAAGATGAATTTCATTAATTTATTTTTAAATAAATGAAAAAGTGAATACAATGTCAATGAAATACTGACCTCAAACTTTAAACAGTGGTGTTCACACCAAACACTCTTTTTTCACAACATTTTCTTTCCACACCTCTACCTTTGCTTTCCAACATTGCAACTTTGAATACACGAACGGCATATATCTGTGCAAGCCCTTCCTAAACAACAAAAAATGTGAAAATCTGTGTGTACTTGCTTTTCTGAGAACAATTCAAGGCACTGGTCACTTGCAAAATTCTGCCTGCATGCAATTCTCCAAAATCCATGAAGGAAGGAGACAAACCAAAACAGACACACATAATAAAAACCTAAAAAAAAACAGCTTCTGACTTGCACAGGTCGAAATCACCAGGGCTCAATTTCCAACCAGAAATAAACACATGTAAAATCATGTTGTAGTCTCTGCAAAACCAGCTGCTTGTTTCTCGTTTCTCATTCCTAAAAGCATAACTCGGTTGAGAGTCACTATATAAAAATAGATTTACACATATAGATATATAGAGATAATCGTATATAAAAACGTCTGAACATCGGGATATAAATAAAAGTGAAAAAGGCTTCACATTCTGTGTAACAAACTAACAATTTGGTAAATTCAACATTCATTTAATAAAAGTGCATCATAAATGTCATACGACGCTTAAGGCACAACACTTAATTAATACGATTTCTTTGGCTGGGCTGAGGAGAAAACCATCATACATCCTGATGTGCTTTCAATAACATCTCGACACCCAAATTGGCCCATACGAAATTCCCAATTTGACTGATGGCAATGGAAACACTAGTGGGATTAGCTGCATCTTAAGTTCTGTCCTGCTGCTCTCTACAGGACACTAGAAGGCACTATAATACTAAGTCCAACAACAAAAATCATTGCTATGACACTATAACCTCATGACCTGACCCTCGCCATCTGACATCAAGTAAAAAAAGACGAGAATAAGCTGCTTTCTGTAACAGATTGAAATGGTTGTTATGAACAACAAATCAAGGAAGTGCAATTCCACAAAGACTAATCGATACATAAGCTTAACCATGACGTGCATAAGACCCTCACTCTTCTGAGGCAGGAACCCATCAAGACTATTATTTATTACGTTTCCTTTAACACTAAGTGCCATAGACAATGGGTGCACATGGGGAGTCCATGTGGAAGGGGAAATGACACGTCAAACACTGACATTGTGGACATTCATTAAAAGGAGACATTCTTAAATATCTGCAAAACTCATTCAAGGGTCAGACAGATTGACCCTGTTGGCGTTAGAAGGCACATTTGGCGGTTGTTCTGTTCGAAGAAGCTCTAACAGCATTGTGTTTGTTGCGTCTGCTCATTCTGAAACACCGTCGATCTGTTTCCTAGTTTAAAAAAATATATATAAACGAGTCCTCTAGCGCCCCCTGCTGTCACAAACAACAAACCAGTTCTGTGACCTAACCTACAGCTGATTGGGTGCTGGCAGGGCACATGCTCTGGAAAAGCAGACTGCCTCTGAAATGAATCTTATCATACTCTTAAATGTTTTTATTTTGTTCATCTGAGGGTATGTAACCTGCAGCTTGATGAATAGTCGGACTCCTCAGCACAGGATTTGGGAGAAGGGATGTCTAAGCAGCTCCTCCGCGCTGGGCCGGTATTTGGCCTCCACGAAGATGCAGCGCAGGAAGTCTCTGGTGTGTTCGGAGATGTGTGAGGGCAGCTGGGGGTTTGTAGGCTGAGTGGCGATCTTAAATATGGCTGCCATGGCCTCGAATTCAGCCCACGGGGGCTTTTCTGTCAACATCTCCACCACTGTGCAGCCCAGACTCCTGTTAACACAACATAAAGAGCATGATAAATGAACTGTTAGGTCACGTGATGTTGTTTATTTAACATTCTGCATTTTCACATACTTGTTCTTGTTTTTTTTTCCATTAGCGTTACAGATTCCAGGTGTTTCCAAGTATTTGAGTCAAATACGAAACTAATTAGTTCCAAAAAAAAAAGATCATATCATATATCTTTTATTTAATGCAAGTTAGCGTCGTTGGCTATCTTCGTGGCAAAAATCTATCAGAATAAAGTGGTCCCTCGCTATAACGCGGTTCACCTTTCGTGGCAATTTCACATGCTTATTTTTTTTACAGCACATTGTGTTCTGCATCCTAATTGGATGCAGACCATTGTCAGTCAATCTCCTCCATGCCGTCTCTCCTGTACAGTACTGAATGTGTTCAGTTTGCCAAATTTCCATAAATATTCAATTGCTAGCACTTAGGGCTGTGCAATATGGACAAAACAATTATATTGCGATTATTTGAACGAATATTGCGATTTTATTTGCAATTTTGGCAGCTGTTTTTGCTTTTTTAAACATGTTACAAACACACATTCTAAATGTATTCAGTGCCTAAGAAGTGCATAACAAAACATTTCACAATGAAATAACATGGTATTATGTTTAATAAATAAAACTGTAGTAGTCAACTGTAGTAAAATTGTCTTTAAAACAGACAACATAAAATAAATGAAGATTAACTAACCTCAACTCTAGTTAAACACATACTGTATACAGTAGTACTGACTGCCTGATAAACAAAACTGTAATAAATTGTCTTAAAAACAGACAACATGAAATAAATAAAGATTGACTAACCTCAATTCCAGTCAGAACAATAAATAAAAACTAACATAAATCAAAAGCACCTGTTCGGTTCTCCCACTCAACTTCGTTGTGCGCGGAGTGAGCTCTGATTGGTTAACATCTTTCTCCTGCTCACCTTAGCTGTAATTGCCCGGTGTGCTGCGTCAGCTCTGATTGGTTAACATATTAAAATCATGCGCACAAGAATGTGAACAAAAATCTAAATAAATTGATAGATAAAATTGCAGCCTTTGTGATTTAGAAATTGCAAGTGCTTAAATCGCAATTTATTTGCGATTGCGAATAATTGCACAGCCCTACTAGCAATGTGACTTTGTAGGGAGAAAACTTGCAAACATACAGTACAGCACAATGTCAACAAAACGTTCTGCACCAAAGGCACCTGCGATAGAACTCAAAAGTCAGTGGAAGATGCTAACCATGGCACAAAAAGTTGAACTCCTGGACATGCTAAGGGAAGGCAAAAGTTACTGTAATAAATATAACATTTGTTGTTGACATCGTGCTGTACTGTAATAAAACCTTTCAAACAAACAGTTATTCACATCACAGTTAATACTGTTTATAGAACAGGTGCATTCAAAATAATCGATTGTAATTTTAAACTAAATATTTTGACACCACCCTTTTGATGTTTGTTTTTTCTCAGTTGTCAATATTTTTTTTTTTTTTTAAATGCGATTGTTATTTTATTTTATTTTTTTACATATTTAAATAAGGTATAAGTAAGAAAAAGGAAATAATAGTTGCTTAATTCGTACATAAATATATCTGGATTACACTGAATATATATCTGATGTATATATTTGTAATATATCTGAATTTATTTGAAATATTAAAGTAGAAACATGCAATTAATATGATTTATATTAATCTAAAGCTTTTGAAATTTAAATTAACACCATATCTTGAAATTATCTCAACAAATTTTAACTGACTTTTGTTTCAATCAAGATGAAATTAAGAAAATTGACCTTACTCTCCATTTTTACAAATAAAAGTTTGAGCAAATTAAGTTAAAATAAATTATATTTTTTTAATGAAGTAAATATTAAATATATTTGACTTGCTTTGTTGATGTTTATAGGCACTTTAATAGCAAAATAAGATTTCAGAAATGATTAAGAAAGATTTTTGGCAGTGTTGTGTGAAAAGGGCAATCAGGAAGCCCAGACAACCACAAACTTTCCAGCTCACTTTTAAAAAGCTGACAAGCAGCCAATCATAATGCTCTCCTGACCTGCCGGGAGACTGTCCAATAGGTTTATGCTGGGGAATCCCTGAGCAGCATCTAAACCCCTCCCCACTGACTGAGATTCTGCACTCTTCTAAAGAACATAAAAATAGCTAAATTCTTCTACTCCCATTTTGAGTCTCGTTTTTGTCATGGTAAAAATAGGTTCCTAATATTTAGAAGATGTTGCTTTTTAAACTCTTTGCAACATACATCACCATACAAGTCTGCTTCATCAACAGTTTACAGTACAATGTGACTCTTAGACTGGAAGAGTTCATCTAAATGGAGCAAACTTGTTTCTGTTTATATTACTGCAAGCGTCATAACACATAATATTCTCTGCCACAAATCCCAGCTGCTTTCCTCATCTAGTAACAGAAGATTTTGAGCTGTTAGAAGTCCAACACTGAAATTCTGAAACTGAAAAAATTAATTTCCAGAGCAAGAAGGTTCTACTCTCAGCATCTTGACAAAGAGCGAAACATCATAAATGTGCATAAAAAGCTGCTCTCACCAAACGTCCGCCTTCCGGCCGTACCCCTCTCCACTAATGACCTCAGGGCTCATCCAATATGGCGTTCCGGTAACAGAACGAACCCCAGTGCTAGACATGCAGATGGTCTGAAGCCGCTTACTGGCACCAAAATCTCCTAGCTTCACATTGCCAGCTGAATCTCGCAGGATGTTGGCACCTGAATAATGCACCAAAGGAAGTAATAAGGGTGACAAGTTAAGAAAGACCTTTGATACATCTTTTTTCTCTTGCTTTAAGTCTACAAGAAGATATGCAAACTCAAAATATCCTGAATACTAAATGGTGAGCAGTAAAAATATAGATAAAAATAAAATAAAATTCAAGAAAATATAAATGTAAAAAAGTTAAGTAATAAATACATACAAATTTAAACAAAACAAAAATAGTAGTAATAATAAAATATAAAAAAATTAAAATTAATGAATGAACAGGCACTTGGGATTCTGCAATACTAATATTGAACCATTTGATATGACCTCCTCGGATCATACGGATATTGAAATTATGTTTTTTCCTTTAAATACTCTATGAACTGGCTCTGTGCATGTTAGAATTTATGTTCATGTGCTGAAACAAGGCTCACCACAAGTAAATGTCCTATCAGTGAACACTTAAGTTAGGGACGATTTTGTGTAAAAATGAAAGTAACCTGCCAAATGTCAGCACACATGGGTCCAGAACCAGAAATTGCACAACATGTATCAGATCTCAGAAGTGCCTCATTTGTACAAGTAAATTTACGCTGTGCAAGTTTAGTCTTGCTTCTCTATTGACCAATAATTATATCCTTCTGTCCGACTTGACGAACACTCAATCAGTTATGCTCTGAAATGTAAACATTCGGGAAATAGTTTTTACTGTAACTTTCTCATTGTGCTGTGTCAAAGTAAAAATCTCTAATTCCTGCTGTCTGTTTTTTTATATATTAATCAAACAACAAAAGGTCATTTAGATCAATCAATCTGCTCTCGACTGAATAGCTACAATACAGGCTACAATAGATCAATAATGATTAACCTTAATTTAATCTTTACAGTGAAGATACAGTATGCAGTGTTATACTTGATTTTATGTAGCTGAAAACTACTGTTAGATACATAAACAAAAACCTGAAAAGCACTGTTTATTTTAGTATCATCTTTACTAGTTTCCATTTTGTTTTTCCTTTATTTTTGACTGTTTTTCTACTGGATCTATGAACCTGTACCAAAATAATGACCCTAAAACCAAACAGAACCTGCGAGAAGTCTGTACTGTTGCATCCCTACACACACACACAATACTTTTATGTACCTTTGATGTCCCTGTGGACGATCATGTTGCTGTGCAGGTAGGACATGCCTTCCAGAATCTGTCTGGTATATTTGCGTGTCACATTCTCCGTCAAAGCCCCATAAGCCTTCAGCTGGTCTTTGACTGAACCCTGAGGGGTAGAAAGATTGCAGCAGCAGTGAGTCACGCTGAACTCTATACCACAACAGCAGTATTGTTATTAAACAGGTGTGTCATGACACATTTCAACCCTTACAATAAAGAGATCTGGCATTGGAGCTACAGTGCACCATAAAAGGAAACTATGTCATTGCATACTCGTCCACATTCAAACATGTATACGGTTATTTTTTTCCTCAGGAACACTAAAGCGGTAGTTTCAATAGATTAAAAAACTTTTTTCTAACAACAGAATTTAGTTATTTGAACCATCAAAATTTTTTAAATAACTGAAGGACATATTTCTGGTCTGTTTGTCAACAAAAAAACTGTATGGATCATTCAGAAAGCATAAAAACACAGATCAAAATATATAAATATACACTACCATTATAGCTTGGGATCAATAAGTTTAATACTTTTATTCAGCATGCAAAGAATCCTGAAAAACAAAATCATGATTTCCAAAACAAACAGCTGGTCATTTTATGAAATACCACCAGCATACATTTTTGCATATGCAAATTTTTGGGGATAAACCATCGCATTGACTAAGTCTCATCCTTATTGTTTTCCTAACACTTCTTTTTCAAACTTACCCCGGGCATATACTCCATGAAAATGGTAAGCGTTTTTTCATTGTGGTCTCTAAGGCAGCCGTAGTACTGGACGATTCGTTCGTGATGCAGGTTTTTCAACAGCTGTATCTCACACTCTAAAGCACTCACCTCCTGCAGAAAGAGGGGCAAGAGTCATAATATGACCACAGCTGAGCGGCTGTGACCAGAGGGGGTTACGAGGGAGATGACTGTGCATGAAGGTGGAAGATCAACTAAACACACAAACCACAACACACAAATGGAATAACGCAACAGTTCTCTGTGTAGTTAAGAGAGCTCGAACATCCTGGAGGTGCTTTTTGTTTTTGTGCATGTGTGTGTGTGTCAATTGGGGGCATGATTAATGAGAAATGCGTTATTAGACTACATCGTTCCCTTTGCCTCCAACCCCCCCTCTGAACCAAACACACAATCACACACAGATACAGGAAGCGACAGCGCATGTTTTTGCAATGGCAGACAGGAAAGGATTTAAAGAGAGGGGGAAAAGTTCAAGAAAGAAAGATAAATCAGGAGGGAAGAAAATGAAAACATGCTGGTAATCTCAGTGAAAAACAACAAAGGAAAGAAAACAGCAGGAAAAAAAGTAAAAATACAAAATAAAAGGAACAATAAACAAAATAAAATATGAATCTGATAATATTATGAATCTTTTTCATAAGTAAAAAAATAACTAGACAAACAAATAAATCAATCAATAAATAAATGTAAATGCATAAATAAAACAAATAATAATAAATAAATAAAAACAAAATCACAAAAAAAAGAAAAAATACATGTTGTACCTTGCTGGTCTCTGGACTGGCAGGGTCAAAATGAACCTGTTTTGCTGCAAGTTCTCTGCCCGTGTCCACATCATAGCATAGATAAACTCTTCCAAAAGCACCCTGACCGAGCAGCTTCCCCCTCCGCCACGTCACTGGAGCTGTGGGGGCTACATATACGCACGTATAAATACACAATGATTGGCTGAATGACAAAGTAATTGACAGTTTCACTCAAAGACATACATGGGTACAATCCTAACACTTTTTAAACAGTTTCTATTGGCCTTATTCTGCAATGCAAAAGCAAACCTGATTTTGCAATAGCTAGAGAATTTCCAACTAGGGCCATGCAATATGACGATATATATCAGGGGTGTCAAACTCAGCAGCCCAGCACAGTTTAGTTCCAACCTTGCTTCAATACACTTACCTGTGGCTTTAAAACAAGCCCGAAGGACTCAATTAGTTTGATCAGGTGTGTTTAATTAGGGTTAAAGCTAAACTGTGCAGAGCTGCAGCCCACCAGGAATGAAGTTTGACACATGTGATATATATTATATGGACAAACTATAGAGCATATGAAACTTTTTATTTTGTCACAAAATACATTGACAGTATTCATACAGTATTCAGGGCTTGGCAATAAAGTATGAGACGCTCAGGATTGTCAGTACTGGTTCATCATTCAAGTTCATAATTTGCCATTGACCATTTTGCGATATGTGTGCAAATGCGATCTTACAATAAATGACGTTAAAATTAAAATACTGTTCGCGCGTGCAAAAGGAAACCGAAAAGTTTGCAACAACAAGTCAGACAACAAGCTGTTTTTAATGAAAACCTTGAACCAATAAATGTTCCAATGGCTGTGGCTGCTCTTACGTGAAAGCATAAGGTCAAAAACATCATACACTACATAACACTCACACTTATGAGGGACTGGGCGGTCCTGCGGACGGAGTCTGGACTGAGTATCCACCAGCTGCCAGCTGCCCAAACTCTCCTCGCTGCCGTTCAGAGATCGTCGCGAAGGCACCAAGGTAAACAAATTTCCTTGCGCACGACGTATCCGCGGAAATGTCCGTCGACCTGAGGAGCAACATTATTTGTAAAGATTAAAAGACAGTAATGTACAAAAATAAATATTCAGGTAAATCTGAGAGTGTTGTACCTTCACTGTGATCTTTATGATGCATAGACACATGATACCTGCGAGGGTACGTCCCTCCTTTCCCCACAATCTTATCATAAACATGGTTTTCCCGGTCTAAAACACAAGAATGGGAAATGTAGGTCAATGGAACAGCTAACTTATTCTGTAAAGTAACTGATATGAGACGCACCTGAACAGTCCTGCCTGTTGTCAGGATAACTCTTAATTCTGTGTGTTCGAGATTTCCTGAGTGAGGGGCTACAAAACAAGAGAGCAATAAGTGCAAAATAACACTGCAACAGGTCATTACAATTGAAGTATACTTTGGCATTCATTTTTTGGTAGTCTCGTGTGAGATATTTCACATGTTGTTGCAAAGCTCTCCATCAAAGTTAAGATCGATCTACTTATCTCCTTACCTGTCAGAGTTGCTGTCCAGTGACTGACAGCTGCCGGACACAGAGTTTTCTGCACTGCTCCAAGGATCCAGCACCTAAAAAAAGCAGGTGTATTATGTGACAAATAGACTCGCACTAGCTGATTTAGTAACTGTATGTGGTCTTTGATGTGTGGTATTCTTGAATTCTCTCATAGAACTCCAGTGAAAAGTGTAGTATGTGATATTTCTATGGAAACATCAGCGCTTTGTGTTATGATAATAATATCACCGTTCTTAGTTTGTTATTGGTAAATTGAGCCTTAATAGAATTATTTCAAAGAGGTAAAATCATAGAGTGTAAATGTGTAAACAATAGTGCATACAAATAGATTAGTCTATTAAAATATTTCATTTCCAGCACAATGAACACAAAGCATTGTATGTGCAATAGATTAAAAAGGGCACTCTGACATATCTGTGCATGCGTTGTTGAACTCACACACTGGTCGCTGGTTTCAGGTATGAACTCCCCCTCGCTGTTGATGCTGGTGTAAGAGCCCTGACGTGCGATTCGCTGCTGCCGCTCAGGAACGTAACCAGGAGGTGGTGAACTTCGACCAGTGTTCTGCGAGCCTATGCAAATACAAGACAATACAAGCATAAATGTTCAAACTGTTCAAAATGTTCATGTGTAAGATTTTGTTTAGGGTCTTGCTGTTCAGATGGTAAACGTATTCTTTCAGTGGGCTGTCAACATTGTCATGCAACACTGACGCTATAAGCATGTACCTGTATAACTATGCATAATGTAGATTTCACCAATTTATCCATTTGCATGCTGTTTTCTTTCTCTTTTTTGAACTACCATTCAATTCAGTGAGAAAAACAACATGATTAACTAATTAAGAATAACTCTATATCTCAGTTTTTGACTTTATAGCGAATACATTTTCTAGAATGAGCTTTGAAGATGCATTTTTCCTTATCCAAAACTTATAATATAAAGCCACTTTTATATTGCACTTATAAATTAAGCAAATATATGCATGAACTACCATGTTAACGTCCACATGCTGCTTAAGCTTAGCTTTAAATAAATGTGTTTAATGCTTAATGTTTATCATACTGGAGTGCCCAAATTTGTTTCAATTAAAATATTCCTAAATTATTCGGCGATGTTTAAAAATAACTAGAAAACATTCCTTTAAATCATATAAACTAATGCAGTACACTGGGGTACAATGCTGAATACACCAGCCGAGCTGCTCCTGCCTTTACATTAATTTGCTCGCAGATATCATGTGCATTGTCCTTGATCTGTCAAGTGACAGTATTTACACTTTAAAAGTATGATTCATTTATAACATTTAATTGGATCATTTAATTTCAGTTGGCTTTTTTGTAGTTCAGCAATAAACGAAGAAACAAAAGGTGAGCTCTGTCAAATTTGCACCAACTTTTCAGATGGGATGGAGGGCCAAATCAAAGGTTACTATGGGCCAACTTTGGGCATCTCTGTTATAAACGTTCTCTTAAATTTCTGTTTGATTTTATATTGATCAATATTATTTCATAATGCCGATACATTAAATCAATTTGTTGTGGATTGAGAGAAACTAAAATACATGTTTATAATATTTACAAACGTAAGTCATACTAAATCAGTAGCCTATTTTTACAGTGTTACTAAATAAGTCATAAAATGTGACTAGCATAATGTAATTTTGACACATGAAACATTTTTCACTGAATGATTTTAATTCACAGATTGCGTGATGTAATACGATTATAAAACATGAAATAAAAAAGTCCCATGCAATACAATACACTGTGTCAAGAGCATAACCGAAAAGTAAAACAGCTGAATCATGAGACTGAAGTATAAACAAACGTCTTTTTCCTCCAGACAGAGAGCCTCAAAAAGCTAGTGCTTTTCTCCAGACGGTCTTACAAGCAGTAAAAACCTCCCCTCCCCCTAAACTACACACTATCTCTACAACAGGCCATTGGCCTACCATGCTAATAGTGTCTCGCAATCTGATTGGCTGGTAGCCAGCAAACCATTGTGGAGCAGCCAGTGATGGTGGACAGGAAAAGGAAGAGGACCCACTGCTCACAGAGGAAGTCAGAGGAACAACAGAGAGAAGGAGCGAAAATGAAAGAGTACGAGGAAGAAAAAGAGCAGGGAAAGAAGACTGATAAGAAAGCCAGAGTGGTTTTTGGATTATGTGCAGCAGTGTGTCTGTGTGTGTGTGTGTGTGTGAGAACTAACTGGTGGAGTGGTGGCGTCCTCTGGGTTCTGACGACTGATATGCAGTGCTTACATCACCAGTGGACTGAGAGGTTTTGATGCGAACCTGCTTACACACTGTATGATGAGATGAAGATGACGCCTGCACACACACAAACACAAATGTAGTATTTAGAAATGATTTTGAGTGCAGAAACAATGCAATATAGAACATCATACCATCGTTTTTAACACTTAACACTTTCCAAACTGAATGGATTCATATTGATTATTAATTTGCTAATACTAAAGTCTTACATTGCTTTGTTCCTGTGTCAGCAGCATGATCTTGATGCTCTTCATGTTTGAGCTGCGGTCCAGCAGATCAATGGCTTTATCCAAATCATCCTGATCACGCAGGGGAATGGACAGCTGTGTGCACAAACCAACACAAAAACACTTCACGGATGCATTAACAAGAACTGTCACACTGATAATTTTTTCCTCTGCTTAAACATCTCAAAAAAGTAGATATATTGTCAGTGAAATTATTCAATAAAAATTACAGTTAATGTTATTTAAAATTCCATTAACTGTTGTAAACCAGATTCAGGCCAGATTTACTAATCAGAACAGATTAGTCCAAAAGCACAATCCCTTAAAGGTTTTGTTGGGAGTTTTAAAAGTGATCTACTGACAAATGTACAAATTAAACACGGATGTAGCAGATCACTTTTAGATCTGATGCAGCACATAAACTAGCGCAAATTACATCGCCAACAAGTAGAGCTGATGATAATCATACGATGCAAGTAATTTTCAAACAACCCAGGAGTAAAAGGGTTAAGGCTGTTTAAATAGGGATGTACTGAAATTTCGTTCACCGAACATGGCATTTTTGGGTTCAGGCAAAAAGAGAAAACTGGGCAAAAATATGAGCCATGCTACTGAGCTGCTGCCTAGCAGCGTTTACTGAAACCCATTTATTTCACTGGCTTGCACTGTTCAAGGGTGGTAAAGCACAAGCGCAGGAGCAGTGGAGTCCACCATCAACATTACATGCACCACAGTCAAAGTTAAGAATAGCTCAATATTTCACCTGAATGAATATGTAAACTTACTGAAGTATAGATTATAAATAAATTCAGCAAGGACACTGTCAAAAGATGTACACCGTAAATAATATTACTGAACAGTCTATTGTTAGTGTGTGTGTGTGTTTTTTTTTTTTGTTTTTACAAAGAAAAATTTATATTATCAATTTGTCAACATTTAAACAGTTTTTCTGTCTTACAGAACACTAAGGGGCAGTTCACACAGAATGAGTTTTTTTATTTTCAACGATTTACTTTTCTATTGTTTTTCAATTTAAGCATGTATTTGACAGACGTATGACTTATGCTCGCCTTTCAAGTCATTTGAAACACTGCATGTGAGTGCTGTATTTTTTTAGAAGCTGTGTGAAGTTAAAAGAAAGTGAATTTTCACACGCAACACAGCTCATCACTGTCAGTTCTACACAGGGGCGGTGCTAGCTTAAATGGCACCTTGGGCAAACCACCCCATATGGAATTATTCAAAATTATTTTTATTGTTATTATTATACAATTATTATTTTAAATAAATAACAGAAATCAATCCTAAATGTAACTGGAAAACAATTTATTTGTACAATTATATAAAATGCAAAAGAAAAAATGTTTTAGAGAATTATCTGTTCATCTTAGACTTGACTTAAAGGCCGAGAATTAATGTTATGAAGTCTTACCTCCCTGCTTCATTATCCATCCTTTCTGCTTCTATAGCCATACTTAGTCAAAATAAGATCATAATCATGTTAAATCAACTTCAGTTTCGTCAACTAGCAAAACTCGCTGCGAGCAGACACCTCGTGTCGTAAGTAACATAAAACACTGTTACTCTGGTTTCACAGCACATGAGCAGCGTGCATTTTATCAGCGTGCATTTAAACAAGCGGGATTTACACCAAGAGGTGCGTGGGAATGGTTCTCTTTGCGCATGTGTCAGTTTGGCACCAAATGTGAATGGCCACTAATGTCTTTATTCGGGCATTACCACTCTTGGGATTAATACACTTGCATAAAGTAAAACATATCTCAAAGATTACAGGGCCAAATATGACTTTAAGGGGGCAATTTTTTTTGTTTTGCACCATCTCTTCATGCCGCCCCAGCAAGATGCCGCCCTGGGCGATCGCACATATTGTCCATGCCTAAATCTGCCACTGGTTCCACAGCAGTGGATCAATCAGGAGGCAGGCCAACCGCTGCATGTTTCCGTTTACAGGCTCTCTGTGGCTGTGTCTGGATACTTTCATGCTTTTTACTGCACTTTTTCAAACCATTCTAAATTGTTGCCTCTCGCGTTTTTAAAAGCAAAGATGTGTTCAGTGGGAATAAGCCCTAAGAAACCCTTCTCCTGTCATTATCCGTGACAGATCTTGATAAAAGTAATTTCATTTGTGCTGTTTGAACAGAATCAGCTTGTTTTATCTATAATTATCTATATCCATATCACTTTAATCTAAAAGACTGAGTGCACTTTGAGGTTCATACAAACATTCAGCAATTATTTCAAGAAACGGCACTAAAATAATAAATATTAAAATCTTGAGTATTTTAACATGAGTACAGTGCAAACATAAGTGAGTGTCAGTGAGTGCATTTGAATGTGAATCAATACCTCATTATTCATATAATGCAGGTCTAACTGCTGACCGAAGAATGTTTTGACTTTCTGCTGGACTTCCTCAAACTGCACAGGCCGCCCAAACATCAGAATCCTACACAAACATATATAAACATACACACAAGACACACACACAGAGGGGGGAGATTAAACAGGAAGCTGACATTTCTTTAGATGTGTAATACGAGATGGCAAGTCAAGTCAAACACACAGTTGGATCTGCAGAGCTAACACATTCCTGAAAGCACACCTAGCATAGCTGTGGTCTGTCCTGGCAGCCACGGACAAACCACAGTACTTTCCCTTTCCACCAGTCTGAGAGCGGAGCGAGAGAGAGAGAGGATGCCTGTGTGTATCTGTCTCAAAACACCAGTGAACATGCTGTTTGCATTGCTATTTTAACACATAAACACACACACGCACACATGCGCATTCCAGTAAAAAAAAGAAACTCAGATTCACCTTCTTTCGCCGCAGAACTCAAACTTAATCCTGACATCCTCCTGAAGAGAAAGAAAGAGTGCTGAGGTCATGTCAGGGTCATTCAGGAGTCACAAGGTCAGAGTTGCTCTAGAAATGAATGCGTTTTACCATTCTTTTGGAGGAGCTGGCAGGGGTGATGGGTTTAGTTTTTGCCGTGTCATAAGTTGTCGTCGGCTGGCGCCTGGTCATCTGCAGGGCCACCAGATCCTTCATGATTGAATGAAGAGCCTGTCTCTCGTCTGGGAAGAAAGACACAACATTTTGCTCATAATGATTGTAATGTTATTGGCGATAATAAACCTATTCATGTTATAGGCAAACATAAAGAGTATTGTCTTAAAAAATTTAAATAATTATATATAAAAATATATAAGTAATATAATATATAAACAATAATAAAGTAAAATAAAAAAATTATAAAATTCTAATTTTAAAACCCTGAAACTTAAATAAATGGTTTTATTAAAACGTGACAAATAAATAAAGACAGTAATACCATAAAAATTCAACAATATATATTCTCTTATTGACACAACAAATTATATCAAAACATTGAAATAAGAACATGATCATTTATTAATTGCATATACAGTTTTAGTGAAAATATAAATAAATAAATAAATAAATAAATAAATAAATTGACTGATAAACAATGACATGGATAGTGTGGCTCCCTAGAAATAATAAGTCATGAATTTTCCTTTGGCTTAGTCCCTGATTTATCAGTGGTCACCACAGCAGAATCAACTGTAATAATCAATATTTGTTATTTTGTTGCTATGCATTAATCAATCTCTGAAAAAGCTATGATAAATCAACAATCCGTCTCTTTCGGTTTAAGTTCTAATTTCTAAATGAAAAAAAAAAAAACCATAAAACGCAACTTTTTTTTCCCTTAAACAATACAATCCTTACAACACGCCATTTGCTGCAAATACAGTAGTTTATTCATTAACTAAGATTTTACAATAACATTTTGCAATAAAAATTGTAATACTACAACATTATTTGTCAATCCTATTTGTTGCAGAAACTTGCTGAGTTTCCATCCTAAAGGAAATAAAATATTTTCAAAGTTCACAAAAAGAAAAAAATCTCAATTGCCAATTTATTAGAACAGCCGACTGTAGTACTGGTAACCTAGTAACCAACAGTAAAAAAGTCAAGCATAAGACAGCTGATTAGTAATTTTCACTATGTCAGAGTTGATTCAGAAAATGCGTTCTCACATTGTTCCCACTAAAGCCTTCTTTATTCAAAACCACCACTCATTTCTCATGCAATACTTCAAAATATGCATTAATACAGAAATATGAAAACCCAGTTATTGCAATAAATGTAAAAGTAGCTTCTTTCTTAATTTGAACGAAACAGAGATTAAGTTGCATTAAGTTGCAGAGATTAAGTTGCAGCAAAAAAAAATTTTTTAAAAAGAGATTAAGTTGCAGAAATGATTAACTTGCTCTACAGTTGCAGCACAGGTGCAGAGGAACTGGGGATGTTCTGCTCTCCTTTGTGAATAAACACTCTTTCAGTCAAACTACCAGTGCTGCGTCAGTGCTGTGAAGCATATGAGAATAAGACGACGACTGTGTTTTTAAGATCTTTGTTCTCATGTTTGATATAAGACCGAGCTGTGTCTTGGCTAAGCTGACTCCTCACAGAGGGAAAATATTCAGTGTGTTGTTTGGAAGGCCTTCACAAGCCTCGTCTACCTAATACTGGGAGCATGACAGATCAACCCAGACTCAGCCGTTCAACTGTTAAATATCTACTCGCGTGAAGACAGAATAGTCCCTGTTTGTATGTTTCTCTCTAAACGGTTACAAACATATTTTAATTCCACGCGTCAAAGTAATTTCTGTCAATTTAACAGGTCAACCCAAATGCATAGAGAGGCAAAAAATAAATATAGTTAAAGGGCACCTATGGTGCAAAATCAACCTTTGGAAGCTGTTTGAACAGAACGGTGTGTACGTAAAGTGTGTCCATATTCATAGTGGAGTGATATTAACACAAGAATCTTTTTAAATATATACTGACATTAAAATAGGGTCCAAATCCCAGCAATGTAGGAATGTGGTATTTCTTGCCCGCCGAATTAAGTGACAGGAGTGTATTAAAATGTCTTTGTAGTAACACATATAAACATGTCCACAGAACAGGATTTGCAAAGTAACTGAGACTAAAAGATCTGTTCCAACTGTCTGTGATCAGTTGCACCACAAAAATAAGTTTAACAAACTTAAAACAGTGCATGTGTTGTAATCAAGACAGAAAATTTGCCATGTAATTTATAACCACAGGAACTATATAAAAACGTTATTTTGGATTGAAAAAAAATGACAATATTAATATTAGTATTTTTAGTAGGAGACTTCTTCAAAAACCAGTGAGAAACTGTTAAACATCCAGCCAAGTTATTTATTAACACAATCAAACAATTAACAATATATATATATATTTTTCATGGTGTGCATTAATCTTTGTTAATGTTAATTGAGATACATTTGTTCATTTTTAGTTCATGTTAACTCATGGTGCCTTAACTAAGGTTACAAAGCATTTGGATTTTAATAATGCATTAGTAACTGTTGAATTATGATAAATAAATGCTATATGAATTGTTCATTATTAGTTCATATTAATAAATAGATTTGCTAATATAAACTAATGAAACTTTATTGTAAAAGTGTGACTAATATTTTTAATTACTCATTTGTTTTAATAAAAGTAACTTGACATCAAGAAAGAATTGGACATCAAGAAAGAAACAAACACATTATGCAAATTAAGTCAAAATGTGATGACTTACTCATTTTGCCAGTATGGACGTGTGTTATTTTGTTCAGATTTGAAGATCTTTACACACACCTTCCTCTAGCATCACCCATCAACGGCCTAAAAGTGGAACAACGTTCAGGTTATAAAGAAGCTCTAGATAGAATCAGAGTGGATATATAACTTCCCTAAAAAAAAATTAAAAAAACGCAATCTGAACCAACAAACAATGATATCATAATCAACAACTGTGATTAAAAAAAAAAACATTACATCACCATCCATTAGGGGATTTTCATTCACAAGAATATTTTAATATTTAACTAGTTTACATGCGTTCATTCGATCAAACTTTACTAATGAAACTTTACTGATTGAACTTTACAATAAATGAAAACATATCTGTAACAGGATGATGAAAAAAGGTGCATGTTAGACATAAAAGAATGTAACTTGACCCTGCTGGAACAAAGCTTTGTCAAGCAGAAGAAAAAAAAAAGCTGAGGGAAAGTTACCATTCAAAAACTGGCAGACTTCAGTTTCACATGCTCTAACAGTAAAATCCCATCTCAAAAAATGTGCATTCCCTATAAACAATACGACTGTAATATTTTCATCATTCATTTGCCCATGAACACATGTGGCTCACATTAGGGAAAAGAATGTAAAAAAAGGTTGCACTATATTGGATGTTGTGCCTTGAAACTGAGGTTTTGACATATTTATCAAGGTTAAACGATCTGATGGTTAATATAATTAATGATAATAATATTGACCATGTAATTGAAGCTCTAAAAGGGTCAATTTATATTAATACAAATACATTACCCTGTAACCTTCTAATGTCTTTACAGGAGAAAAATGCTTTACCATAGTCCAGACGATAGTTTCACATAATGCATTACCAATTTCTCTGAAGGAGTTAATTGAATTATAGCTAAGCTCTGTGCTATGCGTGGCATCTATAGTGGCAGTATTCATTTACTAAGCTTAGTGATTTAAAACTATTTTTTATTAAAAAAGACTTGAGCACATTTCAATATTCATCTCTAAGCTGTAAAATGTTTTATTATTCCATTTGATGGACAGTCAATTGTTAATTCTGCAGTATGTGAGACTGTCTTGACAAAAAAAAAAGAATGAATTGGTAATATGATCACAACTGAACAAAAGGCAAGTATTATTTATTATATTATTTATTACATATTATTTATTACTCTTGGATGTTGTGTTCTGTTAAGCATGTCTTGCAAGTTCACAGTTCACACACTCTGAATTTACCTTGAACGAGGACGTTTTGGATTAATCACACAAGAATTCATGATATTTGTTACGGTACAGTGTAAGCAAAAAAGTTAACTCAACTTTAAATTATATGGCAACTTGCTGCAGAGCTTTTTGTGTTGACTTAGATCAAGTCAAGTGCA
>CAIGQQ010004433.1:4400931-4425731 GCA_903798035.1 Danio albolineatus | reverse complement strand
GTGTTCAGCCCTTTATTTTTTTGTGGTATTTATTATTACAGTATTGTTTAGGGAAGTGTTTTGCTAAAACAGGAGATCCGTGCGACAATTGCCACCTTCTCATGGAAGTATGACGTGTATCTGAAACTTGTAATGAAACGTACATACCCTAAGTAACGCATTTCAGATTTGCAAAGATTTCAAATTTGTAGTTACTCTTCGCAAAATGATGAATTAAATCTATATTAATACTCCAAAATGTGTTACTTAAATAAGACAAGACACATTAAAAAAATTGCCAAATTCAAATGAAATGTACAAAAATGTTAAATATAATCTACATTTTTTCTAAATCAATTTCACATCCTACACAACTCAGACCAGGTGAACTGTTGAGGGGCAAAATGACCAATGGTTGCACTAAATATTTAGTCAGCACACAGTTCTGGTTAAGATTGCATCATTCCAAATAATGACATTACCTGCCTGTACTTCACAAAACCTGCAAAACTCACTTTTCATCCAACTACAACGGATTAGAAGAGAGAGGACTATTTAGAAATAGCAGAGAACCACTCATCCCTCCAAACGTATGGTCAGTGCTGAAATGATTAACCAAATGGATGAGGTAAGGAGCATATTTGTTTTAGCACCTCGAGCTTATGAACCATGAGATATTTAGAGGTCAGAAATCACTCATTTGCACCCATTCAGCCAAATATCCTAAGTGGGCATCCAGGTGGCTTGACGCACCCCATCTATGAACACTCAACAAGCATGAGTGTGTTCAGCCCCATCTGATGCCTCGCTATCCATAAATCCCAGTCTAAGTTAAACAGACCTTCAGCTGAATGCTCCGCAGAGAGTTTGGTAAGAGTGCGCACGCTTTTTCCTTCATGCGAGTTCTGAATGGATATGTGCTGGAGTCATGCCACACCACTGGAAACCTCCATTTGTAAAACACCAACTCCTGACCAAAACCTCCTGACGTATAATCTGCACATTCCTCCATTTTATTGCTTTCCTATCAAACTAAATATTTTATTACTATTTCTAATTCTAAAGATGTAATGTTTTTGATGGTGTAAAAAGCACATAATAGTAAATTCTATATTAAAGGAGCTAAAATGTTGACCAAGATAAGGCAGTGCAACAAGTTACAATCTTATTTGTTATTGCTGCCTTTTTGTTTGTTAAACAGCAGCCAATTCAGAGTTTAAAGAGTTGGTTCACCCAAATTGAAAGTTATGTTATTAATTCCTCACCCTCATATCACTCCAAGCCAAAGACTTTCATTCATCTTCAGAATACAAATCAAGATTTTTCAGAAGAAATCTGAGTGAGACAGCAACATAGACCGCAACACTCCTTGTTCAGTCTGGAAGAATACCAAAAATATCCTCATATCAGGTCACATGCTTTCAGTGGCTCAATAGGAATATTATCAATATGACAATACTATTATAAAACAAAGATAATTACTTTATCCAACAGTTTCTTCTCTCCAGTGTCAGTATAGTGTGCTTGACATGCTTAGTTGAACCTTTAACATATATATTTATGCACCTGTACTTTGTTTCAAACAGAGGAAGTTGAGCACAGGCATCCAGAGGAGAGTATATCAGAAAACTGCTAAATTAAGTAATTTCTGTTTCATTTGAGAACAAACATATTCTTGTAGCTTCATAATATTCATAATAGAACTGCTAAAAGCAACTGGTCAGTTTTGATGATGCTTTTTGGTACCATTCTGGATCAAATTTCATTCAAAAATCTTATTTTGTGTTCCAAAGATGAACAAAGGTTTCGGGGGTTGGATTAACATGAGGGAGAGTAAATATTGACAGAATATATGACCGAGGCAAAATCATAATAAAATCTGTTGTGTGCACCACCATGTATTGACCTTATTCTTAACGTACGAGCAGACACAGCCACTGGAATCTTTTTTCCTCGAGAACTTCGGTATCATTTACTGACATTGATTTTTAGATGGTAAGAACAGCTTGTCGTGCTGCCTGATTTTGCAAACTGATCTTTTGTCATTTAATTTTTCTACTTTTATGAAGTCATCAACAAACTTGTCTGTAGAGAAAGTAGTTTGGCAGTTTTCTGCCGTTTAATATTCCTGGTCATTTGTCCCATAGGCAACTGAATCTGAAGTTCTAATACAATATCAAAAACAAGCGCACTTCTTGTCCTTAAAGAGTAAGGTCAATATGGGTATACTATTGCATTTCCTAGGACAATGGTGTAAAACCTGTTGTTAATTAATTTAAGTTAATATTTCTTCCTTTTTAAATGGATATAGATTTACATACCCATATTGTTCCTCACAGCGGTAGAATAGCAAAACTTTCAGCAAAGCTTAATATTTCAATACCAGTTTGACAACGGCTCACATGTCAAATGACTCCCTCACCTTTCTCGTAGTTAGAGTGGACGTTCTCTGAGCACTGAGGTCAAAATTATTTTTTATTGAATATATTAAAACATCCCCAGTCTGAAGCGTTGATACAGGGCTGGATGTATCCATGTTTTAGGTTTTCAAATTTTAAACCTTCAAAATGTCAGCAGACTCGCCAGACCAAACAACCTTTTTCCAATGTTCTATTGTCCAAATTTGGTAAGCAAATGTAGTCTTGGTGTGCTTTACTTTTGTACAAATATTCACATATAACAAGTTGAGTTAACACACAGAAAAAAGTCACTTTCAAAATTAAAATGGATTATGGAGCAAAAAAGACTGAGAACAGAAAAGTTTTTCCTTCCCATCCAGTCGTTGACCCCCTCTCTGTCTCTTTTCCCCTTCTCCTGTTCTTAATTACCTTGTGGTAAGTATGTGTGGAATCTGGAGAGGGGAGAAGGCCGTTTTGTTTTGCTTGTATCCCTTTTCCAGTGCTCACCAGAATCTCAACAAATTTCTCTTACCATTCCTGCCCCCAGCCACCTCTCTCCTGATTTTGAGCTGTTTAGTCTGTGGCTGGTTTTCCCAGCCGTGGCGCTGTGGCTGTTGGCTTTTGCTCATGGAGGGGCTTACACTACAAGAGACTCGCAGGCTTACAGCACAAATCCCCTCCAGTATTCCTGTTCCCCAATGCTCTGGAGAGACTAGACTAAAACTGATTCCTGTCAGCCCTGGGGCAGATGATGACGAAGTTATTCTAGATGGTGAAAAAGATCACTAGTTCACGAACTGGCCAAAAGCCTTGATACATTATACATAAACTGATCTGACACCTTCGGAGTAATTTGTAGTCTGTGCAGTGGTTGTATAATACTTGTGAAGGATTTTCTCAGCACTGTAAAAACTAGAGATAATAACATTATAAAACATATAATAAATCAAAAGAGGAATAACTCACAGACAGTTTGCCATTGCCTCCTTGTATCAACTCAAGATCATAAACAACTGACTTAATGACTGAAGTGAATCATAACCATAAATTGTTAAACCTGTGTTTGCAGAAATGCTAACAAATGAGTGTGCAATTATGGTTTTAAGCTCATTTATAAAAACGGTTCCTATCTTTCTTCACAGTTTAGAACACTACTGGCCTACCGATGTGGGATTTTCAAAGACTAATGTTGTTATGTAGATTTCAGGTAAGCTATAGATTAATGTGATCCTAATGTATATTAGAGGTTGACCCACAGTGGACTTTAATGATCACAATAACTAGTTTAGAGTGCATAAAAAGACACTCGATTACTCAACCAAAAACAAGTTATTCATATTAATATATTAATTATATCTTGAAAAGTCCTCTTAGCTTAAAAAACATCAAATGTTACAAGATACTTCATTTTAAATGTCTCAGTTAAACTAACAACAAACAATGCGTTTACAGCATCTATTAATTTCAAAGCATTAAAAATTCTAAAGTGTCAGCATTTGATATTAATTCAAACAGGTTTGCATAAAGATGGCTCTGAATTTATATCTTACAATATAAACACAATGGCCAGAGCTTTGACATTGGGCATGTACTGTATGAACGTTAAATGCATTAAGAGTATAACAACAAATCAGTTGTACCCAAACTTGCCTGAAGAAAAATAAAACAGATTTTACAGATCATTTTATCACAACTCGAGATCACTAAATCAAAGTTACACTGAAAGACTGGTGATATAAACAGAGGTTGGGTACTTTGCTCAAGGGCACCTTGGTCATGGGTATAGGCGGAAAAGTCGTTCATTCACTCCACTCACAAGTCCTGCTGGTAATGAGAATCAAACCTACAACCTTTTGATTCCAAGTCCAACTCTTTAACTCTTAGGTTTGGGAAGCCCTGAACTATGCACTCACTGGTGAGAAAAAAAACAACATAACCTAAAATCTTAAAACTTTAAAATAATAACAATAGCCTAATAAAGGAATACAATATTTATAGAGAGCTTATAGAGACCTTTTCATTTTCATTTTTCCCTTTCACAAAAACAAAAACAATTTCCAGTAGGCTACTAATGAATCAGCTGATTGCCATGCAGTTTACACCTGCTGTTAGTCTCAAAGACGCCATACAGATATATGCATGAATAGCAACAGGGGTAAAACGATGGACAGTGACAGTTTCTAATGTAATCCACTCAAAAACACAACATCTAAACCTGTTGCTAAGTTTAACCAAACTTACCTATAAACTTTGCAAAAACTCAAATGTTTACATGATTATCTAATTGCAATGCTATTAATAAACTCTAACTTAAAACACTCACCTGAGCCAGGGGTTGAAATCCACTTCTTCCAAATACTCGATGTGTATCGTGCAGACAATCGCTGCAGATACAGTTAATGCAATTTGACTGTCCACAGATTTCCAGGCCGCTGCCATTGCTAAAGCGCTCGTAGGCGCGCGGACCCCTGAGGGTCTCCCATATCATCCATAAAATCTGTTCCTCAGCTCAGCCGAGAGTGAAGACCACTTAATTACACAAAAATATAAAAACTTCGGTTAACCCAGAGAGGGAGAAAAAAGTAACATTACAAATGAAACACGGACGTTTCATGAAGCAACATGTCTTTGTGTGAACAGCATAACTACTGCATAGAGTTCAAAATAAATCTGAACAAAAGGCTTCAGGTCCAAAAAATGAAAAGTCTCCGTAATAACGCTAACTGTACATAATTAGGTGAGTTGACTCGATTTACGTATAATCCGTACGTAATAGCAGAACGGAGGAAAAGAAAGGATTTCCGTGATTCCGATGGCTTCTTTTCCTGCTAGGTTTGCATATTTTCCCTACGTCGATTTGTCTGACCAGTTCACTGCACGAATAGTTTGCACTTTTCTAGTGCAAGGCGATCCGACAATCCGTATATGTTCATGAACCCTGTGCGTGACAACTTTACACAGCCAAACAAACAAGAAAAGGAGCCCTCAGTCCGATTGTTAGACAATCTCCGCATTATAATGCGACAATGATTATGAATGAAGGCATGTGACTCTGAAAGCAGCCGTCGTGTATCCACTTTGGACAAAGTAAATGCGAAAAAAGGAAAACCGCACAGGGATCGCACTGTCGAAGATCTGGACAAAGAGCCGAGCGCGTTACAGTCAGCGGCTACTTGAACTTCGAGAGCAAATTCCCCTTTCCGTTGATGACGGTTAAACTCAGCGAAAGTTAAAACTCGGAGAAAGTGTGAGAAATGAGCTCCCCGAGGGCCGTTCAAGAGCTTTTGCTGATATTAGGCGGCAAATGATATCTTTAGGCGACATTAGTCCGAGCATTCTCGTGATGTTGATGGCGATAAACAGCAGATGCTAGAATGAATCTTTAGCGCAGTGAGTTTCCTGACAGCGAAAAAGCAGTTCGTCACCGGAACCCAATAAGCTCGCTTCCTTTAAAAGCGGCCGAAAGTTCGTCATTTTATAGTCCGTGCAAGAAACCGGATTGTGTTCGCGATTTTTTACTCGTCACCGGGAGGAAAACGGGCATTGCATGTCGTTTGTAATTCCGTAACATGTTCAAGATGACAACTGTGAGCACACGGAGTTTGTGTACGCTCGGGGGCGCGCTTCTCCTCTCTTCAGTTCACGCTTGGTGACGTGACGCGCTCAGCATCACTGGCGCGCACACAGTTATGACGTAGCGGTCTGAAATGAACGATTTTAGTTGGGTTTTTCAGTGCTGAGACGCTGGATGGCGATGCTGGATTCAGGTGAACAACAATGCATTATACACAATACCCTTCACAATATTATTATTATTCCAAAATGAAGGGATTTTTTGAAGTTGACCCCTTGCACTTGGTAAGACCAGTATTTATTCAAAACATTACATTTATTTTTTCTCATCTACATTGTATAAGTTGCATTGCTGTCACAATTTAAATATAAAGTAGTGTTGCACTGAAGACTAGGAAAGTTTGCTAATGTTGGGCGACAAATAGAGAACCATGTGCATTTTTATTGAGAAAGAATTGTGTGAATACTATACAAAATATTGGATAGGCTAAATACCATTTACCCTTTAACTGCCCCACCAAGAAAAACAAATGTCACTAATTATGTCGCTAGTTTCAACACATCCCATAGCCTAATTTATAAAATATCAACCTCTACCAAATGATTGATCTGTCGGTTTATGGTAAAGTTCCGAAATTAATGCATATACTATGAAAATCAGAGGAATATGAAGCATAAGACTAATTTATTTAAAAATATATTAAAATAAAACATTTTTGAATACTAAATCATCTTTTTTTTGATGTCATCAAAAATGATGTTCTCATTTAACACGTTTTCTATGTATACTTTTTTTTTTTTTTTTTACAATAAAACCAAAAGCAAGTGTAGTGCAACAGAATTGTTTGTTTGATTTTTTGTAAACCAACAACACTGTGTGTAAACCATTATTTAAAACAGTCAGTCTTTAAATGATTTTAACAGTCATTTAAAACAGTCAAAATATGCTCAGCTGTCTGGTAGAGTTAATGGGTTGGCTGTTAAAGGGTTGAAGCGTCAAAAAACTTGTAATTCAACTTTGAGTGTTTTATAGATTAGAACATTGTTTTGTTTTTTCTTAATGCTATTAATAATAATAAAGTTTAAATACCAAATATACCTTTAAATAAGTTTAAATACTAAAAATTAGTTTCATGAAATGTTTCATGAGTATTGCTCTATTCTATTGATTAACAACATATTCCATTTAAGGACAGTGCAGCCAAAAAATACTATCATTAACACACACACACTACTGTGGTCATCTATTTAGACATTACAATAAGTACAAATCAGAAGTGTATGTTGTTTCACTTTTACACAAAAGAAAAATGTCTCACTAAATGACAATGGAGCATTATTTCTCATATTATTCATTCATTTAATTTCTTCTCTGCTTAGTCCCTTTAATAATCTGGGGTCACCACAGCAGAATGAACCGCCAACTTATCCAGCATGTGTTTTACGCTGCAGATGCCAGCTGATTCCAGCTGCAACCCATCACTGAGAAACATCCATACAGTCATTCACACACATACACTAGGGCCAATTTAGCTTACCCAGTTCACATTTACCACGTCTTTGGACTTGTGGGGGAAACCGGAGCACACACAAATGCCAATTGACCCAGCTGAGGTTAACAGAGACCTTCTTGCTGTGAGGCGATTGTGCTTTCCACTGCGCCACCGTGAGTCCCAATTTCACATATACTTTCATAAAAATTAGATGAAAACCTAACAAAATGCAAGTAAAGTGTCGATCTAAACGCTTCAATGTATAGAAAAAAAAACAATCACTTAAAATTGATTTGATTAATCAATCGATAATCAATTTGATACACTAAAACGTCTGTGACCCACACCTGCACACATTTAACTTTTTTGTATAACAATAACATAACCAGATATTCCGAATAACTATTAATTCATATAAATACTTTAATTTTTATTTCAAATTATCTTTTAAATCTGTTGCAATGACTGCAGGTCAGACACTCAAACACAACTGTAAAAGAAACCATTCAAACATGTGTTGATCAACACCAGCAATGTCATTTATTTAAATTTTCTCCAAAAGCATGTACAAAAATGAGAATTTAAACCGAGGGGAAAGACTTTGGGAGTGAACATAAGAGAATTGGCGTTTTATTACAAATTCTTATAGGAGTTGATCTGAAGGGTTGATAAAAGTACTAAGACAAAATAAACCTGATGGGGGACAAAATAGACGAGAGCAAAGACCTCTTTCTGCTTTAAGGCCACCTTGTTCTGCTGATCAAGTTTTAGATGCAGAATAACACACACACACACACACACACTGTACATTGATCTCCTCTCACTCGATGCATGCAGACAGAGTCGACAGAGTTTAAAAATAATCTTTTGCAACCTTAAATATATCCATACACTTACAAAGACACACTCGCACATTTCAAGAACAACAAATCCATCAGAGAAGAGCAAACAAGAGCGTACCTTTTTCCGGTTAGTTATGATGTTTACAAAAGACTGTGAGGGATTTGCAGAATATTGTGTCATTTGTACCTTGGCGTACTGCGTGCAAACACAACTAACAATTGACGTGAACACAGTGATTTTGTGTCTGTGGAAAGTTTGTTGCAAAAAGAAAAGCATTTTTGAGAGAAATGACCAAATTAATTACAGGTGCAAAAGTTTGAAAAAGCAGATTATGACATTTTTTAAAAGCTGATGGTTTTGAGAAAATAAATCAAAGCTAAAATAAAAATAAAATAAGGCTTTTTATGAAAATAGCATCATACCAAGAGCTTTCATTAATTCCTTGAATCCTCGCACCTTCACAGTAATCTTAAATATATACATACACGGGGACTTGTGGCATTCAAGTTGTTCAATTATTTGGATGATTTTTGAATGGCTTAGCAAATCGAAATGGATCACATCATCAAACGTACAAACAAAAAAGGCCATTGCACGAAAAAGGCAGACGAGACCACTGCAAAACACAAAAAAAGCCACTAAAACTGGACCCAAACATAAATAGACCAGTTCCTTATGCCATTTAACATTTACAGACACTTCAGAACAGCTTTACCATGTTACACTATAAAAGCGAAAGCAACAGTATTAAAACAGAGAGGCATTTCATTCATTCGTGATGGCAAGATGATGTTTTGTACACAAATGAACTAGAGGTCACAGCTTATGGCCACAGTGACAATTCACAACAGGCACAGTCAGTTTTTACACAGACGTGTGCATTTAAAACCTGGGATGGAAGTGTTGGTTTCGATGTACAGCAACCCTCTTCCTGCTCGAACCCAGACAATTTCAAGTGTGAAAACGGTTTAGTGAACAACAGATTTTAACAATGAGCACTTGGATCAGTGTGACCCATCCGTATTCCTGAGCAATGCTTTTAGAGCCACGCTTTGACGCGCTCTCACTCAACGTCCCGCAAAACCCTGTCACAGAGAAGCCCACAGGAAATTGCCAAAAACTATGCGATGACAGGAAGTGGTGAAAGGGGGGAAAGGCAATGGCGCAAAGCATCAGAAAATGTTATTTCCTCTGAGACTTAGTTCCCTGTGAATATCTCAATTCATCGTACAAGCTTGGTCCCGTGCAGCAAGACATAAGTACAGTACAGTGCGTCACAGTACATTCACTCTGCTTAGTGGTACTTGCGTACAAATGCCTTTGCAATCACTGAGCATTCAATAATATGAAGAAGAAAACATTAGGATGTGCAGTCTGCCAAATAATAGAAAGTAAAATATGACTAAAATAAGACATATTTGATTGATATGAGCATAGATACATCACTAGATGACATCGAGAATAACCATTAGGTAAAAAATAAAGAAAAACAATCATCCAAAACACAAGAGGGCGCTTTAAAAAATTTGATATGAGACTGTTTAAACTGCAAGTTTCTTTCAAAGTATTTTAGTCTTGTTTTCCTGCATGAATATCTACACTTGGCTTAATTCAATATACATTCTTGAAAAGCAAAATGACAGATAGGATATTAACACTATAACAGGACTAAAATACGGAGCAAAACTATATTTTGCAGTGGGCAAGGTAATCTTTCATTTACAATAAATTTAACTCAAAGTGGTCATTATTTAGGTATTAAACTGTGTTACTTGAGCAAATATGGCATTTATAATTAGATTTATTAAGGATATAAATGCTTAAACCTAGAAATCTTATCATTTGATTGGTCTGCAGATCTTGTTCTGAGATCTTAAGATAAATTAAGAAAAAATAAAGTGTAAAGTCGGGATGTAAATTCAAGTGAGTTCTTTAAAAGTACAGTGTACCCTGTAGATTCACAGATAAAATACCCTGCGCCAACAAAGAAAACTACATAATTATATTAAAAGAAAAAAAAAAGTACAGTACAGATTGCTGCAAATAAGATGAAGGACAAACAAACAACAACAACAACAACCATAAAAACAAAACACTTAAAATCGACTATGTACAGAAAAGATTGCTGGATTTTGATGCAACACCCCAGAATAGTTACCTGAGTGTATAATTGAAACCATCTGGTACTAGCACTGCCAAACAGGATCCTAATAAGCGAATTATCCCACCAATATAGGACACAATGATTTTGGTCACAATCAACTGTTAACTTCACAACACTAGACGGGAAGAAAAACAATGAACATTAAAAAATAAAAAAGCAAAAGTAAAACAGAAATTAAAATTGAGCAGGCAATGGGAAAACAAAAACACAAAAGGGAAGTTGATCAACCCTATCAGAGGGTGGTATATCTGGCTCAACTGCTTGTGTAAGTGTGAATGCGTGTATGTGTGTGTGTGTGTGTGTGTGTGTGTGTGTGTAAAGGGTCATGACCAGGTGAAAGGTGAGCTTTGGAAATCATTGAGGATTATGCCGTCTTGCCAATGCTCTCTGCATCCTTGGAGGCCCAGAGCTCCTTGTGCTGCTTGCGTCCGAAGCCCTCGTCGTAGTTGCCTTTGCTCTTGAAGAGCTGCTGGAAGTGTGGTTTGCAGTAAAACTCGCCCTGCAGAGCTGCGTAGGAGCCCAGACTGCACACGACAAAACAGAACATTATTCAGAAATAACAATTCGATTTGGAAAGTTCGCACTGAATTAGCAAAAGTCATTTTAAATTGATGTTATTGTTATTCAGCAAAGCATCTTGGGGGGGGGGAAATAAAAAAAAATATTTAAAAAATATTAAGCAACAAAACATTTTCAGTAAGATTAATAAGAGTTTCAGCATGTTGGAATTATTTCTTAAGGAACACATTTCTTAAGTAACTTATTATCAATCTGAAACATGCTGCTTATACTCCAAAGCAACATGCATACTCCTATTAAACCAGCAAAATGCATACAAAAGCAGTACTACACGCACACACACATATGGATTGGTGTATAAGAGACACTTTGTCTGTTCCTGTTGGTTGTGTTTATTCAGCGTGTGCCGGCGAGGAAGTGTCTAACCTGAGTTTGGTGTTGCAGTGCTTGCAGCAGAAGCACGTGGCGTGAAAGATGAGATTGTTGGCCACCAATCTCTCCATCGGATACACAGTCTTCTCACATGATGCACACGTCTCCTTTTGGGTCTTGAAACTGAAAGACTGGTAGGAAACAATGTGGCCGTTTATTAGTCTACTCAAATCGGATCAAATGGATTAAAATAAAATCTTAAGACAAGCAAAATGAATAAGCCCATAAATAAGCAGACTAATCAAATACGATAATATATAAAATGTTAAAAAAGAGAGAAAAGGCAAATGCATAAAAAAAGGCAGACAAAAATTAATGTTTCAAAATGAGCAAGTAAATATAATATATAAAGACAAATAAATTAATAATAAAATGCACAAATAAATACCTTTACAAATAAATTAACAAGAACATAAATAAAAAAAAGAATAAATGGCATACAAATACTAATTATGAAAGTAAATTTGCCTAAGCATATAGGCAAAAATACATAAGTAAATTGAAGTATATTAAAGTATACAAAGGAAATAAAGTATATACAGAAGCAAAAAAAATTAAATAAGCATTTCTTGCCTATTTTGTTTTTTTTTAAAATCATTATTCATTTTATATATTTATTTGGCTATTTATCTATCTGCTTGTGTATTCATTTGCTTAAAGTAAAAGAAAGCAAATATATAATAAACTAATAATAATAATAATAATAATAATAATTTTCCTAATAAAAACTAAGTAATAAAATAAGCAAATAGTTACATAATGAAAAAGTATACAAATACATAAGCAAAGAAAACAAGCACATTAATATACAAGTAGGTAGACAAATAGCCAAAGTATATCAATAATTGTTTTTGCTTATTTAAATAAATTTCTCAAACATTAATAACAAAGGCAAAGAAATACTTATTTTTGCATATTAGGCAACTTTTGTCAAAACAAGTAAATAAAGAATTACCAAAAAAATAGCAAATAAGTATACAAATACGCATATAAACAGAAAAAAAAAGCCAAATAAGCAATAGATAAACACCATAAGACAATTTACAAAACTGAACAGAATATACAAATAGGCAATAAACACGAGTGAATTAAATGAAGGAAGAAAATATGATTATGTAAAATGCTTTATTTAGCATTTTAAATAATACTAAATGGTTCAAAACCCCAAGGAGTTGCAAAACACACACACACACACACACACACACACACACACACACACACACACGGTATGAAAGCAGACCAAGTTTATCTATCAAGCTCCATAGTTCAATAGTTGTAAAAGGTAGAGAAAAGACTAAATAGAAAGCAACATACCTTAGATCGTTGAACAGGCTTGTCATCCGACGTGTTCCTGTTGTCCTGGAAACAAAAAAATAAAATAAAAAATGAAGGAGAGAAAATGAAGTCAGTGGTCCTAAGACAGGTTACCCATGGCAACACTATTTCAGGCACTGCCTCACGAACACTACAGCATATAAATCCTTAATCATCCATCCATACACCACAATCATGTACTCATAACCGGACATAACTTCAAAAATGCTCCCCTCCGAACACTTCCTCCAGTCTCTCCTGTATCCCTCCATCTGCCGTATGCTTTTACAAGCACCTTTTGTCTGTGCAGCCACAAGCACAAACGTATAAAGAGGGATCAGTGAAGACAAAGCCTGGTGCACATTTCTAACCAACTCTATAATATGGCATTACATAACGCGAGCCCATGTCCCACGGTCAACTCTGCACCAAATACTCTGTGGTGCTTAAAAATCGAAACAGCTGCCAAACTTTAACAGGCCACCACTTAAAGCTGCAGTCTGGATAATTTGGCCTCTCTGTTGCCATCTCGGTTTCAAACCTGCAAATGCGGTTATTGGAGGAATGATCCTTTGACGTGGATTGCAAACAGACACAGATTTACAAATAAATCAATCGTTGGACAACTGTGGATACTGTACTTCTGAACAACTGATTCTACATCCTGCAAGTAACTGTTTAGCCTGGATAAGAATTTTCACCAGGAAAATATTGAGCAAGAAACGGATGTCTACCACTGAGGGAAAAATAACATAACACAAGTACTATCATGTGTAATAGAAATTTTAAATGTTACAAATGTCAGTACTGCATGACATGTTTATTTGGGATGTATTATTGTTACCTGTTCATTTCGATTTATCTACAGTCCAATCATATCAATTTAAACATGTCATGTTCCAGGCTTGTGACACTGTGGCTCAGTGGTTAGCACTGTCGCCTTACAGCAAGAAGGTCGCTAGTTTGAGGCCAAGCTAGGACAAGTTTGCATGTTCACCCCATGTTTCTGTGGGTTTCCTCTGAGTGCTCCTGTTTCCCAGTCAAAGACATGCAGTACAGGTGAATTCAATAAACTAAATTAGCTGTAGTGCATGTGAGAGTGTATGGGTGTTTCCCAGTGCTGGAAGGGCATCCGCTAGGCATGGGCCGGTATAAGATTCTGACGATTTGATAACCTTGGATAATAATATCAGTTTCATGTTATTGTGATTACTGCTCTAAAATATTAATTTTTAAATGTTTGTGCAAAAAACAAAAAAAAAATTCCCCTTTAAATACAATATATTTTATTTTGAGAAATATTTAAAATAATTTGGGACAGTAAACATGTCAGGCTAAATTAGTGAAACATTAGCTACGTTTCCATCCACCTTTTTTATTTGCATTTTGGATATGCGCATAAAAAGTGGTGGATGGAAACGCAATGATGCGCATAAATTTCTGTGCATTTTCAAAATTTATGCGCATAGCTGAGTAGGATAAACTTTATTCGATAAGAAAAGATGTGCAATAACTGCAATGGAAACACTTTTCCCCCTTAAATTCCAGTATGTGCATTTAAAAAAAAAAGTTCATGTGATTTTGTTATAAGAGATCATGTGATGGTAAAAATGTGTGTAAATGGACAAACCAGCAGGCTGAACACACCGTAAAACATCTGAAATGTTGTTGTGGTCATTGTAAAACACCTTACCATTTAAGTAGTTGTGTTATTATATTATTAGTGACCTCCAGAATCAAGAGCGTCTGTGCTCCGCGTCTGACACCTTCAAACGCCACTGCGCGTTCACTGCGTATCAGGATTGCCTTCTGAGACACATGTAATTTATTAAATGAAGAAAAGATCGACACAGCTTTTCCTACTGCAGCAAATTACAATTTTACTGTTGATATTTGCTGCCAGTTAATCAGGAAGGGATGATTTTGTCTGCTTCAAATCAGTGGATGGAAACGCTTCTTTATTCGCACGTCTTTTATGTGATAATCCATTTTTGCGCATAAAGTTCATTCGCATTTTTGGATGGAAAAATGGGAAATAGTGAGACTTGGTTGAAGGAAAATGAATGAATTAAGTTCCAGGCCTAGGACACATCACACCGAGGTGACAAAGTCCTGTCCAGGTTTCAGTTAAAAAGCACTTCTATATCTCTGCTTTAGTCCACCTTGACATGGCATTTTTGTCAATAAAACAGCTTTTTCAAAATACTCCAAAACGAACACAACTGAAAAAAAAAATTCTGTTTATCCATCGTAGTGCAGATTTTTAAAAAACATTTTGAACACCAAGCCTATAGTGACGCAATCAAAAGCAAGAAGGTAGATGTTTTTCCACCATTGTTTTGGCTGCTTTCCAGATTGACTGTGTTCCTAAAGAATACTGTCGGTTCGTACACTTCAGATTGTATTTGTTTGACCGAAACTGAATGTTTACTTGCAGACAGCTGAACGTGAGGACACTTTTACTATGCAAAGTTCAGGGATGCAAACGTTTTCAGGCATAGCGAAAACACCCTTTAAAAACATATCCAGATTAGTTTAGACAGAGCCAGACAGTCTGTGCATGTAAAAAGCGATGTGGTGAGCAAAAACCCATTAACGAAGGATAGAAAATCCTGAAGTGACAGGATTTTATGTAACTGCTCAGGTCTGACAGAAAGCCAAGAACAGCTCTCCACCTCCACTACAGCATCTAAACTTGTCTTTTTTTTCGTGTAAATCTAAAGCTGGAATCTCACACATACACATAAGAATCTGCTGGTATAACAGCTCAAATGAATGGCCTCTGTTGTTGTACATTTAGAAAAAAGAAAAAAGTTAATATGCTCAGCTCGGAAAGGCAGTGGAAGTATCAGTGATGACCATTATGTCACATCAGACATTCAATAACACCACTTTTCGCAAATTACAGCCATTATCGAGGACTTCACACACGCTCTCATATACAATCAAAGCCCTGAAATGAGATTACAGCCTCTCAGCCTCAACAAGATAATATTTGCTTTTAAACAGAATAAGTAGAATAAATGTCAGTATGAGACGCTAACAAACTCATAATTCCTTTCATATTTTTAGGATTCATATCCTTATGATTTTTGCATTGGATTTAAGACAGAAGAAAGAGAGTTTTTGCGAAGGTGCAGGACTGATATACTTGTAAAAACCAAATTTGTGGTGTAATGTAATTGAATCGAGCCAGAATATGTTTGGAGTCTGGAACGGTTTGCCAAAAGTTCAGTTCAGCTAGTTAGCATGTTTGAACTACCATTGGTTGTTTTGAAGAGGTTAATAGTTGGGTGTGGCTCTGAGGCTCCACCTTTTTTGACTTGGAATTCAAGCACTCACTTTCCTCCGTCTTAAACCTGGCTAACAGTGTGCGATTTTTAATAATCCCAAACAATTTTAGCATGTCAGACAGGACAAACATGATTCCCATGTAACATTGTAAGATCTCAGTTGTCGATGCCAGACTGAAATACTACTACTACTACTACTACTACTACTACTACTACTACTACTAATAATAATAATAATAATAATAATAATAAATTCTTTCCATTTGTTTAGCGCTTTTCTAGACACTCAAAGCGCTTTACACAATGGGGAAGAGGGGTTGTCTCCACCTGGATGACACGACGGCAGCCATATTGCACCAGACCGCAGACCACACACTAGATGATTGGTGGAGAGGAGACAGCGTGATTAAGCCAATTATGATTTGGGGATGGTTAGGAGGGATGATGGACAGAAGCCAATGGGCAAATCTTGCCGAGATGCCCTACTCTTTTTCAAAGAACAACCACAGAGAGTCAGGACTTTGGTTTAACGCTTATCTGAAAGACGGCGCTCACTGAGCAGTATAGAGTCGCCTTCACTTTACTGGGGCGTTAGGACCCACACAGACTGCAGGTTGAGCACCCCCTGTTGGCCTCACTAACACCACTTCCGGCAGCAACATAGCTTTCCCATGTGGTTTCCCATCCAGATACTGACCAGGCGCAGCCCTGCTTAGCTTCACTGGGCGATCATGTGAGAGTTGCAGAGAGCTAGCTGCCGGCTTGAAAGACAAATCAAGATATGCCAAACACAGACACGCAAGAAAACACACCTGAAGTTTGACATGATCAATTAGTGACACTTTTACGGTCCTGTGTTCTGAAATGATACCTCACGGCAAATTTAATCATGGCAATTTTGCTCACACTTTGCCTATTGGTCCTTCGTTTGATGCTTGTTGTATCACACTGAAGAAAAGTGCTTAATCTTCTGACATTGCAATCAAATTTTCGATGAGATGAAGTTCTGGCTATTATCTAAATAAAAGACCACAGATTTTAGCCTAGGATTACTGAGATCTTTTAGGATTTCCCATATTTGTCTCAGACAACCAAATCGTGGCTGAAATCACAAAGTGTGAGCAGGGCATCATTCCCTTTTTTTTAACAGGGGTCGCCACAAATCTTCCCTAGCTAAATTCCTTCATTCAGTCCATCATGGTCAGATGTACCAAAGTAAAAACAAACACTGAAGACCTACCTAACTGTAGAATTTGCAGTGTAAACCTAACTGAAAGCAGACAGTTTTCATGCTTAAAGCAGCTTGTTTTAAAAGCAGTCTGCTGTATAAAGTGTTATATTAACTAATGCATAATGAATTTACTTGGCACATCATCAGGATCATATCTCAACTGTTGCAATGTTCCATATTATGTAACAGTATTTTACTTGTATAATGATAAAACGAGTAAAAACAAGTCTAATCTGCATGTATTCACAATAATGAATAAAAAAAAATTTTTAAAAAGAAGATGTGCATTATATCTACATTTCTATTTTAAATATGCAAATTCAAACTGATAACCGGTTTCAATGTATACCGCGGTTTGGAAAAAATAAATAAATAAATTAAAAAAATCAAGGTTTTCATACGGCCAAAATTTTCTGCTATACCGTTCCAAAGGTATGTGTAAGATTGTTTTAGTTTTTTTAGGTGTAAATTGTGAAGAAATCTGCGTTTTTGAAACAAATGAAGACAAAGTCAATGATTCACTTGAACTATTTAGCCTGACAGGTTTACTGCCCCAAAATATTTGAAATGTTTCTCAGAATAAAATATATTGTGTTTAAAGGGGAAAAAGGTTTTGTTTTTAGCCAGACATTTAAAAAATTCACAATACCATCATACCGTGAAACCGTGATATTTTTATCCAAGGTTATCATACCGTCAGAATCTTATACCGGCCCATGCCTAATTGATACGTTTACATTTTTATTGTGATTATTAACTGCTTTGGATTTTTTTTTATTATTTTTTTTATTTAAAAATAACTCTTTAACTAAAACATGAATTCCATAGCATACACACTGAAAGAAAAAGATGGAAAACAAAATCATGTTTCTGTGTTTTGCACTTACACTGAGATGAGTATTGCACTGAGGCAATCAGTGTCTGCACAGACTTCTGAAGTGTATCATTGTACAATTTGTTTAATGTGGTCACCCTTTGGTCAAAGGAAGAGCCATTTGCTGTGTATTAGCCAACGCCATGCAGTAAAACGAGAAGCCAACATGACTGATGTTTATCTGATAAAGTCACAACACACCCTGAGTGCAAGACAACACTCAACCCACTTCCTGTTTCAAAGTGTTTGTGAAACAGGTTTGTTTGAGAGCCTTTTCCACAGCCAGTTACATGTGCTAAAATGCTCAGATAATAATAAAATTTAAAACCCTTTAAAATGGAGTCAAAATTATTTGCTTCAAGGAGACTATAGATTTTTAAAAAATAATTATAATTTAAAAAAAAAGAAAAAAATGTATATGTATTCAGGTTTTGGTTAACAAAAGTGCAATAAACTGCCACCAACTAGTAAACCCAAAACAAAGATGGTTTGGTCAGTCACAGTTTAAATGGTGGCAAAAACGGGATTAGAGATGTGCGAGCGTGTCAATGCATGAGCACAAAGCAATGGAGCGGGCCACTATCTTCTCAGCTAGTGCCATCTGTCCCCTTTTGCCTTATTTGTACATAAGATGGAGAAAAAAAAAAACAGTCTCTTTCACCACACACATGCAGATAGCACTGCTGCTCAACCGTCTGCACTGTGGCAGGAAGGGTTGATGACACATCTTCTTCCTGTGCTCTGCTCTGATGCATTTTACGATGATGGGGTCCGATTCACCCTCCCTGGAGACCCTCAAAACTCAGCTGCACACTGACTGTGACACACAGTCACAACCTTGGTGCTGTATACAGCATATGTAGCCATAAGATCACCCCTTTACATTTAACATTTTCAGCTCCTCTGGCTTTCACAATGACACTCTGGGAGGGAAGAACCACAACGTTCTCTCTAAAGTTCAACCTTGTTTCAAAAACACTACCTTGTGGGTAAATGTCATTTACAGGAAATGAAATTAAATCAGACCATTAGATATAAAGTGATGATTATAGTTTGAGATCGAACAATGACACTGCTTAAATGTTATACGGGCCCTGTTCTGACTCTATAAGGCATTTTCAAGGCATACTTCAGGGCATTGTCAACAAATGTATTAAAACAGAATAAAAAGTTCCTCCTTTGGATTTCTAAAAGACAAAAAGATTGGTCACAATGATCCATGAGAAGAACTAAAAGCACTGCAATATTTGTGCCAGGTCAGCACGGTTAATATGGTTTAGCATTTTTTACTTTTTAGTTTTATTTCCCCCCCCCCCCTAATTTTCTGTACATTTCAGTTTAGTTTTAGTTTGTTTAATTAACGCTTTTGTTAGTTTTAGTTTATTTTTTACTTTGTGAAAACATGTTTTTTAGTTTTTATATATTTAGTTTCAGTTATGTATAAATGTAGTTCAACAGAGCTGAAAGAATATGGGGTTAGTTTTGTTTCTTCATTATTCAAATCAATGCAAACATTATGTGCATAGTAATTAAAAAATAAAAGATTGCAAATTTAAAAAAAAATGTTTAAATGTTGTCAATGATAATAAAATGTTTTGCATTGAATAATAATTAAAAAAAAACTGTAGTTACCACAATTTTAATTGCACACTCATTCATTTAGCTCTCTGTTAAGCTGTCATTTATTGCGCATCTAGAATCTTTGCTTGAGAGTTGTTTTGCTTGAGTTGAAAAAAGTTTTGAACTCATGTATGCTGGAGTTCAATTCGTGTCTTTATTATTCAAACAAACATCTGTAGTTTTCAACCAAATTTAGGTACAGAAAAAAATTAATAATAATAATAATAATAATAATAAACATTCGCATTGCAAAAAAATTGCCATTGTATGCAGTTACCACCATCGCATTTTCTATTGTACATTTATTTATTTTGCTTTCTGTTCTAACTTTGAGTATCTAAAATCTTTGGTTGCGAGTTGAAAAGCTGCGAAGGCCGCAGCTCAGTGGGCGGTACCCTCCAAGATTAAATGCCTTTTTCTACTGGTCAATCTTGATTGCGGTCACAAGTTGGTCATGCCCCCTACATTTTCGCACGAGTAGACGAAAGGCTAGGGTTAACATGAAATGACAACAGCAGTTTCTCAATTCCAAGAACGCTGAGAATGGACTTGTGTTCTTGTGGAGACCTTTCTTGACAAGTTAGTTCGGAAGCCAGAACTCGGGAGACCGTTAGAACAGAGAACGCATCCTCTGAGAAATGAGACGCTGCGTTCTTCCTGATGATCACATGACCTTCACGTGTTTTTAATGGAAAACCATTTTAACATTACAGCATTCATACAGCAATTTATTGTTTTTCCTCTTTTCACAATATATACTATGCATAAATACCTTATAAATATTCGTTGTACAATACAAATAATACAAATTTAATACGAATTTCAGCAAATAAACACCCTTAATGTGTTTATGCCTTTATAAAGACTTTCATGGTAATGTTTACTTTCACAGTCTCATTTATGGAAACTCCTAAGACAAATAAATGATATCTTTGAACTTTAATATTAATCCTATATATAAATGCTGCACTTGCAACCTCCTTTATTCAGCCGCAATGACTTCTGGGACTTCTCGAGTGAATTTTGCTCTCAAGTCTGCATCGATGAATCCTCTATCAAGAAAACATCTGGGAACTTTCACGCATCCTCCGTTCTTGCAGTCTTGAGTTTTGGAACTGAACTTTGGCAATTGATGACAATACATGAAAACGGGGAAAAAATTTTTTAAAAATAAAATCACTGAAGAACGCATATTGAAAAACAGCCAAAAAAGTGACGTACAGATGCCACTGAGAATAGTGACAGTACTGCAGTACATGCTGCTGCAGTGATATCTCCAGCAGTAACATCCAACACCAGCCAGACCTTATGGCACTAATAAACACTTGTAAAACAATTGAATCGTTACGCTGCTGTTAATGTGATTTATTGCATCGCGACTTCGTTTATATGCTGTACATATTGTCCTAAACAAACATGGAAAAGACAAATGTCATATTTTTTGGTTGTTGTTAACACTAGCTAAAGTTATATAGTTTACAAAAACTCATACATCTGCAAATCCACATGCCTGATTCACTGTAGGACAATTTCAGAATTCTACCGCAGATCCAATATAATATGTGACTCCAGTGAACAGCAATGAAAACTATAGAAAAACTGGCAAAAATGATCTCATGACTACTGTGACATCACATCTGATCACTGACAGAGCAAAAATATAGAAAATCCATCACTTCAGAATCAAATGTTCTGACTACTGTAAAAATCTAGCCTTTGTGCGCAAGACAGAACAAGCCAAATACCTACCAAATTTTAACATGGCAGCCCATTTTCCAGACGGACTGGGGCCATAATGTGTCCAGGGTCACTGTGTGGTTATATCTGAACCCTTGCTCCCTCACACTCTGTCAAAACAGTCTGATTTGTGATGCCCTGCCATTACCAAAGGTCAGTATTTTACTCTCTCCCACAGCCACACACACAACATCCACTCTCCATTACTCTTCCGCTGTATATAGTATTAGACTGCAGACACTCTTTTAATCTCATTAGCCGGACAAAAATCCCATCAGCTGCTCCCCACGGGTCCAGACAGCCCTGGGAATAAGCAGGAGTTCAGTGGACTGAGGAGGAAACAAGCATCTTGTGGCCACTATCAACCTACACACACCCTGCTTCTACCTAGTGATCCGATCGCATCAAATGCTCGAACGCATCTTGTGATCTTGCATTTTTCAGACGTCATCTGGGACACCCAGGACACACTATATCAGTCACGTAACCACAAAATGCTCAGAACATTTTCGGTATGCCTCAGCATGCAGTGACATGCATTTTAGAAGGCAGGCAATAATAGGTGTAAATGTTTAGGGTGACGAGTGAATGGATCGCCTTACCCATATTATACAAAAGGCAAAAAACACGGCTACACAGGAGTTGTTGGGAGTTGACCGGCATCCCTTTGGCCACATTTTGCCAAGCTAATAACTCTTAACAAACAAGAGCAATGAGTTAGATTTAGAAGACAAAACTCTATTGTCAAAAGTCCTGGCAACACAGAGAAGACGTTCATGCAGCAACCCTAAGGGAGTCTGGCTGGGCTTCATGAATGAAGTGTTTTAAAGATGCTGGAGGGCCTATTTTCTGCAGAAGTCAAGTTATGATTGATTACCCTGTAACTAGAAAAACAAAATGAGCCTTCGGGCAACACAACTCGTATATTAATTTACCAGATGACACATTAGGGTTAGCCTTCCCCATTTTTTTTGAAAGATTCAGCCATTTTGTGCATTTGTTTACTGCAATTAGGGATGCTCCGATTAGGATTTTTGCCACCGATACAGAGTACCGATTTTTTTGTCATGCTGATCGGCCGATACCAATGCCGACTCTGATGCTTCAAGTTTATATAACTGATATGTAAGCTCTCTGATCACCATTAACTTTTTTCAGATAAAGTAATACTATTGTTGTTCCCTTTGTTATATTTTTGTTTCATTTTAACACTATATGTAATAAAACTATTGTTTTAACAGAGTACTAAATAATCACAAATAAGTATTTATTATGCAGTGAATATTTTAATATGCTTTTACAATGGGGTTAATGCATAACACTATGCAAATCAGGATACTGAATTAGAGACAAAAAAAAAATTGAGCAGGCTGCTGCAACCCACAAGGTTTATTTAAACATTGTCCAGTAGTACAGTGAACGGTGAAGGACAAAATAAACATTTAATCTCCTAAAATGGAGAAGTCTAATTTAACTTCAACATTGTCCAGTACAAGCCTGAGCAGGACAAAATCAAAACAATTTTTTTTTTAACTTATATAAAATGAACAAATTTGAGTAGTTTGATGCAATTCATTAGATTTAATTAAATCAATTGTGATTGGTTCGTAAGATCGGCCAAGTTAGCGAGTACCGATCGAGTCATAAAATGTGATTATCGGCCGATACCGATCTTCGGCCGATCGATCAGAGCATCCCTAACTGCACTACATTTCAAATCTACTGTAAAAGAAAGCCTTCAAAGCCTCTAGTAGCCGATTACTCCTGTATTATAGCTGTATGACTGGTTTATATGTTTTAAATGAAGCTTAACGCAAGTTTGACATATTCAAATTTTTGTTTTGCATCATCGTTAAACTCATTTCCTAGGCATTAACTGCTTGTCTAACCATTAAGTGCTCGTTTTCATAAGCAAGAGCCAGATGAATTCTTGTTGAGAGCATAAACATGGTCATAGTTGCATGAACATGAGCACGTTTAAACACTCCTAAAGAATGTAAAAGTCTTCGCCAATGCACTGAGCCACAGGCAGAAGCCGACACTGGACTCCACGAACGGATGTGAAACTGTAAATGTGTTGAGGCTGAAGAAATACACTGAGAAAAAGATGCCTGTACAGTGGGTTTTAAAGGGAAGGCGTGTGGGCAGGGTTGAAGAGCACGGTCTAATGTTTCATTTGACTCTAGAGAACACCTTTGACCAAGAGTGCATGGTGTAAAATTACACCCATTAAAGATAAAAAGGTGCCACACAACTGCAAATATGAATGTTTTCAAAAGTAACATCTCCCGTCTTTTCTGTATTGGTCAATTTATGTTGGTTACGCTTCTCAAAGTGCTTTGTGTCTGCGCATCAAAATTAGCGGAACGCTCCAGTGGCTCTTTACTCAGAACAGTACTGTCAGGACACATCCCTTTTTTGAAGCCTTTCAAACATGTTCAGACGGAGTTGGAAACTTGATCTAGGCACTTCGTGGTACTGCACAAAACACAGGCATAAGCATCTACATAACATGATCTTATCACAAGCAGGGAGTGTATGAAATCTATTCCACAAAATTGCCAAGAGACATTGCTCTTTTCATTGGAATTTGACAAACATGTTAGAGATGGTAAACCTCTTCTCTTTTGCACTTTCACAGCACAGTTCACACACTCGTTTCAACACAGGAAAGACATTTGAGTGCAAAAAAAAACAACAACACTTTAACAAATGAAACCCTCAACAAAGACTGAAAGAGAGCTCAATGCTGCATCCCTGCAAATGTTTAAAGTTTGTTCAACTTAAATGGACATTAAGTGACAATTGTGAACATTTACTTGTTCAAAAACCTTATGAATTTCTTTCTTCTGTCAAAAACAAAAGATATTTTAAAGAAAACTGAAGCTCTGTAACCATTGACTTCCGTATTAAGAAAAACTGCTACTGTGGAAGTCAAATGTTTTTAGCTTTCTTCAAAACAAAGAAACTCAAAGGTTTGAAATGGTGAGTGAATAGTGAGTAAACATGTATTTTTGCGTGGACTATCCCTTTAATGGTTTCAAGGAGTCGAAAAGCCAAGCCCACATTCAGTGTGTGATACTTCCTACCAATCTATTGTGAAAAAACTAATTATTCAATAAATGTATGCATGAGCTGATACTGATACATCAAGCCAAAGATGCACCCCTGGCACTCCACAGATAACCACTGAACTGACTGAAGCACCACAACTCATCACTGAGTGGAAAGTTCTATTTAGGCCTATGGAGAAAGCCTAATTTCTTCTCTTTCTCCATATAAGGAGATGGTTTTTACAAGGGAAAAAAAGGGTTCCATTATCACACTGC
>CAIGQQ010004433.1:4354742-4400921 GCA_903798035.1 Danio albolineatus | reverse complement strand
TATATTATATTATATTATATTATATTATATTATATTATATTATATTAAAGTTCACCTTCAAATGCAATTGTACAGTGTATTTCACCATATGCTCAATATTTATCTGGTATTCTGAACATCTATAGTGGAGTTTATTTTTTCCCTGGGACATGTCACAAAAACCTTTTAACCTCCTACAAGTTACAACATTCAGTTGGAACACCTGGAACAACATGCCTCCACGTTCATTTCTGACAACTGGACAGTTGATGCCGCAGGCTGTCATCTCCACACCAATGATCTGTGTACACAAGCTCCAGAGATTAGCTTCATCTCAAAACACCTGAGATGTGCCATCGTCTGCACTTTACTTCTGTGTACAATAGAGATTGACGGCTCTAATGAAAGGAGGCATCATTAAAAAGTAAGACTTGCTTCTGGAATAAATTGCTCTATGAAAGAGAGTGTACATTTGAGTGTTCCGTGTACGATCACTCAAGCAAGCACATAATTTGCTAAACAGGCGTTTCCTCACGGTGCTGAATGCCCAATGGAGCCAATTTGAGAATGTACATACGAGTGATCAGACAATACACTGCCAGATGGTGATCAACCACCTCAACAAATTACCACGATCACTAATGACAGAAACAAACAGTACAAAAAAAAAAGACAACGCTTAAACTACAGGAATGTTGTTCACACCTCAGAACTTCAGCTTAAATTTTTTTTGGCGGTCATTTATGTGACAGTGTTTTAGGGGCCTGAAAATGCATCTTTTTAAAAAAATGTTTTACAGTGCAATTATTTTTTAAATAATTACCATTAGCTTCCCCTTGTAAAGCACTTTAAAAACTTATTACATGTGATGAGTTATTAAATGTGCAGGCTACAGGCAATTGTGAAAAGTCTACGCAAGCTACTGATCTGAAATGCATAAATAAACAGCATTTTGTGCTTTCACAGATCAGTATGAAGTTAAGTTTTTTGTAATATAACATAATTTTGACAATATTGTCATTAGTGATAAACTTTCTGTGTTTTTTCCATAAACACCCCTACAGATGAAACATTTAAAATTTACCGTTTTGTTTAATTGTAAAAATAAATTATTTAATAGACAAGTTTGTTTTGTTTCTTGAATATGACTAATTTAATGTACATTTGTATTTGTTTATTTAGAAGACACTTGACAGGGGGTTGCTTGGTGATTTCAAAAAGTCAAATAAAATAATAAACTGTTAGAAGATTAACAGAAAATAAAAATTAAAAGTTTTTATTAGTAAAAAGCAACAAACTGGAAATAAAATGCCATCAGCCTTTAAACTATTATTATTATTATTATTTTTTTTTTTTGGTGTGTTAATTTTAGATTAACAACACAGCAATAGTGTCAGCTGCAGCAGATCGACTTTAAAGCAGCAGGTTAAACTTTCTGCCACCTTTATGGCAATTAAACACATTAAAAATAAATACAGACCACACTTGAACATGAAGAATGATCTCTGACTGGCAGTCTCCAAAATTAGACTTGTGCTGAAAACATTGCGTCCATCAGTCTGTTTAGTTGAGGTTAATAATAAACAAATTAATAAACGACTATAAAAATGATATGGATGTTAAAACTGTGGCACTTTTTGTGTTGTCAATATGCTCGTGTTTATATAGGCCCACTATTGTGTGTGCAACATTTAGAACCACCTCCGAGGAATTTGGGGGTTGTGAGTCACTGGCATTGTTATTTTAGGGGTCGGGGGCTGAAAAGTTTGGGAACCTCTGCTCTAGAAGATGAAAGTAGGCAGAGTGGAACTGATACAACTTTTAGTGGTAGTGGTAAATTTCTCAAACAAATTGTCATTTTGTGTTTTCTCTTCGTGTGTTGGAAGACTAGAAAGTCTCTGTGACTAAAGTCCAATCATATAACACTGTTTCAATTCAGGAACATGCAAAACTTTATGATACTTACAGATCTACCCCCACAGAAGAAAGTGGTATTTACCTTCATCATTATTATTATTAAGCCTATGCTATGAGAACTTACATTATTATTATTTTTTTTTAACTGAAGGTCATCAAGACTGATTCTACAACCTAATCCAGTGTAAATTTGTTCCTATTATCATCGTGTGTGTACATTTTCATCCAGCAGATGCTGGACACGAGTTAAACAAACATGTTGCCATGACAACATTAGGCTGAGATTCACTGTTGTACATCAAACATTTACATAAATTTCCACATAAAACCTGTGCTTAGTCCTGCTCTCTTTTCCGTGATACAAAGGAAACGAAAGCCAATAAAAACAGCCTGTAGTTTATGGTCAATTTCGAGTGAGCAACGAACGTCAACGTTTAATTTAACAGTGTTCAAATGTCAGACACAGACTGTGTGCCACTTTAGATAAACGCGTCTGACAGATGGATAAATAAATGTGGACTGACAAGAGAAAGCATGCAGAGAAGCTGACCTATGTCATTTTATGTAACGGTAAACCAAGCATCATATAACGACGCGGTAATACAGAGGAAGTACGATGAATGTATTGCTACAAAATCAAATGAATCCCGTGTGAACTTCACAACTGCACTACAACCAGTCCGCCTTTCAATGAACTAAACTGGGTCGACGAAAACCAGGTGCCAAAACCTAAAAAGCATCTTGCCTCCTCGGTCTAAATTCATCTGGAAACAACACGCTTCTTCAGGAAGACACTTGACAGACCCTTAAGTCCCCCCCAACACAATGCCTAATGATTAACGTTAAGCTTCATCATATGCGTCCAATTTAACGCTCCCATATAAATGCACATCTTTAATAATCAAATCATCCGATCCGATGGATCCCTGCAATGGCAAGTTTCTCCACACTTAGCTCTAGAACGCGCCCTAGCTAGCGTACTGCACCTCCTCACCACAATAGACGAAGAGGGGGTCGCTGGGTTCACTGCTGCTGCTGCTGAATCAAAGCGGACAAACTCACCATCTGGGTCTCCTTATCAGCCTGCTCAAGAGAAAGGGGATGAGAGAGATCTGCTGCCGGTTCCGGTCCGCTCACTGTGCACGAGTCGGCTGAAATCTCATTCGTTTTGTCCGCTTGTCTGCACGGTGAACTTCTGCAGGCTGAGCGGAATGAAATGTACCAGCACACACTGATCACCCGACGGAGCTCGACGCGTTTCCCCCCACCTAGCTCTTTTCAACGGACGGTTTTTTTCTCTCCTCATCACGCCTTTTTTATTCAGCAGGATGTCACACGCGATTGGCCGCTGCTCGTGCCGCTCTCCTCCCACTTCTGAATTTCGGGAAACCGTCATTGCAAGAAATAGCCATAATACCTCATGCATTCATCAGTTTATGGTATTTATCACTTTCCTGTATCATCTATACAGTCAATTGTTTGTGATTTAAGCGGATAAGAGGCTATTTAACAGAGCTAGTCTGATTTTAGCCGGCGTAACCCAATTTGTCTTTGACTGACGGTCTGTTCAACGTCATGAATATTCAAGCATAAAATTAGTCAGTATCCCAGTCATGACCTTCCAAACCTATATTTGTTAGCTCAGAAGAGCATGTCAAGACGACACACTAAAGCTTCCCGTATGAACAAGCCATGCATTTGTTAGTGTAGTAACTTATGTTATGACATTTTACAGTAGTTTAAGATGCTCAACCCCATAATGCAAATGTACACACCCTCAGTAAGCAAGCTAGAAGCTAACAGATGACATGAAGGGAAAATTACTATAGAAGTTAGAGGTTTAAGCTTTATTCAAAGCAGTTTGTTTTACAGAAACTCAAAAGGTTTAGACAACTGGAGGGTGAGTAAATGATAAATAACATTTCTGAGTAAATCATTTCAAAACTAAACGTGAAAGATGTTGGGTTTCAGAATTCCCCCAACACATTGGCTTCTAAATTGTTCCATATTTAAAAACTAACATGGAACTGCAACACCAACTTTTGTTTTACAGAGAATACAGTTAAAAACAAGATCCAAATTAAAAAGGGTTCTTATTTTAAGTCAAGGTCATACAATGGCATCTGTAACTTTAAACTACAGTGCAAGGATGTATATAACACTTCATTATGGCCCACCATACTCACTGCAAAGTAGAAAGGACCATAGACTTTACTGGAAAGGGAGAGCTTTCACCATCTAGTGGGAACACCCCAACATTGCAACAAAATGAAACGTCTAAAGTTATTGGGGGGGGGATTTAGACACCCTTAGCATCATTGATCCACACTAATTGGCATAGATTTGCGTTGCAGTAGTAATGGGATATGGTGTATTGCTTACTCCTTGAGTAAAAAGGACAAGATTGAATAGCTACAACACATTGTGACAGTAGCTGAACCTTGGTAACTAAAATTAGTGTCAAAATCCAGTTGAACACACAGGTCTTAATCAAAAACCAGAAAGTCATTCATTTTCAAAACAGTTTATTTCTCCATTTTGTTATTACACTGGACCATAAGCAAACTCCTTGACGCTGATGGGTCCAACAAATGCAGCATCCCACCGTGGAGCAACTAAAAATGAAAAACAGGGAGAATAAAATGACCATTCAAAATAAACATGTCCTCAACTAAAGACACTTGCCATTAAGCTGTTCACTCCGCTTGCCACAGGTAGAGTCACAACAGCCACACACCAGATGATCATCATCAGCAGACAACCACCTGTCAGATAACATGCATTAGAAGGAACTTTTTTTATTTTTGGTGCACATGCCCTCCAATCTAGTGGAAACATACCTATTAGAAGAGAAAGAGCAAGCCTTCTGCTCAACACTAGTGGGGGCTGATGCTGCTGCCACTTCAAGAACACAAGCGATGTAGATCTACAAGAGACAGTTCAGTTACACCATGCCAACAACTCAAACAGCTAATCCAGATACATACAACTCCTGTAAGATCCTGCTGGAATCTGAAGGCCTCCAACTGAAACTGCAGCTTGTCCACTTGAGTTCGAGCCATGAACTTAGAGCTAGAGCCTGTGAGTTTGGAATCAACTAGACATCTGCAAAAATTAGCACAAAAAGGACAGTTTAGCATACAAAAATCAAACCTTAAAAACAGCAAGGATTGGTACTTAAAGGGGCATCTCACCCATTATTCTCAATAAAGGAGTATCGGAGAGCATTAGTGACACTGGGATCAGAAGATGCCACACAGCTGTCAACAAACACCCGCAGTGGAATGTGATTGTATGACATAACCGAAGCCTCAAGATTGATGAAATCACCCAGGAAGAACTGGTTGGAGGGCCTCTCAAATAGCCAGTCCTCTGCAAAGTAAGGATTTTAGCCCAAGTTCACGAACACTTTAAACCTTCAATACTAACCAGTCATAATCCTGAGGGAGAAGACCAAAAGTTCCTCTGCAATCATGGTAGCACCATATGGGAGCCAAGTGGGCAATAAGGCATTGCTGGTCACATTGAAGAGTCTGCAGGAAGAAATAGTCTTTAATTCTATAGTGCATGCAATTGGCATAGCCATCATGTGTTTTAACTCCTAACCTTGGATAATGACACTTAATACCAACTATTGCACCACTGCTCCTGGCAATAGGAGCACCAGCTGAAGCAGCTTGTGGAGTGAAGATAAGATTGAAGGTGTAGACAAGCTCAGTCTCAGTCATCTAGGCAAAGGTTGAACAATTATCAAGATGCTCCAGAAAGAGGTGAGGAAGAATTAAAAATATCCCCACTTACCATGGTTGTGCTGCCACATGCATGCAACTCTGACTCAAAGATAACCACTTTAGCAGTAGGGTCTTCTCCAATTGGAGCACATCCTCCCAGTGAGAAAGCAGATGGCATCATTAGTGTCCCAGTACCAAAGAAGTCCTCCAAGACTTCCACACGTATCAAACTCTCACCACACTGAGCTGCTACACTGTTAGCAGGTAAAGGATAGCGCAACTCAAAAGGAATATCTGGCTGTTGTGGTTCTTGTTGTACACTTGGAAAGGTCCACGCTATGGACGGCACTGGGCCCTGCAGCAATTCTTTAGACTGAACACCCAAAAGATCCTGAACAGAACCTCTATAGTCAGGCTTGACTGGCGTCTGGACAGTAATCTGAGGTGGAAACTCAGACGGAACAAACGCAGGACTGCTGGGAACAAATGTAGGAATTTGAACCAAGTCTTTTTGTACCTTGAACTTGTTTTGGATCCAATCTCTTGCTGCATTTGCACCCCATTCTGTATCAAAAAATCCAATTGCAAATACTAATACAAAGCCAACCTGCCAGATCTCCATGATTGGTGGCTCAACAACGTAGTGAGGTGCCACCCTCCAGATTTATACAGATGTAAAAGAGGATGTTTCCGCCTCTCTCATTACGAGAATGATGTTTTTCTGGCCCTGTTAATTTACTCTATTAGTATATCACAGGTGAAAATCATTCAAAAACGTGCCATAAAAGGACATGTTGTATAAGACGCTAAATCAAACATTGCTTAACTATTATAATGAGAGATCAATTCTCTGAAACAGTCAACTTCTAAACCATGTTTTATTCATTCAGAAGCATGGCCACAGACATAACTGTACACTAGAATAATCATAATGGTCATCAGGTTTAGTTTGTAACAAAGCATTTCGCTTCATAACAGCTGTCTCCACAAAAAAAATCACCTCAGAACCAAGGAAATCCAAGAGTATAGCACAGCACATAGTTTTTATTGTAGGTTCATTGATGTTTTCTCTCCCCTTCCAATCACGTTGTTAGTTTAGTCAGAGTGTGTGTGTGAATTAACTGTAGACTTGGTTTCCTAATTTGGAACCATATTATATGTTGACATTTGAGCACAGAAAGACAAGAATCTGAACTGTTTGCTAAAAAAAAAAATTAGAATAAAAAAAAAACACATGAACAAAAGACAAGCTCATTCATGGGCATTAAAAATGGTGGTGTTTGAAGAATGACAGCACACATTAAAACACTACAGAACTCTTAACAAAATGATATAGTTCACAATAAGCTTGTGAAGCAGCACAACAGAATAAAAAAAAATCATTAAAACAGAGTTTTCAAAAATATTTTAGAAAGAAAAAACAAAACCTGTTTGCCATTGAACAGGAACATCAAAATGAACACAACACTTGGCCTCGAGATGCCTTTTGTTACTTATTCTGCCAATTCACAATTCTAAAATGGTTGAAAACACCTTTCTTCAATGGGTTTATTAAATTACAAAGATGATAAAGTAATGAGTCTCCTAATCACGCTTTATACAGCTTCATCTAACATACAAGCAAATAGCAGACAAGTAAAGTGAAGCCCATTCTAAACTAACAACAGTTGACTGCTTATTTCTGATACACTTCAATTGTCCCATCTGCTTTTCTTACGTTTGGGGGGATCAGGAACTGCAAAGCTGTCTTTGTGAGACCCTGACTTCTCACCCCCATCTCTTTCAGACCGTCCCTCTCTGTCCCTATGGCTCCCTTCACCATTTCGGCTATCCCCATGCCGATCTCTGTCACTATGGCGGTCCCTTTCCCCATGGCGATCGCGATCACGATCACGCTCTCTTTCTCGTTCTCGCTCTCCTCCGCTATGCCTGTCACTATGACGGTGACTATGACTATCTCCATGACGGCCCCTGTCATCAGAGTGCCTCTCGCTACGGGACGGCTCTTTTGAAGAAGAGCTAGAGTAAGAGTCTGCAATTGAGCTCAGGGTGCCAGCACTGCTGAAGCCACTCATTTTAATGCCTGAGGTGAGAGCTGGAGGCGGCGGCATGGAAAACGAGGAAGAGGACGATGGCGGGTAGGACATGTGGGGTCTGTCAGGCCCCTCAGGTGCTCCTGTTGGCAAAGAACTTAGACTTCCTGCACTGGTCCATCCAGATGAGCTGCTGGACTTTGTGGTGAGTTTAGGAGGAACACCTGATGCGGCGACAAAGTGGTTTTTGTACTGAGCCTAAGAGAAACAAGGAACATGTTAAACAAAATTTAAAGACTGGTGCATCCAACTTTATCTATAGTGAAGAAGCGGACACGCATAGAAAAAAAAAGCAAGGTGAAGAGAATGGGATGTGTGTTTTACCTGAAACGCTTGCTTTAAGGCAGACATACGGTCTCCCATTGCTCCGACAGAGGGTTTGAAGGTTTCATAGTTGCCAAGAGCTGCTGCTAAAGAACCACCACTGCGCTCCTGTTTAAATGCACAAAAGTTATTATAACAATAATGATGAATGCATTAGTAAAGAATAAACTGTGATTGATGGTTTTGTAAAAGATGCCAGAACAAACATTAAAGGAGAATTCTCCCAAAAAATGAAAAATTGTAGTTAATTTATTCATTCTCTAGCCATCCAGGATGTAGGCAGGGTTGCCAGGTTGAAGAAAATTTCACAATAGAGAAGTAGCCCATTTTTTCCTTGTCCAATCAGGGTCAAGTAATGAATTCCCACAAAAGGAAAGGTTTACTGATTTACCATATCTTTTCGGATATTCTGTGATACGCGTTACTTTCTGCACGCCAAACAACCTTTTAAATACCTTTCTCAGATGTGGGCATAACTAACGTGAATGCATAATAGATTTGAGTCTACTGTTGAAAAAAAGTATGCACTGTTTTACAACTATATACACATAAGTCACAAGACAATGTTGATTCCATTCTGATGAGCACAACAACACATGCATCATTCCTTTTTCTTGTGCGTTTGCACTAATGCACATGTCATTATCAAACAGGAAGTTTAAGCTAAATGTATACTATTTTGTGTACTCTACCATATGCACAGTCTAACATGCAACCATTCAAATCTAGTTCAGTTTACTCACAGCTTTAGATAAAAAATAGGGCTGCACGATTCTGGCTAAAATGAGAATCACAATTTTATTTTGCTTAAAACCAAGATCACAATTTTCTCACGATTCTGTAGATGTAAAATAAAGGTAAATATGAATAGGCTATTATTATTATTGTTATTTCTCAAACATATAGTAAAACAACAATATTGTGTGTAAGTCTACTGTTGGTTAAAATGCTAAGTTGTTTGCAATGGTGGACTTGACTAGGCTTTAAATTTGTCCTGGTTGTTAATAAACAGTAAAGTTATCAGAATACAACTATTCATAATTCTTAAGTTTAATTATTATGCTTGAGACATATGCTTTCAATCTGGCATTGACAACATTATTAGACATTTTTTTTCCCTCTGGTAAAATCAAACATTTGTCATTATTAGATTCCCTCGTGCATTATATAGACTATAGTAGTTTTACTGACCCAGTAACCATTTATTCTTATGTAGTCTGTGTTTGTTATAAAAGAAAAAAACATATCAAATGCTTGTCGCAATCATAACTCTAAAACGCGAAATGATTATTTAATCCGCGCTTTCAGTTTCAGTTTTACTGCCGAGTGCGGCTCGTAATTCCGTATTCCGTATTTTTAACTTTAATACCTGTTATTCACAGCCTATGCAGGTTCTGTTCACTAAAGTAGACTTCATTCACAGGAGCACGACCGCTCTCTCTGTGGTAATAGCTTGCACTCAGCTTAAGCATGATTTCGCAGCCACGAATACATCATTACATGAAGGCATAAATTACATTTTTGGGTGAATTAAATCTTATAAATAAAGTATGTAACTCTTTCAATATCATTTGGAGGTGTCCAAATCATAGAATTTCTGGATTAAGATCATCTGGGGGGGGTCGAATCAAGATCACAATCTTTTTTTTGATTTATCGTACAGCCCTAATTAAAATCTTTTTTAATGTTTTAGCTGTAGGAAGAAATCCCACTACATTTCAGATAGCCTCAGGATGAGTAAACCCTCAAATTTCAATAATGACTACACTATTGTTTCCAATGACCATCCAATTAAATATCATAAACTTTTTTTAAGATAAAACCAAAGTAAATGTCAAACTAACAGAGGATTCACATCCAAGGCCAGGTCTCTCCCTGTAGCCTCCAATATTAATTTTCTTCCCTTTTCCTCCCTTAAAGCGAGATTTCCTGAACCAAGGATTCTACGAAGAAAAAAAAAACATTAAAAGCAAAGTTAAAAATGTATTCGTTCATCAATTATTCAAAAAAATTGTGAAAATTGTGAATTACCTGCATCGCCAGGTCCATCAGATCTTTTGAAACACTCTGATTGGCTCCCTCTAAATTACGAACCAGGTCACCAGCAAATGTAGTGTCTTTAGTGGTGAGCAATGTATAAGCTACACCTTTTTCTCCTGCACGACCTGTTCTACCAATTCGATGTGTATGTGTGTCAATGTCCCGGGCTACATCATAGTTGACAACAGTACGAATAGATGGAATATCCAATCCACGAGCTGTGAAGTAAATAAACAACTACTTTATTCTGGCAGTGACGAATACAAATAGTTGAAGATTGATTGCAAAAGGAAAGTTCAACTAACCAGCAACATCAGTCGCTACCAATACAGGCAGATTCTTCTTTTTAAAGTCAGCAATGACTTTGTTCCTCTCACTCTGATCTATGTCTCCATGAAGCAGACCCAGGCTATATCCTTCCTGAATTAAATTCGTTGCCAGCTCCTCACAGTTAGCCTTTTTAGTAACAAACACCAGCAATGAGCCAGCGGATGTGAACTCCACCAGTCTGCGGGTCAGCCAACCCCATTTGTCCTGGCCAGACTGCAGCACCTCCACTATCTGAGTGATGTCTTCGTTAGCCTGAGAGGATGAAATATATGGGTTAAGTGAACATCTACAAATATGGTGTACACAAATGCTTGTGCAAGAAATAAGGGGTGCACCTCTCCTATGTCTCCCTGCACCACACGAATGGGGTCGACCAAAATATCTCGTGCTAGTTTTTCGATTTTCTTCCGGAAAGTTGCACTGAATAACAGAGCTGTGGGAGATCAGTGGTCATAAAGGGTTATGAGTACAACAAAGACGAAGTTGAAGTTAAAAAAATGATAATTAATGATTTAAAACACAACATAATATAATTATAGGTCCCACTTTATATTAAGTGGCCTTAACTACTATGTACTTACACCAAAATTAAAAAATTTTTACAATGTACTTATTGTGTAAATACATGTTTTTACATTGTACTTATGCTTGATTAAATACCTGTAATTACATCTGTAATTACATTTGTAAACACACTGTGACCATCCCTTACACCTTAACCCACCCTTAAACCTACCCATACCACCAAACTTGTCCTTAACCCTACCCCTATCCCAACTCAAGAGCACCACAAGTGTTTAAATGAACACAGTAAGTACATTGTATTTATTTTTTGATGCAAGTACATAGTAGTTAAGGACACTTAATATAAAGTGGGACCTAATTATATAATAATATAATAATTGTGAGAGCCCAATTGTCTTCACTTATATAAAAAGATACTAAAAATGACTCACTAGTGAGGACATTTCACTGATCCTCACTAACTAAAAAGTGCTTATAAACCGGCCAGAACGTGTTTTTATTAGCATCTAGTGATGTGCACTTGTCTCTGAGAGGATTGATTTAGAGGTAGGGTTAGGTTATGAATAGCATCATTAACCTGATGTAAATATAATGGACATCTATGTAATGTCCTCACTAAGATAGTGTAACAAACCTGTGTGTGTGTGTGCGTTTCAAGAAAAAAAACAACAACTTACTTTGTCGATCAGGTCGGACATGGCTAGCAATGGATCTCACTTGGTATTCTGTTAAATACACATTAAGTTAAATACAATCATAAAAGATTTTTACTAAAGTGCTTTTATATGCATAGTAAGCATTTTAGATGAATGTCTAGAGTGTCTAGTACTTTCTTATTTCAATCAATGTCTTCATTCATTCATTTTCTTGTCGGCTTAGTCCCTTTATTAATCCGGGGTCACCACAGAGGAATGATCCGCCAACTTATCCAGCATTTTGTTTTACACAGCGGATGCCCTTCCAGCCGCAACCCATCGCTGGGAAACATCCATACATTCTCATTCACACACATACACTACGGACAATTTAGCTTACCCAATTCACCTGTACCGCATGTCTTTGGACTTGTGGGGGAAACCGGAGCACCCAGAGGAAACCCACGCAACCACAGGGAGAACATGCAAACTAGACACAGAAATGCCAACTGACCCAGCCGAGGCTCGAACCAGCGACCTTCTTGCTGTGAGGCGAAAGTGCTACTCACTACGCCACCGTGGCGTCTTCAATCAATGTCTTCTAAAAGTAAAATACTTTTCCATGTCATTAAGAATACAATCTATGTCAAACTGATATACTAACTTATACCTATAAAAATTGCGCCCACACTTAATGTAATTACATTTCACATGATTCAAAACGTTTATAGTAGTATAGTGTTAATAGAGTTTTAATAAAGTATTATACTTAAAAATAACACTGCTTTAAACTATCATTAAAAGTATCTCGTTTTAAATAGGCCCGAATTTCTGGTATATAAACTATTGTTATATTGAATAACAATTTAGTGGTTGCGTTCAGTAAATCATAACATGACAGAACGTAAATGTTTTGGTGACCTATCTATTTAACATATAAAGTAATTACCTTCCACACTGACTGATACAATATTAAAAAGTTAAAACAAAGACTGCATTTCACACATACCAAAGCCCATATCAAACATGCGATCAGCTTCATCGAACACCAGAAAGGTCACTCGCTGCAGAGACGTAGCCTTCTTCTTCACATGATCGATCAGACGACCCTATGCGAGAAGTGTGAACATTAAGTTGATTTGCTTAAAGAATCCCCTTTATTAAACACAAGTGAATACAAAAAAAAGCCTAAAGGGGTTTTGTATTAAAATATTACACATTCTTACTGGGGTGCAGACAACAATTTCAGCTCCTTCCTGTAGGGCTTTGGCTTGTTCCCACATGCTGCCACCTCCATATACTGCCACTGAGCGGAGGCCATATGCCTTCCCGAAGCGCTTGCATTCAGAATGAATCTGAAATACGCAGCTAAGTCATTAAAACCCAAAATACAGAACAAAAATGATTAGCAGCAAGGTTACTTCATTAGAAAAATCTTTCTAACCTGTTGACAGAGCTCTCTAGTAGGGCAGACAATCACAGCAATGGGCCCTTCTCCCTGCTCCAGCTCCTTTTGGTCCATAATATGCACCAGAATTGGCCAAATAAAAGCTGCTGTCTTTCCACTGCCAGTTTTGGCAATGCCAATCACATCTCTGCCACTCAAAGCTATGGGAACGCCCTAGAGAAACAGCACACATATTTTCTTCAAAACAACCCAGTACATAAAATGACTCTATTGCTGATGGCATAAATAATCAAGAGTACATTAGTGGGATTGTTTGGCACCTAACCTGGCACTGGATGGGGGTTGGTTGAGTGTACTCAGATTTACGAATCTGATGCATGAGCTGCTCATCAAATCCAAAGTGGGCAAAACTGGTCGCTGGTTTAGGAGGGGCTGCACCTGAAACCTGTTTACATACATATGGGTTAATCTGGGTTGAAAGAAAAGTATAGTTTTTAATGTATTTATAGTGGTTTATTGTGACCTTTAAGTTGAGTTTCCGTCTCAGTTCCACAACTTCGACCCCAGTCAAACTGCTGATTTCCTCATGCTCATTATAGAAGTTCTTCTCAAAGGGAGGATAGTCGTTCTACACACATAGGAGAGGTGAAAAGAAGTAATTCAAGATTTTTTTACACTTTTGTTTAATGTACATGGGTCAAAGGCCAAAGAGGTTTTCAAGTATAAAAAAGTATAAACTTATAGTATACATATGCAGTATAACAATAATTTATATATGACTAATAAATTATAAAGATATTTATAGATAATAAGTATTTATAGATAATAAAGTGAAACATTTCAATATTTTTATATAAAGAATAACAATTAATAGCAGGAAGCGTTTTGATTTTGAAACACTATGTACTTTTAAATTGTTATATTTTGCCACTCTCCTTGAAAACTCTAGTTTTTATCCACTTATCTTTTTAAAGGAGGTGGTGTTTTTTTTTTTAAAATCCATTGAGAAGAAAAATGCAATAAATATTTAAAATAAATTACTAAAATATAAAAGATTAAAGTGAATATTTGAAATATTTAAAATTCAAAAAGACTATTAAACTATGAAATGAAAAGTAATATTTAAATAAATAAGAACAAATTTATATTTTAAAAAAGAAAAGAAAAAAAGACTGAAGTAAATAAATAAATAAACAATTAAACAAAACAATAAGTTGTATTAGATTATTCTGATGGGTACTAAAACTAGTTTTGTTGAACTTTTCTTACAGTAACAATACCTCTGAGTGGTCTATGGGGGGCAGGGGCATGATAATCTTTTTTGTAGTAGGGGCAATAGGGTTTCCATCACTATCATAGTCCACTTCTTCCTCCTCTTCCTCTTGGGTCAGCCCAGCTGTTGGGTTCTCTGCCATATAGCGAAAATATGCTTCCTGCAAAGACAACCAAGCTTTAGATCCAGACAAATCGTAGCAGACATTTACGTGTAGTCACATAGAGTTCCCATCAACTTCATTAAAATGAACTAGTTTAAAGCAAAAAGGAATTTAAATAAAATTCTTAATTATCGAATAGTACATTGTGAATCACACAGTTGAAAAACTACCAGCATATATGGATAAAAAAAAAGTGGATCTCATTGACATTACTATTATATTTATTAATGACAGATATTTTAACACATTCCAATTCAGTAACAAACAAATCACTTTACCTATTAACATTTAAATAATACAGGTAAGGTATTTCAATCTTTTTATTTACTGAAAAAACACAACTGATGAGTTTATTTTGAGCTTTAAAAATCATCTCTCTTGCACCATCTCCATCACCAATAACTTAATGGCTCAGCCTCAGTCTACTTATAATGAGCACAGGAAAGAAAGATTCAGAGTAGCGGGACAGTCGTTGCTGTGGCAAAGATATGACGGCGGTAGTAACGTCAAGAGGATCACTCACTTGGTCATCTTCCTCTTCAATGTCATCCCGAATACCCCTGGAAAAAGAAATGGAGAAAAAAAACTTCCCTGCGACTCGCTCAATCACCCATGGAACCCCATACTCTACCCATAAACCCCTTCTAATCCCATCCTCTGTTAAAATATTAACTGGATGAACAGTGTTGATTTTCTTTTTTTTCTGTAATCACGTCAGACTCTTACTTGGCCATCTTTTTCTCTTTTTCCTTTTCCTCGAGTTTCTTCATATCCTTCGCTGCTTGGTCCTGAAAAATGAAAGTAAAAGCAGCAATGTCTGTTGCAGGTTGTAAAAAGTATTGACACAGCAAATCGACAACGATGAACTAGTGGCAATCAAAGTCTATTTTGCTGCCTTGTGTTGGGTGCAAAACTACAGTCTTTGTGAAAATATATCAGCTGGTCTCGATATCCATATTTGTCATTTCAATTGGCAAATCAACTCCAAAATTACTCATGTACAGTTTTATTCTTCTGAAAATTACAATTGGTCAGCAAAACAATGGCTTTTATTGATTGTGACTAAAAAAACCAAGTTTATACCAACATATACATACATGCATACAGAATATATATATATATATATATTCTTATTAAATGACAACTTATTTACATTATGGGATGTTTATGAGTTGTTTACATTAAGACTTTTTATTTAAAAAAACAAATGTTGTGCTCGTACGGTTTACTATGGAATGCAAAAACTTTGTAGCTCAATATCTATCTATCTCTCTCTCTCTCTCTCTCTCTCTCTATATTTTTTTATATTAATATAAATATATATATATATATATATATAATTTATTTATTTATTTTTATATAGTATTTTATTATAGTTATTTAGAGTTTTCCCTCTTCCACCAATGCTGATGAGAAACCAATTCACCATGCACAATTGGCCCAAAGGCCATAAGAGGGTTCGACTAGTAGTGCATATTGATGGTGCCGATTCATAGAGCAAAATCTAAGCTAAGTGATGCTCAAAGACAGCTGAAATAAAATATCAGCATGATGTGTGAGGCTCTTAATGGAGAACAGTTCACAAACACAGCTCTCACCTCCACCTCAGCCATAAAGGCATCAAGAGGATCATCCTCACTGTCTGAGCCTCCACCTCCTCCTCCGCCTCCAGACTGGAACTGCTTTCTAGTGGGAGAGTTCTCAGCGGGTATATACGGCAGGTCAGCAGTAGACTCCTCTTCATCATCCTCAAAATAACTATAAAAAATATATTCATTTTATTAACCTCCTTCCATCACTTTTTCCAACAAAGTACCTGATAATAGGGGACAGTTTACCCAAAAATGAAAATTCTGTCGTCATTTACTCACATTTTACTAACTTGTTTTAAACATTTATGAGTTTATTTCTTTTGTTAAACAAACAAAAAAAAATGTTATTTTGAAAATTGTTGGAAACCTGCAACCATTGACTTCCATGGTATTTGTTTTTCCTGTTATGAATGTCAATGGTTACAGGTTTTCAACTTTCTTCAAAACATCTGCTTTTGTGTTTAAAAAGACAAACAGGCTAATAAATCGGGTGAGTGAATCCTGAGAACATTTTCGTTTTTAAATGCCAGTCAAAAATGTAATAATGTCGTGAATACATTTTATTTCTATTTATTGTCTGATATCATTTTGGGGTAAAGTGTTCCCTGTGTAATGTATTTGAATAACTGCAGTACTCACGCGTTCTCCTCATCGAAATTGGCTCGTTTTGTTCCTATTTTGTAAAACGACGAAAGCTGCTGATTCTTGCCATATCCACCTGACGGCCCCGTGCCCCCAAAAGAGGAGTGGGCCTTCTGTGGGAGATGAGGCTCCTCTTTCTTCCCAGTCGCAAGAGAGAATCCTCCAAATCCAAACCCTCGCTTGCCACTTGGGCCTCCCTTGTTCCAGTTCATTGTTGTTGAGCTGCAAAACATTCAAATGAGGAATAAAAACAAATGATAGCCACCTTAGGGTACTAAAGCAACGTGCAGAGCGACAATTCTCGTGCGCTGCCGCACTGTTGGTAATTATCTTAATCTTATCTAAGCCACTTTGCCTTTTAAGAGTGTATTTATTTAAAAATCATTTCAATATGTGTGCAGGCGAACTGAAAGCGGTCGACACTGTCGTAGCGCTGCGCTGATTGTCGTGGAGAGGCCTTGAGCTGTGTCTGTGTACGGGTAATACTTCGATTATTTTCACTTTACATGCGCTAAAGAGCACTGAGTAGATTTATTAGCTTTTTGTTTGTTTACCTGTCACTGATAAGGTGAAAACAGCGATCTTCTAAAGTGGGTGGACACCTTATTTATCCACAGCGTATTTACCACTTCGGGCTATCCTGCACACTTCTCGGCGATTGTGTTTCACGTCATTTGCAATGGCCTGATGTTTGTTTGGTAGAATTTACGCGACGGTTTTGGTGAAGAACGTAAACAATGTTGCCAGATCCTCATCGTTTTCTCTGTGTGACAGTTCCACCTTACAATTAATAGTATTTTTTTTATAACAAATACTGCTCTTTTTTGGTGAATTATTGATGATGTTATTATAGAAATTACCTAATTTAATTTTACATAAATACCTCTTTGTGTATTTTGAAACGAATGAGTTTTTTTATGTAAATACATTTATAACTAAATTAATAAATTCTGTCTTTGATATCCATAGAAAATAAACCCAACTGATTAAATAGCTGAACTGTACAGTTGTAATGTATTACCTACAAATGTATAATGTCTTAAATCTAAAAAAACATAGACAACATCCTTTCTTAATGAATTAATTGTGTTGCTACTGTGCCTGTAAAGAGGGGGTTAGAAACGCATTTGGCAACACAAAACGTAGGAAGGAGGGAGGGATTGTGCATAAGATTTAGACCAATGGGGAGACAAGTATGAAACCTTTGGCCAACGTCACTTGTCCAATCAGCGACCGTTCCTCAACACGACCCAGCCCACGGCGAGGAGAAGAAATACGTTACATCCACATCTTTGTTGATAGTCGAACATTTGACGATTTACATTAGTAAAAGCTACGCGAGTTATTAGCGGAGGGTGAGTTTAACTGTAAAACTGTATTTCTTACACTAGCACAGCTGAAATACGAGCTGTATTTTACATAAACGAGAGATATTCTTGTCGCTGCTTGAGTAACACAGATACTGACATGTAAGCTGGCATGCCACAATTTTTTTAATGAATAACCTTACTGTTTTAACTGTTAATACATGTACATTCCGTATGCCGAGCAAAGTCTTATTGTGTATTTACTAAAAACATGCAGTAAGTTAATCAACACCATAAATCTGAATGTAATTCTTTTGAACTAACGTGTTATTGAAGCGATTCTACATGTTTCAGAAGTATCAGATTATGATTAATTTACTGTTATTTATTTGCAGATTTTTACTCTTTGTGGGTTTGTGAAAGTATTATTACCTGTCACCATCACTATCTCAGGATCCATGTCTTTTTTGGTGAGTCATCTTGATAGAGCCCAATGCATAACTAACTTTATTTTGTAAAACAGTTTCCTGTTCAAGTTTTACATGTGTGTATTTCGTTGCTGTTTACTCAAAATGTCTTCAAATTATCTTACAAAGATAGGTATGATTGATGTTCGTAACATAAGCAGATTCTTATATTTTATGTTTGTCTTTTTAAAATTATATGGTGATTAGGCATGGGCCGGTATAAGATTCTGACGGTATGATAACCTTGGATAAAAATATCATATCGTTTCACGGTATGACGGTATTGTGTTTACTGCTTTAAAATATATATTTTTTAAATGTCTGGCTAAAAAACAAAACCCTTTTCCCCTTTGAACACAATGTATTTTATTTTGAGAAACATTTAAAGTATTTTGGAGCAGTAAACATGTCAGGCTAAATAAGTCAAATTAATCATTGACTTCTGCTGTCTCCATTTGTTTCAAAAAACACAGATGTCTTTACAATTTACACCTAAAACTGAAAATAAAAATGTGATTAAAAAATCTTACTTATACCTTAGGAACGGAATAGTAGAAATTGCCCCATGCCTAATGGTGATTCAATTCAACTCATCTTTATTTCTATAGCGCTTTTACAATGTAGATTATGTCAAAGCGGCGCCACGGTGGCCTAGTGGGTAGCACGTTCGCCTCACAGCAAGAAGGTCACTGGTTCAATCCCCGGCTGGGCCAGTTGGCATTTCTGTGTGGAGTTTGCATGTTCTCCCCGTGGTTGCGTGGGTTTCCTCCGGGTGCTCCGGTTTCCCCCACAGTCCAAAGACATGCGGTACAGGTGAATTGGGTAAGCTAAATTGTCCGTAGTGTATGTGTGTGAATGAGAATGTATGAATGTGTTTCCCAGAGATGGGTTGTGGCTGGAAGGGCATCCGCTGCGTAAAACAAATGCTGGATAAGTGAGCAGTTCATTCCGCTGTGGCGACCTCAAATTAATAAAGGGACTAAGCTTAAAAAGAAAATGAATGAATGAATTATGTCAAAGCAGCTTCACATAGAAGTTTTAGAAAATTGAAACCGTGTCTGTCCAGTTTTCAGAATTCAGTTCAGTTTAGTTCAGTTCAGTTCAGTGTGGTTTAAATTTCACTGCTAGAAGTCCAAACACTGAAGTGCAAATCCATCAATGCACCGCTCCACAAGTCCCAACTAAGCAAGTCAGTGGCAAGGAACAAACTTCACCAATTGACGAATGTGAAAAAACTAACAAAAAAAAACAAAAACCTTGAACCAGGCTCAGTTGGGCATGACCATTTTTCCTCTGGCCAAACTTCTTGTGCGGAGCTGCTGGACGTCCAATGTGGAGATGTGTTATTGGACCTCAGTGCTACATTTAATACAATCGATCATAATATTCTCCTTGATAAGCTTGAAAATTATGTTGGTGTTACAGAAACTGCGTTGGCCTGGTTCAGGTCTTATCTATCTGAATATTATCAATTTGTGTCAGTTAATGAAGAGGCATCATACAGATTAAAAGTACACTGTGGGGTACCACAAGGCTCAGTTCTTCGTCCCTTACTTTTCACACTTTATATGCGACCGCTAGGCGATATTATAAAATAAGTGGAGTTAGCTTCCACTGTTATGCTGATGATACACAACTTTAAATCTCCTCTCAACCAGATAATTTATATGAAATTATCATGTTTTATAGCTGATATAAAAAAATTGATGACTAATAAGTTCTTATTACTAAATTCATATAAAACTGAGGTCTTGCTTATTGGACCCAAAAACCTCACACCAAAAACCTAGAACACTGTCTAACCCTTGATGGATTCTCAGTTCAGTCCTCATCTTCTGTCTAAAATTTGGGGGTGACGTTTGATAGCAATCTGCCGTTTGAAGGCCAGATTTCAAACATCTGTAGAACTGTTTTTTTTTTTTTTAAATCATAAAAATGTTTCCAAACTTAGACGTATGCTATCAATGTCTGATGCAGTAAAGCTTATTCATGATTCAATAAAACAGATGTAGTACAAAATATCTAACTAGGTTAGCTTATTATCCCTAAAGCCCTGAAAACATCTCTGCTAGTTCCTACTTTTATTAGCACGTTCATCTCTGAGCGTAAACAATGATGTTTTCCTATTTGTTCCATCCAGCTTATAACTTGGCTTTCAAATGAACTGTTTTTGCTCATAATTTTACATTCACTCACCCCCTTCTCTCTCTCTCCCTCTCTCTCTTTCAGCGCTGGGTGTCAGAGAAACTCAGTGTGGAAAGCCTGAGGGACCTGGAGTTATTTGGAGGTGAGTTCAGCAGTCCAGCATCTCATGTTGCTGTGCTTCTTTTAGCAAACCACCTGCCTGTGCTTACTCCACTGTAGCCAGGGTGATTGTGAAGGGGAGTCCTATAAAATCAAAACATTTGGTGCAAGCATTGGCTACGTTTACCCTGTCAGTCTTGGGATTGAAAACTGCATTTACATAGGCTACATTCACAACTATATTTTGACTGAAAAGTACATTTGCATATATAGGTGAGAGTCCAGAAACGGTCCATTCATACAGCAGCTAAAACTACAGAGCCCCACACATGGCTTGCAAGAAAACAAATAGTGGGCAATAATTCTTAATTCTTTCTCATGATGTAGGTTGTGCACATGGTTTATTAAGCAGTTCCCTTAATAAATTGAATTGGCAGCTCAGTATAATAATTCATGCCTTCATCCTAGATTAACGGTGCACACAAAATATTCATTACGGTTCTGGATTTTTATGTTGATTGGTTGGTTATAATAGCTGTTATCATTTCTTTTCAAAACAGAAATATAATTACTATATGATAGGGCAGAAAGTACAATCTTTATTTCATGTGCATGATTTTCCTGGAACAAGGTCACAAATTATTATATCAAGCTCATAATTTACTTAAAACAACGGAATGAATTAGTAAATCATGCGCATGATTTGGTAAATCGTGGGAACTAATTAATAAATCATTCACTTGCTTTACTTAAAATGAGGGTATAAATGAATTAATTGTGGATAAGATCTAGTAAATCGAGGGAACCAATTCATAAATTGTGCCTGTGGTTTATTTATATATTTTTTATTTATGCATATCTTGTGCAAGGCTTTGTACATTTCAAACCCAAAACGAACACAAATTATTTTAGATCCCGTTCACGCCTGTATTTATTCTCATCTTCTTATAATCTTCATACCAGATGTAAATGAGCCTTTTGTGACATTCACCTCACCTGTTTCCATAGCGACAGTGACGTCCAAAATCTTCGACATTTGTTGCAGTTTAAATCCATCAAATGCTATTTACAAATCCCATACAGATTCCAGCCTTTAAATGGATAGTTCACCCAAAAATGATAATTTATTTACAATTTACTCACACTCAAGTGGCTTCAAACCTTTATGAGTTTCTTTCCTCTGTTGAACATAAGATAAAAATATTTTAAAGACAGCTGGAAACCTGTAACCGTTGACTTCCATAGTACAGGAAATACAAATCCTATGGAACTTAATGGTTACAGGTTTGCAGCTGACTCATATTTGCATCTCTGTAACACTAAATACATGTGTCAGAATTGTAAGTCCTAGAAATATATGGGTGAGTTTGGTTATAAAATGTGGTCTTCACCCCTCTAAATAGCTAAACTGTGTGTGAATAACTTTATTAAGCAGTCAAATGCAAGACTAACAATAGTATCTGCTTGTTAAGTGTGACGTCACACGAAGCGGCCTCCGGGTCCAAGCGCTCCATCAAACTGTATAGAAAGACTCAACAAAGGGTAATAATGCCGTTTATAAAGCGATGTAATACTTTAAAAAATCAGGATCGCAATATATATATAAATAACCATGCCTAATATCCAATGGCCAGAAAGTTATTTTTTTATAAATTGTTAAAATATGGATGTCTGTGATGCAGCAAGTCCAGAGACTGTTTTGTACATCGTGATTTTATATAAAATTCACTTTAATGTGTGATATGACTGAAAAGTGGTCATAAACGAACATTTTCTCAATTCAAATGAGTAGCGACTTGGACCTGCAAAGAGTATTTCATACGTCACAACTTAACAAGTGGATTCTGCTGTTGTGTTGACGTAGCCAATAATATAGTCATATTTCAAAATAGCTCTCTGCAACCTAGAAAAGAACAATTGGCCTAGAGTAATACAAAGTTTTGCACACAAATCCCCCTCATAGTCAGCTATGCAGACCCATAGCAATATAGAAGCTCTCCGATCCCAACCTACTGGTACCTTTGCAAAAGCAGCTATAAAGCTTTTCGCTTGCTGTTTGTTTTGTGTGCACATTATTACAGGTGTTGTACATTTAGTATCACATTTTTTGTTTTGTAAAGGTGTTGTAAATACAGTGTGGTGTGACACTGCTGTGTAATAAACTGCAGCATTTGAATCATGGTGACTAATGATGGTGGTAACGGCAGATTGTGTGTGTGTCCTTGTGTCCGTGAGCTTTTTAATCTCCTTCCTGTGGTGATGTATCTGTCTGTGGAGCTGGCTGTAATGTAGTGTAATTGCTAGGTGTTGATGGATCACTTCTGTGGTGCAACTGACAGCTGAGTCACTGCAACCTTACAATAAATGGACTGATCTGGAGGATGTCTAATACCTGTATAGTTCTATATACTACAGGAATAGTAAATGCATTGGTAGATTGTGAACATTTGCTTATAGACAGACATCAAAATTTGTATAAGTCTTTGGGTTTGTGGGCCTTTGGACACTAGTTGGGTTTCCATCATTACGTGAAGTGAATCTTTTCATAGTTGGCCAATTTTTTTTCCCCTCTGCTTTCACTCATTTTGCTTTGGTCAACAATTGCTACTTCATGTCTGCTGTAAAGACATACATTTCTCTGCTTTTGGCTGTTATGTGTTATATGGCAACGCATAACAAAGATTGTTTTGTTAAAAACTTTTTTTTTCATTATTTTAATGGTTGTGGCCATGTTGCTGAATAGGGTATATGCAGAAGTATGCATGAGGACTTTTAATTTTTTAGCAACCTGAAAAAGTCAACCGTTTCCGGTGAACTAGATGCAGTTACAAAATCATCATGTTTAAAGTCTGTTTTCTTTAAAAATCAGACTCTCAAAATCAAAATCTCAACTGCCTGATAGATATACAATATAAAGTGGGTCTCAGATTGTACAAGAAGCACTGCAATAAATAAAATTTCCCCTCGCCATATCTTTAAACGATGAACAATTATTTTCAATGGCATTTCTGCGTTCAACTGCTGATCCTGACAGGCACGTGCGTGTAAGCGGCTTTTCATCTCGTTTTTCGCTTGAACAGCTTAATTAATGCTGAAGTTTATTTAATTGATTGTATTTTAATTACATCACAACATCGATGCTGTAAAAGGAACCGTATGAAATTGACAAAAGTCACATAAACGTTCACCGGACGTTTATCGGTAGGGGAAAAACACTAGTTGTGCATATGCCCTATTGATTTCTCAAGTAATATAACCAAAATTGCTGCTTGCATAAATTGTTTGATCTATTATATTTATTTAGCATATGCAGTGTGCTATGGTATAAATCAGTGGTTCTCAAACTGGTACGCGTACCACTAGTGGTTCACAGGCTTCCTTCTAGTGGTACGCGGAAGAATCACTGAAAAATAAAAGATTTAAGTTAGTATTCATATGAACAAATGGAGAAACCGCGAACCGTACCCTAGTCTGTTTGAAAACGGTGGTCTGTGCACGGTTAATGCAAACTTCACGGTTGACTTAAGATGTGATTTCATTCGCACCAAATCATGGAAATGCCGCATGTATGAATTGGTCAAGCCGTGTGTTCATGCATTAAATCACTCGCTTTTCTGACACACAATGGCCTGCTTTTTGTCTGCTAGTACAGTTAATGTTCAAACTGTGTAAAATGTTTAAAGTGGTTGACAATAATACATATTATTAATAATAATGGGAATTAATCTGCCTAGTTTTTAAACTGTGCAGTGCTGTAGCTGCTTAATTAGGCCTACTTCGCTATAGTATTTCAACACTGGTCATTATGGAGAGACAATGTTTTTCTGAGGTGGTACTTGGTGAAAAAAGTTTAAGAACCACTGATATAAATAAAATACGTTGCATATTATATTTTAAATAAAGACATTTTTGATGGGTACTGTTTCTTTCATTTATTGTAGAATCTTTCAGGCATTATGTTAATCTGATAAATGAACATGGATTGTTTTTAAATATGTTCCTAAATGGATGAAATTGCATGAAGGCTGTTGAAGCTAAGAGAGGCTCTTTGAAATTTAAAGATGTCCCAGTGTGGTTATTCCTAATTTTGTGAGAAGCACTTTAAAGGTAGATCATCTGTTTGTATGTGTGTCTTTTGGGTCATTTACACGGTTTCTCTACACCAGAGCAAACTCAGGCAAGCCCACTAAGGAAAGTAAGTGTGGAATATCTTCAGCTTTTCCATTCGCCTGTTGGTGTGCGATAGTTTGTGTGCATGTGAGATGGTGTGATTGTATAATGTGTGCAAATGTAAGGTTAATGATGTATGTGTGTGAGTGCAGAGATGAAGACATCCCTTGTGCTCCCGTGTTTGCATGCATGCACTCATGGTGCTGCTTTGGCACTCATACCTTCACACCCGCTCAGACTTATCAAAGAAAAATAAGCTCCCCTAAAACTCAAGTTTTGAGTTGACTTGGGTCAAGTTTTATGATGGAAGAAATGCTTGATGAATCAAAGAGATGGAAAGCTTGGTCTCGGGTCATGTTTTTGTAATTAAAAACTAATAAAATTAAACAGCATAACACTCATTTTAAAGAATTAGTACAGTTCATATGAGCAATGGACTTCACTTAAAAATCAGCACTCTCAGTAGTGCGTTCAGCATCACAAAGTTCACTAATAGTATGCCATTTAATAGTCAATTGATCTTTTTTACCTTTAAGCAAAGAGCAAAAAATCTGAGTATAACGGTGACCCTGTTGCACTTTTGGGTGAGCTGTTCCTTTTAGGAAGGAAGACATAAGCAAGTGATGTTAATCAATGGCATCTTTACTCGATGATTAGCCACTATGGCCACTAGATAGACTCTTTTCTTTAACAAAACATCTTAATACCAGCTATAACAGGCCTATGAGTGAACAAAACGTGTTTTAGATGTTTTTTAGTATCAGTATTGTTAGTTTTTAGGATATCTATAAACTAGTGTGCTCCAAAATAGTGTAGAAGACACAAACTGAGGCTTGTAGTTTGTAATTTCCACCAAAATGGATCAATGTTTTTTTCATGTCACCCCATACTTCAGATTCTCATCAAATCATGACCAATCAAATGCCCTCTAGTATCTAAAATGCCCGTACCCTAAAAGAGCTTCACATTTGATGAGTAATGATACAGCAAAATGCTACTTACTGTTTTATTGAAATAGGAGTGACTGCATTATGTCCCACCTCCTCTTCGTGTTTCAGTTGAGATTAACAGATCAAACATCAAATAAAAATGCTCATCAAAGCATTTCACGTGACCTTTAAGTGCATATAGTCAGTGATTTATGTACTGTTAGTACATTCTCACATCATAGATTGACACAGCCTGCAGAGTGAGTCGCTATTCCTGCTTTAACCTTCATCGATTCAATTTAAGGTTTGGAATTCACTCAAAAGAGTTGTCTCAAAGACCAACACCAGGAACAATGCAGATGTTGTCATTGGTCACCTAAGCATGTAGGGTGAGATGATTCTGATTGTGTCAATGCAAAACATGGAGTCATCCTGGGCTTGCTTCACTGTTATCTGAAGTCATCCTGCAAACGCTACAAAGGGCATAAAATTCATTTATTTTATGAGTTGCTGTAGACTTGCATGATCTCAATTGACAGATTCTCTGTCATGTTATTATTCCTGTCACTGAGTTGTCAAAATTTTGTGAAAATCTTAAGAAAGTATAAACAGGCATTGATGGGATCATGCATATCTATAACCAAATGAAGCTTCTGACATGCTTTTGTGAAGCCGTTCATACTCTTGGTCTCGGAACAGTTGGGCTGAATGTTTAATTAGACGTAATGTGTCGTCTCTCAGAACTTGATTGGTTTGATTCTATAAAGGGCTTTGCAATGGCTGGGATTTTTCAGTGTATGCGCAATAAAAACCCTTTCCCTCGTCAAAACCAGGTTGGTTTGTGCTGTTATCTCAACAGTGGCTTCAGTGTCTGTGATTGTATGGGTGTGTGATCTTGAAATGTTTCCTAATTCACTGAAACTCACATTGGTGGTCATAGTATATTTGGTTGAAATGCCAAAATACTATGATGCATTTGACGGAAAGCTAACGTGCACTTAAAATGTTTGCTACCCAAACACACTGCTTGCATAGTGATGCACTGAAATCTCTGATCCTGTCAGACACATGAAAGGTTAGTCATGTATCATATTTAAAAATAAATGAGGTGCTTCAGTATTTTCTACAGAACACTTGCAGAATGTGTGAATGTACAGTGAGTCAAAAAAGTATTTACAGTGAAGTCACTTACGAAATGGTATTGTATTAGAAACAAAATGTTGAAATGAATGCCAGACCTTCACCCTGAGCTTATTTAAAGGTCACCTAGGCTGAATTTATTTGATTGTCACAATCTTGTGATATTTTATTTCAATTTAGGATTATTATTGCTGTGATAATTTTAGTCATATAGGTTTAAATTTATATAGATTCAGTTTTCTTCTCTTTTCTCATACTCATGCTGTTCCAAACTCCTGAGACATTTGTTCATCTTCAGAACTCAAATTAAGATATTTTAAATAAAATCTAAAAGCTCCTTCACAGAGCACAACCATCAATAGACGTTCAAAGTTCAGAAAAGGATCTAGAAACGTTGTCAAAAATCACATGTGGCTTCAATTGTTCAAATGAAATCAAACGAAGCTCCAAGAACAAATTTGTGTGCCAAAAAAATGTAAACATGACTCTGTTCGCCTACATCTTCTCGCTCGTTTCAGGTCGTCATGGTGTGCGTTTATTTTGGGCAATATGAACACATTTTTTGCAGCAAAAAAAGTATTATTTGAACTGCGTATGTTTACAGTTAAATAACTGAAGTCACACTGAATGTTTTGACTGTTTTGTGTTCTTTTTCTGCATTTTAAACATCTCTTGATAGTTTCTGTGTGCGGAGGATGAAAGACCTCATAGATTTAAGATCTAAAATATCTTAATTTGTGGATTAGTGGAAGATGAACAAACATTGAACGGCAAAAGGGTGAATAATAAATAACAGAATTAGAATTTTAGGTGTACTAACCCTTTAAAACATGTTGTATTATCAAAGAGAAAGCTCTATCATAATTATTTTTTTCCAAGTTAAACCAAACGTTTATTTTTGCTAGTTGTTGTAATCTTGAGTTTCTGTGTGTACATAGCTTTTCTCACATTAAACAGTACAATGGTGGTGGCAGCTAGCAGCTACTTCATCAACACTGCAGTTTTACTAGATGCACAGTAAACTTTATGTATGTATGTATGTATGTATGTATGTTTAGATTTTACTAGTTTTTTTCATCCCAAATTCGCCAAACTTAACAACATTTCATGTTACACAACTAATACATTTTTATGTTTGGATTTTGCCGTTCTTTCCAACTTTCTTCATTGTATTATTAGATATTTTTAAAACCTAACAAGCTTATTATCATGAAATGCTTTTTCGAATGAGTGAGTTGATTTGGTATTTGACTGCCATATGTAATGACATTTACACATTTGTGTGAATTATCCATTGAAGTAATACTTTGTTGGGTCACTGTATGACTATGAGTATCCACAAACCATTTTCACAATTGCACTTCGGATAAAATCACATCATAATTCAAGTATGCTGTGTCTCAATCCACTCACCACTTACACTGTCTCAATATTAATGAATTGAAGTCCATTCTAATGTTCTAAAGTTCACAATGCACTGTTTTACATCAGGACGTGAATGGAGACACAGCCAAAGTCAGCTCACATGTGTATTTGGCTTTTCTGTGGCTCTTGCTGTATTTGACCCAATGCCTTTCCTTTTTTCCTTGGCTCAGGCCCATGAGGACAGTCGGGAGTCTCTGAACCCTCTCCCTCACAGGGACACCATGGGAAGCTTTCTTCCAGACAGCAGCGCCTATGAGCTGCGCACTGTCATAGGTGAGGTTAGGGCTACACAATACATCTGTGATTCCTACAGCTGGTGACTGTGTGTTTGTCTCCTCTTGTGTAGGTCGAGGTCTGGAGGACTTGATGACAGTCAATCTTGCCGTGTACAAACCCACAGGAGAGCATGTGGCCATCCGGCGCATTGACCTCGATTTATGTGCCAACGACATGGTCAGTCACTTACAGGTGAGTAGAGGTGGTATTTTGTGTATTTTTTAATATCAATTTGTTTTATATTTCTTCTTTTACTTCATGTATTTAATATTATTTACTTGCCTTCCACTAGTTTCATGCCTGCTTTCTGTTGAACACAAAAGAAGATATTTAGAAGATTGTTAAAGCCAATATCCGTTGACTTTCATAGTATTTCAATTTTTTTCGGTATGGATCCGTTTCTATCCATTATCCGTTTCATAAATTCATCAAAATGTCTTCAACAGAAACTATTTGGAGCCACATGATGATTATTGTGTGTTTTTATATTCTATAATAAACTGTTGAATGTTTCTTAATGGTTAAGCTGGAATTGATACAAAATACAGCAACTAGAGAATTAATCAATTTGAAGAAATTAGAACATTACATCAGTTTTAATAGAATGACATTGGTTACTAGTGCACCAAATTATGTTAAGATTATTTCTTATATACAGTTTTATTATTATCACATTATCAGAATTATTAGCCCCCCTGTTATTTTTTTCCCCCTAATTTCTGTTACGAAGAGAATTTTTTTCAACACATTTCTAAACATAATAGTTTTAATAACTCATTTCTAATAACTGATTTCTTTTATCTTTGCCATGATGACAGCACATAATATTTGACTAGATATTTTTCAAGACACTTCTATACAGCTTAAAGGGACTTTTAAAGGCTTAACTAGGTTAATTGGGTTAACTAGGCGGGATAGGGAAATTAGGCAAGTTATTTTGTAATGATGGTTTGTTCTGTAGACCATCATTACACACACAAAAAAAAATTAATAACTTAAAGGGGCTAATAAAAAAATGGTTAAAATGGTTCTTAAAAAATTTAAAACTGCTTTTATTCTAGCCGAAATAAACCAATAAGACTTATCACGTATTTTCAGACGTACTTGTGAAATTTCCTTGCTCTGTTAAACATTATTTGAGAAATATAAAAATAAAAAATAAATAAATAAATATATATATATATATATATATATATATATATATATATACATATATATAAATCCAACACCGCCCTGCCCCCTTTCCCCCAATCATCTCGAAACACTGATGCTTAATATCTTATAATATTAATATTTCGCTCATCTTTAAAATTATAACATATTAAATTATAAATTTGCATATTACAGAAGATTGTGATACAACCATTGGTGAAGTATTAAACCCTTACTTTCCACTGACCGAAAATCATCCACCCGCACAGTTGATTAGTGGACGGACTCAATCAAAAATGTAATTCCTATTTTCTTGGATTTTTTTTTTTTTTAACGAATTTCGAATAGTTTGTCTCATAGTTTAAAAATATTTGTTGGTCAGTCATTTAATAGATAAAACAGAAGAACAAATAACATTTGAGGTGAAGTGCTTTAAAACAAGTCCGCTAGGCTATATACTTCAACAATTCCAAAACACGAACTGAATCATCAAATAAAATAATAATCTAGCCTAAATTAAATTAAAGTGAAATATTCACAGTTTCAGAGAAGCCTATATTAAACTGTTTTCCTGTTGCGCCGGTCAATTACAAATTAATTCATTTAATCAAATAATTTGAGTGAGCAGGACAGGCATTTACAAAGTATGTTTCCACATTACCTTGGAAGAACAAACTCAGTTGGAAGAGACAACTTCGAAAGTCGTTGTGAGAATGGAGATGTCTGCATTTTTATGTCAGTCGGTCAGATAAATTTCTGTGCATGGAGGATGCGCACGGGCTAGGCCTGGAGTTTCCCCAGCTCAGGTGCTGATAAGACTGCGGTCTTCACTCCGTGTGGGGATCAATATTTGTCTCATTAGTTTTAGGCCTATTGGCAAATATCTCAAATAAGTTTATCTGTTTCAAAGAGCGTTTACTCACTTTGAACCCTGTTTTAAACAATAATTGTAATTTTTCTTTTGTGGAAAAACTGTCGCAAAAATAAAGCCTAAAGTAAAGATTTCTTTACCCATGCACAATGCAAGTACACACACGCTTTAAAACACACAAACACACACCTTTAATTGCTGTTATGCTTTTTGTTTTGTCAATATATCGTAATATATTCAGGTTAATAATCTATTCAAATTATGTAATTAAAAAAATGAATAAATAAGCGGCATCAATTTCCGCCCTCTCATGGTAGGTACGCACAGTGCGTACAGCCGTACAGCTGCAGGCGCCACTGCTAGTTAGTGCACAACAATTACCACTGGTCAGTTAATCCTGCATAGCCATTACATTTGCCTTTGTTTTTCCAAAGGGAGAGCTCCGTGTGTCAAAGCTGTTCCACCACCCTTGTATCCTCCCATATAAAAGCGTCTTCATCGCTGAGAATGAACTGTGGGTCATCACACCCTTCATGGCTTACGGTGAGCTGAGACACTTTGCATCAACTAAAACATGTCCGAAGAGCTCATAATACTAGATTTTCTCCTCAATGTTCCTTTGCATTCTTCTTCTTCACCAGGATCAGCACGAGATTTGATCATTACACACTTTACTGATGGTTTAAGTGAGCAGACAATTGCATACATTTTGCTGGGTGTGCTCAGAGCTCTGGAGTACATTCATCAAATGGGCTACGTTCACCGGTGAGGATCAATTAATGAGTTAATATTCTTAGTCAAACGAGTTAACATGTTAACCAACCCACCAAACTGTCAGTTTTGTGTCTTTATATACAGGTATATAAGGTATAAGACAGGGGTCACCAACATGGTCGCCCGTGAGGATTACATGAGTCGCCCGCAGACCTGTTCTAAAAATAGCTCACAATAGTGCCATTCACTATTCGTTCATTTCAAACGAATCTTTAATATGACTTGAGAACAATGAGTCATCTCCGGCAGTGATTCGTTCATTAGGGCACGCACACATTTGTAAATTTTTAGAGTTCTCTATCGGCTTTGAGTCGTTATTATATCACATGACAGACAGAAGCCAATCATATGCATTTAGAGCTGGGAAAATATTTGATCCGTTTATCTCTCGAGTCCTCTAGTTTGAGTCATCTCTCCACATGCTGTCATTTGATGAACGAACGACTCAAAAACCAGAATACTCGAAAGGTAAACTAATCATGGGTGTTTCCGGCTCAGACTGTATGCATTGGTTAAGCTTATACGGAACTGTCAGTGTCAGGTGAACGAACGACTCTAATTTGAAGACTCATAGACAAAACAGCAGGTAAACAGGGAAGGATTATTTTCTCTTTCTTTGTATAGTAGCTTTTTATAACTTGTTTGTAGTGTGATCAACGTTTGGCCTAGTTGTAGATGTGTTTGGAAGCGTCTCGAAACATTTTAATGTTATTTTGCCAAATTGAAGGAAATTACTCAAAAAGGTTCGTTCATCTCAATGAACGAGACTCAAAGGTCTGAGTCAGTAAAACGATCCGACCTTCCCTTCACTAGCATAAAGACAAGAACGGATGTATTCTCCACTTTCTCCAATGTCCAACTCAGGGCAGAAGAATGTCGGCTGTGTTAAAAATGCTGCAGATTTGGTGATAATTTCAGTAAAATCAGAATTTTTGATTCACGTTACATAATTGATAATATGTACAAACATGGTACAACGTAGTGCGTGATTTGTTAATAATCGTTAGTGGCTAACAAAAATATTGTAGAAGTAATCATTTGAAAATGTAAATACTTGCAGAGATTTATAGAAATAAAGTGTTGCGTATTGATATTTCTCCTACTCTGTTAAACCATTGTTGACAACTATTGTGAGAAATCATTAACATTATCAGGGTCTTCACATAGATGAACATCATTAATTATTAATAATAACATATAATTAAAAGTAAATTGAGCAAATTTGCTATTTGAGAAGTGTGTATCAAACTGGTAGCCCTTCACATTAATCGGTACCCAAGAAGTAGCTCTCAGTTTCAAAACGGTTGGTGACCCCTGGTATAAGGTATATAATGTACAAATGGTAAAGTTCATTCATTCATTCATTTTCTTGTCGGCTTAGTCCCTTTATTAATCTGGGGTCGCCACAGCGGAATGAACTGCCTATATTGAATAGTAAAAGATGTAAAAAGGATGAAATAAGTGTCATGTAAAAAGAACAAACAAGTTGAAGTGATAGAGGAACGCTGTGGTAATGGGGTGGGGGGAATTAAGCTTGTGCTTCATTGGGCTCCATTTCGAACTGGCTAAATTAATTTGCCATTTTAAGTGTATATGCAGAAGTAATATTAAGTAAATGTTTTGATGATTATGATGAAATATATTTTATTTGAAGAATTGTTTTAAGTGTATGATATTCTGTTCAAAATAAATCAAATCAAAATCAAGATACAAGTTCAATGTGATTTTTGTTTTTTCTTTGTGAATCTGTGTCTATAGGAGTGTGAAGGCAAGCCACATCCTGATTTCAGCAGATGGACAGATGTTTCTCTCTGGTCTTAGGAGTATCTTCAGCTTGATCCGTCACGGTCAGAGAGCTCGCGTTGTACATGATTTCCCCCAGTACAGTGTTAAAGTACTGCCGTGGCTCAGCCCTGAGGTTCTGCAGCAGGTGAGTTGATATTTGCATGATAATTGCAAGAAAAAAATTATAAACGTCATAATTTAATAAAAAAATATCAGAGTTTTCACAAAAATATATAATAAGGACAGCCGTTTTCAAAACTGTGTGAGTGATTATGTGACTGCTGAAGTGCATTATTATTTAAAACTATATATTAAAATGTAATTTAAATTTGTAATTATTATTTCACATTCTTTCTGTATTTTAGTTTGATCCTTTATGCAAATGCAGACTAAATAAATGAATAAATAAAACAGTAGTTTATACCATTCAAACCAAACATAAGAAATGAATATCTAATAATAGTATTTGTGCTTATTTTTTTTTGCGTTTGACAGAATCTTCAGGGATATGACTTTCGCTCAGACATTTACAGTTTGGGTATCACTGCATGTGAGTTAGCTAATGGACACGTGCCCTTTAAAGACATGCCTGCTACACAGGTAAGGCAAACACTTGCTGTTTACTTATTTTTTCCTGGTTTATATATTACATGAAACTTCATAAACGGTCTGTGTCAGATGTTATTAGAGAAACTAAACGGTACAGTCCCTTGCCTGCTGGACACCACCACCATCCCGCCTGAAGAGCTGAGCATGAAGCCGTCTCGTTCAGGGGCCGACTCTGGGATCTGCGAGGGCCCTGGCGCTGGTGGAGCTCGACACACAAACGGAGAGCCCTCGTCCTCCTCTGGGGGAAACCCGTACAGCCGGACATTCAGTTCACATTTTCATGCCTTTGTGGAACTGTGTCTACAGAGAGATCCTGAGAAAAGGTCAGTCATGCTGCTGCTTCACGTTTGTTTTCTTTTAAAGGTATATTTCAAAAGTGTATATGTGTATGTATATACAGTTGAAGTCAGAATTAATAGTGCCCTGGAGAAAGTCTTATTTGTTTTATTTCGGCTAGAATAAAAGCAGTTTAAAAAATTTTAAAAAATTTTGAGGTCAAAATTATTAGCCCCTTTAAGCTATTTTTATTCAATAGTCTAACCATCACTATACAATAATTTGTCTGATTACCCTAACCTGCCTAGTTAACCTAATTAACCTGGTTAAGCCTTTAAATATCACTTTAAGCTGTATAGAAGTGTCTTGAAAAATATCCAGTCAAATATTATATACTGTCATCATTCATTCATTCATTCATTTTCTTTTCGGCTTAGTCCCTTTATTAATCCGGGGTCGCCACAGCGGAATGAACCGCCAACTTATCCAGCATTTGTTTTACGCAGCGGATGCCCTTCCAGCCACAACCCATCTCTGGGAAACACATCCATACATTCTCATTCACACACATACACTATGGACAATTTAGCTTACCCAATTCACCTGTACCGCATATCTTTGGACTGTGGAGGAAACCGGAGCACCCGGAGGAAACCCACGCAACCACGGGGAGAACATGCAAACTCCACACAGAAATGCCAAATGGCCCAAATGGGATCGAACCAGCGACCTTCTTGCTGTGAGGCGAACGTGCTACTCACTACGCCACCGTGGCGCCTACTGTCATCATTGCAAAGATAAAATAAATTAGTTATTACTAATGAGTTATTAAAACTATTGTATTTAGAAATGTGTTGAGAAATAAATTCTCTCCGTTAAACAAAAATTGGGGAAAAAAATAAACAGGGGGGCTAATAATTCAGGGGGGCTAATATTTCTGACTACAACTATATGTGTATGTATATATGTGTATACACATATATTTAAAACTAGTATACTTTTATTTTATTTAAACTGTGTAACACATAAAGATTATTGTATTGATTTAGCGTGAAAAAGATAATCATAAAATTTTTTAGAGAAAACTAGTAAATTAAAATTCATGTTATGTCTTACCACAGACCTTCTGCCAGCTCTCTGATAGGCCATTCCTTCTTTAAACAGGTGAGTTTTACACTCTTCTTGGCTAAGTTTAGACATATTTAGACATATAAGGCTGCAGTTTTATCTATTAATTTGTTTCGATTTTTGTTCACGTTCTTGCACGCATGATTTTAATATGTTAACCAATCAGAGCTGATGCAGCACACCGGGCTATTACAGCTAAGCTGAGTGGGAGAAAGATGTTAACCAATCAGAGCTCACTCCGCTTTAAGCGTGAGAACCGAATAGGTGCTTTTGATTTACGTTAGTTTTTCTTTATTGTCATGACTGGAATTGGGGTCAGTTTATCTTTATTTTTTCATGTTGTCTGTTTTTAAGACAATTTATTACAGTTTTGTTTATCAGGCAGTCAGTACTACTGTATACAGTATGTGTTTAACTAGAGTTGAGGTTAGTTAATCTTCATTTATTTTATGTTGTCTGTTTTAAAGACAATTTTACTAGTTTTATTTATTAAACTTTATACTATGTTATTTCATGGTGAAGTGTTTTGTTATGCACTTCTTGTGTACTGAATACATTTAGAATGTGTGTATGTAGCGCTTTTGACAAAGCAAAAACAGTTGCCAAAATCGCAAATAAAACCGCAATATTCGTTCCAAAAATCGCAATATGATTATTTTGTCCATATTGCACAGCCCTAGTTTACAGTTAATTTACATTTTATTTAAAAAAGTTTTTTTAACTGAAACGAATGAACGTTGAGCATTAGAGAGCTAAGTCAAAGTATACACCTAAATTGAATCTGAGATGGATGAAAATGAGACAAATTAGATTTACTGTCTCTACGATGGCCTTTGTTGTATGAAGTTCTAGATCAGTGGTTCCCATCACCAGTCCTCTGAAAGATTTTCTTCCGTTGAACACAAAATGTTGGAAAAAACATACTATAGAAGTCAGTGGTGCCCGTTTCCAACATTCTTAAAAATGTATTTATTTTTTTTGTGTTCAACACAAGAAACACATTTTAGGGTCAACCTAAAGACACAACCCAATAAACACTTTTTTTTTTTTTTTTTTGTCTAGTAAAATATTAAATGTGAGCTACCATGACTATGGTCTATTGTCTCTTCTGGAGCTGAGAGTTTCTTTCACAACTATCATTTTAACTATCACTTAGCATTTTTCGGTCCGTTAATGTAAAGCTGAACTGAAAGAATCTGTCTTGTGGATTACATGAAAGTAAATGTGATATCGATGTTTAATTACGCTCTACTGTATGCGACATTTCAGATCAAGCGGAGACCATCTGAAGCTCTTCCTGAGCTCCTGCGTCCAGTTTCTCCAATCAGCAGCCTCGACAGCATGCAGCATCAGGATTCACCCACCGGTTTGGCCAGTCTGGAGTCAGATCTCAGCCAGCTGGACGTGGACGACTGGGACTTTTGACACTGGGTGGATGAGGAATGTAGAGGTCGATGGATTGGATGGGAAAGGTGATTTTTATTTTTATTTCTTTTTCAGTTGCGTAAGACTCTTAATGACAAATGGGGAAAATGTTTGTTTTTTGTTTGCTTTTTCATTTTAAAGGGAGAAAAAGGGAAGGCCTGTATTATGTGAATGTGATATTGACATTGCAAAGAGCTTCAAAGAAGCCTACAAGACACTCCAGAATGTTTTCTTAATGTCTTTTGTGATTTGTGTACGTCACTGAAAGTACAAGGAAAACATAAAAGGAGAAACGAAAAGCCAGCAGCCACCACAGCCTTGCTAATGCATCGAGAAGCATGAACTGAAGCCTGAGGCAATGCACCGCACACCCCTCATACATTTCGGTTACTCTTACAGACTGGCCATGTGACTATGGCGATCTCTTGAGGCTACCAACATGTGTTCTGTCCATTTCAACTCAACTAATGACACTCTATGAATGTCTGCCAGGTCACAGCAACCGTTTTACAATTCAGTTCCCACGTCTCCATGCAGACCTGTCTAACGAAGCATAAAGAGCTCTTAGTAAGAGTCAATATAAACATAGCAGCGTCCAGTTAATGGACAGATTGTGGGAGTTTCTTCTTCCCCCTGCATGAAAGGAAATCTGCTAGAGGAGAACATTTCAATTTTGGCCTGCTTTCTTGGACAATTATTGGTTTAAAAATATTACTTCTGTTGTATTTTTGCTGAGATTAATGTATGTCTTTGGCATGTGTTACAGAAGGAAGTACTTCAATGGACCGTCTGTATTTTCAGTATATTTACCTCTTGGTCAATTGGAATAAATGTTGCAACTGCACAAACGTCAACCCTTGTTGGCTGTTATGTTATTATCATCGGCTGGGTACTGGTTGTTGGTACTGTATAAAGAGTCGTTGAAACTGTTGCACTGAGTGAACTCGGGTCTGTCCTCACAGCAGTTAGTGAATGGTGGTTTTGTATATGCAACCTTAGGTTCAAGGTATTTCCATCTCTTACGGTCACTATTTTGTTGCACAATTTGCAAATTGCCTCGTCCGTATTTACCACCTCTCCCTTCTCATTTTGTCCAAATGGGTAATGCTACCAAACTGCAGAAGTTGTGTTCTTTTTTGAGACCGAGTCACTTGGCACGAGACTTGTCATCTTCCCCCCCCACCTCTCTTTTTCTCCTCCATGCTGTCCCGTGATGACTATGCATACGCATTTTTAGGTATTCAATAAATTGTATTTAATATTCAATCCTTGTCTCCTATAAGTACATTGTTTTTTATGACGGTATAACAGTATTGAAACTGATACCTTTGCTATTTTTAGATACCGTGGTATACCGTATTACCATTCAAACGTAGTTACAATTTGTACTTTCTATGTAAAGTAATTTTAAACATTAGGACCATTATAATTAAGCAGTAAGATCGGAGCCTGTGCTTTATTGTGAATTCAGTCAAGGCTAAAATGTGAGCCTTGACTGAATAAAAAGTGGCATGCCTTTAGTATCTTGCTTTTGTTAAAACATTTACCACACAATACAAATATTAACACCCTTTTCAAAAGATATATTGTAACATAAACTCCATGTAATATAATGTGTCCCCAGAATTTGACCTCTAAATATCCCACAGGTCATTTATTATAGACTGCCAATTTTCCCCTATTTAATTATGAGCAAAACAGCTACTGTCTACAGCTTTCCAGAAGACACACTGTTCTTGCACTCCAGAAACACCAAAACAAGTGAGTTTTAGAGCCAAAATGTCAGAAATCACACTTGCTGTAAATGACAGACCAACATTTTTCACATTTCCTTCAAAAATGAAATCAAACAATAATGTTCACAGTGGCTTTATGTAGACTCTTCTGTTCAATAATACACTTATAAGACTTACACTGAAGGCCAAATAGAGCAAAAAATGTACAATATGTCAGCCCTTTATGGTGATAAAAAATAAACTGATATAAATCACCTTTACTTTTGCTGCCATCGAACGGCATTCACATACTGTAAAGGGATAGTTCACCCAATAATGAAAACTCCTCTACTTGATTCAATACAGTTTGAGTTTCTTTTTGCTGTTGAACACAAAGGAATATATATATTGATCAATGTTGTATACCTGTATTTGTTTGTCCTGCTATGGAAGCCAATGGTTACAGGTTTACAATATTCTCAAAATATTGTGTTCTGTGTACAAGATAAAAAAAAGAAACTCAAACAGGTTTGCAACCACTCGAGGATGAGTAAATGCTGACTAAATTTTCAATTTTAGAGCATTTAAAATTTTTTATATATAATATTGTCTTCATTCATTTTCTTGTTGGCTTAGTCCCTTTATTAATCTGGGGTCTCCACAGCAGAATGAATCGCCAACTTATCCAGCATTTGTTTAACGCAGCAGATGCCCTTCCAGCTGCAACCCATCACTAGGAAACACCCATACACACTCATTCACACACATACACTAGGGCCAATTTAGCTAACTCAATTCACCTGTACCACATGTCTTTGGACTTGTGGGGGAAACCGGAGCACCCAGAGGAAAACCATGCCAACACGGGGAGAACATGCAACTGACCCAGCTGAGGCTTGAACCAGCGACCTTCTTACTGTGAGGCGATTGTGCTACCCACTGCGCCTCCGTGAGGCCCCACAATATTGTCTTAATAATGATAAAGTAAAAAAACTTTAAAGAAATCTTTACACACACACACACAACTAAAATAATTACTATACTGGCATTCATAGAAAAGGATAACGGATGGATGGATTCTGCGTAACTGTTTTGATCAGCTGTAAGTCTCATGATCACTTGCGTGGGTGTGGGATTTCCTGTTTTCATATAATCAGAACAATTATTAAAAAACAGTAATTGAAACAATATAGTAATAATATAGATATCCTTTGTGTGATATTAAATTATATTACAGATATTATTAAGATTTTTTTACATTAAAAAAATTCTGACAACCTGTCTACAAAAGACATGTTTATTTGAAAGATTTTGAAAATGTCCAACTCTGAATCGGAGTAGAAAAGTGAAGGGGAGGTTGTGTGGTCCTAGTCATCTTCTTCTGAAGGAGGCTGATCATCTGCTGCCTGCCGTTTCAGAATCTTAGCCATCAGCTCTGAGGATTAAAACATCAATTACTCATAACTGATTCATTTACTCATAATATTTCATATTATGGTGATGGTTGAGTATATTATAATATGGTGGTTGTTGGGGAGATCTAATGAATTATATATGATACTGATGACTGAATTTGAAGAATTTCCTGACACTTAAGACCAAACAACCAAATCTTTTCTATGTGTTTTCCTTTTTTATATTCATTTGGATTAACCCTTGAGATGTACCATTTCTTTTTCTAGGGGGCCCACAATGCATCTTTGAGACAATAAAAAATTGTTTTTTTTTTAAGTGTTTATTCAAGTGTCAACATTTATTTGATCAAAACTACAGTAAAACTACAGCAATACTGTGAAATATTGTAAATAATAGAAAAAATATATAATAAAATTACCTTTTTATAATATACTAGAATGTTTATTAAAGTTCATTCGTATGGCTGCAAAGCTAAATTCACCGCATTATTGGTCCAGTCTTCAGTGTGCCACGTGATCTCTCAGAAAATAATGTAATATGCTAATTTTGTGCTTCACAACTCATTGATGACTGTAACCTCATCAAATGTTTGATTTTGCAAATGTTTCTTTTTCATTTTGACACTAACACATGTTGTGTTTAGATCAGAGTTGATGGGTGCATGATCACCTTTGGCAGGATTGAAGACTCCATTGGTCTGCTGGTTACAAACATAGCAGCGCTTAGACTTGCGGTAGTGCTGGAGGGCACAGGCTTCACAGAAATAGTGCCGGCACCTGAAAAACAAAGAAACAATACTTTTAAATTGAGAGTCACCATAATAGACCTGCAGTCAAAAATGTGGTTAGAATGTCAGAGGACACAGGCTAAAGCACCAAAATATGGAATTATGCTGTGGTGAGACTGAAGAACGGCATTTGCAATTCAAAGCAGCCATGGCTTGATGTAGCACTCACTTTGTGATAATGGGGTTCTTAAAAGACTCTCTACAAATGAAACACTTGAAGGGAAGATCTTCATCGTCGCTGCTCACTTCGTAATTCTCATCATCTGAAAAATAAACAATACATCAGAAAACAACTAAAGGAGGAAAGCTATTTAAAGACTTGTGTATATAGCGATGACTCACCGTTTGCTCCATATCTCCCTTCTTCAAGCTCTCGTTCAATCTGCCAGCCGTGCTTGTAGTCCGAGCGGTCGTGCAAAAACTTACAGCTGTCTGAGGATAAAAAGAAATTATTAATGATATATGATAATATATGAGGGGCAAAGAAAGACAGGAAATGCGTTGTTTACTAACCTCCAAACCCACAGAAACCAGTCTCTTTATAATCTTTACAAATGTCAGGCTGGTAATCCCACCGCACTGTGGCCCTGAGGTGCTCAGGTGCTCTGATTGGTCCTTTCCTGTCACATGCAAGATATTGGGAATATGTTAACTGGTTAGTTCACCAAAAAATTTAATTGTGTTATTAATTTTTCACCCTCGTGTTGTTCCAATCGTCGTTGATCTTCAGAACACAGATGAAAATATTTTACATGTAATCTGAGAGCTCCCTCATCCTCCATAGACAAGACATGCTCAAAGTCCAGAAAAGGATTCAAAAACAATCCATGTGACTTTAGTGGGTCAGCTGAAATGTGACAATAGATATATATTTTGCTTGCCTACTTCTATCACATCAGATGAGGGTGTGTCTTTACTATGGCAATGCAGTGATGTGTTGTGGCACTGACTACCTGTAGTAAACACTAGGCATGGGATGAACACCAGTTTAAAGGTTTACCGCAGTCTAATATACCGTTCCTGCCATATATGTACATTGTTTAAACATGTTTTTTACAACTTGTTTTTTATTTTATTAAGTTTTTTTTTAGGGCAACAGCTACCGATCAGCCAGTCTGTTCAGTTCAGGAAACATCTAAAAAACAAAAATCGCTTCCAAAACATCCAGGCATGCTCTGGACCTGAACAGTGCAGTGGCTTACTTTATATCCACAGAAGAGAAAGATACATTTATTTAAATGTTTTTATTTTTTTAAGTAATCTGTGTTTTGGAAACTATTGAAGACAGCAGAAGTCAATTATTTATTCTAATTATTTAGCCTGATGCGTTTACTGTTCCAAAATATGCTTCTTAAAATATATTGCGTTCAATGGGAAAAATATTGTTTGTTTTTTACCCAGACATAAAAAAAAACATATTTTAGAGCAGTAATCACAATACCGTGAAACCATGAGATTTTTATCCAAGGTTATCATACCGTCAGAATCATAACTAGTAAACACACACGCCCTGACCTGTCATGGAAATGAAAACAAAGTGTTCTTTCATGTATTTACAGTTCTTTCTTTTTTTTTTGGTGCACACTAGAGGATGACATTTTTTTCAGGAATCCCACAGGTCACGGGATTTCCGTAGGATGGAAGTCAACTTTGCTTTTAACCTGGGATTGGGACGGTACAGGATAAAATAGTTAACGGGAGCAGACGGGAGTGGGAATCAACCAATAGAAAGATGACAAAAAAAAATGCACCGCCATTTTGTAGTTTCCTTTTTATACCAGAAGCCATCAGTGCTGGAAGGAGCCAACTACTGCTGAGATGTGGTGAAAAAATTATTTGCAACGCAAAGTCAGAGGTAATGACTTGTCCATTAAATTAACAGAACTAGTCAGGAAGTCCGAAATATAAAGGAAGTTCATGAGAGTAAACTGTGACGGTGATACCATGCCGAATGCTGCTGAAAAAAGCACACTAGTTAAGTCTTGTATGACTAACAAAATTGCTCGCAACTGCCATAGGTTCAGTGTTTTCATCCAAAGTAAACTAAATTTAATAAGTTGAATCTAGAAGAGTTATTGTAAGCATGTATATGATGATTGACAAGAATTGGAATATCTTGTAAAATTGGTGTGAACTATGTACTGTTTTTCTTTTATTTACTGTAACTGATCTCCAGAAAATCAGGAAACAGCGACTCCGCAGCTGGTCTAAAGCAGGATGGGGAGCAGATAAAATCAAATTCTATGTATTACCTAAAGACTAAAATCAGATAAAGATATATCTGGGAGCGGTACAGGAGAGTGAGTCATTTTACCAGGAGCGGGATGAGGTCTGGGTGTGAGACGGGACAAGATTTCTTTCTATGGGCATGGGACGGGACAGGAGTGAAAATCCACTTGCGTGTCATCCTCTAGTGCAGTGGTTCTCAAACTGTGGTACGTGTACCACTAGTGGTACACAAGCTTCCTTCTAGTGGTACGCGGAAAAATCTCTGAATAATTAAAGTAAACAATGAACACATTTTTAACCCTTTGACGTGTACGATAACACTGATGTGATCAGTAAATTGGTTTTAATAGGCTAAACCTTTTATTTAAGTGGCTGACAATAATAAATATTCGCAATTAGAAGAATTAATCTGCCTTAATTTTGAAATGTGCAGTACTGTAGCTGCTTAATTAGGCCTACTATGCTACTGTACTTCAATACTGGTTATTATGGTGGTACTTGGCGAAAAAAGCTTGAGAACCACTGCTCTCTAGTGCACACAAGTGTCCTTGGAGCTTCTTATGAATACACTTCAGACTACTGAAGTCACATGGGATGTTTTTACATTTTTGGGTTCTTTTATGGACTTATGAACATCTGTAGAATCTTGCCGTCAATGGAGGATGAGGAAGATTTCTGAAGATGAACAAAGTCCTCGGGATTGGAATGACTTGAGGGTGAGTACTTAATTACAGTTTAATTTAATTACAGCAAACACTATTAACCCTGACTCACCTGACCATGCCAGAGGAGGCATTGCCCATGGTGGAATCTTTGGGCTTAATGAATTTGTGGTAGTTGTTGATTCCCCGATAAATCTTATCATCTTCTTTACCAGTCAGCTCCTATAAATGAACACAAACACGCAACTTCATAATTGAGAGATTGTGCATACTGTGGCCATCTTGACAATTTAAACAATCAAATATCATGACATGAAATGGATACAAACAAACGAACAGCAAGAACATTTCCCTTTATGTTTTGAACATTAAAAAAGAAGAAACTAAAGAGGTAGTCGATTTGAATTGGAATATATATAAATTTGTAACTATCTGCAACTATGAACATGGTTGTTTGATTTATTGTCTGTGTGTGCTAACAGAAAGGATCAGCTTTTCAGAGTTGAATGTAAGTTTCAATTTAGATTTACAGAACATACCATTCAGTGAGTAAATTGTGACAAAGCAAACACATTTAGGGCAGAAGTGTCAATTAAAACACAGTCATCACAATATATGTTTGTTGTTATGTTTGTTGCTGTGAGAGCTGTGCTTTGAATACACTGAATGAGGTAACTAAACAACTGAAGTGAAATTATCCAAATAATGCCACTATATCACCTTCTATATCACCCAGTTACATTCAGATTAGATTTTTAAGTAGTATTACTTGTCTAAAAGTCACTAAATGGCCTTGGACCTCAATACATTACAGATATGCTCACTGAATACAATCCAAACAGATCACTCAGATCTTTAGGATCAAATAATTTAGAAATTTCAAGAGTTCAGTCAAAGCAGGATGAATCAGCCTCCAGCTACTGCGCCCCTCGCTGCTGGAATCAGCTTCCAGAAATGATCAGATGTCCTCCAACATTAGGCACATTCAAATCAACACTTAAATCACATCTGTTTAGCTGTGCCTTTACTGAATAAGCACTGTGCTACATCTGACAGATCGCACTATTGTGTTTCATTCTTTTAAAACCTGTTTTAATACAATTTGTTTTTTAATCACTTTTATTATTTGTTTTTACTTTCTTAGACTTGCCTCTTTTATTCCTGTTTATGTAAAGCACTTTGAATTACCACTATGTATGAAATGTGCTATATGAATAAACTTGCCATGTCTTCTGTAGAGCTGTTGTACACTTGAAATATGTGTAATTACAAGTGAAAATACTGAGTTTAAAGCTGCCAGTTATTTTCCAATCAGTCACATACCTCCTGAATTTTCTGACTGCGCTCAAAGATGGCTTGAGCATCTTTGTCCCTCTCTGTGTCCAGCTCATAGACAGCAGTGGCCCCCATGTCATCCGGCCCCTCCGGTTTCTGCAACACAGTCAAATACAATCAATTACAGCTTTGAAATGTTTCAACGGGACAGAGCTACAACTTTCACACATTGATGGAAATGTAAAGTCATCCGTCATAGTGAATTAATAGGCATCATCATCCATTTATTTTTAGAATTTGCTGTAGCATGAATCGTGAAACTTAAAATGTTTGGGTCAGTCAGACTCACCGCTGAGCGACTGGACTTGTAAGCGACAGTCACGCTCTTTTCTTCTTTCTCTTCTTCACTATCACTCGACGAGACGGCTTCCCTCTCCACTTTCTTCGTCTATACGATGAATATTAAAATACCATTGTGACATCAGTTTAACAGCAGCTACATAAAACACACAAAACGCAGACATACCTTCTGAATCATGGGGTTCACGGCGGCAGCTTTCTTCTTTCTGACCACGGCACTGGCCTCATCACCGCTGCTTTTGTCTGATAAACAAACAAAAAACTGAGTCGCAGAAATGTGTTCAGCATAAATATGAAGACTAAATATAAAGCATAAATATAAAGATGGAGACTGCAGTTGCTCAAGTCAAAATCTCTGTCAACTGATGCACCGAAGAAAACAAGAAAGAAGCACAAAGTACCTTTGTCACTGTCACTTGCATTTCTTTTTCGTGCGGAAAATTTCTTGTTTGATTTCTTAAAGAGAAATGTGCAGGTAGGTTTTTTCGGCTCCTCGGACTCCGCCATCTTTAACGACATATCAAAACAAACGATGGAGTCTTTGTTTGGTTATAGTGCCTCTAGTGTTTGGGAAGAAACGTAGAATGCGAATGTCGAGTTCTCTCAGTTTTAGGATGAATGTATTCACATTCAATAATTGATAATATTCATATTTTACTATCATTATTAGTCAGTTACACGCAACATTCAGACAATATTTGGATGTATGCATTGAACAAAATTAAGGCCATCTTGCTTCGTTTTTTGTTGATGAAGTTTTAAGCACGTGTCAACAACAATTTATGGTGTATTTAATGTAAAATTATGATTTTGAGAGTCTTCCCATTATAAAGGTAAAGTCTTGTTAAGATGCTGCTGCGAATTCGCACATCAATATAGCATCATTTTTTGTAACACAATAATTAATAATTAACAGTACTTTTAAAGTTTAAGTTTGGGGTGGGTTGTAGGCGTTAATAAAATACAATTTATTGGCTAATTTATTAAATAATATAAATAATGCTCGGTACAACTACTGTTATCACAGTACTGTGACTGTACAAATTATTGGGTAATTTGATAGATAGATAGATAGATAGATAGATAGATAGATAGATAGATAGAT
>CAIGQQ010004433.1:4203326-4354732 GCA_903798035.1 Danio albolineatus | reverse complement strand
TAGATAGATAGATAGATAGATAGATAGATAGATAGATAGATAGATAGTTTCATTGATTTGATAAAATTCACAAACTCCACACACTGAAATCCAGCAAGAGCATTTTGTTTTTTTAAAAAGACGTAGCCACGCCCATATCGTGATGTACCACTAGACGTAAATGTGTCGTAAAACACCGCAGCTGTTTACGGCCTCGCGCCATTTTAAGTAAGGAACGACTCGTTCACTGGGTGAGAAAACACGTTGGGTATTGTGTAGACCGAAATACACACAAAATATCGAGTTAATTAAATAAATTCATGCACGAAGATCTTCCACAGAAACACACAAAAGGATTTTGGTGCAAAATCGGAGATTTCGTTGGAGCCGAATGAAAAGCTGAGGTAATTTACTGAAGGAGGCCGTCGGTGGAAATGTAGGCGATCTCTGATACGATCATCATGAGAGTTGGTGAATTAGCAGAGCTGACCCTAACCACGACTGAGCTTCGCTTTTATGTCTGTATTAAAGTCTGCACTGATGTTAGTTGCTAGATGTGTCTCTTTTTATTGACGCTTTACTAACATAATCTGATGCTGAAGTTGTAGTTTTATTTCAATCATCTTTAAGAGGTTAAAAGTGTTTGTTTGCTCGAAGCTAACCGAGAAAGCTAACAGTGCTACGTTAGCTGCTAACTTCACGAAACTCGTTTAGGTGCTGTTTGTTTACTGATGCAGATATATGTAAAAACGCCGCACTTTCTGGTTAAATTTGTCAGCATGAATTTGCCTATGCTTTTTTAATTCACCTTATCTGAAATAATTTCTTATTAGCAATTTTCACAGTAACTGCTTAGAACTGATTTGAGGTGGTGTTATTAAACGGAGTTTAATATGTTTTATATAATAATGTTTTTCTCTCTTCCAGGTGAACAATGACTCAGTTTCTTCCACCGAACCTGCTGGCATTGTTTGCTCCGCGGGACCCGATACCTTTCCTGCCTCAACTGGGAAAGCTTCCTCACGAGAAACACCACAACCAGCCCTACTGTGGCATTGCTCCCTTTATCCGGCATTTTGAGGTTATTTTTGTCTTTGTGTTTTATATAGGGGAGTTTATTTATAGATTTCTTTTTTTATATTGATGTATAACTTTGTTTTTTCCTGCTGTTTATTAGGACCCCAGAGATGCCCCTCCACCCACAAGAGCAGAGACCCGGGAGGAGAGACTGGAGAGGAAGGTGAGCGAGACTTGGCTGAATAGATTCTCTGTGGGTGTGGGAAGTTTTCTAATGCTGGTTTGCTTTTAGATTGACAGAGCTCCACCCAGAGTAGTTATGAGTGCAGACAGAACATGTTTGAAAAGCTTGTTACATGGATGTCGTCCTTGTCCCAAACCTTGATTTAGTCCACTGCTAACAAAAAGTATTATGTGTTGAATTGATCCAAAATTGTAAATGTAGTCATTTACTCATCCTCCACTTGTTTCAATCCAGTTTAAGTTTTTGCCCTCTGTCCAGCACAAAATTATTCATATTTTGGAGAATATTAGAAACCGCTAGCCATTGACTTCCATGGTGTGTGTATATATTCAAGTAAGTTTTTTACTGCTATGAATGTGAATGGTGACCATTCTTTGTAATATTATATTTTGTGTTCAACAAAAAAAAGAAACTCACAAAGTTTTGGAACCACTGGCGGGTGAATAAATGTTCTTTTTTTGGATCAATTATCCCTTAAAAGATTCTGGTTGAAATTGATTCACAAATCACTTGTTCTGAACTGGTACCTGGACAACCATAATCCCTACTTGATAATGCTGAAATGTGTTGTATATCCTTGATATATTTTAATCAAGGGCTATGAGATGTGCAGTGATAGAATGATACAGATATATGCTATTGGTAATTTGTGAATGTTATTACTAAGTAATATTCTGTGAAGATATCAACAAAGGAAAACTTGATAGCAGTCAGCAATAGGCAGATTTGCAAAGCAGGAGCTTTTATGTAAATGTCACATGCCATGTTTGTCCATTACATGACAATAATACATAACCAAGTAACAATGTTAGCCCAGTAATTCCAGTTGTACAGTGTTAAATGTCAATTTACAAAGGGTTCCTTTTCAAGTGTGACAATGAAGAGACTAATCTCTTATGGAAACTAACTTGGGTATTTGTCCATTTGAAATCCAGAGAAGAGAGAAGATGGAGAGGAGGCAAGTTGTGGTTGAAGGAGAGCTGAAGCTATGTAAGTGTCTTGGCTCATTCATAAATAAAGCCATTAAAGGTTCTATATTAAAACCTTATGACCTGTATCTCCACAGGGGACCCACATAATGACACCAATGCCCAAGGAGATGCGTTTAAGACCTTGTTTGTGGCTCGAATTGTGAGTAGTTTTTGGTTTCATGCATGAGCTTGTCAGCTGACAAGGATCTAAATTTGTAGAGGTCTTTTCCTGAAGACATGAATCTTACATGTTTTATTCTATTTTTACAGAATTATGATACCACAGAATCCAAACTGCGGCGTGAGTTTGAGGTCTATGGTCCTATCAAACGAGTAAGTTGTGCTAAACGTGTATTATGCGCATTAATCTTCAGTCAATTCACATCTCCACAGTCTTATTCTTATGTGTCTGCTTTTAATAGATCTACATTGTGTACAACAAGAAAACTGGAAAGCCAAGAGGCTATGCGTTCATTGAATACGAGCACGAGAGAGACATGCACTGTGAGTAACCAACACTTCTCATGCCTTGAAACCCTTAAATGACCCCCAAAGCATACTTACACCATCGATTATTGTAATTCCAAAGAAAGAGGCGTTCAAGTCTCTTATCATGAAAATAAACGAAGAGTTCAGATAATAAAAACCTCTTGAGTAACATCTGAAATATTTCTAAATTGAGCATTTTTTTAAGCTTAATAGTTGTCAAATAATAGATTCTTTTCGTTCCCTTTAAATTAAAATATCTGAAATGCTCATTTTAGAATAAGATTTCAGAAGGCATCTGAACTCTTCTAATTTTGGTTATGCTCCATTTTTATCTCTGCAGTAGATACAAATCAACATATAGCCAAGCTATTTAATAGTCAAAGCTGTCCTTATGAAAAAGAATGTGTAAACTTTACAAATGACTGTGTAACTCAAGTTTAAAACTCCATTTGTGTATGTATGTGTGTGCGCTTGTATGACCGCTCGTATCAAACCCTATCATGTCTGTGTTTGTAGTATATTCCTGTTTTTACCCTTGTGTGTGTCTGTTGCATCTGGTGTGAGTGTGACGTGCAGCACATATGGGGGAAGTGGAGTGTGGCTGTGCGTTAGCCCAACACATTCTGATGAATGTTGCCACTCTATGGCATCTCTGTAATGTTTAGGCAGTGTGACATAGCAGTGTGTTTCCGGCTGGAGCAGTGATGGTAAGCTAAAGGCTAAGGCCGTCTTTAGTGAAAAAAGGTGACACATATACTTACACACCTGTTTATGTCTGGTGCACAAACAGCTGTTAATTTCAAGGCTTTCAATACCTCAGTTCACACAGGGGCGTTCATGATTGAAGTGTTGCGGAGCGAGTCAATGCTTTATATTAATTGTGTGTTGTTCTCATTGCTACTGCAGCCGCCTATCTCTGATGGCTATTGGCCAGAGCTGGCTTGCAGATCATGATGATGGTTTTGATACATCTACACCCTACTACCACAGCTCAGTATATGGTTGGTATGATGGGTTTGTATGATGGGTAAGATTTCTTTACACCCCTCATCTAATTATAGGTCGATTGGGTATACCAAATTAATTCTCATCTGCCCTGTTTTAGGGGCTAGACTTAGGGCTTCTAGTTGTCATTGAATGCGGTTTGCGTTGGTTGTAGTGATCGTGAGCCTGGCATTAATCTCTTCTATTAAAGCCATAATACTGTTTCTAACGTTGTTAGACAGGTGTATGCACAAGTATGAGAGAGGGACATTTGAAACGGAAAAGCGTTAAGATCTCTTTGGATGTGTTGCAGTTTGTGTAGAACATTATTAATTTGTGTAGAACAATATTAGTTATGTCCAAGTGGAAGGTGGTCTTGATTTGTTATTTGAAGTAGAATTCCTCATGTGAGATTATTATATTGTCGTTATTCATTTAAATATTACAGCACCAAATGGCGTCTTGCAGTTTTCTTCCAGTTGATCAAAAAGATGAATAGATGCATACTCTTAATAAATTATATGAAGCCAAGTCATTTTCAAAGTAGTTATGCAAAGTCTCTGCATTGTTAAAAGGAAATCGACTTCATTTTTAAAAGTAACTTTGAGCTGCACCAATTTTACTTGGTATAAAGGCACCTGAACATTGTTGCTAAACAACTTGTTTTGTTATTTCATTCTGCTTAATATAGTTAGTAAATAGATATGTTTTACTTAATATAAAGTCCAGTGCCATCATGCAAAATAAGATATGTAGGTATTTGATTTTTAAAATCAAATACTTGCATAAATATATTTTTTTTTAAAAATCATGCAATTTAAAAAGTATTTAAATAAGTATTCATTCATTCATTCATTCATTTTCTTTTCGGCTTAGTCCCTTTATTAATCCGGGGTCGCCACAGCGGATTGAACCGCCAACTTATCCAGCATTTGTTTTACGCAGCGGATGCCCTTCCAGCCACAACCCATCTCTGGGAAATAAATAAGTATTTTTAAGTTTAATTTTTAAGAATTAAGCAACATTTAATCATATGTAGTATGTACTCTGAGCATTAAATCTAGGTTTTTGGAATTGGGTTTAATAGATTAGATTAACCACAGGCTTTGGAAATTCAGATCACTACATTTGAACCCAAATACATTTAAAAAAATGTCCTGTTGACATGGATTCACCTCGTTCTTTAATGGTTAAATTAAGTTTCTCCGGGGCGTTTGATCCTTAGGCCTAAGAAATCTGTTTGCGTTAAGGAGCAAGATGCTGCATTGAGAATTTATTTATTCTTTTTTTTTTTAATACCTTAGATTTGTTTGTCCAAACTAATAATTTACATCTTTATTTTCTAAGCTTCTAAGTACGCTGGAAATTACATTGATATATCCAAATATTGTTTTTACTTTCCTTAACTTGCCATTTCTGAAAAATAATTGCGTTAAAGTATTGTGAGATCGCTTAAATTGTCACTTGCAAGGCCCCCGAAAGAATTTAACCTGGAAACTGTTTTGAGAATTTTTTTTGGATATGAGGGTGGTTGGTAAGGCCCTCTTTTGGGATAGGTAGTTGAGGGTTGTGGTAAGGCCCTCTGTTAACTGATAGAAATGAGGGTGAATGGTAAGCCCCTCTTGTCGGTAGTTGCTCTGAGGGTGTTGGGTAAGCCCCTCTAGTTTGGTATGGTAGTCCGAGGGTTGTTGGTAAGGCCCTCTTGTTGATGTCAGGGCAGGTATGTGTGAAAGTACTGGAGGGTTTCATGGTAAGGCCCTCACGATGGGTTCCATCTGAACGTCATCGACAGTGCAGACAAGAGTAGCTTCGTGGATATTCCATTGTTGAAGGATTGGATCCCTAATTCGTTGAGTTCACGCTTGTCCAGTTTTGGTAAATAAAAAATAAAGTATAAAAATTGGATCAAAGTATCAAATATACTGAAGAACGTTTTGATTCGAGGCTGCTGGAATCGCCAGGCTACATTTCGTGGGGTTTTCCATCAAGGACTTCCATCCTTGTCCTGGTGTTATGGTAAGATAGCAACTCCAGGTAATGTGGTATAACTTTTAGATAATGACTAAACTTAGGGCCTCTAGATATCTAAGGGCTTAGTCTGATTTCAGATCAGCAGAAGGAAAAAGAGAGATTATTGGTCATACTGAAGAATGTCAGAATTCTGTAACTTCTTTAAAAGTGGTGCTTCTAGCTTCTTTGTATTATAAATAATGCACTTGCTAGAAGTAACGCTTTGCTAAATGTTTTTTTTTTTTCTCATGTGTAGAGTGGTGTGACATACGTGTGAATGGTGCTTTTAATGCTCAAGTTCTGTTTGAATGTGAATGAATGTTCAGATTTGAGGATGAGAGGTTGGCTTTTTAATGCAAGATGTTCACCAAGTGCCTTTTTATAGATGCTATTATTAATGATTTAATGATGACAAAAATGTTTGTCAGTGCAAATACATTATATAAATAAAATTTTACATTTTAATTTGTAAATGACTTAAGTGATCCAAAGCTGCTGAGAACAGTGCTTGTTGATTTTTGTGATGTCCCCTGCACTGCATTAGAACTGCCTCAGTTTTAAGATCTAAAGTAGAATTTATGTCCTCAACTTTTTCAAATGCCAGATAGAAGAATTTATGCTCATTTTCTAATGTTTAAAATATTAGCTGTCATTGACAACAGCTGTCATTGAAAAAAAAAATGTTTTTGTTAATTTCAGTGTATCATCTTAAAATCAATATGCATCTATACATTCAACGTAGGTGCTTTTTATTAAAAAAATTTATTAAGTGAATAAAGCGTAATAGTGCTGAAGGTAATCACTGAGGTAGAAGACATATTAAATGGATGGCAACGTTGTCAGTTTATCTCATTCCCGGTGTCCTAACCATTTGGAGGTAAGCGTGTGACTTCTGATAGATTAATGTTTTGAATGGAATTCATCCCAAATTCAAGGTATGTAGCAGCAAATACTGTTCTGTGTATTCATGTTTCTCATTGTCCACCTTTTTTTTTTCCTCTGTGCTCCCCTTTATTCCCTTCCTCTCACTCTCCACTTTTCTATTGCTCATCTGTCAACTCTTCTAGCTGCCTATAAGCACGCGGATGGCAAAAAGATTGATGGTCGTAGAGTGCTTGTTGATGTTGAAAGAGGACGAACGGTAAAAGGATGGCGCCCCCGGCGACTTGGTGAGCACTCACAAGTTTGTTTCTAGGCCTGGATGTCCAGTTCAAAGTATTGAAAAACATTTAATTCAGTTTTTCTAAATTGTCCTAAAACGAGAATGGATGTTTGAAAAGGGACTTTAACCACTTCAAATGTTTGACTACTGTAGTTTGGTTAGGATTGGTTTTAGCATGCATCAAAGAGCTTTCTTTGGGGTATTTAGTAGGTTTCAAGTAAATAATTTTCTACCAAGAGCAAGACTGACCGCTATTTTTGTAGTGTATTGGTTTGATGTAGATCGAGGCAGGCAAACTCTGGCTCAAGGTCTGTCCTTCAGTTCATCTTTGATCTTTTGACCGTTAGGATTGCATGAAACTATAGTGTGGGTATCGAGGACTTTGCCTAGCCCAAGCATGGTCTTTGGGTGCCAAAACTTTATACTTAAACCTAAATTTCTTTATTTCACTCTCCAGGTGGGGGTCTTGGTGGCACAAGGCGAGGAGGCGCAGATGTCAACATCAAGCACTCTGGCAGAGATGACACCTCTCGCTATGATGACCGACCAATTGGAAGGTGCGCTGTGTGAGATGTGATTGTGATTTTAGCAGGTGATTCCTCATCTTCTGCTGAACCTACATGACCTTGCTTCTGTTTGTTATCCTGCAGTGATCGGGATCGGGATCGTGGTGAACGCCGTGAGCGCAGTCGGGAACGTGACAGAGACAAAGAACGTGGAGAACGTCGGCGTTCCCGGTCCAGAGAGAGACGTAGGCGCACCAGGTCTCGTGAGCGTGAGAGGGCTGCTGCAGGGGAGGAGGCTGGGGGCAGCAGCCGACGAAGAGAGAGGGAAAGAGAACGAGGTGGCGCTGGGGCTGGAGAAAGCAGAGAGAGGAGTAGAGACCGGGATCGAGATAGAGACCGCAAGAGGAGGAGCAGGAGCAGGGATAGAAAGAGAGACAGGGAAAGAGGAAAGGGTGCAGAGGGAGGAGAGGAAGGCATGGGCGGGCTAGTTGATGGCATGATGCCTGAAGGAGGAGACAGGGGCATGGAGGACCCCTTGGGTGGTGAACCAGGGCGAGGTGAGGAGGGAGGACCTGAAGGAGAGGAAAGGGGGAGGGATCGAGACAAAGACAGGGAAAGAGATCGTGATAGGAAGCGCAGCCATAGAGATAAAGATAGAGAAAGGGATCGGGACAGAAGGCGGGACAGGGATAGGGATCGGGACCATAAGCGAGACCGAGGAGATCGGGACCGAGGGGAGCGAAGGGAAGATCGACACATTACCTCCTCGGGAGATCATGAGGGTTTGGGTAATGGAGGTGAAGAGGGTGAAGAGCCTGCGCCGCCACAATCAGAAGAAGGTTCACAGGATGGGATGAGGATGATGATGATGGACCAGGATTCCATGCAGTCGGGAGAGGGCTATGCCTCCAATGAAAATGGGTACAGGATGGAGGCCCAGGGTGATGAGTACTGAAAGTGCCATCGTTGTGTGAATGATTCTAGGTTATCTTGTTGTAATGTTGATTTTGATTCACAAATACTTTCAACCATTATTTAATGCCTCCACCCTTTGCTTGCACTGTCCACAGCGTGTGAGTATTATACTGTACTACCAACAGCAGTCACTGAGAGAGCTTAGTGTCTCCCTGGTAAGAAGCGTCCTATTGTTAAAATAAACATTATGTAGCTAAACTGTGAGCTTTTTTAAAAATGTTTTTTTAGCTCTGGTAAACCTATTGCTGGGGCTTTGACTTCAGTAAATAATTAGCTTGATGATGCATTTAAATTCCCTGTCTAACACCATTTTGATATCAAGTGACCATAACTGGGAAGAGATCTCTAACTGAAACTACACTGAATTATAATACAGTGCTTCTGTCAAGAAATAAGTGTTTGTTTGTTGGAGTTATTGGGGTTGTTTAGTACTGTTATGTCCATTTTCATAGATGTTTGCAGAGTAAAATAGTAACGATCTATGGGTTAGTACGTTTATCTGTAACATTCTTTTTGTATTGGTCTTCCCTTTGATTTCTCTGCAACGTTTTATTTTTATCGTGTACATTTGTTTTATATTTGGTCCTATATATGGATCGTTTACAAATCGTACAGTTCCCCCTAATTTTACAGAAGGAACAAAGGCAGAAGATAAGACATGCTTTTTAAATGGGAATGTCTGCCATGGTCTCACTAAAATTGCTCTTAATTTTATGTATAGGTTTTTTCAGTTTGTATCTCTGGTCGTATTTGTTCTGCTTTAAATTCTTGAATAAATACTTTTTTATTGCCAAAGTATTGATTCGGTCCCTTATTTCACATCTTACGGTATTAAACGAGCTTGAGGGTTGCAAGAACGACTTGAACTCGCGCCTGTGACGTGTTGTCATGCGTCATCCAGTAAGCTGCCGCTCTGTACGAGCGCTCAGACTCGCGCATCTCGCAACCAGAGCTGGATCGTCTGCGCTTTCAACCATATACTATTTTTTTTTAATACTTTGAGGCTCTTCCCAAATATTTCTTGAGCAATACTATTTCTGGTAAAACGTCGTTGAAAGCGGTTAAGTCCTCCACTGCAGCAAACAGTCTTCATGATGTCATCGTATTATCATACGGGGAAAGAGGTGGACATGGCGGCGATGACAGAACCGCTGTGCTTGGAAAGAGGTAATTTACTTTGTTCTCTTCGTTGTATGCAAACCGCAGAGTGTGGCGTTGTGAAAATATCAAAGCTGATAGCTTTGTTAATGCACTGGCTGATTCTTGTGTCTGTTAAACATGCAGCAGTAGTGACCACTGAGAGGCGCACGGTCTCCATAATATGAATGAATGGATGTTTCCCCCCTCACCCCACAGTAGGGTGTGCTAGTGTTTGTGTGAGGCTTGGAATTCATTGAACAATAATTAAAAGGCTAAGCAAGGGCCATATGGGGGTTTTAAACGGAATGCTATTTTTATACATACTGGCTTCTTTTGTGTCGGTGATGGATGGTGATGTTTGTTCTGAAAGCGTATTAGATACAGCACATTATTAGGTGTTTGATTTTTAAAGGCACTTGTAAAACACTGGTAGTTGCCTTTGCATTCCTGATAAACTATATAAAATATCTTATTGCTTTGGTCTGAAAACTGGTTCCAAGTATCAACACTTTAATTGTATAAAGTGTACAATTTAACTTTAATATTACAAATAATTCATAATTTTCCTCAGGGAAATCATATGTATTTTGTACAATGGTGTGCAGAAAATGCACATTAAACACAGTGGTTTGATTAAAAAACTGACTCAATTACCCTCAAGTGACTTCAAACTTTTGAGTTTCTTTTATTTGTGTTGAACACAAAGCAAAGTGTATTAAAGAATATTGGAAACTCATGACATTTGACTTTGGGTGAACAATCACTTTAAAAGACTCGTGTTGCAGCCTCAAAGTAATTATTTAAATCATACTTTTCTATTATCCCAGGTTAAGTCTTATTCCTCAGCAAGGACATCATTATAATTATAAATAAATATAGTAAATTATCACCTTTTCGTTTGTTTGTTTTAATATGTGCAGGCCAAAATAGTTACATTTATAAATATTTCATTAAGAATGAAATTTTAAAAAATGTTTTGCATTATTTGTAAAAAAAAAAAAAAAAAAAGTTGATTAGGCTTTCTGTGTATTTAAAACCCCTTTTATATGTTTAATTTGCTGCGGACACCAACATGACCTGTATATTTCTATAATATTGAATGTTCCTGCAGATGTCTGCAGAGTGATTGAATTGTTGGACAGACTGCAAAGAAGCGGTCAGCTTCCTCCTCCCAAACTCCAGGCTCTCCAGAGAGTCCTTCAGAGCAAATTCTGTGCTGCCATCAGAGAGGTGAAACATTTCTTCTGTCCTTCAAACATAAGAATGCTTGACACTAGCAATAACGGATTTATGTGCTTCTAATTGGAGCGTCTCAATTGTGAGAAATATGTAATAATTCTATGCTTTTTCTTGTATTGGTTTCACAGAAGACTAATGGGATATGTCTAACTAGGTATACCGTTAAGGTTTGAAATACTGAGAAAATGAGTGTCATCACGTAAGGCTGCACTGTCCTTTTCCTCCTCCACATGAGTCTGTTTTTCTCCTCTCAGGCAGAACTGCATTCCACTGTTCCTCCTCCTGAATGACTCACTTTCCTGCCTCTTTGAGATGGCATCTCACTTCAGCTTTATTGTCTCACTTCTTGACTTGTGATAATAGGTTCCAATAGCAGGAGTCCAGTCTGTTCACATCTCATTCACACGAGTCAAACATATTGTTTTACAATTACACAGTCTTGTCACTCTAAATCAGTTTTCACGTGTCCATCAGGTGCCCCTCTCTCCACGTGACTGACATCACTGGCATGTTGGCGTTTGCATGGAAAAAATGTTAATTATATTTTAAAACATGACCAAAATGATCTGTTTTAATCACAGAAGTTAAATGAACTGCGAGTGTGGAGAGTGAGTATATTAAAATTGGTAGATCAGTCAAATATTTAGTGAAATGTTTACATGCCTTTTGATTCTATATTGAAATATCAGTTTTTGTTGAACTTAAGTGTAATTGATTTGTTATTTCTCCACATAGCAAATAAGGACATTTCAGTATCTGTCAATCAAAACTGAAATGTCTGTTCACTTGTTTATGGTGATCAACAGCCAGATCACATTCTCAAATTCACTAAATCAACCCTCAGATAGTGATCAAGATCCTATGTAGCATGAAGGTCTAATTATATGTTGAGGGAATATTTTGCAATATTTGCTGATTTGAAAATTAAACCATAAACTTAACTTAACACATAACTGACAGTTCAGCCTAAAATGAAAATTCATTATCCCTTTAAATGTGTAAACTTTAGTAAAGGGTTAGTTCACCTAAAATGACAGTTCTGTTATTATTTACTCACCCTCATGTCATGTCAAACCCTTGAGACATTTGTTCATCTTTTCAACACAGGTTAAGATATTTTAGATAAAATCTCCCATCCTCCGCAGGCTCACTCAAAGTCCGGAAGCGTAACAAAAACCTCTTCAAACAGACCATTTTCCTTCAGTTGTTCAATCGTAATATTTTCAAGCTAGAAGTACACTTTTGTGCACACAAAAAAAAAAGTAAAGAGTTGATTCAACAGTTTCTCCTCAGTGTCAGTATGTTTTGCATTTCCAACAGATGTATTTTTCACCTGAAATATCTTAATTTCTGGAGGGCTTTGGAAAGACATGAGGATGAGTAATTAACATAATTTTCATTTTGATGTAATCTAACCCTTTAATGTGTGCATTATCCATTACGTGTGCACATTAAAATATGAACTGAACCAGAATTGTTGGTTATTTTGTTTATTTAAATAAACATAAATTAATGATCAGCAAAGACTCATTTAGTATAATAATGTTTGTTATATGTATATGAAATGCAACAATCTTACTATAAACTACATATGTTGTTGAATATCCATGCCCATTCTTTTTTTATAGGTCTATGAGCAGCTTTATGATACGTTGGACATTGTAGGTGGGCCTGAGGTTCGAGCTCAAGCCACGGCCAAGGTAACTTTTTGCTTAAAAATAAACAAAAGAAAAAGAAAACTGTTAAACAAGAATGTTCATAGGCATCATAAAAACTCATGTCTGGTCTCTTCTTTCAGGCAACAGTAGCAGCGTTTGCTGCCAGTGAAGGTCATGCACACCCAAGAGTGGTTGAACTCCCTAAAACAGATGAAGGGCTTGGATTCAACATCATGGGGGGAAAAGAACAAAACTCTCCCATCTACATCTCCAGGGTCATTCCAGGGGGTGTTGCTGACCGACAGGGTGGCCTGAAGAGAGGAGATCAACTACTTTCTGTTAATGGAGTGGTATGTTGGCACAGTACCATTTTGAGATGCATAATTTACCTGTTAAGTTTTTGTAAGGGACCAAGGCCTTGACTTTTGTCATGAAGCTTCCTTGTTCTACCTCTGATTTGGAAAAGGGGTTTGCTAACTGTGATCAGATGCGAGAGTAGAGTGTTAAAAAAAGGGAAGGGATTGCAAAAAAGTCTACACAAGATCATCTTGTGTTGTTTTTATTTATTTATTTATTTATTTTTTACATTTTATAATTTGCAAGTTAGAATTTATTTAGGGTGACGTGGTGACACAGTGGGTAGCGCTGTTGCCTCACAGCAAGAGGGTCGCTGGTTTAAGCCCCTAGATGGGTCAGTTATAGCCAAATTCAAGTTTGCATGTTTTCACCCTGTTTGCGTGGGTTTCCCCCACAGTCCAAAGACATGCGCTGTTGGTGAATTGAATAAACTATTTTGGCCATAGTGTATGTGTGTGAATGAGTGTATGGGGTTTTTTCAGTGCTGGGTTGCAGCTGGAAGGGCATCCACCCCGTAAAACATATGCTAGATATATGCTGTTGCTACTCCAGATTAATAAAGGGACTAAGCTGAAAAGAATATGAATTAAGTTATTTATTATTACTTGTATACTAGTATCACTAGCATATATTAATACGAGTAATGGTATAACTGTTACGAATATAATCACATAAACACATGCGCAGTGTGTTCATCCCAGTATACAGCATTGTTTTTGATATTCAGTATGTTCTGTAAATACAGATCATAACCTGTTTGTGTGTGTGAATCTTTAGATTCAGTTATTAAAACTTAACGGTATAAATGTTACGTGTACTAGGATCAAATGTTGTTTTAAAAAAATATTAATCACACTTTACTTATACTTCTATTTATACTTTAGCAAGGTGCTAATGTCTAATTTGAATTAATGATTCATTCTAAGCCAAGCTAAAAACGACCTGCAGATTGCTTGAATGAATTCAAAAATAGTAAAACTCAACTGTTTAACACTAGATAACTTGTGAAATGAAAGTGGAATGTTTCACTAATGCTTTTAGATGAATTAACTACTAATTGGTGCTCACTAGTAGTTAGGTTAATGTTGGAGAAAAGTATGCTAGGATCTAGGATGTACAATAAGATAGTGCTTTATAAGTACAAACAAACAGTCAGTATCTCAGTAACAGGCTAGTAATACATTAAAAGTTATTAGTGGGAATTAGTACTGTGCAAAACAAAAGTTGTTGTCTTTTGTTCTTGTTGATTGAGACCAAACAAACAAAGAAAGAATCAAAGTACATGTTTACAGGCTTTTAAAATTGTCTTTATTTCTTGTCTGTGTGTAGAGTGTTGAAGGGGAACACCATGAGAAAGCTGTGGAGCTGCTGAAGGCTGCTCAGGGCTCAGTGAAACTGGTGGTGCGTTACACCCCCAAAGTCCTAGAAGAGATGGAGGCCAGGTTTGAGAAGATGAGAAGTGCCAGAAGACGCCAGCAACACACCAGCTACTCGTGAGTGGGACTTTACCCTCCTTCCATGTTATGTTTATCTATTCAGTTAGCTAAAGTCACTTTTACATTCATTTCAATGTGCTTTCAAGATTAAAAATAGGGGAGAAAGATGGGAAAACGCACACTGGATGATAGAGGGTTAGATTGGTCAAATATGGGAGAATCCCTGCAAAAACGGGAGGATTGACATGTATGAAGTGAACTGGAAGGGTTTGTAAAACAACAGTTTTGCAAGGAAACGCAAAACATCTTTGCAAAGGAACATGCCAAAAATATACATTTTCCTATAACTTTTTTTTCTCCCACCCATTTTTTTTCCCCGCACCATCACGTCCCTTCCGGGTCTCTGTTGTATCAATACTTTTAGAAATCATTCTAATATCTTGATGAGCTCAAGAAACATTTTCAATGTTTAAAACAGTTTATTATTTTTTTACTGTCATATTTTAATGGAAAGTTTAATTAGGATATTTCTGACTGTAGTTTTAAGAAAGTATTTATAATTCTTATTAGATAAAAGTTAACTTTTGAATACTAATCGAAATTAAAAGTTTAGTTTATTTACTTTATTTTGGTTAAACCTTTTCCCTTTTTTCCATTTTTTTGGCTAAATAAATGATTGTGCTGCTTTTGTTTACATGTTTATTTTAATATTAAGAACAAATAAAAAAGAATAAATCTTTTTACTCTCACTTTTGATTAATATTAAAAGCTCCTGCATCTTTACTGAATAAGTGTCAACTTATTTTAGGAAAACTAATTGTTCCAACCTCAAACTTGTAAATGTTTGCATGTAAATTTGCATTGTAAATACCTGTAAATGTAACTATTTTTCATTTTTGAAATGCTGGTGAACTCTGTGCATACTATGCTATATAAAGACTAATTGCCAGTTGGATGAAATAAAACCTTTGTCATTTGTAATGAAATGTGGTATAAGCTATTGAAATGTGCATGTATGTATTGTTCATGATTTCTCCGCTGTCGTCTTTTCGCCCACAGGTCTTTGGAGTCCAGGGGTTAACCAAACCTACCTTCCGACTGGCCTGCTGATCCTTTCTCCCATCCTCCCAGCTACTGTAGGATGCCAGAAACTCAGAGGAGATCAGTGTAGACTACCCTTAGATATTTATATGTTAGTGGAACGAACTCAAAACATGTAGACCTCAAATATACTCTTTTTGTCCCTGGCCATGCGAGGAAGAGACTGCATAGTGCATATCTGGTCTGTCTTGAGTCTGATTTTTCTGTTGTGTTCTTATGTGGAACCTCCGACCTGGGATAAGCTGGAGAGATGTTTGTGTGTCTTTTAGCACAGAAAAAAAGCTTTAAAATTGGCTGAATAGTGCAAATAGCACATAATAGGTGTACTTGTAGGACTGTGTGTCTTTACCGTAGGATTACTGATGATATGATTGGCATGATGGGTCCTACCTAGACCATTATTCATTCATTCATTCACTTACAGAGTCTGTGTTTCAGAAAACATACATTGACAATAGTGTTACAGCTATGCATCCCATTTAGAGTGTGTGCGTATTCTTGGATCATCGTTTCTGCTCCACTTCAGGAGTATGCAAGCATTTTAATTGCAAAAGACACTTCCTGAATGAGCCGATTGCTCTGTACTAAGCATGAACAGACTGCTCTGTACTAAGCACGCCCTATACTCGCGTACACTCCTCATGAATCTTGTGCTGCTATGAGTGGCTTTGCGCTGCCAATCATAGTGCCTATGTTCAATGCTTGAATTTTTGAGTTTATTTCTATATTTATTCATACATTAAAACTGACAACTTCATTTAATTGTCTGGTGTTAGTGTTTTTAAATGTTTACAGTAATAACCGAACACTTCCACTGTGAAACAATATAATGAGAAAGAAGAATGAAAATATATAGGGTGTTCATTTCACTTCGCTTGACAGGAGTGTTTTTTCCAGAGACAAACACAAGTAATCAAAGCAAGAAAAGAACCGAAATGTAGCATAAAAGTTCAAGCCTTTGTTTATAAATGTATAAGAACAGAGAATAGCTAAGTGTTGGTAAGTAAATACATTTTTTAAAGATAAACAATGTAATAAAGTATTAGTAAAAGGGCTGTTGACAAAGAAAATGAAATCTTGTTTCTTAACTCTGACAACAGAGGCTATCAGAATGAACAAGGAGCACACATGATATAAATAGCAAAAATATCTAAGATGCTAGTCTTACTTAATTGTGAATTAGATGAATTATGTTCTATTATATGTCTACATTTTGACTGATCAAGCTTGTGCACATTTACTCATCGGTATTACCAAAGTATTACCAAACTCATTGCGTTAACCAAAGTGAGAATTTGTTTAATATAAAGATTTATGAGAAATTGATTGTCTTGAATCAAAATTTGCAAAAAAAATCTTAAAAGGTCATTGCTTAAAAGGACAGATATTTTGTTTTTTTAATATGTATTAGTAATTTTCGCCTTAATGCTAGAAAGGACTGAATTCGAATTGCTTAATTTAAAAACATTTAAGTGATAATAAATATTCTAAAGCCTTTTAAAGAGTCTAGTAAGAGAACAGTACTCGTTACAGCGTTTTAATATTTAGATTAGTCTCATAACCTAATGTCTGTTTTATTGTACCTTTCATTCATCGCGCGAGAATTTGTCAACGAACGCGATGCAAATACGTTTCTATAGCAACAGATACTTGTAAACATTCCTATGCAGGTAGACAGCAGACAGCACTTGCAGAGACTAGCAGTAATGCGTTAGCGTCGCTTGCATAATTTTCGACGGGCAGGACTTTCTGTTTATGTTTGATTGTTTATTTTCAGTTTACTGAGTGCGTTAAGCAAATGGATAGCAACAAACCAAAGGTTAACACTAGCACCGCCATTGGACACGTGTATTGGCAGCTACCCCCGTTTTCTTTAAAAACTTGCAAGGTAGGACACACAAACATTGCACCAAACTATATTTATCAGCTGTAATGTTAAATATATTGATTTATTCAATAACCCTTACAGAAAAAAAAAAAAAAATGTGGCCAAGCTTACAACAATTGTTATTAGAGTTTTGGTATTTGCTGCTTCTGCCAAAATTGAAACTTAATAAAAAAGTGTTTAGGACACCAATAATAGCTAACTTTGTTTACATTTAAAGCAGTTGTTACCATGCTATCGTTGTTTTTCTTGTTATTTAGAGTTTAGTTGCATTATGCTACACACTGTATTTATGAAAGACCATTTACAAATAATGTTCACAATTTCATAAACCTCATGGTTAAACTATTCCACTCTTCACATTTCTTTAACATTTCTTGATATATGGCCTAATGGTACACAACTGAAGAAATAAAACTTGACGCTTTCCTTCAATCATCATCTTGTGACTGTCCCAGAATGCTCCTCTTCCTCCAGTCCTCCAGCGTCAGAACAGAGTCCCGGCCTCTGCTCACTTCTCTCTCACCTCGCACACCGAGCATGACAGAAAGCCACTAAATGGACCTCTGTACAATGAAATCCACTCTAAAGCCCCGGCTCACTGGACAACACACTTCCTCAATGAACTGGCCCAGACGGTAAGATGTGTGTGTTTGAAAGACAGTTTTTGGATGTGTTTGTCTTTATGCCATTTTTATCTCCTTTTCTCTACAGCTCAGAGACCGTTCAACAGTGCGAGTGGTCTCAAACCACATCAGTGAAATGCAGGACAGATATAGAGGTCAAACTGCAGCAAATGAACCTCAGGCTGAGCATTATAGCAAGATGCAGGTGAGATAAAGAAGATGAAGATTATAGACCACACACACTAAGGTTTGGACAAAGTTCTGTATATGTGTTTTACACACACATATCATCCTACTTTGAATTTTTTACAAATATTTTTGTCAGAAATGTATAATGTCTTATCTGCATTTACTCATTTTTGGCTCAGTCCCTGATTTATCAGGGGTCGCCACCTCAGAATTGACTGCCAATTACTCATATTCATTAACTATGGCCTGCATTCAATTGGTGATCAAACGGGAACATACGAAGATAGAATAAAATGTTGTTCTTTAAAGTAAGGTTGCTCTATTCTTATACTTACATAGCTGCAAATATTCTGATGGCTGTAAAATGTAGGTGCAAATCAACAGAAATGCTGGCACTGGCTGGTAACTTATAAAACAATGCTGGCAGGGAAAGCGTTAAGGTGATCTATTTTAATTGTATACTAGTAAGTAAACTTAATTGATCTTTTCACAAATCACAAGTTCTTTTCATAAGCATGCATCTTAGGTGTTGAGGACTAGTAGATCTTTGAGAAAAATACTTAATTACAATTAAGATCTGTTTCACTAATTCAATGCAGCGGCGAGGCTTTAAACCAACACCAGTAGGAGGTCACACATTACTCCTGTGCTTAAGGCACTTCACTGGCTTCCTATTAGTTTTAGAGTAAATTTTTAAGATTCTGGTCATTACCTACAGAGCTCTGCATGGTCAAGCTCCCTTTTATATTCAAGATCTTTTACATAATCACATTTTTAGCCGGTCTCTGAGGTCTTCTGGCAAAGACCTTTTGGTCATTCCCAGAACTCGTCTCAAGATGAAGGGTGACTGTGCCTTCTGTGTGGTGGCCCCAAGGCTCTGGAACTCTCTTCCTCAAGCACTGAGAAATCTGGGATCAGTTGATCTTTTTAAAAAGCATTTAAAGACATCTTTTTGGTCAAGCTTTTAATTAACAGTAGTAGTGTTTTTTTATTTGGATTTTTAACTTGATTTTAATATGTTTTAGCATGTTTCTTTCATTGATATGTGTTCTTTTGCTTGTTTTGACTTATTGTAAAGCACTTTGTGACTCAATGTCTGGGAAAGGTGCTATATAAATAAATCTTTACTTACTTACTTACTAACACTAATAAGTCTTTTACACAAGTAGTATTGAAATCAGTCACTTTTAACTTATAATGTCATCTACATTGTAAGGTACTCTTTATAGCCTACAGTAGAATATTTCTGTAAGGGTAAACTGCACTATGAGAGGGCTTAAGGAGCCACGTTATCCTCTTTTGAGAGTGGAGAATAGAAGTGTATGTTTAAAATGGTGGGGAGAAGGAAGTTTCAAATATCAATATTAAAACATGATAATTCATGCAAAGTATCTTAAGAGATGACTCGTTTAGCCATGAGGATTCATTCAGCATTGCTCCGCAGACAGCAGTTTTATCTCCACTGGAGCTTTTAGGCTGATGGAATGACTCACACATCTCTCTTGATTTTAATCAGGCATTGTACAGACAGCTGGAAAGAGCTCAGGCGTTCAGACAGGAACCAGTCCAGAGCACAACCAAGACTGATTTCAAGCGCTTACACAGGTTAGTGTCCACCACAAGAGGGCAGTATGTACATGCTGCTGAGTGAAGATGCTAATTCCGAGATTTGACGTCAGCGCTGGTGTCTTCTCAAAAGTGGTGGTGGAGATCATTGAGATCAAAGGGTTTACTGATCTAATTTAATCCCAACATAGAAGTCATAATATAATGCACAGGTAATATGTTTTCTAGATGCCATTAGAGCAAATCCAAAGAACATCAGGAATGATAAAAATCTGTGATTGTGAGTCACGTTGTTACAGTAGTCAATCATGTGCAGTTAAAGTTGCAACTTTTGATTGTTGGTCATAGAGCCAACATTGCAAAACCAAAACATTGTCTGCTCAAAGTCTAGTGTGACTGCGGCTTTAGAGACTTATCAAAATATCCATCCGGTCATTCACAAGGATGGTTTCATACTCTTAGATATGTTCTTCATTGAATCTGATCCAAAAAAAAAAGTTTTGTTCTGGTTGTCTTAGCATTCACACCTTAAAGGGGTATTAAGATTAAAAAGCAAATCTTTTATGGCATATTTTATGGTCTCATTTACCAAACATCCAAATCAGTGCTGTATTCTGAGCTTAACGTGGTCATTGTATTGAACCCATCAAATTTGTTGTAAAATACACAGGGAGTGCAGAACTATTAGGCAAATTTGTATTTTGACCACATCATCCTCTTTATGCATGTTGTCTTACTCCAAGCTGTATAGGCTGGACAGCCTACTACCAATGAAGCATATTAGGTGATGTGCATCTTGAGGAGGATGTAATGAGAAGGGGTGTGGTGTAATGACATCAACACCCTATATCAGGTGTGCAGAATTATTAGGCAACTTCCTTTCCTTTGGCAAAATGGGTGAAAAAAAGGACTTGACAGGCTCCGAAAAGTCAAAAATAGTGAGATATCTTGCAGAGGGATGCAGCACTCTTAAAATTGCCAAGATTCTGAACCGTGATCATCGAACAATCAAGCGTTTCATTCAAAATAGTCAACAGGGTCACAAGAAGCGTGTGGAAAAACCAAGGTGCAAAATAACTGCCCATGAACTGAGAAAAGTCAAGCGTGCAGCCGCCAAGATGCCGCTTGCCACCAGTTTTGCCATATTTCAGAGCTGCAACATCACTGGAGTGCCCAAAAGCACAAGGTGTGCAATACTCAGAGACATGGCTAAGGTAAGAAAGACTGAAAAACGACCACCACTGAACAAGACACACAAGCTGAAACGTCAAGACTGGGCCAAGAAATATCTCAAGACTGATTTTTCTGAGGTTTTATGGACTGATGAAATGAGTGTGAGTCTTGATGGGCCCGTGGCTAGATCGGTAAAGGGCAGAGACTCCAGTCCGACTCAGACGCCAGCAAGGTTGAGGTGGGGTACTGGTTTGAGCTGATATCATCAAAGATGAGTTGTGGGGCCTTTTCGGGTTGAGGATAGAGTCAAGCTTAACTCCCAGTCCTACTGCCAGTTTCTGGAAGACACCTTCAAGCAGTGGTACAGGAAGAAGTCTGCATCCTTCAAGAAAAACATGATTTTCATGCAGGATAAAGCTGTGGTTGCTGCTGCACGCAATGTTTATGGTGAACAGATCAAAACACGGACAGAATCCATGGATGGCAGGCTATTGAGTGTCCTTGCAAAGAAAGGTGGCTATATTGGTCACTGATTTGTTTTTGTTTTGTTTTTGAATGTCAGAAATGTATATTTGTGAATGTTGAGATGTTATATTGGTTTCACTGGTGAAAATAAATTGAAATGGGTATATGTTTTTAAAAACAAATTAAAACTACTTCCAAAAATATTCAGCTTTGATATTGAGTTTTTTGGGTTCATTGAGAACATGGTTGTTGTTCAATAATAAAATGAATCCTCAAAAATACAACTTGCCTAATAATTCTGCACTCCCTGTATGTTATAAAATGTCTAAAGGAATCAACATAGCACTAGGAATTCCTCTGTCACACAACTTTAGCAAGGAGATGCATTTTCTGAACGATGTATTGAACTATGATGCGCAACATGCCAAAAAGCAGACATGCACTTTGTGGCATCAAGTCTTATTTTCACTGTGTTTTGAAGTCTTTGGACTTTTTCATTAATACTTCAGTTAATCAAAACCTCATTTTTTGGTGCACATCAGGGTTTGATCCAAATTTGATCCTAAATCAAATATGCAGACACATTTTTAGAGGTATAGTTCACCATAAAGTTAAATGATTTATTCTCCCTTTGACCCACCTCTATGACCTCCTTTCTTCTGTGGAATACAGTGATTTGTTTTAGTTTCTATCTGTATGTAGCTCAGGACCCCATATAATTTTATTGTATTATTGCTAAATTTCTTAAGTGTTACACAGAAGAAAATTATATAGGTTTGAAACACCTTTAGGGTGAGTAAATCATGACAGGAGTTTTTGAGTGAATGATTCCTTCAATAATCTTTAGGTTTAGGGTTCATCTGCTGCATTAGACAGTTATTAATGCTGGCCTGCTACAAGAAGATTGAAATGATTTAGTGAAGCATAGCTCATCTCAACTTCTGGCCTGGCCTCCTGCACCTTGTCAGCTCTTGATTGGTGAGCTGTGCTCAAGGTCACAAATGCGTTTCAGCACTAATTCACAGCTCTTCACAGCAAGTTTATGTATGACTGTATAAAATATGGCAAATGTCTCTTGGCATATTCTTTTTCAGACTGGTACATCTGCATTGCTGAATTTATAATTAAGAATTTAAAAGCACTTAAACCTACTTCCTGTCTTTTAGCTCTTTTGAGGGAGCAATGGTATGGCATACGAGAGGTTTCCTATGCTATGGAATGAAGAGCTTTAATCTCAGAGGATCCACAATCTCCCAAATGTGTTTCTATTGACAAAGTAATATATGAGATAAGTGAATGGTCAGCATATACTGTAGATAAGGCCAGAAGATAATGGACTTCAAAGCACAAGTACATGCTTGCAAAGTATTAATACTTTTCTGAGAGCCTTACGCCTTCTTCCCCCTCACTAAATCATTATTTCTTTTTTTTTAGTCATTGATAATCCTGTTTTTCAGGTCAGATTTGTCTCTTCATCCTGTCCTGGATGCAGCTACCATTAATGGGACCCTTACCAAGAGTGGAGCTCATAGCCGCCTTCCTGCTCACAAAGCTCCAACCACTTTATCATGTCAACCCCGGTTGCCTCGCCTACCTCTGCCTTTGCCCCACAGGGGCAAAACTAGTCTGTATATGGACAGTTTCGCTGTACCTGTGCGTCCACCAGCATCTCAAACCGCTATTGTTGCACAAAATGGGGTGAAACTGCAAGATGGTGGCAGAGGTCTGTTACAGGACATTTTAAACGTTCCTAAAATGTACAGTACCGAGAATCAAACATATGGAAACAATAAGATGTCTATGGTATAAGAACATAGACAAGCTAGTGTGGATGGTTTGATTTTCATTTCTATTATAATTGATCTGAACTTCAAAAAAGGTTTCATCAATATTGCTTAATTTCCATTCTTTCCTTTTGTCACTCAGAAATAAATGGAGAACAAAAGCACGTTTGACGTGATTGGTGGAAACATTATTGATTTATTGATCTGGATCATGCGCCTACTTCTGGGTACATATATATTCTTTGTCCCTTAAGGGGTAGTTTACTCAGCACTTTATTTTATACTGTCTTTGTTGCAGCCTAATTTTACCCTTTTAGTCTTGAATAAAATTTTAATAACCAAAACTTGGTTATTACAGTGTTAGGGTTTGAATTATAAAAAATAAACATTCTGTGCTCTCATGTTTTTGTAGCATGTATAATGTTCTTTCTTCTGTGGAACCCAACAGAATTGGGTTCAGGGGAAAAAAAAAGCTGCAAGTAAAGAGGGAATGCCAGGGAGAGCCAGAAATATCGCTGAACAGGCAGTTGGCTGCACACCTAGACAACCCATGAGGATTTCACAGTAGTGCGCACTTAACACTACACTTCTTGTCCTCACGAATCAAGCCTAAAACAAAACAGAGAGGGTGGTAATGAGAAGAAAGAAAGAAAAAAAAAACAGAGTATACAGTACAATATGCAATTTTGTCTAAATTTTGTCCCACCTAGTATTTTCCACCTACTTGCACTTGCGACATCTCGCTCTCCTCTCCAAGCTCAGTCTCAGGCAGGGTGCCAGAGAGAGAGAGACTGACTTAAGAGCATATATGGGTGTTATTTGAGTAATACTTAACAGGTGAAAACAAAGATAGTTTTTTATGCTGATGATAGGGGATTAGTCATTTAGAGGACTATATAAAAAGGATAAAATGTTTATAGAATGGCCAATAGCGTTAAAAGAACTATAAGGACAATAATTATTTCTAGTGTCTTCTGGTTATTTGATCCAGATTAAAATGTATAAAGATTACATGAATGTGCTAGTCTAGGATAAAATGTGTAATGCATGCTACATTATTTCCAAATGCTAATGTGTTCCTTCAGAATGTGTTTTGTTTGTTTGTTTGTTTCAATATTTGCATGTTTTTGCTATACTGACACTATTTGATTTTCTTTGTGTGTTGAGTTTAATTGTGCATAAATACACCTGGCCTGCTTGTCCTAATTGGGTAGTGGGAACACCCACAGGAAGAAGGCTGTTGTCTGTGTAAAGTGGCCGGAGATTATTTACAATTTATGAGCACTGAAAAACACAGACACAATGACCAAGGTAGACAACACGCTCATGGTAACGGGTCTTTAAGAATGTTAGTGGAAGTAATCTATATATCTGCGCCATTCAGTCCACTTCCTGTATAGCTAACTAAAGTAATATGCTGTTGCTGCTTAGCTTGCTAATTTGCAAACTAGCAACACAGACGTGAACTTGCTCATTAATGATCGTCAATGAGGTTTTCCTTTTTTTATATAATTCTGCTGGGATGGGGTTATAATGTTTTTTCGTTGTTGTTGTTGTTGTTTTTATTAAGGTTTTTATTAATATGAAGGGAATAATAGTGTAAACACGTGTCCCTGGAAGAAATGCTGAAAATAGCGACAGGTTCCTTGGCTTGTATATGGTTAAATGGCACAGGGTGGGGTTTGGGGAGGGGGCACCAGCTGCCACCTTTCCCTTTAAAGAGCTGAAGGGAGGGAACAACACAGAGGGATCCCATGTCACCATTAGATTAGGACTAAATTGTGAGGAAATACAAATTTACAAAACAAAAACATCGACAGAGAGAGAGAAAGAGGTGAGGGGGGAAACGAACCGAAGAAATGAGAGGCAGCTTGAGGAATAACATTTTTAGTCGTGCCCGGCATGCTGCTTGTTCGACATAAATAATTTCAAACAGACCTCTCAGTCTGCAACTAAAGACCTGCTTACGGTCTTTTTAACCCTGGACAACGGGAACAGGTGAAGATACGGAAGAAAGGATGCTAAAACTGAGAAGAAAGGGATAGACTGTTAATGGAGTGACTGCATGAAGATTAAAGAAATAGAGAAAGAGAGAGGTGTTTCCCCGCTGCTCGTTTCGCTGGCTTGGATAATCTGTTTGGATTAGGGAATTTAAAATAATTGGTTGACATGACAGAAATGTATTTTAATTAGGCACAATCAATTGGATATCAGCAATGTAACACTCATGTATATAACGGTAATGATTTATTTAAGGAAAAAAGGATAGCACATGTACAATATTGGCGAAATATATATATTTATTACGGACTAGAATTTGACATCATTAAAGATATCACGCTCTATAGCACGGCAGGTGTTGTAGCAAAAATATATTACATTATTTATAACTGTAGCCATTTTGAGGGAAACAGAATCATATGCTTAATTATATTGCACAGTCATTCGGACACCACGCCGAGAGGATCCCTCAGCTCAATCAGAAAACAATAAATTCCACGTAGCATTTTTGTGCGTTCGTGTGTGTGTGTGTTCAGCAACACGCACACTGCACGCACGCGAACAGAGCCAGACCCAAAGCGAGTAAGTAGCCTATGTGATGTTATAGGTGTTTGTGCTGTGTTGTGTCGTGTCGTGACCTTGTGCACAAGTGACAAAATAGTACTTTAGTTTTTATTTCTGCGTACCCGGTGCACTGATGCAAAGCAGGCCTGTCTACCCTATGTCTCCGCCAGCTAGTAAATTCAACAAGTAGTAGCCAGGTCTACTTTGTTTTTGCCACTTCAATTAGTGTGCGAATTACAGAAGGAATTGGATGGGCTTGGTCTGACAGCAATAATTAACACTTTGTAAAAAGTAGCAAATGAAGTATTTCAGTACAATTTAAAATGCGCCAAATAGACGTTCGTGAATATTTACCGTCTTATTAAAATGTTTATCCCGCAGATTATAACTGCTAAAGGTGTAAAATAGTGACTGAAATCTAGACTCAGTAATTCGCACACTGACTACTTTCTCCTCATAATTTTAAACGTACATGTTTGTTACATTTATTTTTGGGGTTCAATGCAACAAATATATGGACGTCCCACAATGATTGGTGTCTGATTTATTTATTTATTTATTTATTTATTTTGCTTCACAGTCATGTCAACTTGTTAGGTGATGGAATGTATGTAGATGTGTTTTCAGATTGCTAGCATAAACAACGTGTTTTTTTATTCCTGTCTGCTCACTCTTTTCTTTTCCTTTAAAGCAGATACCTTGTTTTTGTTTATTTTTAGGGTATTTGCTCGTATGTTAGAGCAAAAACTCAGAGTTCTTATACACCAGTTATTATTATTACAATTGTTTTAATGTTTCTCTGTGGCATCACCCCCATTGAGGGGGAAAACATAGCCAGATTTTTTATGAGCAAATACAAACAAAACTTTGTCAAAGTTAGCTTTGACTGTGAGTGAATCTTCCCCCACATCATTTAGTGAAAAGTTGACTTTTTTACTCTTTCATGTAAAATCCTGAAACTGTCGAGATTAAAACTCATGAAAAAGGTACAAAATCTTTCACCATTTCAGTATTTTTTCTAAAGGTACTTATATGTGCCATTTTAGTTACTAATGTACACTTAAGGGCTTATTAGACTGCTTAATCCCTGTTCTTAGTTCTTGGCCCCACTTTTAACCCAGGTTTAAACATATCACACTTGCAATGCCACTTTTACTGCTGACCCCTGCATTGTGGTGACAAAGGTGCAGTCAGCTTAAAACAAAGTGATGCTAGAATATTATGGCTGGAATGTTAGCAACTGACAACAGTCACCAGAACATACTGCATATTATAAACTTGATTCAGTAAGAGGGAAAATGTTGATTTCTGATGGGAAATCTGAACTGAAGAGAATGTTCCATTCCTACTTTTATAGTCTAAGAAAAATCCTTGCTATAAGCTCTGCAATATATAATGCAAAGATGCACAATTCTTAAAGTGACGTTTACACCTCAAATATGACATGAAATACCCAGGATTCTCTTCACCAGAGTTTATAGTGACCTGTGGTTAATTATTTAAAAATCACTTTTAGGTTCTAAAGTGTTCCCTTTAATATGGTTAAATACTATTCCTGTTTGATATCCAACCCAGTGACCCTCTTTGGATGTTTTTAAATCTATAAACAATATTTCTAGTATTGACTCCGTCTTAAACATTTTGTTTCAGTCTTGTTTCCCTTCTGTAAACTTTCTCATCAGTTTTAGCAGTTCAACTTTTTCTGTTTGTTTTTTCAGCCTCTGGTCCCTCCCTTTCTTTCTCCCTCCTTCACCCACTCGCATCCCATTGGCAGCTCCTTATTTCAAACCATTCACTCTCCCTCCTGCTGAGCCCCTTCCATGATTCTGCATCATCACAAATACACCCCTTTCTCCGGGCAGCATGACCCTTGCCAATCACCTGAGATGACCTTCTCTGTCCTCCGTCTCTTTATTTTTTTCATCACCCTGCTCCATTCTTTCCCACCGCTAAGAATAGTTTCCATCAAGTTCATGTGTGATTTGGCTTAACACAATTATATCCCATCTCTCTCCGGCTTCATTCCCTGAGTACTTAATGGGGGACTATAAAGGGATGGTAATTAACCGGAGAGGGCACTTTTATTAATTAGGTTTTAACGAGAGCTGAGGCTGAGGTGGGGAGAAGGAGGGAGTGGGGTTATAACTATCTTAAGAACACTGTTAGTGCTAGATATGGGAATATAGTCATGCACGTCTTAATGCTGTCACTGTAAGATGAGTCCTCTAAGCTCCTTTCTATATCTCCCCTTGCTGTCTTGACTGAAAATAAAGAGTGGGCCTTTTCAAAAGGACTTCAGTTCTCCGCAATCAGAGCTGTGATTAGTTTCAAAGCAGAGGTCGAAGCATGACTGATGACCTTCTGAGGATATTTCATATGTGCAAATGCTGTGTAACTTTGTCTTTGCACAGCATAATTCTGTTTTGAGCTAATTAATAGTGCTGTGACATGGCCCTTTTTTTGCAAGCGTGTTTGTGTGCGTAAGCCTCCTTGCTCTGTTAATTTATTTTCTTTTAGTGCTATTCCACAAGAGACATCGATATGAGCAACTCAGCTGAGAGTAGCTTAGTGCACACAAATAAGTGAGCTAGAGCGAGAGAAGGATTGCGAAAAGCTTTACAATCACTGAGCACCAGCAGCGCCGCTAGAGGTTGTGATAATACCTGGTCAGTTCATATAAATCAGCTATTCGTTAAGTGATTTCAGTCCATTAAACGGATGTACAAGCTGAAATGGGACACAAACCTGCATGCAATGCATTGACAGATGGTTTCCATAAGGCATCCTTACCTCAGTCAGGGAGAAAGCTTGAAGAGGAGGGGGTACTGCAGTATTTTGTGTTTTGCAGTTTCTCAATGAGTCCTCTAGGTGGCCTTTGAGCACCACTGAGCTTCAACTGCAGTGGGATAGCAAGCAGGAAAATCCAAAGAAGCTTCACTGCACCAGACAGAGAGAGAGAAAGGGAGTTAGGGCGCAGGTACAATGCAGAAGCACTACAGCACATACTGAAGCATAGCAGCAGAAACGGCTGGCTTCTCCTATTAGCGCATGTATATATCACATCTCTTTGACAATGTTTCTATAAATTGAATAATTTATGAATGGAGCTTCATTTACCTTCACTGCGGTCATTCCTTCACTTTCCTCTCTGTGGCCATAACCTGTTCTCTTCTCGCTCTGTCGGCATAGTGCTGTTATCTTTTATAGGCGTATCTGTCCTTACAACCAACCCCCATCCCAACGGACATACACACTTTAATGTACTTCCCCCCCATGCAGGCACACACACTTAACAATGATTTCCCTTTTTAGTGGGAGCCTTTTTTGTGCTTTCTCAGCACTATTCCCCCCTAGTTTCCACTCAGTTTTGCTATTTGCTATTCATCATTTTATTTATTTAGTCCTTTTTGTGTTCCTCATAGTTATTTATTTCAGCCACAGCAAGTTTGGCATATGGAAATGCTTCACTAAAACACTTTTCGGGTAGCCAGTGTTGCTTTGTTGGCCAGACAGAGACAAAAGCTGTAGTTTTTTTCACCTAATGTTACTTTATATTAATATTAATTATATTTAACGTGTTTTTAGTTGATTTAGTTAGTTTAAATCTTTGCAGTTGCCTGCTAATTCAACTGCATTCATAAACTGAAAGTGCTGCGCTGTCCGTGGTGCTGAAACGAGAGAGCAGCTTGACTGTCTTCATTCAGAGAAGCGGTGAATCCATTTACTTTGCTTTGTCTGATTCAGTCTGTGATCTTTGTTGGTTCCTCAGTTAATCACAGTGGGATGTAAGGGAAAGCAAGAGAAAGAGTGAGCTAAGTAGAATGGATAAGTAATGCGGAAAGACAGGTTGACGGATATGTATGGAGCAGCCATGCAGCACAGCCAAACAAGAGGAGCTGATAAGGGAAAGACATTGTGAAAGCAGGAAGAGACAGCACAGCAAAACATGGGAGGAGGACGTTTGTCGGTGAAATGTGATCCTTGTACACTGGTAAAAATGTTTTGCTAGGCAATCTAAAAAAATATTGCTTCATGTAGAAGCTTAAAAAAAAGCCACTGAAAAATTGGCCGGATCGATCTGACTAGGTTACATTATCAGAAATCATTTTTAAAGGTTAAAGCAGGAACGGGTGGCACATTTCCACTTTTTACAGTGTGCAAGGACCCCTAGAGAAAAGGATAATAGCTTCCCTGCTCCATATTTCCAAAATGGGCCATTTTGATTGGTAAAAGGGAGCTCATTTGTGTCACTAGAGCTGTGAAGTTGAAAAAATAGTAAGTCCAGGTTTAAAGCACCTGCATGGTGTGATTGTATGTGCGCGAGAGGTTATCTGAATCTCTATATTGTGATTTTTGAAGATTGCACACGCAGACAATACAGTTTGCTGGATTTTACGTCTGCAACAAAGGTTAATACTGTACACAGACTGTACTGAGCAGTCTGCATAACATTAGCACTGCCCAGAGAGAGAGAGACAGTGTAAGAGTTAATACTCTGCAGTCTTTTCTCCCTATTTTGTGTAGCTCAGCAAATAATCGTTCTGCTTTTAGCTTTTCTCCCTCTTCTTCCCACCCTTCCTCTCGCTCTCATTCTCCTTCTCTCCCTCTTTCTATTGGATACGCCGAGAGCATGGTGTGAGGAGGGGGGAGCCTGTGAAACATTCAGTCATTTTCATCTCCCTTCGCTGTAATTGAGCAGAGTGTTTTAGTGAATTGAGGAGCATGAGGGCTGAGTGATGGTAAAAGACAGAGAAGGAGACATGGGTGGGCATTGCAGAGGAGGAGGGGTCTCTTTCCTGTTTATTATGTAACTCTTCAACGTATATACTGAACTCAGTCCCTCATTGAAATGCCCATCTCATATGCCTGCATCAGCGTTTGATCTGATTTTGCGCTGCTAAAATGACACCGTTTTTATGGTGTCTTCCTTTCCCAGCTTAATGTGTAGACTGTAACTCTGTGCTGCTTTATTCTTATAAATGTCAGTCTTTTAGATGCCACAAATATGTGTAAGAGGGATCCTCATCTTAAAATACAAAATCCATCAATATATTTATTTATTTAATTTTTAGTAGAAAGACAATTTTAAGCAATGAAGGTACAAGAGCTTTCACTGGGGCGATAACTTTCCTAAAGGTACACATTTGTACCTAAAGGGTCTATATTGGTACCCTTAAAGGTTCATATTTGCTTACTGAAATATTTCAAGAGGTACACTTATACTTTCGTACTTTATAGGCACTATTATGTGAGGCACAGTATGTAGCAATATGTACTTTTGTGGTTTTTTTGTACTAATATTAATATTATTTATACCAGAATTGGTCCCGGAGGGCTACTGTATGCAGAATTTAGCTTCAACTCGCCTCATAACAACTTCTTGGAAGTTTCAAGTATCCCTAATAAGACTTTTATTAGCTTGTTCGGTTGTTTGTTTAGGGTTGGACTTAACACCTGTGTGGTTTGTTGTGATGACCCCTCATTTAAACTTTTTATCCAAAACATTTCTGCAGACTCCTTTATTAATACACACTGTAATTTTTTTTTAATTAATATGAATAATAACAGGATTTTGAATTTATATTACTTTTCCACCATTTATACTCTCAGGAAAAAAAATCTAAGAAAAGTTCATTTAAAATTATGCAAAAAATAACAAATTTCATAACTTGAAAATTAACTCACTGTTTACTCACCCTCAAGTGGTTCCAACATTTATGAATTTCTTTTCTCAGTTGAACTCGAAAGAAGGTTTGAATTTTTTTTTTACTATTGTTACCAAATTGACTCTTGTAGTTGGAAAGTCAGTAGTTACAGGTTTCAAAATATTTTCTTCTGTGTTCAACAAAAGAAGAAAAAAAAACTGGTGATAAGTATGTAAATCATGGCATAATTTTCAGTTTTGGGTGAACTATCCCTTTAAATCCCACACACCTATATTGAAAGAAAAGATGTGACCAAAGTTTTAGCTCCATATGCGAAAACTAATGATGTGTTGAGTTAAAAGCATGTTAGTTTGGGCAGTTTGATGATGTTTGTAAGTATGAGCATCTTTAATTTTCTGTTCTCCTGTGTTCATCCTCCGCAGGCTCCTCCTCCCCCTCCCCGCTCGGTTCTCTCTCCTCCTCTCCCTCCCCCTGCTCCTCTATGCTCAGTTCGGTGTGTGTCTCCTCTTTCAAAGGGCGCAAGGGTGGGAACAAGTCGTCCAACAAAGCATGTTACAGCGCAGACATGACTTGTCCGTCAGACAGCGAGAAAATAGTGATAAACTGCGGGGGGATTCGGCACGAGACGTACCGCAGCACACTGAAGACGCTGCCCGGGACCCGCTTGTCCTGGCTGACGGAGCCAGATGCGTTCAGTAACTTTGACTATGACCCCAAATCCGACGAGTTTTTCTTTGACCGTCACCCCAACACCTTTGCGTTCATCCTCAACTATTACCGCACAGGGAAGTTGCATTGTCCCAGTGATGTCTGCGGTCCTCTGTTTGAGGAGGAGCTCGCCTTCTGGGGTATCGACGAGACGGACGTGGAGGCTTGCTGCTGGATGAACTACCGACAGCATCGGGACGCCGAGGAAGCGCTGGACAGCTTCGAGACGCCCGAGCCGGACCCGCCAGAGGACGACCCGGCGCTGACGGGAGGAGCGGACGGTGACTTGAAGAGGTTGTGTCTACAGGAGGACGGGCGAAACCCCAGCCGGTGGAGTACCTGGCAACCCTGGGTCTGGGCGCTGTTTGAGGACCCCTACTCCTCGAAATACGCCAGGGTGAGTGAGTGAGTCTGTCGGCATCTTTTTAGCCAAGGCCATTATAATAAACGAGTCTGCATCAGTGTATTTCAGGTTAACTTCAGTGTGACATTATAGGCTGCTCCTTCTGCTAGCCTTCTAATTGATTGGCTTTTCCCGTATAGGCTATACTTCTGTCCACTTGTCAGAAGAACTTCTGAAAGTTTGTTAACTGCGTTTGGAGAGAAAAGGACAAGTGTTCTGCTGTAGATGTGCGGTTTCTCTCTTAGATTAATGCGGTATTTTGTCTCGCTGTCAGTCACTCTCTCCACGCGCATTATTTGCCGGTGAACACTGCGTCTCGAGCTCTCGGCATGCGCAGTCGCATCCTAAGCACTTTGTTGCGCTTGTTTAAAACTTTGGTTCTGCTTTTAACTGTGAATTATTTCGAAAAACGTTTGATTATCCTAAATATGTTGTTATTTACTGCTCAATTATCTAGATTTGGTCTAGAATGCGTCATTCTTAATTTATCATTCATCAGCGATCAAATGTTACTGAATAACGCAAACCGACGCTGTACAACTGACTATACATGCTAAGAAGTGATCGTGTTCAAGTCTCTAAGCTATTGGCATGTTTTCCCATTTAATGCACGTTTAAATAGGCGTGTTAATAGTTAAATAATGTGCGGTAAAGCGGTCGATATCGCAGAAAGTACACCGCTTAAAACTCGCATGTCACAGCCGTCAGTAATTGCACATGCGCAAAGTCTACCTACCTTTCGCTGTTGTCCATACTGCAGAACGGTACGATAGCTACTGAACGTCATCAGGGCATTTTCCCTGAGGTGTACACTATAGAGATTTTAAGATATGAACCCCATCTTGCATATCTTAATTATTGCTTTAAATTAAAATGATCTTACAATATTGCTTTCCTAGAATGTTCTTCCCATAGAACAGTAAACATGTTTTCATGCTCACAAACGTCATATCTTTCGTCACTTTCTACCTTTGCAAGGTAAATGAGGTCGCCCTTACAGATGGTAAGGCATGTGTTCAACCAGGAGGAAATGATATCTTATCAAAGCAAGTTAGCGGTGTCAAGTTGTGCTTGGCTATGTATCCGCTTGGGAAGCACAGGATCTTCACGGTGTCCCAGGAACTACAGAGATTCCCATGGGTCTTGCTTTAACTGAATCAGTTTCCTGCTTACTCAGCAGAAGTCCCGTATGTCTCTGCCACCCCGGTCACCTGATAACCACTAGGCTACATCCTACATCCAGACCTAAAGCTAAATGTCATTCTTTATTTTATATTAGGTTAATGAGCGTAAGAAGGTCATATGAATTTATAAACTTTAATCAGATGTACCACTTTTTAAAACAAGCAATTAATCATCCTTTTTTTTGTAAGACAATATTCTATATGCTACCAAGATAATAATAATAATAATCAGGAACACAGTGACTCGCTGACCCAAGTGTGTTTGAGAGGTGTTTGAGCTGGAGCGCATGAAAGGTAATTTACCCTTTGCCTCTCTAAACGTCATTCATGAGCTAGTGAACACAGACCGTTTGTCTCCTTTATAAGTGCAGGTGGGTTTTTCAAGATATTAATCTCCCTCAGCACATTTGGGTCAATAGATCGTAGTCGTGAGTAGTCGATACACACTTGCTTTCTTGAAATGAACCTAGGGCTTCATTTAACTGATCAGTTTACCTTTGTGTTTTGAGCTGCAGAACTGCTCTTAATGCGTTCCCCAGTAAGGTACCTCCAGTTCTCCAGGGGAGGGAGAGATGCCGTCATCGCTGTACTGCGTCGTCATTGAGCGGAGGTCTTTTATCAACCGTGACACGCACAGTGTTTTATTAGCAGGCTGCTGTATGGGTGCAGGGCCTCGTGCCGGATTGCTAATCATCACTTACAACCTCCATGTCCCTTTCTTTCGCTGTGCTATAGCGTAACACTGCGGCGTCTCATACTAGCTGACTGCGCGCTGATTTCTGCTGCAGAGCAACTGAATAACAGAGCAACACCAGCACTGTGTGTGTGTGTGTGTGTGTGCAGGCAATGCTGTGCAGATGCATGCAAAATGATCTTTGGCTGCACATTTAACTGATTCAGTTTTGAATTTTAGCACTTGTGAAGATAGAAGGTCTCATCAAGTACGTGCTGACATTCAAAAGTCTGTTGTGTTGAGCCCCGTATCATGAAAAGCAGTATCTGAGTTGATCTGTGTGGAGTCAGGACTGAGCTGCGTGTTTCTCTGCTTAAATCCCTGCTTTAAAGCGGATGATCCAGTGAGCCCATACATATATGAACAGTTGCAGCAAACCACACTGGCTCCTTATTGGCTAGATTAAAGGAGTCAGTTAACGGTTTACTACTTTCATCAGCCAACAGTGTTGCTTAATGCAAGGGTTTATTACTCTTTATCTGCCGTGAACTCATAGATGCGAAGATCTTCTTTCATGGGACATTGCTCTTGTAAACGTCAAATATAAACATTTGTGAATATGAATCGGAATGAATATGAATCTTTCTAAATCATTATCTTCACAATTATTATGCTGGGGCATCACTGTGGTGCAGTGGGTAGCAAGATCACCTCAAAGCATGAAGGTTGCTGGTTCGAGCCTCGGCTGGGTCAGTTGGTAATTCTTTATGGAGTTTGCATGTTCTCCCCGTGTTCGCGTGGGTTTCCTCCGGGTGCTCCGGTTTCCCCCGCAAGTCCAAAGACATGTGGTATAGGTGAATTGGGTAAGCTAAAATTGTCTGTTAAAATTGTCATGTGTGTAAATGAGTGTGTAGGGATGTTTCCCAGTGATGGGTTGCAGCTGGAAGGGCATCTGCTGCGTAAAACAAATGCTGGATAAGTTGCCGGTTCATTCCGCTGTGGCGACCCCAGATTGATAAATGGACTAAGCTGAAAAGAAAATGAATGAATGACTGATTTATTAGGCTGATACTAGACTTTTTACTACCAACCATTATAGTACAGTTTAATTCATTTTATTTTCCATTTTATTTATAGTTGCGACAAATAATATGAGTAAATACAGGACAGTCAGGAAAAAAATACAGTTTATTAAGCAACAGTTATGATTTCCCAACAATCGAAGTACTTTACATTTACATTTACATTTACAAATTTTTTAAATAACATGTTCACAATTTATATGAAATTAATATTCTGGAAATAATTACTTTCTATTAAGCTAGTACCGTAAAAATGGTACACTTTATTTGACTATGTTTGATTTTATTTCACACTTTATATTGTGAAAATATTATAAAAATGTTTAATATTTTAATAGTTTCTCACACTATATTATGATTTATTATTTCAGTCCTATGTATTTCTTTTTCTTTTTTTATTGATTTATTTTTGGCCATTCTTTTTGCCTTTATTAGATAGGACAGGAATGAGACAGGAAATGAAGTGGGATAGAGAGAGGGGTGTAGGTAGGCATGGGACGATAACTGTTTTCAAGGTATACCATGGTATGAAATAGTCAAGGTTATCATACTGCCAAAATTTTCTGCTATACCGTTTCTAAGGTATGAGTAAGATGTTTTAATAATTTTTTTTGTTTGTTTTTTAGGTGTAAATTGTAAAGAAATCTGTGTGTTTGAAACAAATGAAGTCCGCAGAAGTTGATGATTCACTTTCATTATTCAGCCTGACATGTTTACCGCTCCAAAATATTTTAAATGTTTCTCACAATAAAAGATATTGTGTTTAAAGGGGGGAAAGGTTTTGTTATTTAGCCAGACATTTAAAAAATATATATTTTAGAGCAGTAAACACAATACCGTCAAACCGTGATATTTTTATCCAAGGTAATCATACCGTCAGAATCTTATATCAGCCCATGCCTAGGTGTAAGACTGGGAAATGTCCTCGAGTCGTTATCGGAACACGGGACACCCTGACGTGCTACTGCACCATATGTCAGCACACTAACCACTAGGCTATTGCGCCGACCAGCCTTATATACTGTAATTCAATATAATTTTATTACATATAAAAGTTATAAATGAGCATCTGGAAAATAGCCAAAACTCTTGTAACTTTTGTAGTTATTTTACAATTGTCTGTAGAACCTATAGACTTGCCATTTATGTATGATGTACTACAACAGAAAGTTCATCACCTGGAGCAAAGATACAAAAAACCCTTTATACTCTGTCATTGCAGAGCAGGTTAGTACAGAAATATTTAATGACGATCACAAAATAAAACTTACTCCTCCCTGACATGTACATAGGGTTCTAAATGTACAGTCTGAGCAATGATCGTAACGTCTTTGCTGGTGTTCAACATCTCAGTCTTGTGGTCCAGCACAAGCATGTTGTATGAGCGGATGGATAACAACCTGCGGGTACATAGTCATTCACATGCAAAATCCTATTCGATAAGGATGAACAACTATTAAATGAACTACAGAGCTCTAGCAGCGTTTCTTAGCAACAGCCCGTAGTCAAAATAATCCCGCTTCGCAGTGCTCGGTGTATTTTGTTCCTACGCTTAAACGTATATATGCAGAAAGCCTTTAATTAACATCACAATTCACCTCGCTTCAGGTTGACAGTCTGGTATGTATTTAGAAGTGGTTTGTTTATTTTTTCGCTTTGCGTTTGTCATGACACTTGCCACTTAATAACTGCTTTTATTTGCGACGCTTTAGTAGATCAAGCTCTTGTTGATGGCTGTGTTTCAAATGCTTGTGTGCTCCCTGCCTAGACAGCATTTCTGAGTGCCATGTTGTTGTCTGCCACCATCTTTGATTGTTGGTTGACCAGAGCAAGTACTGGGAATGAAATGATGTCACAGCTGGAGCTGTCCAGTGCTGAAAGACACAATGGCTATTGCAGAGACTGATTCTTCACTGCTATTGTTAAAGCTAAAGCACTTACGCTCTGTATTTCTCTATTCTAACCAACATTAGCTTAATAAAAGCTGTAAAATTCATTCCCTAAATGGACGGATGGATAAATATAGAGTTTGCATTTCCAGTCCATTATAACCTAATTTTTTTCTGATTAAAAGGAGTACGCTTAGTAAAATCGTTACTTGATGCCCAGGATTGATGATTTACTATTGTTTGGAGTAAAAATAAAATAAAATAATACAAAATAAAAATGAAATTAAATAAAACAATTTTTTTTAAATATTTACCTTACCAATAGTTCATTCTGAGTGTAGTTTAAGCATAAATATTTTATAGCCATTTTCTTTGTGAAAGGCAAAGTAATATTTAATATATATGATAAATCCCATTCTTATTAAGTGCAGAAAACCATTATGTGATCATCCTTATGTTCAAGACAAATAATTTAATAAATAAATATTCACATTGGAGGAAAATTTTGTGGCAAAACTGGAAAAAATAACAAGTTTCTATGCATTCACATTTTCACATTTCCAGGTTTTTCAGTAGCGGAAGTCGTCATAGTTGGGTAAACTTAGGGGAATAGGGAAGTAATACAAATATTTTTCTTACAATCCCATTTGCTGAAATAATAAAAGAAAAACTCCACAATGGTGTTATCCAGGCTTTCAGAAAAAAGGAAAAAAATGGTTTGGGACTGATAAGGACAGCCAGAAGAGAGAACAACATCACATTTACTGTCCTGCTCACAGATGCTGCATTAGAAACACCTCATACAAGTGGTAATTCGGTAATACATGCATATAAATGTACATACTAGGCATGGGCCGGTATAAGATTCTGAAGGTATGATAACCTTGGATAAAAATATCAGTATGACGGTATTGTGTTTACTGCTCTAAAATATATTCTTTTTAAATGTCTGGCTAAATAACAAAACCTTTTCCCCATTTGAACACAATATATTTTATTGTGAGAAACATTTAAAATATTTTGGAGCAGTAAACATGTCAGGCTTAATAGTTTAAGTGAATCATTGACTTCTGCGGTCTTCATTTGTTTCAAAAACACAGATTTCTTTACAATTTACACCTAAAAAACATTTTTTTTTTAAAGTTTTAAAAAAAAGTTACACATACCTCAGGAACGGTATAGCAGAAAATATTGGCGGTATGAAAACCTTGATTTTTACAAACCACGGTATACCTTGAAAATGGTTATTGTCCCATGCCTAGTACATACATAAAAAAAATCATATTAAAAACTTTCAAGGATTTAACATTATGATGACCATTAAACGTAACAGTCTTGTAAAAAGGGTTTATTAAAGACAAAGTGAGAGCTTAAAGTTTGATCTTAGTTCCAAAAATGAATCATATCTATTTTAGGTTTAGCATACTTGCAAGTGTTTGATCATCTGTTTCTAAAAAATAAATCTTTTTCTATAAAAACACATAAAAAATATTTTAAACATTTTGGGAAAGACTGCAGAGAAAATATTTTGCCTTGCCAGTACTTTTCTTCTCCAATAATATCAGTGAGAGCAAGGTACGTGGCTAAATATAGGTTTAACATAAATATTTCATTCCCAGTATGAACAAAATTCACTTTTTTTGATGTAGCACACCCACAAACAAGATCGCGACTCATCTAGAAATAAACAATTTCAATGAATGAATAAGGAAATGATTTTTTTTTTTATGCATACCCATTGTATAGTGCTGTCCTCCCACCATGTGTTTGTAAACAGTTAGCAACACTGAATGCTGAGTAGTGGTGCCAAATATAACCTTAAATGTCAGGACTCCGGAGACCTGAAACTATTTGAAAAGTGTGTTGCTCCTCGCGTGCTTCGGCAATGAATATTACTCCTTGCTTCTTTTGCAAAGTTTGATTTATTCATTGCAAACACGTTTGAAGTGCATCCTCAAGGGCCGCAGCCCACAGCAGCCCTCTGTGCAAAACACAACACAACACATCAAGTGTGATGCTTTCCTTTTTACTGCAAGCTTGGTAAAATGGCTTTTGGTTTAAAAGCAGCAATTACCTCAGTGCTCCCTATAATGATCATGCACATTTATAACCAGCTTCTTCTCAGATGAGACCTCTTTTTGGCACCCATACTCACACCTCCAACCTTCCCCCACTGTTTCCCTTCTATCACTTTTACTACATCTCTCTAAATATAGTAAGAAAATGAGGAGATATGTGGGACAAGATCTCGCTCCTGCGCTGTTCGTGCACACAAAACTGACTTCACCCAAGCCTCTTGGTTTTTATGCAGTATCTGTGTCGCACATGTCTTCTGGCCACACATTGCAGCAGCAAAGCGTATGATAATAAAGCTTATTGAACCGGTCACGCTGAGACCAATAAATCGGTGAATGAGAGGTAGAGCACTGGATGCGCTTGAATCTACAGTCGCAGTGAGCTTTTTCTTTTTTTCCACCCTCTCTCTCTCCTCTCCTCTGGCCGTCGTCCAGCTTGCCGGTGAATGAGTCCGTCCGAGTTGCAGCATATTTGTTCTTACAAGGCATCTTCTCTTGGCTCAAGAGATTTTGTTTGCTTCAGCCTTTTCTAAACACCCTCCAACCAGACTACATCGACATCCCGGTGAGCTGCTCATCCGCCCCTCAGTGAAGTCTAGTCGGTGTGCTTGTACTTATGACTCCATATGCGGTGCAGAGCTGCTACTTTGAATTTTAAATAGGTGCTGAAGACCAGCCCCGTGTCATAGCCAACAAGTTGTTAGTGTGAAACCAGCTACTTTAAGCTTTTGTTTTTTAACTGCCAGAGTGTTTACTGCCAAAATAATCACAGTGGTGTCCGGGACACTCGCTCGTTTTGGTCAGCCTCTGCATCTTTTCAGCGCTTTGCTCACAGGGCAAATGGAAACCCCCATTCCCTCGAGCTCTCGTTGGTCACAGAGGGGGCAGTCAGATAAAAATGGAAGAGAAAAGCCTGGTATTTCAGCTCAGCACTGCTCCCAGAGGTCCAAGAGGGTCCAGTGAGACTTTAACTCTTGGTTATGGATATTTTTTAAGTGTAGTTAGCGGACAGCTATAGTTTATAGGTGATGTGTGGAATTTTTCTTTTACAGGGAGGCTTGTGCGTTTTTAGCATGTTGCTACTCTGACATCAAAATCAAAAACAAAACATATTTATTAAAACAAATATAGTAGTCGACATTTGAAGTCGCTGGTTCGAGCCCCGGCTGGGTCAGTTGGCATTTCTGTGTGGAGTTTGCATGTTCTTCCTGTGGGTTTCCTCTGGGTGCTCCGGTTTCCCCCACAAGTCCAAAGACATGCGTTATAGGTGGATTGGGTAGGCTAAATTGTCCGTAGTGTATGTTTGTGAATGTGTATGTATGGATGTTTCCCAGAGATGGGTTGTGGCTGGAAGGGCATCTGCTGCGTAAAAAAAATGCTGGATAAGTTGGCGGTTGATTCCGCTGTGGCGACCCCGGATTAATAAAGGGACTAAGCCGACAAGAAAATAAATGAATGAATGAATGACATTTGAAGTGGATCAAAAGTGTTTTTCAAAATCGCCCTAAGACAAGAAAGGGTGCTTTTCAATAATTTTAGGACAACTTTGTTTGAAAGGTTTTGATCCATTTCACTTTGTGACACTGTTATAGAAACTAGATTGTAGATCTAGTTTGTTCAAACTACTTATTTATAATGATTTGAGTCAACTTAGTTCTTGAGTTTTTTAACATAAACAATTTGTGTTGGTCAATATGAAGGAACTGTGTGGAGCCCAGCATTTTTTACAGTGAAGTTTATCTATGGGTGGTTTTCACCATTACTTTTTAGTCAGTACTTTTAAACTGTTTCCAGTATATGGGCAAGCCTTTGGCTTTCTGGCTGTTGTAAAGTAAACAACTGGAGGAATAACAAAGTGCAGTTACAATATAAAAACAAATTATTGGTTTAAACATAAATTAAAGTAACTTAAAATTAGTGATATTGGAAGCTTTGCTTATTTAAGATAGAAATGGTTGTAGCTGCTCTTATGTCAATAAAGGTTATGTAATCATCCTTTCTCTCAGGTTCACTGATATGCGTTTAGCTTTATTTGTTGCTGCTTTGTGTCTTTTTTTGTTGCTAAGTTTTGCTTAAGCTGAAGATAAAAAGTATTTATTGTTTTTAATTTATGACTCCCAAAACAAAATGCCATTTAAAGGAACTTTCAACAATCTAATTCCAGTTTATAAATATCTTACTTTTTATAAATTTAGATGGAAGACCATATGGGAAAGCTAGGTTGCTGTCAGACGTGGTGTTAGTGAGACCAGCAGGGGGTGCTCAACCTGCGGTATGTGTGGGTCCTAATGAGACGTTAAACTGAGGTCCTGACTTTCCACTGTCATTTAAAATCCCAGGATGTCCTTCGAAAAAGAGTAGGGGTTTAACCCCGGCATCCTGGCCCAATTTGCCCACTGGCCCCTGCCCATCATGGCCTCCTAACCATCCCCATATCATAATCTGTTTCATCACTCTGTCTCCTCTTCACCAATCCACTGGTGTGTGGTGTTCAGTCTGGCTAAATATGGCTGTCATGGCGGCATCCATGTGGATGCTGTGGTGGAGAGGGGAATTCACCCAAAAATATGTAAAATGATTTGAGAGTCCAGAAAATGTAAGGTATAAATCAAAGGTATTATTATGGTCTAGTTTATTTGTTTTTACACTATCACGTTTTAGTTTAGCTGTGGGTGTTCGTGCTTCCATTTTCTAAAACTCATATCATGTCATAATATCATATATAACAAATAATATGATTCAATTTAATTCCACTGATCCTCTGATGCACCATTATGTAATATAGTTTCATTTCCTCATGAGATCAGATTGGAACTTTAGCCATTTTAACATTAAAGTGCTGTTTTACTCAAAACTGCATTATTTTGATATTATTTTTAACCTTTGTGTTGTTCCATACCTGTATGACTTTCTTTGTTTTCCAACTGCATTGAACACCACTGACTTTTTCTCGATGCTTTCCAGAAGAGAGTCATAAAGTCTCGGATTGACACGAGGTTTGGAAAACGAGGACAGGATTTACATTTTTCGATTAACTGTCCCTTTAAAGCTATTAGTGAAACTGACAGGAGCAAATATTAACACACACTCGCAAGACTGACATCTATTCAGACGTCTGTGATCATGCCACTTGAAAATATATCCATAGCAGTCACAAGAGGGATTCTGCGGTCCCTGATGGAAACAGCATACATGATACACACACACACACGCATCTATCCACCCCCACCCCTTCTGATTCCAGCAAACCCCTTGCGTTTTCTCAGGCACACTCCCACAAGACTTCATTTTTGCACAGGCCATGAGAAACTGATCTATGATTGGAAATGAGCAGAAGAGATAGAAAGCAAAGGAGAAGGAGAGGGCTGCTGAAAGAAAAAGAAAGAAGGGAATGAAAGAAGGGGGGAAGGGAACAACCGTGCTGCTGGAATGTATCATGGCACTTGTTCTTTGAACATAGTATTTCCCTGTTCTGTCATGTTAATCCGCTGCCATTCCATTACACACATTACACACACACAGTATTGACTATTACTGAAACACTTTTTTGCCTACCAGTTTTAGATAAGCTTTTCCCTCATGGATGTGGCTAGATTGCATGCTTGTGTGTCTGTGTGAGCACGGACCGAGAGAGAGAGAAAGAGAGCAGTGCTCATAAGATGCTGATGGTGGTAATACTGCAGTAGGCTGGAGAGAGGAAGGAGAGAGGGAGAGGGGAATTGCAAATGAGAAATGAGGGAGTAAGACTGAATGAGAGCAAAGATAAGCTGCTAAATGGAGAGACCAAGCTCTGGTTGGAGATACAGCGAGAAGAAACAATAGGGACAAACAGAAAAATGTAGAAGATACACTGACCAACGAAAAAGTAAAGATGGTTGATATATGTTTAGATAGGGGGCATTCATACACGCCATTTTCACACATTGAATGCATTTTTGTGCATTTTGATAATGTATTTATGACAGCAATATTCTGGGGTCTAGAAATGCTAACTTTTGAAAGTGGATTTCGAGACCGCTACCATAACACAGAAAATGTAAATTTGTTAAAAGGGTGATATAATGACAACCAAATAGCAATGGAAACTACAGCATTGTATATTAAATTTACATTTAGAAGCTTTTATTCAACAATTTTATCTTAGATATAATTTATTTATCTTACTTACAAGAAAAATACAATCTAGAGAAAGAAGAAGTTGAAAAAAGAGCTTGGTTTTTATTTTATTTTGAAGTTAGGTTTTTGTAATTCATGCTCACTTTTAGTAATAAACAACCTATTTGCCTGTCCAGACAAAATATCTTGATGCATTTGTCATTTTTCACAGAGGTTGATTCATTGTTTTTACCACTCTAAAAAGAATTCTTACATGTTCAACTTTTTTTTTTAAAGAAAGTACCATCAGCTACTGCCCTGACATGCATAATGCAGCATTTTTATAGTTTTTTTTTTTTTTGTAGATCAGTGTGCACGGGGTTCATGTGAATCCTGTCAGAATGTATGCAAAACTTATCAAAATGCTAAGGAAAACACAACAACAACAATTTTAGCCCATTGTTGCCATCTAGGCCAACACGGTAGCACAGTGGGTAACGCTGTTGCCTCACATCAAGAAGGTCACTGGTTTGAGCCCCGGCTGGGTCAGTTGGCATTTCTGTGTGGAGTTTGCATGTTCACCCGTGTTCGCATATGTTTCCTCAAGGTGCTCCGGTTTCCTCCCGGTTTCAATCCAAATAACATGCTCTATAGGTGAACTGAAAAAATACAACTAAATTGGCCGTAGTGTATGTGTGTGAATGCAAGAGTGTATGGGTGTTTCTCAGTGCTCTGTGGCAGCTGAAAGGGCATCCGCTGCGTAAAACATATGCTTGATAAGTTGGTGGTTCGTACCGCTGTGGCAACTTCTGATTAATAAAGGGACTAAGCGGCAAAAAAAATGAATGAATGAATGTTGCCATGTAAGCACACATTGTAAAAAGCATAAAGTTACCCTACTTTATATATAGTATTGGATATAGTATGGCTTACTTAAAGAGAGTAAACCCATTGCATTTAAGTTGATTTACTTTTTCTTAAAATGCAATTATCATCATTCATTTTCTTTTCGGCTTAGTCCCTTTATTAATCCGGGGTCGCCACAGCGGAATGAACCGCCAACTTATCTGGCATTTGTTTTACGCAGCGGATGCCCTTCCAGCCGCAACCCATCTCTGGGAAACACATCCATACATTCTCATTCACACACATACACTATGGACAATTTAGCTTACCCAATTCACCTGTACCGCATGTCTTTGGACTGTGGGGGAAACCGGAGCACCTGGAGGAAACCCACGCAACCACGGGGAGAACATGCAAACTCCACAAAGAAATGCCAACTGGCCCAGCCGGGGATTGAACCAGCGACCTTCTTGCTGTGAGGCGAACGTGCTACTCACTATGCCACCGTGGCGCCGCCAATATGCAATTAGTATTTCATAAAATATTGCACTCACTTTAATTAAAGTCAGCTTATTACTTTAAAAGCAAAGTTTTTTAGTGAATAAATAATAATAATAATAATAATATTTCTATCCACTTATATAGCACTTTTCTGGACACTCAAAGTGCTTTTACACATTTTCGGAGGGAATCTTTTCATCCATCACCTCCACCACCATATTGCCCCTGACCGCACACCAGCTGATTGGTGGAGAGGAGACAGAGTAATGAAGCCAAATATGATATGGGAATGGTTAGCAGGCCATGATGGACAGGGGCCAATAGGCAAATTAGGCCAGGATGCTGGGGTTAAACCCCTACTCTTTTTCGAAGGACATCCTGGGATATTTAATGACCACAGAGTCAGTCAGGACCTCTCTTTAACGTCTCATCTGAAAACGGATTAATCACTATTTACTGTGCACTCTAAAATAATATCAAATGTGCTTTTGGTGTATGCGATAAATTTTTTTATTTTGTTTTTTATTCATTTATTTTTTTCCTCTATGTTGCAGAGATGTATGTTTGTATTTGATTCATTTCTTTCCCGTAAGTGATAGTGTTTTGGCAGGTAATTTGGCAGGCCACCTCATGTCAGCCTCCAATAAGGTGACCTGCTCACTATCAAATATAAACATCTTTTTTTATTATAGTTCATCTTATGTGGCTACATATAATGTTTTACACATATCTGACAGCACTATTCATTTCTTTGTTTAACAAGGTTAAAGCGACCAATTAAAATGTCTATAGGAGAGCTTGATAATGCTTAAATAGTGAAAGATGAGCAGAAGAGAAGGTACTATATGCTTACAGCAGACCTGGATACAATAGCTCTTTTTTTCTGAGTTTACGGTTTCAACAGCTTGCTTTTTCTCTGAAAAGGGATGATGGTTGCGTGTTTTTTTTTTTACTGGAAAACAATGCACAAATACTGATTACTCTCCGTAAAAATGTTCTTGAAAAGTTTGGCCTTTTGGGAGGTCGGATTTAAGCGGCTCTTACCTGGTTTAAGGTGATCTGACACCTGAAAACTGTTCAAAACATCCCTAAAATTAGCCAACAGAGCTGTTAGACCAGTTGAAATTAGGTCTGTGTACAGCACTTTCACCCCTGAGCGTTTGTGCACATCTAAAAGAGGTTTGTGAATCTCTGTGAATTTGGCACTAGCCACCGCATGCTAGCTTTTAGCATTTCTCTGAGTGGGGCTCTCACTTGGATTAAGGACAAAAGGAAAGGCACTCTGTCATCCCAACTAATGGGATGGAGTACAGAGAGAAGGAGACCAGTGCCAAAATACGCCTCAGACGGGGAGAGAAGTGACATGCGAGGAGGAGAGAGTGTTAGAGCGATGGGAAGAGATCGGGATGGAGTGATTACGAGGAGCGCAATGATGAACAGTGGAATGGAGACGGAAAATTTGCAAGGACAAATGCGTGTAGTGTGCTGCAGTTATCAGGATCGAATACTAAGCAAAAAAAATGCTGTGCTACTTATTTCCTCTGTTTCACCTCGATGGAGCAAGTGTGTGTGTGTGTGCAGAAGGAAAGAGTGTGTGTTTTCTGTGTGTGTCAGTGAGTTTGATTTGTTTTTGCATGTTTTTTTTTTGTCAGTTCTTCCGAAGTGTGGCGCAGGAACGCATGAGTTAGGAAATGAGTATGTGCAATAGTTTATGCTGTACAACTTGCTTTAGTCGTCACAGGCTCAAAAACAACATAATGAATAAGACACATGAAAAAAAATGAATATTAATACCCTAAAAGAACACACTAAAGTATGTGTTTGTGTGGATAGACAAACAGAAAGACAGACAGACAGATAAAGAAATATGAGCGCACTTCACAATTTTCGGTTTTGCTGGATTTGTTAGTTATGGGCTTTTCAATTCATAACCCTATTAAATGACAAAATAAAAGTAGTTTACAGAGGGTTTCCGCTGGGTCTTAAAAAGCCTCAAAATATCTTAAATCAGGGCTGTCCAAACTCGGTCCTGGAGGGCCGGTGTCCTGCAAAGTTTAGTTCCAACCCCAATCAGACACACCTGGGTTACCTAATCAAGCTCTTACTACGCTTTCTAGAAACATCCTTGCAGGTGTGTAGAGGCAAGTTGGAGCTAAAATCTGCAGGACACCGGCCCTCCAGGACTGAGTTTGGACACACCTAAATTTTCAAAACAAAGTTTCAGGCCTTAAAGAGTCTTAAATTCATTGGAATATTTTCTTGTAGGTCTTACAGCATTTTAAACATAAAACCCAGTCGGTCAGACAGACACTCTTCCAATCACCAGCAATCTATCTCACTAAAACTTATATCAAAACTTTGTTTATAACTCTATTTATCAATATGGTTTAATTATCTTCATTTTTAAAAACATTAGTTTAAAATTCTCCATGAGTTTATTGACCATATGTGATGAGGACACTGACATGGACAGACTGTCACTATTAAAAGGGACACTGGTTGACATTGAATAAATGCTATGGTCTTTAATCCATCTTCCCATTCTTATTTAACTGTTATTGACAGGAAAGTCTGTTTATCTGTTTTACGTAATCACTGTATATTATGCTTAGAATATAGAAATGACGATTTATTTTCTGAGGTTACAGCCAGAAGTCAATTGAATTCATTTTAAATGACATATGAATGGTTAATTTTATTTAGATCATAAAGTTCTTAATACCTAATTAAAATAAGTACAGGTAACATATAGCAACTTATAAATAAGTTGACTTTAACAAAAAAGTAGGTTTATCTGACTTGAGTCATTTTAGAGATATTAGTTGGCTCAACTTAAAGGTGCAGAGGTGATCTGCCAAAATGCTAACCGGTGAGCATATTATCTTTGGACGGCAGGGCTGTGTTTCAACCATGCCTCCTAAAATTGTGAACGCTCGTGCTGCGACATAACAGCAGACAACCCACTAGTTCATGTTATTCACCAGTTAGAAATGTAGTTAGTGCGTGGCCGGCAGCGTGCAGGAGTTACACTCATTATTAAGCCACACTTACAAGCTATTTCAGAGCGAATATTCAGAGTAGCATGATAAACAGTATAGGGAGGTCGTCATTGTTCAAAAATAAATCAATGTGAAAATAAAAGCAACTTCAGCTCAGTAAAGCAGGCTAGGTGGAATAGCCGTATTTACTGATGTTTTGTTGTTAAACTACAAAAATCTACATTATTGATGCTGTAAAGGACCTTATGAAACTGAAAATATTCACATCAATCTATCACCGTGAGATTTCCATGGCTGAACAACACTTCCATGCATATAGCCCATCCATAATGCAACACAATCTACATTAGCTTTGTGGGACTAAAATAGTTTTAAAACACAACATTACCAGAAATAATTCAGTCATGGTGTCGTCCTTCCTCCAGCATGCAAAACTAACTCCAATATTGATTCAGGATTTTTAAAACTTTCAATTCAGCATTTGATTTTAACGTGACTGTCTAGTCTGCACTTGAACCCGCGGCGTGCATGCAGGTGTGTACGCGCTAATGGCGTATCTGCATGAACAGAGATGCGCTGAAGCCCAAATTTACATTTGCTGACAGACAGTTTGGGCTACTTATCGGAATTATGGGAGATGTCGGCCCGACAATATTTAATTGGATGAACATTTTTTAGTTTTTACTCTCACCCAGAATATAAAAATACAAATCAACATTTACTTTAATCAGTACTATTGGACTGTGAGGAGACAGCACAACAAAAGATGTTTCTGAAAACAATCACCTACTGCACCTTTAATTTTGTTGCATTTGTTTTATGTTACAGTGTTTAATATGCTTCATAAAGGCTGGAAGTTGACCCAACCTAAAACATTCAATGCAGCCACTTGCCTCACTTTTTTCAAGTTAGATCTAGATAATACTTTTTATTTAGATTATTATAGTTTTCAAGGATAAGTTTTTGGAAGAAAACTGTTTTATGTGAAGTAGGGTTTGCTTGTTTTGACACGTTATTTAAAATGTATGGCTTAGAAATAACTCATTAGAAGTTTTTGTATGGGGCAAGTAAACCTCTTTTCCGCAAGTAAACTTCATAAATGCTTAGTATTAAGCCCTGTAAAAGTCTGAATTTACAGGGTTTTGCTACATTCATTCTTCCATGGCGGGACGCCACACCAAAATTCACCCCGGAACTGCTACATTACTACTCATTCAAAACATTCAGTCGTTGTTATTTTTTTAATAGCAAGTTATAACCGAACCAAAACGTATTAAAAGGTAAGTGAATTATAGCGGCGAGAACTTTTGCGACATTTGTTTAACTCTTTAAGGTTACATGCTGACTGACAGACTGACTGACAGGTGCGTGATGGGTGAGGCCAGTCAACACGGCGTAGCTTTCAGTTAAGATGAACACAGTTTCCATAATTAGATAATGCTTTATAATACTTTTAAATTTATAGATAATGACTTTGTCTTGCTGGAGTTTATGGCCGTTTCACTTTACTCCAGGATGCATTAATGCCGCTCTGTATAGGTCTATTGGACACATTCATAAGTATTCCTAGCAAATCTAATAAATGTTGGAGACATACTTATTAAATAAATGCAGCAGCATGTATTTGAGGGCGTGCAAGAAATTTTGTGCATGAACAGAAACTGGCGCGCAAGCAAAGAGATTCGCATGCTCGTATTATATAAATGCGATCTCAGCTTGTAATACTACGCTCACGACATTTGTCATTGAAATACGCCACAGGTAGTTGGTAGATCTGTGTGAAAGGTCCAACAGAGTCTGCCGCCACAGCTGGAAAAAATCCTAGAGGAAACACTGATTTACTTCATAAAGGTCTTAAAAAGTCTTGACTTTATGAAACCTGCGGAAAACTTGTTACAGAATAAAACAAAAACCCTAAGCACATGGCCAAAAATCACAATCCTGAAAACAGATTTTTCACATGGTCTCTTCAATAGCTGTAGACCTCCTTAAACACATCTTCACATACTCTTTGAGTGATCAGACTAGGAATTCTCTTCTGGCTTTGTTGTAGCCTCAGCAGTTCTAAAAAGGTCTTGAGAATCCATATATGTGGATATGAGGAAGAGAAATATAGAAAGAATGAATCTGGTGGGAGGTTGACTCACTCCCTTGTCCTCCATTAGGCCGAGACCCTCTTGTGTTTTTAACAATGAGAAGCAATGCGTCATTCGCAAACAAAGCTCAATAGTGGATTTTCTGTCTTTGTCTGTATCCCCGAGCAACTCCATCACACTACATCAACTACTGTTATGCAATATACTCATCTTGAGTCTCAAAGGTTCATCTTTTACTCTCCCTGAGCTGTCATTCACCGCAATCCACACTCGCACTCGAGGAGGTTTACTCGCACATATACTTCAGCTGTCTGAATACAACTCTACAAAAAATCCGCCAGATGTTGTACCAGATACTTTTTTGGATCATTTCATATAATGCTGGTGAACATTATCATCTGGTTTCACTCACTTGTGGAGTTCATGCTGCTAAAATTAAAGAAAAAAGAGGACAAATGCTTAGACATTATAAACACTGCATAAAAAAACGTAACTCTGAAACACAAAACCGTGTTGCACAGCTATTTTTTTTTTGGCATTAACTAAAAATATCAAAATAATCTATTTTTATTTTATGCCATAAATCATTGTAATAAGTAAAGATCATCTTTTAGGAAGACATTTTTAAATTTAATTTTGTAAAGTATATCAAAATTTCTTTTTTGCTTAGTAATTTGCATTGGTAAGAATAGAATTTGGATTTTTAAATGCAATTTTTTCAGAATTTAATTTTTTTTAACCCTCAGATTTGTGGTTTCAGATAGTGGTATCTTGACCAAATATAGTCCTACAATAACTAGCCATACACCTACAGCAGGCATGTCCAAACTCGGTCCTGGAGGGCCGGTGTCCTGCAGATTTTAGCTCCAACTTGCTTCAACACACCTGCAGGGATGTTTCTAGAAAGGCTAGTAAGAGCTTGATTAGCTAGCCCAGGTGTGTCTGATTGGGGTTGGAACTAAACTTTCCAGGACACCGGCCCTCCAGGACCGAGTTTGGACACCCCTGACCTACAGTATAAAGAGCTTAGTTATGTAGCTTTCAGATGACCTATAAATCTCAGTATTCCAAACTTATGACTGGATTTTTGATCCATGGTCACAAATATGAAATCTGTTTCGTTTGTTCAGAGTCGAGATTCTGCTCCAGAAGACACATTTAAACTTTAATCTATCCCATCCAAGTTTGCATTCATTATAGGACAGTGTTTTGGCTGGAAACAAAGTTAGAGAGAAAGAGGACAGAATCGGGAAAGCTCTGTGGGTTTGTGACTTAAACTCGGAACGCCTGAAGCACAGTGGCACTATGTTGGTCCACTGCCCACAAGGCTATCAGCGCACACTATTCTTCCAAAATTTGTCAAATTCTGTGACATTCAACATAGACTTCAAATGTCATTTTTATGATTGAATTCCGCTATTCCATCCACATTTTCCATGCCAAGAAAATCATGCGGCTCTACATGTTCACTAGTGCTGTTAGACATCTAGAGCTCACTGTAGGAGAGAGGTAATCAGGTGGATTGTTTGAGTATATCTGTGTTTGTCAAAGCCGCTGTGTCTGCTGCTTTTCTTATGCGCTGATTTGAGAGGGTTCATTCCATCCTGTCAGTCACTGACTGTAATTAATCTGTTAAAGTGCTGAGCTGTAAGACAGAGAGAGAGAGAGAGAAAGAGAGAGCTCTGCTACACTGGCAAAACTGACCTGTGAGTGTGTGTGTGTGTGTGTGTGTGTGTAAGACATAATAACTTCAAGCTGTATGGGATATTGTTCCACGCCTCTGCTGAATGGAGCATGTTTGCTATGATCCATATTGATGTAACATGAGAGGGTTGATTTATAGAGATTGGTGTTGAAATGAATAGTGAATTGTTTTTGGCCTGTGTTAACACTTTGAACATCAATTCAGTTTCCTCTTTAAATCAGAATAAGTTCACCCTAGTGGGGCCTATCTTTTTCTGGACATTATTTGTATGAAACTTTCAACAGCACGCGTACATGGAGCTCAGTCCAAAACTGTACAGTCCTGTCCAGTCAAAGTCCTGGATTATAGCTTTTGATACTGTCAAATCTTTTGTTTCTACCTTCTAATGTACAGCTTTTCTGTTTATATGTACTTTATGTGCAGGATCTCATGATGTAATAGTTATTTATTTGTACTTATTTGGTACTCTTTTTGTATCCTTTATTTGGTTTAACTGTTATTCTTGTTTTTTTTTTTTTACTTCTATTATTATAGAACAAGTCTACCTCGGTGGGGGGTGGGGATTCAGGGTTGATTTACGTTATAGTGATATGATGTATTCATTCTATATTAAACAAAAACTGAAATAATAAAAACAATTGTTCACAAAAAGATAAGTTCACTCTGTAAATATGAAGATATTTATAGAAGTTTTACTATTATACAGGACCCCATAAGTAGGGCCAGACGGAATCTGCGGACATTTTTTTGCTATTTCTGCGCAGAATTTTGTTAAAAATCTGCAGATTTATGCAATATTTTGGAAGGATCATGACTAAAAACTTAATATATGAAATAAAAAGTAATACCTTTTTAACTTTGGTTTAATGTTTACAATTAGATCCACTTTATTTGGTAAACAAAGCAAGTTTCTCATATAAAATCTCTACTAAAAGACAGAAAATATTACTTTACGAACTGTATTGTATATAAATCATATAAATATTTTTATATTAGTCAGTATTATTACTAAAATTAATTTAAAAACTGAATAAATATACAGATACACACATTTACACACGTAAATAAACAGAATCAATTGATAGGCTAAAAATCTGCGTAAATCTGTAGAATTCCACGCGCACAGCTAATCTTTTGTCTCACCTGCCAGTTATGATAAAGATTATTCAAATAAAGACTTATCACTATAATACTAACTAAACTATTGCTTTTCATTCATTTATTTTCTTTCGGCCTACTCCCTGATTCATCAGGGGTTGCCACAGTGGAATGATCCATCGACTAACTCTTACCTAATAATTTTATTTTAATTTATGTAGTATTAATCATAATTTAAGACGCTGAAAACTGTTATCAGGAACTGCTCACATGAAAGGATCACAATGCTGTGTGTAAAATTACTTATTTTTATAATTTTCATAATCAAACTGAACTATATCAGATTTTTAGGCATTGATACAATTAAAAAATGTCAAAAGAAAAGTGTGTTACACTTATGCTCATCAGTGGCGAGTATAATTATGCACATCAATGAAAAAGATTTGTATGTTTACTTCTGCATGTTTATTTCTTATTCAGGTTTATCTGCAAATGTGCACTTTGAGTGAACAATTGGTAATTTGGTTGTAGTTTGTTTGTTGTTTGTACTCTTTCCTCTTGGACCATGGGCTCCCCTTTAGCCCTCATTTGCTGCAAATGATATGTACTTAACGAGTCACTGTATGCTGCCATTAATGCCTTGTTAGATTTTGTTGAGCCTCTGCCCTCTATCATTATTCACATGACCTCAGTGCCTGTGTTTGCTTCTGGACTATAACACAAGACATGTCAGATAGTAGTTTAGTCTGGCTGTTCAAGGCATAAAACTCCTCTTGAGCTTGTAAGCTATTTGTTCGTTCTGACAGTTTCCATACAGTTAGTTTTTTCAGACAATGTAAATAGATGAACAGACTGAAAAAAGACATAGAACAAAGAATATTTTCATTTATGATGTTAAATTATAATTATTTTTATTCTTATTTAATAAAAACGTTTTGGTGTTTTATTCATTCATTCATTCATTTTCCTTCGGCTTAGTTCCTTTGTTCATCAAGGGGTCACCACAGCAGTATGAACCGCCAACTTATCCAGCATATGTTTTTACACCGTGGATTCCTTTCCAGTTCCCACCTAGTACTGGCAAACACCCATACACACTCATTCACATGCATACACTACAGCCAATTTAGTTTATTCAATTCACCTATAGCTCATGTCTTTGGACTGGGGGGAAACCGGAGCACCCGGAGGAAACCCACGCAAACATGGGGAGAACATGCAAACTCCACACAGAAATGCCTTCTTGCTGTGAGGCGACAGTGCTAATCACTGATGCCGAGTTCGGACTGCATGATTTTAGCCCCGATTTTGACTCGCCGACAGGTTTTAAGAAATCGCCGTCAAATGCCTGAAATCACAGGCAAATCGGTGCTTGTGCACGCGAGTGACAGTCAGGCAATATGAACTATCAAAGACGTGATCTGAGAGAATCACTGATGAGTCGCCGATGCCTGGGAGATATCTGGCGTGCTGAATATCTGGAGCTGTCTGCGATTCAAATCATGCCGTGTGAAATGTGTTTTGACTGAACATAACATCGGCGATCGCCTACAGCCAACGAGAGAGCAGCATCCACTAGTACGGGTACCTGCAGGCCAGCGGGAGGTTAAGGGAGAAGTTAAAAGCGCTCATTTTCAGGTTATTCGGACACAAGAAATAGGGGGAAATATGAGTGTAAATTTGTCATGAGCTCCCGTGTCTGTTTGACTTGTCATGTGAGCAATATCACAACCTAACCCGGTCAGAAAATAAAAAAGTTGAGGAGAAATTGCTAATTCCCTTCAAAGCCAGGAGAGCAAATATGCATTTTCTACCCCATTAAAGGCTTCTTTCTCGTTATGTAGTTAATAACAAAAGATATACTATGTGTTTTTGGGTGTGAGACGTAGTTTGGACAAAGTTGTCGGCGATTCTTCCTATTTTAAAGTCATGCAGTGTGAAACTCCCTGTCGCCGATCCATCTTGCAGTGTAAACAAAGCAGCGACAAAACGCGAGCCCAGATAAGCATGCAGTGTGAAAACATCTGTGACACGACTACTTTGAAAATCATGCAGTCTGAACTCGGCATGAGCCATCGTGTCGCTCATTTGGGGTGTTTATTAATTTATATTTTAATGTCTATGTCTATTTCTCTGAAATATATTCCATACAGTTACAAAAATGAATGTTTTATTCAACTGTTATAACCCTGAATTTAAACTTTCATGTCATTTCTGCTGTCTGATTGGCTGATCAGTAAAATAGCCAGTCAAGCCATGTTGAGATGAAAGATTTACTTCCTAAATCCATATAATGTTTCAAAGCAAAAGGTGCACGTTTGTAAAACTTTCCAGCTTCATGTATATCCTTTAGAACTTATTAAATTTTGTTCAATTAAATGAATATGCTAGTTAGCCAAAGCTTAAAAATGGACAGTAAGTAAAATAGTTGCGAATAACTGCACTCTGTCTGTTTCTGCTTTAAAACAATGTTAGTGGTTATTAATGAACCTCAGGGCAGAACAAATCATGATAGATATATCCATTTTTTCTGAAAGGTTTAGCGCACTTTCTGCTTTGTAAAAACATTCTGTCTCAGTCGTGGCTGGTGGAGAGACCAGATGCTGATCCCTTGGGGTTCCAGGACACTGGCCTTCCCTCCGCCCTGGTGTCCTGCCAGATCTGGACATGGAGATGGTGGAGGTGGAGCACCTCCTGTCCTGCTCGCTTCACAGATGGCTGTTGCGGCAGTGCTCTCTCTCTCTCTCTCTCTCTCTCTCTCTGTCCACTTTTGCGCTTATCTTTCTTCTTTCATCTACTGTTTTTTTTTCTCGCTCAATCACATTACCGTCCTAATCAAACACTGTCACACATGCACACACTCTCTCACTCAGCCTCATTCATGTACACTCAGCAGTTCAGCTGACAGAGAGGGATCAATATGAGGACATTACACACGTACACTTCACTGCATGAGGCCTTGCTGTCTGTTAGGATAATGTTGAGTAATATCCCGAAAATCTAACAGAGGAAGTTCGATGTATATGTGATAAAAATGTGTTTACATGTTTTATTGGATGAAATGAGCAAGTGATTGAAATTTTTACTTTAGGAAACAAATACAAAAATATTATATCTAAAAAATATGTCAGAAATGAGAAAATAAAAGAACAAACCCAAAAGTGCAATCTTAACATATTAGGTTTAAATCATAAATGCAGTAAAATTGGATTAACCCTTATGTACTGTTGGGGATGTTTTCATTCACTCTGGGGAGATTTTTAGTCCATAACCTTTTCTGTGTTTCAGTCAGCGGAATATGATTTTTGGTGACAAATCTTATTTTGACACATATTTTGAGAAAATGCTTTGAAATTTAAAAAAAACTTAACAATACACTCTCGGCCAATTTACTACTCATTTGTTATGCTCGGGATGAAAACATCCACTGATTTAAACTGCTGTAAAAATGTATTCGATAATTACATTTTTATTTATTTTTTGCATAAATCTGTTAATCAACCCCAGTCTTGATCAAAACTACTAAACTGCTTAGAAAGTTACAGGATTTTAACTCTTTAATTGCCAAATTCCTAAATAATGTCACTGATTTGGTGGGGAAAAAAACACTCAAAATGATGTATTTTACAATAAAAAAAGTAGTTGTGGACTGGATTTATTTTCACCTTTTATCAAAGTCTTGCACATGTGAAACAACATTGCCTATGATGCATTGTTTTTTTATTAATTTTAATTTTGTCTCCCTAACTTACTGTTTTACCTAATTTTACTGTTACTGTTGACTTCCATTATAACCACCTTTTTTATTGCAAAATATATGGAGTAAAACAGAAGATTGAAGTGTGTGTGAGTATTAATTAAAATATGCATCTCTGCTCTCAGAACTACATGGAGTAAATAAAAACAAAGACTGTATATTTATGCACCATCAAATGTGGTTATAATGGAGGTCAATGGGGCAAAAACAGCCACCAGCGGTAAATTAGTGAGAAAAAATAAAAATCTAACACTGCATCAAAGGCAAGGTTGTTACTAATTATTTACATGTCCAAGACTGTGATAAAAGGTTAAAAAAACAGTCCACAACTACATTTTAACTTGAAAACAAGTAAGTTTGTGTGTTTTATTCACCAAATCTATGACATCATTTATGAACTTGGCAATTAAAGAGTTAAAATCACGTCATTTTTAAAAACATTTAGAAATTTTGGTAGAATAAGAGATTTATGCAAAAAGAAAATAAAAAAACATTAATCTGATGCATTCTTACAGCAGTTTATTTAGTGGATGTTTTCATCCGTAACATAACAAAAGGGTAGTAAATTTGAACAGTGCACAAGGGTAAAGATTTAATGTTTTTGTTTTTCATTTGTTTTTCATTTTTCTTTTATTCCCTAAACTTAAAATTTATAGTTGATAAATGCATATTATGTACAGATAAGTTCAGGTTTAGAAAGGTTTATTTTTTATTATGTACTAAAAGACAGCGGTTAGCTAATCTTAATAAATAGAACCTCAATGTTAGAAAAAAAATGTTTAATCTAATAACAATAGAGCACACTTCATGCTTATATAACATTTAAAATAATTGCTGATTCATAAACATTTCAGAGTTAAATATTGTTAATTCAAATGGATTTAATTCGGTTACAACAATAAAAATATAAAAGTGAAAACATTATGTATCAAGAACTGCTTTTTTTTGTTCTGAGCATATCTTGTCTCACTCTATGGCATATTAACTCATGGAAATGTGATGAAATGTTGAGGCTGCAAGATCATTTTGTCGCGGTAATGACATTCTTATGTGGTGACTCCATAATGTGAAGTCAGAGTCTCCAGAGCATATGGCGAGAGAATAACACAGTTTTCTTGTGAAGATAAGTGCATCAGATTACTTTTAAATTAGCATTTTATGTTGAATTAACAGGGACACCGGGATAGGTAATATATTATTAGATTGTATTAGATATATAATTGATCATTTAAGTATATGTTAGGGTTGCACGATATTAGACAAATCTAACATTTCGATATTTTTTTAACCTGCCATATATATTGTGATATGAATACTGTTTCACATGATGTGTCAAATAATTATATGGAAAGAATTTATAATTTTAGAATGAATGAACTTATTCTGTAGGGGAGTGCATATGCATAAAATATAAGAAACAATCTACAGGCATTGATAAATTCAGTAATGAAAAAGATACAAATTATATGAACAGCGTTTTATTGCTTTTCAAGGAGTCGAATTCAATAGAATTAATTTGTCAAAGTTAGAAACAGTTCAATTTCTTAGACCTGAATGTTTTTAAAACCCTCAGATAGTCACAGGCCTCAAAAAACACATGCAAAATGCTATAAAATCCAGACTCAACATTGCGTATACTCGTGATGTGACTATTGCGAATGTTCACATTGTGATATCAATGCTGAAACGATATATCGTGCAGCCCTATTATATGTTATACTGTAGTAAATATTATTAAACTGGTAGCAATTTACCTTAAGCTTCCATTGGTTAAAGGCATAATTCACCCCAAAATGTCAATTTTTTTATTCATCTACTCACTGTTTACTTGATTCAAATCTTTATGTCTTTCTTCTGTTGAACACAAAAGATGATGTATTGAAAAGACCTGAAACCATTGACTGCCATAGAATTTTTTTTCTACAATCAATAACAATGGTTATAGTTTTCTATCATTCTTTGATTTATATTATTCTTGTGTGTGTGTTCAACAGAGTAAATAAGCTCATTAAGGTTTGGAACAATTTGAGGGTAACTAAATAGTGAGTAAATTTTCATTTTGGGGTGAACTATCCCTTTAAAAAGCAATAAACAATATATTTATGACAGATTTAGTTATATTTGTTAATATTAGTTAGTGAAAATAAAGTTGTTGAATGTTAATTCATGTTAACTAAACATTGACTAATGTTAACAACTCTGGATTGTAATGAACTATGATTTATAAATGCTGTTTAAGTATTGTTCATTATTTGTTCATGTTAGTAAATACATTAACGGAACCTTATTGTGGAGCGTGACAATACAATTATATTTTTTGCATTATTGCGGCACATATATTATGAACAAAAGATACAAAGATACCCTGTACTTGAGCAACATTCACTGGCTTCCTGTTATGTCCAGTATTGATTTTAAGACTCTGATTTTAACATATAAAGCAGTGCATGGGCTTGCATCTGACTGCATCTGTGACCTGGTAACTCTCGCCACTCCCATCCGTAGTCTTCGTTCTTCATTTGGAGTTTTGCTGTATCAGCCACGCTGTAAACTAAAGACTATGGTTGGTCGTGCTTTTTTGTACAGTGCGCCTAAGCTATGAAATGGCCTACCCATCAGCATCAGGAATGTTCCTTCTCTGGACTGTTTTAAAAAACATCTTAAGACTCACCTTTTTACTTTAGCTGTTAAATTAGATTGATTATTTTTGTTAATATAGTCATCCAATTGTATTGAATCGTTCAGATTTTATTGTGGTCTTTTTTTTTTCTTTTACTGTTTTTATTGTTCTGATGTGTTACTGTTTGGCTTGTATGCCTTGTAGCACTTTGGGTCTGAGAAAAGCACACTATAAAAAAAATGTATTATTATTATTAACACTTTTTTAACATAATTTCTTAACCTAGGTTTTTCATTGTTAATTCTTATTTGTTCATAATACATTATAGCAGATTTATACAACTTTATTCATATTTTTATACTTTAAAAATGTTAAGTATATTCATAAATTAATGTGAATTGGGGTGGAGGTGTCACAGTGGCGCAGTGGGTAACATGATCGCCTCACAGCAAGAAGGTCACTAGTTCAAGCCCGGCTGGGTCAGTTGACATTTCGGTGTGGAGTTTGCATATGCTCCACGTGTTCACGTGGGTTTACACCGGGTGCTCCAGTTTCCCCCAGAGTCTGAAGACATGCTGTATAGCAGGGATCACCAATCTCGGTCCTGGAGGTCCAGTGTCCTGCAGGGTTTAGGTCCAACTTGTCTGAAAACACCTGTCTGGATGTTTCAAGTATACCTAGTGAAAGCTTGATTAGCTTGTTCAGGTGTGTTTGATTAGGGTTGGAGCTAAAATCTGCAGGACACGGGACCTCCAGGAACAAGTTTGGTGATCCCTGCCATATAGGTAGGCCCACACGGAATCTGCGCGCGCAGAATTCTGCAGATTCTGTAGATTCAGATCATTGATTCTGTTTATTTATTGGTGTATATGTGTAATGTGTGTAAACATGTTTGTTCAGTTTTCAAATTAATTTCAGTAATAATATGGATTAATATGAAAATATTCATATGATTTATTTACAATACAGTTTGTAAAGTAATATTTTCTGTCTTTTAGTAGAGATTTTATATGAGAGACTTGCTTTGTTTACCAAATAAAGTGGATCTCATTGGATTCGCATTGTAAACATTTAAAAAAGTTAAATAGTTATTACTTTTTAATTAATAATACATTAAGGTTTTAGTTACAATACTCCCAAAATTGTTCCGCATAAATCAGCAGATTTTTAACAAAATACTCAGCAGAAATAGCAAAAAATGTCAGCAGATTCCGTCTGGCTCTATGTAAAGGTGAACTGAATAAACTAAATTGTCTGTAGTGTATGTGTGTGAATGCAAGAGTGTATGGGTGTTTCCCAATGTTGGGTTGCAGCTGGAAGGGTTTCCGCTGTGTAAAACATATGTTAGATAAGTTGGTGGTTCATTCCACTGTGGCGACTCCAGATTAATTAAGCGACAAAGCCGAAAAGAAAATGAATGAATGAGTTTAGGGGGGGAATTAAAGTCTTTTATCATTCTAGTTTTGTCTTTACTGTCTTTTTACCCCGACAGAGGATCCACGGATTTAGATAAAAAGTAATATTCAGTGTTATTTCATTTTAACAACATGAAGCTTATTAAATTCCACATTGTTTTCACAGTATACCTCCACTACTTGCCTGAAGCAGCATGTACAGTACAGTACAGTACGAGTCCACACATATGCTACAGTACAAACATCACACTTGCCAGTTATTTCCCTAAACCCCGTTTCTCCTCCCTGCGGTTGTAGCTGTTATATGCTTGCGTCGTGTAGGTGTGTGTAAGTGCGTGTTGTGCGAGACGGAGCTCCAGCATCCCTGCACCAGAGCCTCTCGCTGACGATATAGAGGAGGGAGGTGGGGGGTTTGGCAGCCCAGCTCTATACGGCCTTGGCTCTGTGCTGCAGGAAAGAGGAGGAGGAGGAGGATCTGGCAGGTGTCCGTGTCATTTTTACAAAGCGCCGCACCAGCAACTGCACAGAATCCCCGACCAATCAGGAGGAGACGCCGCTCGCTGCTCCCCCTCCTCCCCGATCGCCCTCCACATTCAGCTGATGTCTTTTCATCAGTGGCGCTGCGCTCCTCTGTTGTCTCCATCATCACATCCACTAACCCTTCTTTCCTTTTATTTTTTGCCTCTCCGCACACACTCCATGCGCCGGTTATAGGTTGTCTTTGCATTATGGATGGTTTATTCGTTCCAGCATCCCACTCTCCCTTCTCTTTTACTTTCTCCCAGCCATTTCCCCTCCTCCATCTGTTTTCCACCTTGGGTCTCCATCCGTTGGTTCTTGTCATTATGGTGCAGTAAGGCAAAAGAGGGAGAGGGGCTGGAGGCGATACATTACTGTGACGCTCGCCCTCCCTCTCTACCTTTCCCTTTCCGTCTCGCTAACATGCTTGCTTAGCACAATACATTAGTGGCCAAATATGATGCTTTGTCCCTGCGCGTCCTCTGGTATGCATATAGGTGCACATTTTTGACGTATCAAACAAGATGCTTTTAGTCGATGGATTTATCAATTGATTTATAATTAAATACTCTCCACCACTTTTTGTTTTTCATTTAAATTATGCTATTGATTTTTTTTCATGCTGATTCAGTGCAGTGATCAGCCGCTAGCACTGAGTGCTACCAATTACCCTCCGGACAGGCTTGTGTGTGTGTTGAGTATGAGTGTTTATGAAGTGCATGCGTTTGATTAGATCAGTGATTCTCTTGCTTTAGGGTACTGATTTTATATTGGACGAAGCAATACAGTGTTTGGAAAGTGTTTGTCAGGCAAAAGTAAATGAAACTGTATGCAGGAATATTAATGCGACTCAGGGTGTGTTCACACTTGGTGGGTTCGGTTCGATTGAAACAAATGCTGGTGCGATTCCTTTGAAAATGTGTGAACGCTGCTATTTGAATCTTGGTGCAAACTAAACAAATGAATCGGGACAGTTAAAAGGATAGTTCGCTATAAAATTTACTCACCCTTTACTTGTTCAAAACCTGCTTGCGTTTCTTTCTTCTGTTGAGCACAAGATGTTGTTTGTTAAATGCCGGTTGCTGGCGCCCATTGACTTCCATAGTCATTTTGTTCCTACTATGGAAGTCAATGGGTACCAACAACCAGCATTTTTCAAAATATCTTCATTTGTGTTCAGGTGAAGAAAGAAACTCATAAAGATTTAAAACTACATAAGGGAGAGTAAATGATAGGGAATTATTCCTTTAATTGATGGGTCTGACAGTACGATTTGAAGCAAAAGCAGGATGTGTTGTCTAGGTATTGGACGATAATCATTTTCAAGGTATACCATGGTTTGCAAAAGTCCAAACTACCAAGATTTTCTGCTATACCATTCCTAAAGTATGTGTAAGGTATGTGATTGTTTTTTTTTTTCATTTGTTTACAAAGAAAAAGATTTACAAAGATGCTGTTTTAAATTGTAAAGAAATCAGTTTTTTAAACTAATGAAAACACCAGAAGTAAGTGATTGGTTTGACTTATTTAGCCTAAAACAATTATTATGTTTACTGCTCCAAAATATGTTTCTCAAAATAAAATCTATTGTGTTCAAAGGGGAAAAAGGTAAAGTTAAAAAGAATATAATTTAGAGCAGTAATCACAATACCGTGAAATTGATATTTTTATTCAAGGTTATCATCCCGTCAGAATCTTACACTGGCCCATGCCTAGTGTTGTCATAAGATGCAACTCTAAACAGGACTGAATCCCCAAGCACACCTGGTCTTCCTTATCGCAGTCACAATGGTGCCTATTATAGTTTAATTTGAACATTCCAATAGTTTTGTTGCAGCTGATCTTTATTCGGATCTTTTTTTACACAAATCATAAGCTCTTAACAAATTCTTATAGGTACGCAAAATGCATATGCAAATATGCATTTATCCTAGCACACTGCATTGCTTTTTTTGGAATAGGAAAACATCCTCAGTATATGTACAATTTACAATAACAGGTTTATTACACCGTTAGATTAAACAGCATGCAATAGCGTTTCAGTTAACAAAGCATCAATCACATATAATTTACTTTTGGATACTGCAATAAATTTGTGAATAAAAACATGAACACAACAAGAAGGTTGTAACCTGGTCCCCTCACACAATATTCTTATTGAAATGACAAAACTGCACAATGCAGCGTTAGATTGGTATGCATGGTAAGGGTATAGAGCAAAATGATCATTTTCTGAGTATACATGAACAACAACAGAAGTGTAATTTACAAAGCATACATGTAGAATAAGTTCTAAGATCAAGATGCATCTGTTTTTTTGAGTGACTATGAGATTATCTTCAGCTACCAAACAAGTGATGCATTTTCACCTCTGCATAAAGCTTATGTATTTTTCTAAATACACATCAAATCCATTAAACCTGGTCCTGGACTGTACATAGTTTTGGCTTTCGGTACTGTGATGCATTTTAAATGTCCGCAAAATTATTTAAAATCAACATTAACATCATCATATTTTTTCAGAAGCCTTGTAATCTAAGAAGAAAATTCTTCAGATTATTCTATCAGAAATAAAAGTTTACATTTTTTATATATAATATATAAAATATTTTGCGAAATTTATGAAATATTTTGTCTTCATAAAAAATCATATCAAAATATTCTTTTCTTTCTTACCAAGATTGTTCTCATGACAGAACTTAAGAAAAAATCTAGTTCTTGAAAACAATGCTCTTAAAAATCAATTTAGCAATTTCTTAATGTTAATAGATAACTTATAATAATAGATAATATTAAACCCATTAAACTTGGCTCATTAGATGTTTGTGTTCTACTGTGTTCAGCTCTTACTGAATGAAGATTTTGTTTCTTTTCTTGTACAGTAGTTTACCCTTTTCTGTCAGAAAATTCTCTTTTGATGATAAATGTTGTCTAGCAAGTACATCTCACACACTTTACATTGCATTAATTATACCGGGATGTGCCTGCCTCTTAAAAACAGGACAATAATGTTACTGATGTGTTGCACTAATTAAGTTGTTGTATACTTTTTTTGTAAGAAAAAATTGGAAGTTCTTAAGAACAAATCTAAGATTATATAATATAATAAAGAAAATTCTTATTTATTAATTCTTCTATATTGTTTATCTTAAGAATTGTCTTATTTCTAAAGATTTTGATGAATCCGGCTCTGTATTCCAAGATTATAGCTGTTGTTGTTTTTATTTCTTTCTGTAGCATATTGCTTAACTTCAACATAAAAGGTTATACATTTTCTGAAGTAATATATACAGATCAGGGTCGCCACGGTGGCTGAGTGGTTAGCACGTTCGCCTCACAGCAAGAAGGTCGCTGGTTCGATCCCCGGCTGGGCCAGTTGGCATTTCTGTGTGGAGTTTGCATGTTCTCCCCGTGGTTGCGTGGGTTTCCTCCGGGTGCTCCGGTTTCCCCCACAGTCCAAAGACATGCGGTACAGGTGAATTGGGTAAGCTAAATTGTCCGTAGTGTATGAGTGTGAATGAGAATGTATGGATGTGTTTCCCAGAGATGGGTTGTGGCTGGAAGGGCATCCGCTGCGTAAAACAAATGCTGGATAAGTTGGCGGTTAATTCCGCTGTGGCGACCCCGGATTAATAAAGGGACTAAGCCGAAAAGAAAATGAATGAATGAATGAATATATACAGATCAGGTGTCACAGCGGTGCAGTGGGTAAGACGAAGATCGTTTGGTTCGAGCCTCGGCTGTGTCAGTTGGCATTACTGTATGGAGTTTGCATGTTCTCCCCGTGCATGCGTGGGTTTCCTCCGGGTGCTCAGCTTTTCCCCCACAAGTCCAAAGACATGTGTGGTACAAGTGAATTGGGTAAGCTAAATTGTCCGTAGTGTATGTGTGTATGGATGTTTCCCATTGATGGGTTGAAGATGGAAGGGCATCAGCTGCATAAAAACATATGCTGGATAAGTTAGCTGTCCATTCTACTGTGGAGACCCCAGATTAATAAAGCAACTGAGTCGAAAAGAAAATGAATGAATGAAATTGTCCGTAGTGTATGAGTGTGAATGAGTGTGTATGGTTGTTTCCCAGTGATGGGTTGCAGCTCGAAGGGCACTCGCTGCGTAAAACATATGCTGCATAAGTTAGCTGTTAATTATGCTGTGGCGACCCCTGATTAATAATGGGACTAAACCAAAAACAAAATGAATGAATGAATGAATGAATGAATATAATAAGTTTATGCATTACATACTGTGATATTTGTCAGTCAGGGCACAGTGAGATGAACAATGTCTCTAGGTGAACTGTGACTTTGTGAAAGTAACCATTTTTAAATAAAAAAACTGGTTTATGGAACTATTTTGTCAAACTATTACCTGCCAGTGCCCCAGTTATACTTATTAAAAGGTTTTTCTTTTTCTTTTGAGTTTTTCAACACTAGATTTACGCTTGTTTCAAGTAAAAAACAACATTTTTTCCATTTTCGCACATATTTTCATAATATACAGTGCAGCATCACCTTTTTTCTGACGTTATCTGAAATTCAAGGATCTAGTCTATCTATACCCCTTGTTTTCTGAAAGCGCAGTCATCTCTAATTGTTTAGATGGCTATGTCTGGTGCGAATGAACTATTGAATCCATTTAAATGACCATTTTAAGGTACTGATATCCTGTTACAGGCAAACCTGTAGCATATTTGTAGTCTAAGGGAATGTTGAGCAGCTGTTAGCATGCTTGAATTTGCCACCAGCAAGATGTTGCAATGTTAGCAGACACGATCGTGTGTGACAGAGGTGACTGCAAGCTTGTTGTCTGTGCCAAAATTATTCCTACTATGCCTTTACTTGTGTGTGTGTATGTGTGCTCGTATCATTTTGCGGATGAGATCGACGGTATTCTTGTCCTGTTGTGCAGTTGCATCAGACGGTTGCTGCAGTGCACGGGCATACAGTATAGCAGATTAGCGTAGCTCAGAATTTCTTTCTTTTGCTCTCACACACAACGCCGCTGGATATGAATAGAACAGACCCGGGGTGCAGGGAGCAACAGCAGGCAGAAACATGAGCGCTGTGTGGGAAGAACAGCAGGGCCTCGGTTTTCCCATGTCAGACCTCAGAGACACTGCACTTCCATCTCTCGCATGCAGATGGCGCTGCGTCTTATGAACACTGCCGTATAAATGCCTTCATACTCAGGGTTTGGTTCCACTCCATCTTTTTCTCAAACTCTACTATTGCTGCAGTTTATGCAGTGGCTTGCAGCAACATGTACGTATACAACCAAGCAGAAACAGACTGATATGAGACCTGAGGGGGCAAACGCACACACACACCATTACACACTGCAATTATATTCACACTTACATGCTGTTTACTGTATGGTGTTGCGCATGAGGAAGCGGAAGAGATAACAGATGCTTACTGTTCCTAAAAAAAAAGACTGGATTAAATTCTTGAAGAGAATATGCCTAGTGTGAGAAGTAATGTTGACGTCAAGTGATTTGACTTGCAGAGTATCTGCTATTTATAGTAAATGATCTTGTGTCATACGAATGATTTTGAACGGAGCAGTTTTGGTGCATAAAGCCTCTCCAGTCTCTCATTAAATTGAGTGCACTGTAAATAAAATTAAAGGTTGACTCAATTTAAAATAGTAAGGCAACGTGCTGCACAGCTTTTTGAGTTGTTGACTTTAAACTCAAGTACTGTAGTTGCCTTGATTTAAGTTGAATCAAAGCAAAAAAAGGTGTGCAGCATGTTGCCTTACAATTTTAAGTTGAGTCACTGTGCAGAGTGTTGTTCAAATAACAAATATAACGTAGTCGAATGAATTTATATGTTGACTGAATTCATTTTGTACAGTTGCAGGCTTAAAGGTCCCCTGGAGTTTAACAAGTTTTTTAGATGTTAGTATCAGTATTGTTATTTTTTAGGATAACTATAATCTAGTGTCCTCCAAAACAGTGACAAAATTCATGCTTCGAAGAAATAAAACTGACATAAACATACAAGGTGTCATGGTGGCACAGTGGCTAGCACTATCGCCTCACAGCGAGAAGTTCTGTCAGTTGGCATTTCTGTGTGGGGTTTGCATTTTCTCCCCGTGTTCGCGTGGGTTTCCTCCAGGTGCTCCGGTTTCCCCCACAGTCCAAAGATACTATAGGTGTATTGAGTAGGCTAAATTGTTCGTATAGAATGAGTGTGTATGGGTGTTTCCCAGTGATGGGTTGCAGCTGGAAGGGCATCCGCTGCATAAAGCATATGATGGATAAGTTGGCGATTCATTCCACTGTGGCGACTCCAGATTAATAAAGGGACCAAGCCAAAAATAAAATGAATGAATGAATAAATAAACGTACAAAGCTTATAGTTTGTCACTTATGCCTAAATGGACCAACAGTTTTACTCACGTCACCTCATATTTCACCTCATACTCATACAGTTTCTCATCAAATCACAACCAATCAGGGGGGGTGCTCGAGAGCACCGAATGGAGTAGGCGTACTTTGAGGAGCTCTTTCATCAAGCTAAAAAAAATCTAGCTTAATTTAGTCATAATCAAAACAAAATGACACCGTTTTAAGCTTAAAGTCAAGATGACGAAAGCTAAATCATGACCAATCAAATGCTCTCTTGTGTCTGACATGCCCCACCCCCTTTAAGACGCTTCTCATTTGCTTTTCATTTGATGCACTTGAGCTCAACCACTCTCCCTGGCAGAGCAGTGATAAAACAAAAGCTATTGGCTGTTTTAAAAAAGGGGAGGGGCTACACTATGTCCCACCCTCTCTTCATGTTTCGGTTGGAATTACGTCAAACATCAAATAAAAAGTCACATTTCAAAGCACTTCACGGGACCTTTAAAGGCAATCTCAAAATGTTCTTAGAACTGCTAGATATAAATTGAGAAGAAAAGAATTGTGAGAAATAAACTCACTACTCTGAGAACAAAATGTATTATCTTCTTGAGAAATATTAAAATCCAATTCTATGAAAAAAAAATTAAATATAAACTTGAAGAAAATATGAAAATCTGAATCGTGCCACGAAAAGTCACAATTGCCTTTTTATTTATTATTTTGTTTTATTAAATTGTCATGTTTTTTCATGATGTAAAACAGCATCCAGATAAAAAGATACATTGTAAAAACAGTGCAGCACATTGTGTCAAAATGCAAGTAAAATGCCTGTAAATAATCATTACGTTAAATTCTCCATATGCACAAGTTAAACAGATGTATTTATGCTACATGTGCTCCCTCTAGTAGCATAATAATTCAGTAACCCTAAAACAACCCCTAACCTTATATAATAAATTAAAGTGCCTACCAAAGATTTTTGGAATGCAAATATTAATTCACACATTAAACAAATGCAATAATGTGATAATGCAAATTACAGTGCACATCCGATTTGGCTTTGATTGGGCTTCTGTCATGACTAGAGTCTTCTTCTTTTGTGAATAAATGTGATTTTTTTTTTATTTCAAATTGCCATTGCCCTACACTTTTTAATAAACGTACCTTTAAGCACACCATGACACACAATGGGATATGCACATGGACTCTTAATTTCAGTCAGCCAGCCCCAGAGCTTCTGGTTAATTGTCATCTCGTACAAAATCGCTGCGTTTAAGATCTGTTTCTTTAAAAAACAGCAATCTTCAGTGCCTGACTGAAATTCGATATAACGTGGGTATCAAGACCAAACAAGAAGCACTGTATTAAATTATATTTTTCTGCGCCGCATGTCTTTAAGGTATGGAAATTAATTTTACCCCAGTATTTCAACGGAATTTCTGTGCTCATCTGCAGCTAATGGCCTGTGTTTAAATGGCCTTTTGTCCCTTTTTACGCTTAAACAACCAAATGTATGCTTGCATCTATTTAACTAAATGTATTGTAATTACATTACAACATTGATTCTGTTAAAGGAACCTTATGAAAGTGAAAGTAGTCACATAAAGCTCTCACCGGAAGTTCATCTCTGGCTGAAAAACACTGAAACACTGCTTCTGAATTCAGAATAGCAGCAAACACATGAGACTCAAATCCCTAAAATAGAATTGTTGTCTGGAAATGTAACAATGATGTTATTTTTATGTTTGCTAGTACATTTGTTTGTATGTGTTGTAGAGACTCATTAATGCATCTGGGAGCTGAATGCTGCTATTTATGACGGCGTGTTTTTTTTCCCTCCGTTCTGAATTCTCATTCTTCTGTAGCCTTGTTCTGGTCTATTCCTGACTAATTCTGATGTACTGTCTCCCTCTCTTCCTGTCCTGCTTCTGCTCATTTCTTTCCTCTTTTCCTCTCTCAGTATCACTATCTCTGTGGCATAGTTAGGTCACGTATGCATCACCAGGCTCTGATTAGCATAGACCTCTCTGTAGGGCTTTATACATCCCAGTTAATTGATGCTAATAGTCTTTTGTAATCTTCTGTCTCAAATGCTGTTTCTCTTCCCGTTAATCCTACTGTACTTCTTTCCACTCGTCCATTATGCTTGCTTTTTCCTTCTCCTCCGTGTGTTCATTCGGTTAAGTATTTGACCGACAAACAGTCATTATTCTCATTCACTTCCTCTTAGGCAATCTGCTATGTTGAACTGCAGTATTTTAAACTTGCATGTGCAGTTTTAGTGATTAATAGTTTTATTGATCCTTAAGCAAATTGCAGAGTAGAATGCAGTATCTCATGTACAGAATCAACATTTTAACCCAATTACAAAACCCATCCTGAACTAGTCCCGACTAAGGCCTTGAGTTCACAACTGGTGTATAATTAATTATAATTAAACACTCTTTCGAGATAGAATGGTCCAGAAACTAAACAAGTAAAATTCTAAATATACACTTAAAAAATATTTTTGATGTCCATTGCAACTACTAAATGAGCTAAATCATCACAATTCTTGAGCGATTATTATTATTTTTTTGTGGACAACTTGATTGTTTTATGGTTAGTCCACTCAAATGTGTAAAACAAAAATGTAATCGTTTTGTGTTGGGATAACATGAAGAAATAACATGAAACTGGATTTATTTACAGTGAAAGTGAGTTAGGTGAATGAATAAAAACACATCAGAGTCCTACTCTAAATGCATGGATGGAAATTACAATGGAAATGTATCAAATGGAGCAAATTACCACATTTGTAAATCAGAAAATGGAACCATTTATTTCATTTTGAGAAAAATGGACCAATTTGGCAACATCCCATTGACCTGAACTTTTCTGTTAGCTTAAAATCGGAAGGATCACTCCCTACATATACATAGTTTTATTGCTGATGTGTATGTGTATCTTTATTTATTTATTTATTTATTTATTTATTTATTTATTTTTCATGTATAATATTAGCTTACATGCACAAAAAAAGGGAAGCATATATTTCTGAAAGAGAAAGTGGATATACAGAATTTGTGCTTATATTTGTGAGTGTATTCAGATGTATGATCTCTTACATATACCTGATATAAATGTAAAACAATTTGAGAAAATAAAAAAAGATAATAAAAAAACACACACACATCATGTTTACACTGTAAGTCAGAAGATTTTTCACACATTGTAGTTTTGACCTATTTACAAACAGTTTAAGTGCATTGGACTGTTAATACTTGGACTGTTTTTTATTTTTTATTATACATGTGCAGTCATAAAAATGAAGATTCTTTACTGGCAGTGATGGATCTTTGAAGCAGCTTTAAAATCCTTTTCATTCCACAAAAGATTCTTGATGGAAAAAGATGCTTTACTTTAGCCAGATACTTTTATCTTAAAATAAAAATCTTTAACACGCGCGCACACACACGCACGCACGCACGCACGCACGCACGCACACACTCACACACACAAACACTTTAAACCTTTATTTTTAAGAGCGTATCATATTTCAGGCTAAACACATTTAATTGGGTGTTTCTTCAACTCTGTGCACTTTTGGCCTCGTGGAACGTCAGAAAATACACTCCAGTGTAATTGTTAGTGCAAAAAAAGTTGACATTATGTGGTGAAGATGACATTTGTAATATTTTTGGAAGAAAATGACAGACTTTCTCAGGCCATTTTCATAGCTAGAGATTCACGTATCCAAAATAAACACCATGAAAGACTATTTTCACACTTTTGGTGTAAAATAACAAAATTACAGCTTAGTTGTAAATTAAGCTTGTTCTGTTTTTGTCACAAATTATTTTTAACTTAATCTACCTTATGGCACATCCTGTGTTTGATCTCTTTGCTATCCTCTGGGTAAACAAGTACAGAAAAAAGTATTAGTTAAAAAAAATATTAAAGATACAGTAATGACGCTAAAACATCTAAAAATAAAACTAAATTTTGATAGCAGCACAATTAATATTAAAAGGATTTGTGTTCACCCCACTCTTTGTACAATTTTTTTTAAATGTAGGTAATATTTTCATGATTGATTTGTCTACTTTAAAATGAAAAAGCTGCTCCTGGAATGAAATAAAAAAAATGCCAAAAGTATTCTATAAAAGAACCACTTCAAGTCAGCAAATAAAGACTTGAAAAAGAAAAAGTGTAATTTCTGTAAATTATGCTGAGTGGTGTTTTGCCTAAAAAGGTTATTCATGTAACTATTGTTAGTATTCATTTCACCATGAATAATATTCATTATTCATGATGAAAGAAGGCAAGAAAAGCGAGATGGATATTGGCGAGAGTTAAAGAAAACAAAGTATGATAGCAAGATTAGAGGGTAAAGTCAGAGTCCTGCCAGCTAGGAGTGTAAGACAGCATGGTGTGTAATATTTATGGTGTACCGCACACTGCTAATAAAAATTAGGTCACTCCATGTCTAATGAAAGATGTGGACAGAGGGAAAAACAGAGAGATGGAGGAGGAGGGTGAAGAGAATGAGGATACAGAAATGGCTGGAAATAAAGGAGGGATTTTCTCCCGAGAGATCAGAGAAGATCAGAACACTTTGTCAATGCTTATTAAAGTGAGCGGTGGAGGGATGTGATAGATGGTATAGAGTTCTGCTTCTCTAAACCACGACATCTGCCTCCTCTATTGTATCCTCTTCCCATCTCCTCTCCAGTCATCTGCTCTTTAAACTTGCGCGCCTGCGGCCAGATTGCTCTTTTTACTAGAGACTCTGCCTTCTGTTTCCAATACCCCAGACAAATCTAGACTTCTATTTTTAGCCCACAGCCTATGTATATTCATAAACACCAACTGCACATTATTTATTAATGGTAGAAAAGAAAATATTCTGCTGTGGTTTTCTGCATTTCATGAAAAGGACCATCCCATTCATTTCAGTGGTTACTCTCTTCTCTGTGGTGCAGAGTCAGTGCGAGATGGGAAGTGCAGTGGCTTTGAACAGTATGAAACTGCATTTAAAAATCAGGGAGTTTAAATTGTAAAATAATAAAAAATGTAAAAAAAAAAAAAAAAATTAGTTTTGAAATCATAAGAACTGCTTAATATTGTACATTGTGGTTCCAATCAAACAGCATGTTTTTGAGAATGACAACCACATTTAAAGGGTCACGAAACACCAAAACACATTTTTAGAGATGTTGACAGTCATCTATATGTCCCACGTTACTAAACACACTATTAGGACACATGTATTTGACTAAAAAGTGAACATTGGATGTTTTTGTGTTGTTTAGAGCAAATTCGTTCTTCCGGTAAAAAAGACATTTTGAAGGAACGTCACGGCGATGAGATCATTGTGTAAATTCCAGCATGGCTATTGGCTGTCTGTACCGGCTGGTACAAAGTGACGTCATTGAGTTTTTAGCACATCTGTTCATTAATTCATGAGAAAGACTTGGTTCAAACCAATCAGCGCGCTCTATTGGGAACGAGATGCAACTTCATCATTACTGCATGATATAGATTTGAAGACTCCTTTTACCAGAGAGACGCCACGTTGTGTTTCCAACCGTAATTCAAACAAGTAGTAGTAGAAGAAGTGTTCAGAGACATGGATCGTCAGTGTTGCTTTTATAAATGTGCTGCAATGAAGGTTTTGTTTGAGAGCACCGATGCGTGTGGACCCACATGTGTGGATTACAGTGGTCTGCTAACATGTGACAAAAATACGTTTGTAAGGAACAGTTTTTACTTGAGAGCTTTTCTCATCAGGAAATGGTGAAATCAGGATTTTCCACTTGTTTCCTTTTAAATCAGACACGATTCCAGTTCGTGTTGATTGTCCTGTCTCTACGGATTAGGTAATTGTGTGATCGCTGTTCTTTGTTTATGTTTATTCAAATGGCAAAAGTATCGTCAGCAGTACTCTTTCAGTTTTTAAAGACATACCTTAGTCAAAATGATTTAGTTACAGTTTACAGTAATATCACTACAATATTATGGACTGAAAATCCCCCACTTCCACACAGCTTGCAGATCCTCTGTGAATGCTACTCTCCGAATCACTGTCTATCTCCCCTGCGTCTGTGTTTGTGTTGCCACTGTGAAAACCAGTGTGTTTCGCCACTCGACACTCCCACCTAAACAAAGCTGGACTCACCCACTTTCCTGACTTTTATCAAACTGAAGGTGAAAACCCTCCCAGCGGTGGTTCATGGCCCTTTAATGTGATAACACTTTTATAACAGCTTTTTTTGCTACATTTTACCCTAGATGTATGAACAAATAAGAGATGTGAAGCCACACATGCTTGTTACTACCACAAATAAAAAAAGTGAATTGCAACTTTTTATCTTATGATTCTGACTATTTTTCCCACTGCAGTTTTTGAAATGGGAGTTCAACATGGGACAATTTCATCTCCAAATTAAAGAAAGCTTTTCAAGATGTAAACTTGAAATTGAGAGATATAACTCTATATATTATTGAGAGAAATAAACATAGAAGTTATATTGTAAGATATACAATCAGATTTGTAATAGAAAATGTCAAAATTCTGAGGCAAAATCACAATTACTATTTTATTGTTCCTGTTTTGTGGCAGAAACAAGCTCTCATATTGTGATGGTGGCTAAAGTAAAAACAGATGGTGAATTATACAGAAGGTAACACAAATCTGTAGATTTTATCAAGTTAGAAGTGCAGTATTTCAGCCATAAAAGTAATCAAATATTTTCCGAACAAAAACTAGATTAAAAACACACAACATACATGGTAATTGTGACTCATTTTGAGTAAGGTTCTGTTAGCATAGAGCACGTTTACAGAAAATGCAGTTGTGCATCCATAAAAAGTAATGGCATGAGTTTGCCCGGCATGGTAATTTCTGAAGTGTTACCAGTCCCAGTTCCAGAACACAATCACAGAGGACCCTTTTGGAGTTAGTGTTCTCTTCTTGCACGTGATATTTTTGTCCTGTCATTTGCTATTCCTACCACATTAGTAATCATAACAGCATGAAAATCTAATGTTTTATTCAAATTAATAAAGTCTTTATATTTTTATGTATGTCTTATATTTTGCCTGGAAAGTCCACTCACCAAACTATAACTAAAAGCTTTCGCTCACTTCAGTTCCTCATGATTCAACAGTTTTTTTAATTGTTATTATTGTTAAAGCTCTGCACTGCACAATGAATATTATTGAATACACTTTCTTATAATGAGAGGATTTGCACGGATGCAGAACACAGTAATAGACAGAAAAGACAATAATAAAAATAATAGGAAAAAATACTAATTATTAAAAGTAATAGACATTTTTTAGTACTGAATGGTTTCTGTTTTGTACACCTCCAATTGGTCAGTGCTTTGTAAAAATCATACTGTACTTGCATTCCACTACATGGCTTTTCAATAGTTTTTATGTCTATACATTCGCTTTGCAGTCACTACAGTTGTGGCCTAATGTTTAGATAATCAGACTTGTAACATGAAGGTTGCAGGTTTAAGTCTTGGGTTTGTCAAGGATTGTAGATAAGGGAGTGAATGTACTCCCTTATCTATCAGTACAGGACCAGTACAGTTGTTCACTTTTTGTGTGCGTATTAAAAAAGTTAAAACACATTTATTAAAACGCTTGTATTTTTTGTCATACATGTACTTTTTTCATACGCATGTTCTATGTGAAAGGGCATGTTAAATATACTATTGTCAAATTTGTGTCCATATTTCAAAAGTGGTTTCAGATGTTTGTAGTGTGTAACAGAGGGTTTTAACTTCTGCATTGAACTCAATATGGCTGACAGTGAATGTGTACAGTTCTCATTCTGAATCAACATGTATATTACATAATACAGGGTTCCCATTGGAATTGCTGGAATATCACTGATTTTTAAAGGGTCTATTCCAGCGATTGAAAGTCAGGGAAGTTTTACTATTATTATTATTATTATTCATTTTTTATTATTATTTCATTATTATTATTATTATTATTATTATTATTATTATTATTATTATTATTATTATTATTATTATTATTATTATCACTATTTGTCTAAGTCATGGAATAGCAGGAATATCATGAAAGATCAGGTTTGGAATATCGTTTTTTTTTTTGTTTTCATCTTTTCATTCTTAAATTTTTTTTCTTTTCATGTATCAAAATAAACATTTTCTATTTCTATTTGTTTTTTAAGTCTAGGCCATATTAGGTGATATTAGTGGCCGCTGTCAAAATAAAAAAGAAATTATTTGGTCTCTGCAACCAGTATTTAGCTGCATATTTAAAGTCTCAAAATTGTATATTAATCAAAACATTGAATGTTTTATTTAATGACGAATTAACGTTATAGGTCAACACAATATGTTAACAAGGCCCTTGCATTAAAAAATGGCAATTCAGTCAATCAAACCAACTTTTGCACCATTTCCTAAATGGATTTTAAGTGAAAACATGCGACCAAATATATTATTTTCCTTTTGTTCACTCAGTGCTCATTACAGGTCATAGAAATTCAGCTTTTTAAGCAGTGAAAGTCAGGGAAAAGTCATGGATTTGACATTTGATTTAGAGAGGGAACCCTTGTATTAATGTCTCTGAACATTTTTTGAAGAAATTCAAAGGACGCTGAAGCTTTGTTAGCTGTCACAGTGATATTATATAGCACACACGCCACAGATCTAAGAGCGGTGTTCAGAGGAATCTATAAGACCAAAGCTTTGACCTTTCGTGCTTTAGAGAATGTGCAGTTCTGTGTTCTGTGCAGTGTTTTGCACAATACAACAAAATATAGTTGTTTTGTAAGACATGATGCATTGGTTTCTGATCTCATCAGGCTTTCTGATTTGCTAGAGTGTGTTTTTTTAGTATTTGCTCTGCAGGCAGTTTCTCCAGAAAGCTAGCAGGCGTGTCCCACAGAGCTGACACGGTGTCTCTGGGAAAAGCAGCACTTAAATGCTCCTCTTGGAATAGCTCACTTTACTTACTAGCTCAACCTTTCTCAAGCCAAGTAATGGTGAAGGTTCTCCTGAGCTTTCTGGAACAGTTTCTGCTGTTTTTGAGAGAAAACATTGATTTTGCTGATGCTAAGTGCAGACTTTCAGGTGCATACTCTAATAAATCAAACAGATTCCTTATGAATGTGCATTGATAACACACAATAATAAAGTTAATGATTTAAATATGTATTTCATAATGCAGAAAGAAGTTTTATTTATAGAAATTCAAATGTATTTAATGCAAATTTATGCAAAAATATTTTTTTAAATATTTTTTAATGCATATGCGTAAAACATATGCTGGATAAGTTGGCAGTTTATTCCGCTGTGGCGACCCCAGATTAATAAAGGGACTAAGCCGGAAAGAAAATAAATGAATGAATAAATGAATGAATGAATGAAGACTGTATCAGAAGGAACATAATAATGAGAATTTAATAATGTGTAATATACAAAATTTCCTTGTGAGAAAATTATAAGCTGTGTTGGCAGCTCTAAGTCTATGCAGACCCCCGACCTGAGTCTTTTTCTCTATAAACGTCCCTTTAGAGTTTGAACATTAACACACACACTCAAAAATAAAGATGTAAGGTCTAAAGGAGTGTGAAATTTGATGTCAAACCTAGTTGATCGTCTTGATTGGTTTGCTAGGGGAAGCCATGCTTATACTGTACACTCCGTCAAGTGGGTATAATCAATTCTCATTCTTCATTCGTGTCTTATACATCATTAAATCTCTGGAGACCGGTTTTATGACACAACTCTGCAGATGCATGCAAATGCACACTCGAATATGTGCAAGTCATTTGTAGTTGCACAAACTTTTTTGCCTTTTATGTTTCAGCATGTTTTTGGAAAGTTTGACTGCATGGAGTCAGCAGGCACCGTCTCCAGAGGTCATATTTCACACAACCTTTTTTACAGAAAAAGCTGCTCATGATGGGTATGAACATGTCCATAGCGGCGGTGGATCTTGTAATGGAATACAGGAACAAGAGCAGAATTGTGGGCAGCAAACAGCCATTAGGAGCGTGTCCACACTCCCAGGAGTGGCATTAAGGCATTATGGTGAAGAGTTACTTCATTCCAGGAGAGTCTCTCCTGCTGGAGTCCTTATTCATCCTCTAAATCTTTAAACAGCGATGCTCTTAGACTTCGCTCCGCAACTGTGGAGCCAGACTGCAGTGATAGAAGAAAAAGTCAGGTCGGTTCTTGCATAAGAGCAAAGGATTGGTGTCCTTCAAGAATCAAGGCACGTTCACTCAGACAGTGCTCTGCAGTAAGAAAACAAACCGAGAGCTATACGTTGGTCGTGGATCTCTTGTCTCTAGTCATTTCTTTGATGCTTTTGAAGTGGTGTGGCAATGATTTCCGAATGGCATGGAGATATTGTAGCTGGGGATAGGCAAATCTTAAGACATACTGTATAGTATTTATGTATTTAATGACATAAGGAAAATGAAATTCGGAATTGTTTTGTGTAAAAAAATACAACCCTCATTGAAAATGCATGTCTCAGCCTACATTTTTGCAGAATGTAAACTGTAACCTGCCAGGTGTACATTTTTGTAAATTTCGTTTCAGATACACATTCTTCTTGTCAGAATATTGGGCTTGTCATAAAAGTATCGAGCAAAACAACAGACCTAAATCTGCTCCTAAACCCAACCAATAGTGTTTTCAAAAGCAAACCCAAGAGAAAAGTGCACTGTGACCACATATCTTTACTGTAATTTCATATTGTTTTATCTCCTTTGTGAAACATGAGTGCTCTGCATCACAAGTACAACACCGTACAATGTGAGCTACCAAACAAACTGACCACACCAGAAAAGTAATGCATATGGAGATAGACAGATGAGGCAAACGTATATTATTACAAATCATAGAAATTGTGAAATTATTTTCTGACATCATTTGGTGTTGTGCAAAGAACTGCACTGTGTGAAAAGAAACAAACTGATTGGCAACATTAATTTTAGCTACAACCTGCAGTCAAATGTTTGTTGAAATATATATTCACGGTTTCATAAAAATGTAGGCTAAAGCATATATTTCCATTGAGCCTGATTTAAATTTGAAGAATTAGAAGAATTATGCCTCAATCAAGGTTTGCAGTAGTCAATACAGCTACAAGTTTCTTGCCTTCATCGACCAGTACAGATCACTGATCATTAAGCTTTATACAAGTAACAAGTGTAAGTGAAGCATTTCACTGTTAACATTTTTGTCAGACATTATACTGAAGATTTTGCTTTGCCTTTTTATTTACAGTGATGTGTGTTTTTTAAACTGATAATCCAATAAAATAAGCACAACAGGAATAAAAAACAAAGCTTGCAAAACACCTTATTAGCATACTTCAATTAGAAAAGAATTGATACTTTACTTTTTAAAGAGCCTAAAAAAACTGTCAAACTCATCATAGCAGCATGTTGCATTATTGTAAGTGACAACAAAACAAACATAAACATAATTTGTTGTTTCTGTATATTTTTTGTATTTGGAGAAACAGCATGTCATATTCTGTCAAAAACAAAGAAAACATGTGGGTCAAAGTCTTGCGCATGTTCTGCAAAATCTCCAAAACTCTAAAATGCTGAACTGAAACACCAAGGTGCTCATAAATTCAAAGTATATGCATTAAAAAAACACATTTGCTGTCATTTGAGTTGAATACATTTTACAAGAAGATGAAAAGACCAACACAAACGGCAATGAAATTGCGTTTTTCAAATAAAGTCCTTGATATACATCACAAAAGCTTTTAACAGGTGATGTGATTAGCTAAGCTAACTACAGGTCTGATCACATCGCACACTGTCTGTGATGTTTTCTTAACACCTGAGCAAAAATCCATCTTCAAAATGATTTTGAATTACCTCCTAGAATTCTTACACAACTATTTTCCCTAACCCCAGGCATTGCTTCCAAATGCAGAACATGGCAGAGTTATTGTGTCATCTGCTGCTCTGTGAAACAGCGTGTTTACTATAGAGGAATAAAAGGTAAAGCGATTTCCCCAGTTGCATCAATGTCAAATTTTATTACTTATTTTCATGCTAGTTTTGTGGTGGTCTCATTATCTTGAATGCATGTGACAGAAACTGTGCGTTATTCATTAAGTATGCAATATTTAAATTGTATACGTAATGTTTGTACGTTTTGACGACGCTACGAAATTGATCTCTTGATTACATCATTTTAATGCTTTATGATGCAGAGCAACAGCAAAACTCGTTGTGGCCTCTGATTGGCTGCTGCATTCATAAGCTACGCAGAAACGTGATTCGTTATAATGCTCCATAATGCTGCAGTCTTGAAATCGTGTGGCGTATTTGATCATTTTGGTGGCATCCAATTGAGCCTCATTCATTTCCAATTCCTGGTACTTACATAATACATTATCAAATTGTGATTGGATTGTGAGGTTGGCAAAACGCAACGCATGCTGTTCGAGGCAGAGAATGTGATTATCGACCAGTAAACAATCAGAGCATCCCAATCAGAAATAGTTGGCAGTCAAAATGAGTTTGTTCTCTGAAAACAATGTCCACGATATGATGGACTACGCACACTAACAACAAAATAATTTCCTCTCTAGAATATATATTTACGTTTTTTTTCTGTCAAAATCAAATGACATCTTATTTTTGCCATAAGTTCATCCCATTTGCAATCAGGGGGTTGAGGGATTGGAGCTCTCTTGTATCTGGAGCAGAACGTGTGGAGTGATGGTGCGTGATGCCATCTCTGCTTGACACACAAACGGGCCCCTCATCAGGATTTTGAGGGCACGACAAGATGGGCTCGTTAAATTAGTTCATGCTAATCGGGTTGGGGAATTAGTTAATTCTCCCAGGATGCCTCAGTCCTTCATTTGACTGCTCGTCGTTCGTCATTGGAGGATTGACCTGACTGCAGCTATTTGAGAAATGTCCTTAAAACTGTTTTTTTTTTCTGTGTCTTAATTCAAATGGTTAAATGACTGTGTTTGTGTCTGTGTATCAGCTTTCTTTTGGTGTTAATTGTTATTTGTTTTTGTTTTTTTGTATGTGATGAAAGAACTGAAAGTGGTATATCTGTTCACCTAGACTCCAAAAAACATTTTCGCTATCAGCTTTTCATCTAGTTTTAATTTAAAACCAACAATATAAATGCTATACATTTACTATTAAGATATATTTAGCCATACTGGGAAAACATTTTATGATTTTTGAGTCACTGGATCATTGTACTTTCTACACTACAAAAGTGTTTTGTGTATTATGAACTTGCTGTGGCTTGAACATCATATTAGCAACAGATTAGCCAAAACAGTTGTCTTGTTTGATATACAAGTTTGTGAGAGGTGATATGGGAGTTGGTGTTAGGCTAAGACTGCTTTATAGGGTGTGTGATATTGAAAAATAAAATATATATTTTGGGATTTTTTTCTCTGTAATGTTATATAATGTGTTTTTGTGCTGGTACCTCGACTGGTTTAGGCCAGTTATGAGCATTGATTCTTCAGAATATTGTTAATGAGTGAAAATCAGGAAGCTTGTATAAACTATTTTAACGTGGGGATGTCACTGGCCCATGATCATTTCCTGCTTGTTGTCAAATTATTTCATATCTGTAAAAAGAGGCCATTCAGTCATAACTTATATTATAGCAGCTATCATAACATTATTTATCAATATGTGGAATGTTTTAGACTTTCAGAAGCTATGAAAATTTAAAATGCAAAACAGGAAAAAGGTTTGGACCATTGTTATTGTTTACATCCCTCAAAATAGTCTATAGTGTGTACAGGCATAAACTGGCATGAAAGGAAATCTTTTCAGTTATAGATCTGTAGTAAACGATTGATCCATGTATATTTCTGACCTTGTAATGTTTATCAAGTGGTGATATAAATCTCAATGTTCACATCTCAAAATTAGCGTCTGATGGAGAGAACCAACTCTTTGTCCACACTTAATTCAATTTGTCATTTATTTATTTTCCTTTTGTCCTATTATTTATTATTTAATTACAAGGCAATACCTGTTTCTATTACTTCTAATTAATCTTGCTTCTTTGGAATTAAAAGATTTTAAGAAGCAGTCAAACAAAATATAACAACAATTTTCTTGTTTAAAGAACAAGAAGTAAACAGAACACATTTCATATGTATTTATTATATAAAAAACAAGAAAAGAAAAGCAAGGTAAGATTGTAAGAATGTAAGTTTTATTCTAGGAATTCTAGGAATTCTTTTAATTAAAAAAGAATTTTTGATTTTAACTTAGTGAAGTTGATTCACTAATTTCAAGAGGAGCGCTTATGATTGATAGCAGCTGATCCTTCATAAGCTAACGCACAATTCACCAATCAGACGATTCCTAAATCACTATAAATAACCAGAGTATCTTACCTTAGCCATCTTTGTCTTGAAGAATCCACCCTTCCACCCCTACTCCTCCCCTTTCCTTGTCAGGGAAACACGGAAGCCTGATGGTTAGCATCACTGCCTCATAGCAAGAATGTCACTGACCCAGATCCTAACTGGTCAAGTCGGCATTTCTGTGTGGAGTTTGCATGTTCTCCCTGTGTTTGAGTGGGTTTTCCCCGGGCGCTCCGGTTTCCTCCCACAGACCAAAAACATGTATCATAGGTAAATTGACATAACTAAATCAACATCATAGACAAGCGTTGAGATCAGCATACACTCTCCATAGCTATTCATAATCTACATTTACCATTATCAAGCAGGGGAGTTCTCGAGACCTATCTGAGCTCAAACTTTCCTCTCGCCCTGCAACGGGAGGGAGCCCCGGGCTCGAGGATCTCACAAGCTCAGGGCTCTCTCCCGGGACATCCCAGATAATGCTAAATGTAGATGACAAACACGCTTTATAATCAATCATCAGCTAAGGGCGAACTCTTGAAATGTTTTAGTTATTTTATTTTGTATTATTAGTTTCTATAGTTTGTAGCTATAATACATTACAAACCCAATAGTTTCAGAATGTACAGTTTTTATTAGTTTAAGTCATTTTTGTACATAGGTTTTCACTGAATGTTAAACTTATTAAAATAATTCTCAACTCGCTTATAAATTGTACAGTATATACAACTTTGATTTATTTATTTTATATCAAATGATTAGTTTTAGCCATGACAACCTTGGTAAAATAACCCATCTTTACAATCAGTACTCAAAAAAACGAAACAAATCGTATGCAATTTTACATCACATTTCAATTGCAAAATATACAGACTATGAAAATAATTTGTGCAGTGCGAATGTCTGCCATGCAGTCATGAAATGTGTGGGACATCTGGCAACTTTGCAGCCACAGAGACAGAGAAACTGAAAACATGCTCAGTGCAGAGGAGCCAGGAAAAGAGGCAGAGAGATGTTCCTCTGCAAAAGCAATGGTTTACCCCAGTACTGGGAGGAGGGGCGAGTGCGGAACCACAGAGAAATGAGGAGCGGGGGGTGTGTGTGAATAATGTGAGCACTGCAGCAACAGCAGCACTTCACACACACACCAAATAAATGGCTGTAATGACGAGCAACGTATTAAAAAAATGACAGCATGGATGCTGGCACTGAGGTGGACTGAGATAAACAGATTATATTGATTGCAGGTGATGGTAGAAGAGGCCGTGGGCTTTAACAAGAGACGTGCAGCAGCCAATCAATGCACATCTATCTGCGGGAGAGCCAACATGACATCTCTGTTTTGAGAATGGTGACCACGCACACAGCTATAATTCACCAGCCCTTCCTTCTCCTCCTTTTCCATTTCCTTATGCTCTAAATATACCCTTTTTTTCTCTGGGCGTCCATTACTGTTCTTTATACACATAGCCATCTCTGCTCTGCTTTTCTTCCTCCTTCATCCGTTCTGCTCATTTCTTTCTTCCCCCTGTGTGGTGTTTCCTCAGTGCAGCGTGTCAATGAAACTGCTGCATTCACACCATTCCCAATGTTCTCACAACACTTCTGCTGTTTTGGTGAAGCGTTTGGCGCCCTCTATCTGTAGTACATGTTTTTTTTTTCTTGATCGAGAAAGACCTCTGCAGTGGTCCGAACTGCATCACAGCAGCTGTTTGCAGATGTTTGACAGCTTATTCTGATTTCAGTGGTTTATTCGTGTGCTTGTGTACCGCTTATGGTTCTTGTGCATTAAAATAGAGGCCTAGCGTGCTAACAGGTCTTCAATCTGTGTTGTATATAAAGAGGCCTCTTTTACATACTGTTAAAATCAAGTGTCATATTTTAGTCCAATCATTCGTGTGCCGGGGTAAGTTCTTGTAAATGCATTTGCATACTTTGATACTTTCATTACAGTAATGGGATTAGTGGTACATACATCAGCTTCTTGTGGTTATTGCCTTAGTTACTAAATCAAGGTGTGTCAATGTTTGTATGATTAGTCCTATGCCACTTTGTAGTGTACAGTTTATAGTGTAATTAATAGGAGTGTGTGGTAAATCTGTATTGAGAAATGATAATTCAGTTTGATGGATGTGTTTTTGTGGCGATGTCACAGCTGGTTTAGGCCTGTCAAGGGTAAATATATCTGAATAAATATAAATATATATTAATTCAAAGCAGGTGATTAATTTAGAAGCAAAACAAGTGACTGTCTGCATCCTAAATCACATTCAATTTCAAAGTATGTCTGAATGTAAAAACCAAAAGAGAAAGAAAAAGTCAAAATTATAAACTGGTTTAAATTATTTTAAATATAGTTTAAAATGTAACTTGTTCCACTTATATTTCGTCTTTGTTAAAAAAATCACAAATGCAAACATATTCAATGTGTTCAGCAAATGAAACTTTGGTAAAACTTTATTTCAATGGTCCCTATTGAACATTGTGTTGACTAAAAAGGGTTTGTGTCAACTTACACAAACCCTAACCCCAACCTAACAGGCTGCTTGTAATCTGTTGAGATTTAGCTGGCATGTACAGTTAGTTAGCATGCAATGTAACTCAACAAAAATGCGTTAAATAGATCATCAAAATGAAGTGATACCGAAACCTTTGCTTGTGTGAAATCAATGTAAATAAACAGAAGTCAATATGATGTTGATGCCAGTGGTGTAGTGTAAAGTGCATCAACACATGCACTCTGGTGCTCACGGTGACCCGAGTATGATTCCCGCCTCGAGGTCCTATGGCGTTTCTTGCCCTTTCTCTGCTCCCCAAACTTTCATGTCAATACTCTCTACTATCCTATCCAATAAAGGTGAAACCCAGAAAAAAAAAGAGTCAATATGATAGTCAATACAATGTGATAATAGTCTTCATCGTGCATTTTAAGTGTTTTACTTTGTTTAGGATAGTTTTTTTTTTTGCGAAGTAAATGACATACACAATAGTGACAGCTTGTGTGTTGCTACAATAATAAAAACTGTATTATCATGGACCATAAATGTTGCACTCCTATAGTAAGAAATGGGCTCACACTGAAAAAGTCCCATCGGGGAAAAAGTACGAATAGCTAGATGATGCACTTGAGCCAAACGTGTGGAATGTTGGACACTTATGCACTCAGCTGTCTGATTTACATAGCGGAGGCGGGTAGCTGTCAGACTACTGTGCTGGATGAGAAAGTAGTAGTGGATCGAATATCACCTGGGACAAAACATTGTTTAACAACAGTCTATTATTTATTTGTATTTAGTAATGTCTTGGATTTCACCAATTGTTGAGGAAAGCAGAAACGATATTTTAGGTTAAACTGTCATTATTTTTGCAATTCTGCCACTCTTCAGCTTTAAGCACTGTAACAGTCCACTGTAACAGTAACAGACCTCACTGATTTACATGTATAATATTAATGTGCTCATCTTTTCATCTCTTTTTGTGTCTCCCTGTCTCTCTCTTTCTCTCTCTCTCTCTCTCTGTGTCTTCCTCTCTCTGTTTTCAGTATGTGGCGTTCGGCTCGCTCCTGTTCATCCTCATCTCCATCTCAACATTTTGCTTGGAGACACACGAGGCCTTCAACACCATCTACAATAAGACAGAGAACGTGACGGTGGGGAACGTCACGCGGGAAGAGGTTGTGTTTGAGGTAGTGACTGACAACTGGCTGACCTACGTGGAGGGCGTATGCGTCGTCTGGTTCACCATCGAGGTGTTCACCCGTGTCATCTTCTGCCCGGACAAGGCTGAGTTCTTCAAGAGCTCGCTGAACATCATCGACTTTGTAGCCATCCTGCCCTTTTACCTAGAGATGGCGCTGAGCGGCCTCTCCTCTAAAGCAGCCAAAGATGTGCTGGGCTTTTTGCGTGTGGTGCGATTTGTCAGAATCCTGCGAATCTTCAAGCTCACGCGCCACTTCGTGGGGCTGAGGGTGCTGGGCCACACACTCCGTGCCAGTACCAATGAGTTCTTGCTCCTCATCATCTTCCTTGCTCTCGGGGTGCTCATCTTCGCAACCATGATCTACTACGCCGAGCGCATCGGTGCTGACCCGGACGACCCCACAGCCAGTGCCCACACCGCCTTCAAAAACATCCCCATCGGCTTCTGGTGGGCGGTGGTCACCATGACAACTCTGGGCTATGGTGACATGTATCCCGAGACATGGTCGGGCATGTTGGTGGGCGCCCTGTGTGCCCTGGCAGGCGTGCTGACCATCGCCATGCCTGTGCCCGTCATTGTAAACAACTTCGGCATGTACTACTCTCTGGCTATGGCCAAGCAGAAGCTGCCCAAGAAGAAGAACAAGCACATCCCACGGGCGCCACAGCCTGGATCGCCCAACTACTGTAAGCCAGATGCCCTGGCAATGGCCACTGCCTCGCCGCACAGGATCATGGGTAATGTGCTGGGCAGTATGGTGGTCTCTGGAAGCATGGCAGGAGACTGTCCTCTTGCACAGGAGGAAATCATAGAGATTAACAGAGCAGGTGTGTGTGAGTGTGTGTACCCATGTGTTTATGTGTCTGTGTGTGTGAGGTACCTATGCATCAAAGCCCAAAGTATACTTTGTTTTTAACCATACGCTATAGTAAATTCACTGTGAATGTGACACAAATTTCACTATCAGCGCACCAGGTGTGTATTGTATTTTGGTAGCCAGATCGTACACAGTCTGCACACTCTCTTTGAATTGTTTGTGCACTATATAGCTTGTCCACAAGGATTCAATACTGAATCTGGCCATTGTTTCTATTGGAAAAGAAATATAGTTACTTCAAGAACTACACCGCACTACTTAAGATAGCAAATACAACAGATACACCGACAAGCTCATGTGCGAGGAGATTAAATGCTGTTTGCCAACTCTGTTTAAAACAAAACCCAGCAAGCATTTTTTTGGGTTTTTAAAAGATGTCCAATAGATGTATAATAGATGTCTAAACATAGATGTCTTGGCTAAAACAAGGCTAAATTTGGGCTGTCAGTGAAAATCTAATAGGCCATAACTAGACTAGTCATCAGATAAACGGAAATGGATGACTACACATATAAAGTCTGTCTTGCCTGTCTACTTGACGACTAATCTAGTTTTGGGCTATTCTTAGATGTCTATTAGATTTTCACTGACAGCCAAGTTTTACCTTGTTTTAGCCAAGCGTGTACGTTTAGATGTTTATTAGACGTCTATTAAATACAAAAGTGTTTGCTGGGAATATTTTTATCACTCAACCTTTGTAGAGAAGAAGCAGTGGACAACGATGAATCAATATAGTTTGCATGTGCTTTATATGCCTGGTATATTAGAGAAGTATGTGTATTCAACTACACTTAAAGTGTTTTCGCATCTGGAAACTACTGGTGGAAGTACCTGCTTTTGGTGTGTTTGCACCACAGGAACTGGGAGTGAATTTAATCTAGGAACACCCTTTGGGAAAACTAAATTAGCTCCTGCTTTAGAGCAGAGTCTAATTCAGCACAATGGGAGCTACCAGTGATGAAGTGCTTGCTGATTTGGTGAATGCGTGCCACACAAAACACCAGCACAGTATTTCACAGGGTTACAAGACATGCACATTCAGAAAGCTAATGTTAGAGCATTTATCTGTCGGCTTTGTTGGCGGTATTGTGTTCTTTTCTTTTCTCATCTCTGATGAAATGTAGTGGTGCAAGTTGTCATTGATGATTTAGTCCTTCTTTTTGTTGTTCCGATTGCATAATTTATTAGCCTGCGTTCTATCTTTGTTATCACAAAGCTCATGACACAATGAAAACACCAATTTAATCACAGCAACCACCAACCTTCACTTGTTAGTTTTGTTGAAAGTGGCGCTTGATGCTGTTGTCGGTTAGTTTACATCACTTCAGAATTGCTTGAGATGGAACCAGGGGAAAGTAGTTCTCGGGGACTACAGTAGGCCTGGGGGAACATTCCTGTAACTTTCAGAAGTCTGAAAGCCAATATTGATTAGTAAAAATGGAGTATATTTTGGGCTAAATAGGTTACTTTCCCAACAGTAATCCAATTGATTTCTATATTACTGACAAAGAAATGCTGTTGAGATTTAGATGAGTGTATTTTTTTATGTGTGTGATGTCAACGAGCTCCGTCTCAGCCATCATGAAAGTTTTGCTCAAGGGCCTGTGGTCAACATTTATAGATCTTTATAATCAACTGTCATCGCCTAAACTGGGTCTTTTATATAATCCTGCACAACTGCCTGCACACATACACACACACACAAATACTTGAGGGTTAATATGCAAAAACAGGCTGTCATGTCCGGGTTTGACAGAAGACAGGAATCTTATTAAATTTATATAGCAGGATTATGCTTCATGCATTCCAGTCATTTTACTCTTACACTTCCAGAACGCATCCCAGCCAATCAAAAGAGAAGGGGATGGGAAACTGAATTTAGCAAAACAGCTTTTGGTAGATGATTGACATGAAGCTTACAGTACTTTTTGTGTGCACAGTTTATTTTTGCAGTCACTGCACTGCTTAGATGTAAATATCTAAACACTGCCATTTAAAAACAGTTTAGGGGAAAATAAAATTTCTTATGTTGTAATGCCACATCAGTTTATGAAAATGACCAATAAGATTTGTTAGAAAAATATCTATTTAAACAATACAAAACATTTCTTTTTTATATAAAACTTAATTTTTAAAATAATTTTACTTTAGTACTTTATATTCGCCGAGGATTACAGGCAAAAAAAAATATATATATATATATATTTTTTTAATTTAATCAAAAATTAAACAGCCCAACTTTGATTAGTTGTAGACTGTAAACACGTTGTCTAAATAAACTATGCATAACTGTAAAAAGACAGATAACCAACGAAAATGAAAATTTACTCACTATTTACTCGCCATTAAGTGGTTTTAAACCTTAAAGAGTTACTTTCTTCTGTTAATCACAAAAGAATATACTTTGAAAAAAATAAGCTGAAAACCTGTAACCATTCACTTCTAAAACAAATACTATGGAAGTCAATGACTGCAGGTTTCCAGCTTTCTTAGAAATATCTTCTTTTTCTGTCTAATGGGAGAAAGTAATTCATAAAGGTATGGAACAAGTAAACGGTGAGTAAATGATGACAGAGTTTCTTTTCTTTTTGTGTGTGAACTACACAACACAACTTTGTGAATTAACACAACAGTTCCAAGTTATAGGGGGTTTATTCAAATTTTTCAAATAAAGTCTACTTGTCACATTTAAGACAACGAGTTTACTGACTTTTTTAAAGTAAAGTAACTAATTACTTTAGTAAGTGTAATGATAAGATTTGTTTCATGAGTATTAAATCAGCACATAAGAATTTTTTCTGAAGCATCGCGTGACACTGAAGACTTAACATTTTTAACATGATTCCAACATTATTCCAGCAGCTAGCTCACTGCAAATCTCACATGGTCGCCCACTGAAGCTAAGCAGGGCTGTGCCCGGTCAGTACCTGGATAGGAGACCACATGGGAAAGCTAGGTTGCTGCCGGAAGTGTGGGTCCTAACGCCCCAGTATAGTTAAAGGGAGACTATACTGCTCAGTAATTCAGACTTTCGGATGAGATGTTAAACCGAGGTCCCGACTCTCCGTGGTCGTTTAAAATCCCAGGATGTTCTTTGAAAAAGAGTAGGGGTTTAAGCCCGGCATTCTGGCCAGATCTGCCCACTGACCTTCGTCCATCATGGCCTCCTAACCATCCCCATATCATAATTAGCTTAATCACTCTGTCTCCTCTCCACCAATCAACTGGTGTGTGGTGTGCGGTCTAATTTAGTATGGCTGCTGTCGCATCATCCAGGTGGATGCTGCACACTAGTGGTGGATGAGGAGACCCCCCCCCCCCATTACGTAAAGCGCTTTGAGTGTCTGGAAGAGTGCTATATAAATGTAAGGAATTATTAATTCATATTATTAACATGTACTGTTGACTTTGAAGTTTTGTGGTAACTAATTGTTTTATACAACCAGTGCACTATGCATTGTAAATATTTCACTCTATATTATAATATTTAATAGTAAATATAATTCTTTCTGACCCACCTAATAGTGTTGTTTATTAGTATACCAGAAATGAACAAGTAGCGTCAATCCTAAACAGTTTTGCTCCTGTTGTTTGTTAGTTGTAGGGATATTACATTTTAAAACGAGCGCAAAGTACTGTTAAAAAAACCCTGTGTGTGTCAGTCAGGTTGAGTCAGTGAGCTCATATAGCCGAGAGAGCTCCGTCTGTCATTACTCTGCAGATATACACACCCCATGCTAAGATTAACATGAGGCAGATTAGTCACAGCCCCTCAGATTAACATATGCTGTATTTGATCTAATGCTACTCTGCTTACATCCACCTCTCTGCCTATTTTCATCTGATTTCCGCAACACAGATGTCCGATACATAACAGATTTGACATTGCATCGTTATAAATATAACTTGGGTTGTTTCTCATTTAAATGACCATTTAATAGAACTACGAGGCCTTTGAGAGAATAAAAGCTGTCTTTTTGGCTCCTTCCTAATTTTCTTCTTATTAAAACATCCACTTGCTGTGAGGAAACACGTGCCTTCCTGCAGCTTCAAATCCCACATGCCCTTGACACCTACAATACTGGCAACACTTTCATCATGGATACTGTTAATGATGTTTTATTAATTCGTGTAAAACTAAATGTTTCAAATTTACAACACATTCGTTTGTTTGTCCTCCGTCCCCATGTATGAGTGTGTTTGGGTTTTCTTTGGAATGTGTGAGAGATGCTCTGATTCTGTAGTTCAGTTTAATGCTGGAGTGTTTTTTTAAGTCATCCAAAATTAATGAATCTATCTTTTATTCACCCTCATGACTTTCTAAACCCATATGACTTGTTAGTGAAACGGTAAAGGAGATGTTGTGAAGAATGTTTGAGCTGCTCCTTTTTATATAGTGAAAGTAAATTGTGGTCAAGGGCTGTCAAGCTCCAAATTTTGCACCATAACAATTTTAAAATCGGTCCTATAAATGAAGTGCAGCTTAATAAAATGCAATTATCTGCTGTGCTTTTCATTATGGGTTCAAATGTCATGCAAAACGTTACTTAAACCTTCATTAAACATTTCAACATTAAATAAAGCTGATAATCAGTACTGTACCTTAGATAAGGGTGTCAATATTACCAGATTTCTTTGTTGTTGTTGCTATAATTAAAACATATTTTGCTGAGTGTGTAATAGACTGGCTGATTTAGGCCTTTCGTGGATAAATATGAGATTAAAACTGCCGATAGATGGGACTGCCACTTCCTGTCTCGATAAGAAATTCATTGGATAGATCATTCAAACTATTCATTAAAATGGGTAATTCTTTCAGAAATAAAGTGACTGACTGTATTTTAAAATGGAAAAAGAAATACAGCAGTGTTGCTCTAACATTCTGTTTGGAGCTACAATATGTTCATTGGCAAAAAAATTAATAAATAACAATGACACTGCTTCTAAACTATAACTACTTATCTCATACACTCATATGATTCAAAATGAAAAGCATTTTTGCTTGTAACATATTAACTAAATAAGCTCATACAGCGAAATGTAATCTTTCATAATTTATATTAACAGTATTAACAGTGAATGCGTAAAGACTCTAAAAATGTGTTTTGTTTTTGTTTTGTTTTTTTGCAAAATTAGTGTCATATTTGATCAAATCAGGTTCTTCATCGTTAAATAAGCCATTACTGCGTTAATGTAGACTGTAAACATTCCATGCCCCTGGGCTGAGATTATTGTCATAGTTTGTATGCTGTTCTTCCAGCAACGCTGACACAGAAATAGAAACTGTTTCTAAAATAGAAACCCTGTGGCATCACGTTGAATCTGGTTAGAACACAGTGTAATGTAGAGGACCAGGCAGAAATGTATATAGTATGTACTTCACTTTAAGTATACTTGACATTTACTCCCATGTATGGAAAAGAGCAGCATGAACATTGTGCTAAATTTCTCCTTTTGTGTTCCACAGATAATAGAAGTTCATATGGATTTTCGAAGACATAAGAGTGAACGAGTTTTTATTTCATTGTTTTAGAATTTTTTTTATGATCCCTTTAATGACTAATGTAATGGCTGTCAGGGAGGTGAGTTATATCGAGTGTAGTGAACCTAATGTCTTGACCTTTGCTATAGATCTCTAAGTCAATCATCCATTGCTCTTTGTCACCATTTCTGCGTTAAGTCACATGGACTGCCATCTTCATAGCTAAATAAATATTTGTCATTTCTTTCATGAGGTCCAATTGCATAAGCAGTCTTTATGCTATCTTCTTCTCCCTCGCCTCCCCATCCTCCTCCTCTTCTTTCCATCTCTCTCCACATCTTTAGCAGGCTTTGCCCCTTGGCTCATTTCTGTAAATTGTTGAGCGGTAACTCACGTCAAATTAGATTTGACTGCTGTGTTGGAAGCTAAAAGAACAAGTGCCCCTGCAGCTTCTTTGTTTGAGTGTGTGCACATCTCACTCTTTCAGACACACTCATTCATGCTGCGTGTGTGTGATGTTCCCCTGTGACGCTGGTGCTCTTTTTGTGGCGCATCTCTATTTTTGCTACTTTTTATTCATCCCTTTTCATCCCTGACTTTTTTTTGTTCTCTGCCCCTGTCTTGTCATGGTACTATAACTCTCTCTGGTATCCCATACATATGGTACGACTAATAATTTCTCTCTCTCTCTCTCTTTGTCTGTCAGACTCAAAGCAGAACGGGGATGCTGCAAATGCAGCTCTGGCTAATGAGGACTGTCCCACCATAGATCAGGTGTTGGGGCCAGATGATAGGAGTCCAGCCACCGGTGGGCTGGGCACAGGCACGGGGCGTGAGCGTTACCCCCATGATAGGGCCTGCTTCCTTCTCAGTACTGGAGAGTTCCGCACCACAGACAGCAATGTCAGGAAAGGTATGCGGCACCCACTAACAAACACATTAATATACTCATATTTTCACTGAACGTTACGTAGAACAGTCATATAAAAAGGTAAGTTATATGTTCAAATGTTTATTATTGCATATTAGTTCACACACACACACACACACACACACTTTCCATGAAAAACAACTGCAGCAATATGTATATACATATTATGTCGATAAACATCTATACACAAATATACATACATTGAAGAGGTACACACCTTCAAAACAGACCCTCCTAAATCCATACTCGCAGTATAGCTCCTCGCCTTCTCATCCTGCATTTCTCCTCATAATTCACCACATCAATCATTCTGAAGGCGCTCATCATTAGCAAAACTCCTAGAACACACACACACACAGTAATAATTCAGTTTCTATCTATGATAATAGTGTTTTATCTTTGATCAAATCTAGTCTTTTCAGTAAAAATAATCTGAGCACCATTTTAATTATTAACATATATATTAAACCAATTTGCTGCATCTGCCATCAGCCAACAAGCTCTTCAAATTCTTTCTATCTGTCTGTCTATCTGTTTGTCCGTCCGTCCGTCTATCTTTCTATCTATCTATCTATCTATCTATCTATCTATCTATCTATCTATCTGTCTGTCTGTCTGTCTGTCTGTCTGTCTGTCTGTCTGTCTGTCTGTCTGTCTGTCTGTCTATCTATCTATCTATCTATCTATCTCTGTCTGTCTGTTTAAAATCTTTCTGTCTGGGTTGTGCAAAATTCAGAAGTAAAGAATCGGATCTCTTTCGATCCATGAGTTGAACTGAATTAGAGAATGTTAAATTGGAATTTGAATTTGAATAAGAGGATCCACCTAAGTTAAGGTAATTTTATGCATATTTAATTTTAAAACAAATATTCATTATTGCAGTTTCTTGCATTCAAATGAGCATTGCAATCCTGCATACTGTTTCAATTCATATTCAATTGACATTCAGGAATTGTGAAAATGCATTCTCAATTCACTTTGATGCAAAACCCTTCTAGCTGTCTGTCCCTCTGTCAAGCTTGCTATATCTCTTTCTATCTATGTATCAGGCTTGACTTTGTTCTTTCTTGCTCTCATTCATCGATTTATTACTTCTTTCTCTTCCTGGCCTTCCACCCTGACTTGTTTCTTTCTCTCCTTCCATCCTTTAATCTTGCCTTTTTTCTTCTTTTTATTCCTTACTCTTATCACGACACGTCCTCTTATATTTGTTCTGTATTTTTTTGCAATGGCATGATTGACATCTGCTGCCTTCCTTTCTATACTATACCTTCCTACTCCTGCACCTTTCCACCAACCTCCACGTATCCCAAATACACAACCAAATCCTACAACCCCCTCACAAAAACACTAGACGCTGCAGGCGCCAGGCCAGTCTCCCCTGGAGAGGAATGGTTCAAGCCGGAAGGGCCACTGCTACAGCAGGACCTCAATGCCAATTCTGCCTCTTCCTGGATCAAACCATAATCCTTCAGAGGTAACACCCAAAAAGCAACCTGTAATTCAGCGTAGACATTAATTCTCTGCACAAAGGTCGATATTTTAATAGTCGCATACTGCTAATTCTCAGGGAAACAAGTTTGTATGCACATAATATTTCAGAATGACTCTTTCACTGCTATTTGTTCTATATTTAGAACATTATACTATACTAAAGCAACTGTATAAATGAAATGGAAACAGCAGCAGTCATACTCAATGTTTAAGTGGGCAGTATTGAATTAAGGCTGATGTCTCATGACACTGATTTAACTTGAGTGCTTAATGTCTGTATAGACTAAAATCTTGCATCAATCACATCAGAAATTCTTTGTATTAGTGAGCAATAATATTTTTAAATATAATTTACTGATTATATCAATGTCTCTCTTGAATCAATAAGATTTGATTAAGGCAATAAAACACACAGCATTAGATTAATTTATCAAATGTACATCTAATATAAAATTAAATATGAAGTAATGAGACACAAGTGGTCCATAATGGCCAACAAATGCTGGAATACATTTTAAAATACTTGATGCATGCGTTTTCATAGTAAATTCAAGTTTGCTATACAGAACAGAATATTACAAAACATTAAATAGGTCACAAACTGCATTTTTTAAATTTTATAATGATCTTTTCACATTAAAATCTAATTTATAACCACTCAGCTATTTATTTTTTAAGTCCTGGAAGTTGCATGATGTGTTTTTATAATACAGTGACCTCTTAAATATCAAATGATCAGTTTTTTTTAGGACATTCACAACTTTTTTAAATATGAATTTTTTTTGTAATTGATTAATTGGCTTTCTGTAACTTTCAGTAGAATTTGGTAACACTAGGCATTCAGTTGACTTTTAGTTTGTCCATAGAGAATCTCTGCTTCCAAAAATCTGCAGATTTCCAAAGATTTATTACCCCATCATTAAGTCTATTTGTTTACTTGGGTAAATGTGTCTAAATATATATGTATATATATTAATTTAGTTTTGATATTCATTTTGCTAATATTATTGATTAATATGCAAATGTTTATATGATTGATTTACAGTACAGTTTGTGATGTAATATTTTCTGTCTTTTATTAGATATATTATATTAGAGACTTGCTTTGTTTACAATCTAGTTGGATTTGCATTGTAAATCCTAAATACAAGTTAAAAAGTTAATATTTCTTATTTCATGTGGTAGGTTTTTAGTTACTATACTCTCAAAATCATTCCTTATAAATCTGCAGATTTTTATTTTATTTGGTAACACTTTACAATAAGGTTATATTAGTAATGTTAGTTAATGTATTTACTGACTTGAACAACCAATGAGCAATACATTAATTACAGTATTTGTTCATGTTAGTTAATATTAGATAATGTAAATAAAGTTTGTTCATGCAAACTCACGGTGCATTAACTTATGTTAACAAGCATGACTTTGGATGTTAATAATGCATTAGTAAATGTTGAACTATGATTAATAAATGCTGTACAAATATCATTCATAATTAGTTCCTGTTAGTAAATACATTAACTAATAAAACTTCATTGTAAAGTATGACCTAAAATTTTGCACAGAAATAGCAAAAATGTCTGTAGATTCTGTCTGGTCCTGACTATTAGTTAACTTGCAACCAGCAGTGATTAGATTAATATTAGCCAGAACGGAATATCTGGTAACATTTATTTTAATGCTCCTCCAAAAGACATTCACTTCACTGACTATACATATCTTTGCAGCTACATGTCAGCTCATTCTACTAACCTTAACCTAACAGTCTGCTAATACTACTAATACTAATAAAATCAAAATAAATGATGACTGACATTTTGCCCTGAGCCATAGTTAATATCCGAACATGACTCACTCCAAGCTAGGATCAGCATCTCCTCTTTCTCTCTGACTCAAATGTGAATAAGTGTTTGCTCAGACTAGCTTTGAAGCCTCCGCTACACATCTACAGCACATATCTTTCTCAAAGGCTAAGCGTTGTATGAGTGATCTCCTTCATCTCTGTCTCTCTCATTCTCTTTCTCTCATTTTGCCCTCAAAACTAAACTTTTGTCATTCTAATAATATTTGCCTCTGATTATTCCTTTATTTCTCCATCTCTCTCTCTCTCCTTTCTTCCTATTCAATCATATCTCTCACTCTTTTCTGAACCGAGCACCAGAGATTAAATTAACGCTGCACTTTTAACCCTCAGGCCAGCGTAGTTGAAAACACACTTCAGCTCACACACCCACACATGATAAAATGAAAATGTGTTAAAGCTTGTTTATATTTGTGTGTGTGACAGATTGCTTAATTTGTGTATGTATGTATGTGTGTGTGTTTGGGGATGTTGTATTTTCTGATGGTGCGCTTGTCTGACGAGCTGTTGTTGTGTTATCTCCTTCCTCAGGTTGTGTCGTGTCATGCGTTTGTATGTCAGCTCTTGTTGCTACACTGTTACATTTGTCTTCCCTTGTTCGTGTGTTGTTGTGTGTGTGCACTGTAATCCATTCGGTGTTGCTGTGACTTCTTCCTCCTCCTTTTCCTCCCTAGCCGTGACCTTTCACCTTAGTTGAGCTCCTCTTGGGTGTTTGTAGAACGTTTTTTCAGCCCTTCCTACAATATAGGTACTACCATTCATAGGCAAAACGCATTGACCAAACACTGCCCTGAATATTATGAATTGGACTCTGATTTCTGTCATATCAAACAGGTTTGGCTTAGCACATTAGTGTAGTTATTCCGTTTTGCCTTTGTTTGGCTGTATATTTCCATCCCACACCATGTTTACTAAAGGAAAGAAATCAAAAAGGAGAATCCTTAGGGGTTTTGGTGAACGGTCACTGAGCAGGGTTGTGATTTATTTGCATTTTCACTTTTATTTATTTATATGTTTTGAATAAAGCTAATTTCTTCTCTCTCCTGGAACTGCCCTCCACTCTGGGGTCCACTGACCAGTGTTTCATCACAGCCACTTGAGATGAAAACCCTTCATAATGTTGACCAGGAATGGTGAACTCCAGCATTGTAGTGTTTTAAGATGACTTTCTAGGGCTGTGCTGAAACACTGGGCTCTGACGCTGTTAGGATGTGTGCTACAGTCCTGTAGTCTAACTGGTCAGGGGGACAGCTTTGTCTCACATACACACAAAACATCTGCTAGACTTGAAAGAAACACACGGACATGTAAAAAGGGAATTTTAAGTTTTACAAAAACAAACACTACACATTTGAAGCAAACACACATACTGATGCTCACAGACACAGGTAAGTTTATGTTGGGCTGTTGCAATGATAACCGGACACTATATGTGCTGTGATGCTAATCTTACTGCAAAGGTTCCACACAATGTGTTTTGACCAAATCTAAGGCCACTTATGGGCATTTTCTTCTTAAAGGGGTAGTTCACCCATAGCTGAAAATTCTGCCATCATTCACTACTTTCTCTATTCTGTTAAACACAAATTAAGATATTTTAGAAAATATTTGGAAACTTGTAACCATTGACTTCCATAGTGTTTGTTTTTCTTTCTATGGAAGTCAATGGTTAAAGGTTTTTAGCTTTCTTCAAAATATCCTCAGCAGAAGAAAGAAACATTTTGGAGGAGTGAATTACCCCTTTTAATATAGGACTGTTTTTTATTTCTCTTTGCTATTTTTTACCTTTTCTCTCTCACTCTCTCTCTGTTTTTAATGTGGTCACAATTCCTCTCCAATCCCACTTTTCATTCTGTTGATGAATAGAAAGAGCTCAGTTCAGGAAAGGTCAAAGGTTGGACAGTTTCCTACCTTTTTCAAAGATTTCATACTATTGACCAGGTTGTGTGTATGTAGGATTGTAGGATTGTCTGGAGGTGTAAATGTTTATTTTTCATGTGTGTCTGAGGGTTTTGGTATTTTTATTTTATATTTGTGCCATTTTTTTTTGTTTTGTTTTTTGTTTTTTTCATCAGTGTGTATAGATGTTTTAAAATTGTTCAACTCAAAATGACAAATCATTTACTCACCATTATTTCAGTCTAAACCTGGCTCACTTGCTTTAGTTAGATGCAAAAGGTAAATGGTTTATCAGAATGTCTAAGCTGCTGTCTTCCATACAGTTTGTAAAAAGGCAGTCAAAGAAACAAAGAGGGGAAAAAATAATATCATAAAAGCATTCCTTGGGAATAAAGAGTCAAAGATGAGACTTCCAAATCTAATTTGCAGTCACAATTTTATATCCAGAAACCATATTTAATAACAGTAATGCACATACTGTACTACAATGTTTCAAATAACTTTTATGAAAGAAATAAATTATGGGTAAAATAATTTTACATCTTCCTTTAGTTTAACATATATATTTTATTAAACTTTCAATTAAAATCTGACCTGTACTTTCAAAAACAAATCAATGCTAATTTTTATTATGTAAAATGATTAAAAAGTACCTCTTGACAAATTTATTAAATCTAAAGATTTGAAGGATAATGGCAAAGTATAAAGATTTAAAATTTAAAACAATCAGTTTTTGTTTTTTTGTTTTTTGTTTTTTTTTGGTCTACATTTTTTTTATCCAAAAATAGAGTGTTTTAATATCTTGCAATTGTTTTTGTTCTAAATATGCCTGACAAGATGTTTAATATATATTTTGTTATTTAAAATGACATTTTGATAGATGTCTTCTGTGTTATGGCAAACATTTATGGTAATTATTATTTATTGCTCAGAAAAACCTACATACAGTCTACCGTATATCTATATTGGTAATGTATGTTAAACATACATTAAATACAGACTAATATACAAAAATAACAAAATGTGAAGCTGTGTTGCACATTTGTTTTTTAGTGCTTGAAACCCCCTTTCCATGTTTGACATGTACAAAAGTGTAGGTAGCACATTTTGACGACAACATATGCTCCCCCATTTCCTAATCCCAACCTCAGAACCATTCAGATACTTTGTTGGTGGCATAACCTGATGGGTAGGATAAAATGTCAGGACACTAGTTGCAAAGAAAAAGCCTAATTGGGATGGATGACAAATCAAAATAATGTCTTCTTGAACCGACTCAAAATAGAAACATATTTCTAGTTTGAATAAATTCACAGTCACAAGCTAAATATAAAATCTGACTTTGACTTTGTCCAATATCGCTGTCTCCTCCAGACTGTAAATCTAATTAAAGGTCATATGGTGAATTCCAGCATTATTCGCTGTATTCCAAGTCTTCTGAGGTCAAAACTGTAAGACAGCTTTTTTATGTCAGGAACATTTATGCATTTGCACAAAATCTTGCTTTAACAAAATTCCCTTTTATTACTTGGAAAAGAGAAGTTGGTCATTCTTCTAAACATTCTCGTTTTATGTAATGATTGGAAAATATAAATACAAAAAAGGTGAGTAAATGATGACAAAAGTTGAATGAGTGAATTACACTCCCCTCTTAAATCACCACAGCATGTAGTTATTCTCTTCTCTCTTCTCCCCACTCGAACCTTTGCCTCTCTCTATTTCTGCCTCCTGCCCTCTCACTCCCACTGTTGCCAAGGAAACAGTGGAAGAGAGCATTCTGGGATTAAGTGGAACATGACGAAATATAGAATGAAAGGGTTAAAGAAGGTTCAGACTAACAAGTGACATTCTAAATAATGCCAAATGATTCGTGTTACAAATTACAAACTCAAAACCTCCACTTACTCCCAAATTGCACTTTTTATTCTTTAAATGTCTACCGAAACTATTTTTTTTTCTGTTTCCCCCTTTTATCAATCATTCATTTAATCTAAAGTGCTCTTTTGATGTGGTGGTGTTTTTGCATTTTATATTTTGAGTACACTGAGAGCTTGGACACGTACCCTTGGGCCCTGCCATTGACAGGCTCTGGTGGTGAGGCTAAATGTGTAAGAGCTGCAGTCTGGATGCTGGCCATAACACAGTGACTGAGGGCATTGTGGTCATCTTCCTCTCTAGCCATTGTCTTAAAGCGTAGAAACAGTACTGCACTGCAGGGCTGCAGTCACACCCGCCTCTCGCTCTCTCATTTCTCTCCCTCTGCAGACTGATTGATTTTCCCCTGTACTCTCATTTAACCTCACCTCTGAATCTTTGCCGTAACCGGAGAACCCGAGGGTTCTCTCTGTAGGGCTCTTGATGAGCAAGAGCGATTCATTATCAATTTGACCGTATCATGTTTCGCTGTGGGTATAAACAGATGCTGCGTGTCCTTTTCAAATGATTTTAAAGGGTCCCGCAAAACCCTTACAGCTTTGCATCTAACCGCTTTCTTTTATACATACTGTATGTATGTGTCAGTGTATTTTTATGTGCCTTCTGCAGCCTAGTGCAAAAAATAAATTGGATTACTTTATGAATTAGATGGTATGTCCACGGAATAGCAGTTTGGATTTTTTCACAACAACCAAATTGGTGCAATTGTTGATTGCAACTGCTTTTTCATGACATTTTCGAGTCATTCAGCATTTCCTACAAACGTTACAGCCAACTGTCAGATTTCCAGGCTGCATCGGTGTGAGAATTTGACTGCAGTGCAGTAAAAGTCGAGTGGCGAAAGATGGCTGAGAGGTTGCTAGCCTGGCCGATAATGCTTCCAAAGAGGTCAATGCTCTCATTGAGTTCAGGTCACTGCACCTCGAGCCTGTCACAACCTTACCTGATGATGAGCTCTATATATATGGCATGACAGTATTAAATTAAGTCTCTTATAAGTCTTATTTTCTAAGCAAGGAGAGGCTAAAGCATTTGTCTGCCACTCATACTGGAAGTGTTTGTGTTTATTAAAATTGTGCATTACAGTATGTAGCTTTTTGTGGCCCAGACTCCTGTGTTCATTCATCTAAGCAGTATTTGTGACCCTGGGCCACAATACCAGTGATAAGTGACATTTTTTAAATTTATGCATCACCTGAACATTGAATAAATGAATATATGGTTTGTTGGGAGAAGACAAAATGTGGTACATTAATTTGAAATTTTGGATTTTGAAGGCTCAAATTGATCAAAATATTGAGAAACCAACTTTAAAGGGCACCAATTTTACCCCTTTTTCAATATTTAACATAAGTCTTTTGTGTCTCCAGAATGTGTCTTTAAAGTTTCAGCTCAAAACACCCATCATATTATTTATTATACCTTTCAGAACATTGGGATTTCTGCTCTGTAGCTGATTTTGTTGCCTGTGCCTTTAATGCTAGTTCTCCCCAACCACCGTTCTCACGTGGCTGCGAAAGATAAACAGCACAGTGACCGACATGAAGGAAGCAGATCTCATGTAACATTTGTGAGAAATACTACAGTAAGATCTTTACCAATGACTGTATGATGTATTTGTTGTGGAGTTAATTCAAGCCTTTCTGCGAGGATCAGTCACACACAGGGTCGTTACAACGTTCACGCACAGACACACACACACACACACACACACACACACACACACACACACACAGCGAGCGTTTAACTTTGCACGACAAATGTAACAGGATACACGTTAATATCCCCTGCTGTATGGATATCCGTTTTGTTAATGCACAAAATAAACCTGATTTAACGTCTCTGAACCGGGATTGAAGCGTCTTCTTTTATAATTGTACTGACATATGGCTGTGGTGATAAAGACTGTAAAATCGCTGTAATTCATTACAAACATGCACTGTTTTAAAAACGTTTTAAACTTGTAAAACTCACTCTTGATTATATTTGATGATTATTGATGATCACAGAAAGCTGAACAGATTCTTTAATCCTAGTTGCTTTGCGCACGTCCTGTCTTGTTGCTACGACTATACACGCTACTTCGGACACATGTTAATATGCGGCTGTCAGTCAATTCGGTGGGCGGGAAAACCACAGTCCTACATCACGTTGCAGTGGGCCTCAAAATGGAAGAGATTTGGATCCTATTTTAACGTCAGGAAATGTAAAAAAAAAAAAGAGACTTATTGTCTTTATATCACCCCAATACAACTGTGGACACATTATAGCTACAGAGTTCTGTCCAAACAGCTTACAAAAGATGCTTTTTATCATAGGTGCCCTTTAAAAGTGTCCAAATTAAGTTCTTAGGACTGCATATTACAAATCAAATGTTTAAATTCGGATATATTTACAGATGAAATTTATAAAATATGTAATGTTCAAAGAATTTTTGCCATAAAAGAAAATTCAAAAGTCATTTTACAATTGTTTTACATTTTACATTGTACAATTTATTTTAGACTTTTGCCAAACATAAGACTGGTTTTGTAGCCCAGGGTCACATTAGTTAGTTGTGTTAAAGATAATAAAACGTTGCAGTCATGGCAAATTAATGTCAAGTAGACTTTTTCATCTGCAGACCTACTTCATTTTTCTTAAGCCTGAGTCTGATTTCATGGTGAATCCAATTTATGTTCAGTGACAGATTATCAAAAGAAATGGATGCAGTGCTTTTTTTATTTGTCAAGCAGACTGTTCAAACAGAATGTGTGACCTTCAGTGACAGTGTACTGCATGTATGACATTCATACATGACATGAATGTCCTGTGAATATTATTTCAGTGTTTGTTGTTTTTGTTGTGTTTTCTACAGTGTTTCTAAGATATCACCTATAATTATATCTGTTATGAAAAAAATATTCTAGCTGCATAAACTATTTTTTAATTAAAAAATTAATGTATTATTAATATAAGATCACGTGTTCTGATTTATTCTGAATCACCTCATGTAAACCTACAATGTATGTATGTGATTATGGATTTAATTGTTTATATGTTAACATATATTCATTAATCCTAAGTTTAGAGTCCTGTCCATGCTTGTACTACATGTGCTGGTGTTCATTTCCGATGGTAAACTATCCCCTCTCTTCTCACTGTAGTCATTACATACATCTCATATTCTTGCAGTCTTCTTTTGTGATCATGTTTTCTGAATGTTTGTGGTGTAATGTTTGTGTACGGTCCTTTTCGTGTTGTGCTGTGTATTGTTGTGTCGTGTCGTGTTGTGCTGTGTCTATGTCTTATTCTGTGTCTAAGTCATACATGCACATGTGACGTAACTTGTATGTATGTGACGACCAGTGTTTGTGTTTAAAGGGACAACAAATATCCACTGGTGGATATTGCAAATATTAACCCAGATAGCATCACACAAATATACTGTGTATGAACTGTTGACGCTTAGATGCATCATCAATTATAATTGAATGTCTATAAATATAACTAGTAAAATTGTTTGTCCACTGCGGAGTGCACTTTCTTTAAAGTCCACATGAACCATGAATTTGTCTTAAGTGAGCTAGCAAAATCAACATAGTCATTTTGATTTCACAGGGACATTAACATACAAGTTTCTGCAACAGACCCTACACTGATCAGTGTTCAACACAGTATATTAGACATAGTTTTATAGCTGTGCATTATCTAAATCATCCTGCGGTTAATATTTGTGTCACATACTAACACTCACCTTCCATCCCATCCCCAGGCCACTCGTACAGTCCTCGTAGTGTCACTAAAGTTTGACGTGAGGTACGTAAACTCAGCAGAAAGGGACTTTCATCCAGGTCAGATCAAGGACTTATTGAATGTTAGCTATCATAAACTATGCTAAGCTGTTAAAAGTATTTTTTTAAGACTCTGCGTTTCATGCTTTTGACAAAGCCGTGCTTATTGCATCTACAGTGGCAGTCACACTGAATTATTATTAAGCCACGTGTCTATGCTGAAGAATAGCAGGAGCGCAGAGTCTGTTGAGCTAAAGACTTGAATTACAGCAGTCCTCGATGCTGTTGTAATTCTTCATACATAACCTCTCACCAGTACCCTTCAGTGTTGCATGCGTGAGGCTGGTGAGTGTGAGTTGTGTTAGCGTGCGTGTGATGGCCGTAAGGAAGTTAATTGTCAATGATTATGCTGGAATCTACGGAAGCTTGTTTCTGCCATGAGATGAATTAAAAAAAGACACTATTTAGATGTTTTTTCCTCAGAATTAGGATTGTGTATGCAGGGTTGTAAAAACAGACAGAATTCTGAGCTTATTTCTTGCAGTCGCACATTTATGGGCTTACTCCCATATTCAGACCTTTTCCCTAGACTAGGAAAACGTTTGAAATTATGACAGTTTAATTATGAAATTAAAGACAGAATATGCGAGAAAGCGATGCGAGAAAGTGTTTCCCAACCCTGTTCTCGAAGGTGCACCAACAGTTCACATTTTCAACCTCTTACTAATCAAACACACCTGAATCAACATTAGAACACTACAGAACATTAGAATAGACTCTTAAACCTGAAATGAACGGTTCAGATAAGGGAGACCAACACAATCTCACAGCAATTCGTAATTTTTTGAATTTAGTGGCTAATTCGTATGAATTCGTACAATGCTTTCATACAATTTAGTTCGATTTGCTCATCTCTCAATGCCGGTTGGGTTTAGGGGCAGGGTTGGGTGCCATGTCTCCTTTTGAAAATCGTACATTTTTGGATGACTGAATTGGTACAATTAGCCACTAAACTGACAAAATGTAAAATAGTTACGTTTCCTCATGAGATCAGGCTGGGGAGACATGCAACATATTTAATGTTGGTGTTCCTCCGGGAAACACTGCTCTGTATTGTGAGAATTCACTAAAAATATTTAATTGAATAAAACTATCTTGCAATTCAGAGTTCATGTCCCAAAATTCTTACTTTTTTCTCCATATTTCTCAATAGAAAAATCTGATTTTTTTACTGAAATATATATTTAGAAAGCAAGAAAAAAGCACAATTAACTTTTTTTCATCTTTATCCCATGGCAGACACTGGCTTTTATAGAATCATTGGACTGTTAGCAAGTACAGAAAATTACAAAACATAGGTTTTATTTGACTTTTGCTCTTCATGACCATAACAGCTCATTTTTATATTGTAACTGTTTCATGTAGCATTTGATGTAGATGTTACTTGCTCCCCGTATGTATCATTTTATTTTATTACTTTGGGTTTTTTTTTTTTGTATGTGTTTGTGTTTTGTTTTAAATCTAGACGTATAGTTGTGTCCAACACAACCATTAACGCAATGTACTTCAATCACTGTCATAAAACAATCTCCTTTTTTTTAATTGTCACTTTTACATTGTCAATGTTCAGAGAAAGAGAGGGAGAAAGATTGCAAGTGCCAAAGGCATACTTATTACTGTTGGACACCTACTGCCTAGCCATATTGATCCTAATTAATCAGAGAAAGCCACAGCTAGTAGGCACCTTAAGACAAGTCCAGCAATAAGAAAGAAACATTTTCCTATTTGAACGGTGTTTGCATCACAGTTACAAGTACAAAGCATGACATTTACCAACACATTATTCATTTTCTCTCTGCAAATGAACACTCTTTTAACTCACAAATAATTTAGTTAAATGTGTATATTCCCTCAAACAGTCCATTTGTGCTTGCACCAGTGGTCTGGTGTGAGGAACATGATGACCCAGATCTGTCTACCATTGCCTTCTTTTGCAGCTCCTATAGGCAATGTTTTGGAGTAGATTTTGAATGACAAGTGGCTGTGCAGCACCCAGAGTGTCCCAGCAGCCCTCTGAGTCAGAAACACACACACGCGCACGCACATACACTTCCTCACAGACCTCCTGGAGATAGGATTGCCGACTATACGACAGTAGGACCTTCTTAACACCCCGTGTTTTTCCTTCCTTGTGAGCTTTTGTCTCTTGTTTTGTTCTGTTAAGACTTCTAACTCACTGTGTTTGTGTCCGTGTGGGAAGTTCTCCTGGGTCAGGAGAGGGTTGTTCTACTATGTAATGTGCCAGCTCTTCCTTCCATATTCATTTGTGCTTTTCCCTTTTCAAAATAGCATACTCGAGTCCAGTTCATCGCTAGTCTATAAACCACTATAAGTCACTATTTATCTGTTACTATAAGAACTATTCATGTTAGTATTATGTGAGTAGGAGTATTTGAAACCTTTAGATTTAATAGCATTTAAGGCCTGTTCACACCTAGAATGATAACTTATAATAAGAATTAAACTCTTGTCTTAGCTTCCACATTAGTAAACAATATTATTCTGTTTATTCTAATAGTGCACTCCAGCTTTTTGACTTCTGACACTTTAAATAGTTTAATCATTCATCAGCTGTAATAGTCACTAAAAGTGGTTTGCTGATATATATTCAACAAGGACTACTTTATCTTCATGAGTTATCGTCATTAGTGTGAACGTGCCTTTACTCGCCCTAATATATTTTCAGACATAATAGACTTTATTTGTGAATCTCAAATTAAAAAGGTGCATCTCAATAAAGTAGAATGTCACCGAAACACTAATTCATTCCACTAATTCAATTCAAAAAGTGAAACTCATATATTATATACCTTTATCACACCCAGATTGGTGTATTTCTTTTAGTTTGGATGATTATAGCTTACAGCTGATTACTGATAAATTCAGTAACTTCAGTAAAATTGGAATATTATGGCAATATAAAAAATATTTTTAACACAGAAATGTTGGACTACTGAACAGTATGAACGTGTAAGGCACTCAACACTTGGTCTGGCCTATGTTTTTGCACAGATTGCTTCAGCAAAGTGACTTGGCATGAGGTGATCTTTCTGTGGCATCGCTGTGTTTTGAAGCTCAGGTTGCTTTGAAAATGGCCGTCGGCTCTTGTGAAGTGTTAGGTCATCTTCCCCTTTACAATACAAAGATTATCTGTGAGTTTAGGTCAGGTACAATCAAGTACAGGGATACTATGGTCTTTAAACCAGGTATTAGTACTTTTGGCAGTGTGTGTAGGTGCTAAGTTCTGCTGGAAACTCAAACAGGCATCTCCATAAAGCTGGTCAGCAGAGGAAAGCATGAGACAATGACGGAGGTGTCTCACCTAGGCTGAGGACAAAAAGGACTTGACTGTTTTCAGTGGGCCAAATTCCTCTTTTCAGATCAAAGTAAATTTTGCATTTCATTTGGAACTCTGCATCTGCCCGCACTGCCAAATGTGATAATACCTGGTTTAAGGAAAATGATATCCCTGTACCTGATTGGACAGCAAAATCGCCTGACCTAAAACTCACTACTTTGGGGTAATGTGAAGATCAAGTTGCACCAGTTCCAACATTGCAGAAAAGTTTAAGTCCATTTTTCAAAGACTTAATATAGCCCAATTAAGTATTGCACGCTCATACTGTTCAGTAGTCCAACATTTCTGTGTTAAAAATACTTTTTTATTGGCCATAAGAAATAATGTGATTTTTTTGTACTGAATTTTAGGGTTATATTAGTTGTAAGCCATAATCAACAACATAAAAAAATAAATAAATAATTGAAATACATCAATCTGTGTATAATAAATCTATATTTCACTTTTTGAATTGAATTAGTGAAATGAATCAAATTTTCAATCACATTCTACTAAGATGCACCTGTATTCAGAATAAAGTTTATGCCCAATTAAAGTCAGATGGGTATTTTTTTGTTAAAATATTAAATTTTGTGTTTCACAAAAGCCTGAAATCTATGCAGGTTTTGTTGTAATAAAATGAATACTCATCTTTGAATTGAGGTCAAAAATAATGCAGACACATTGAAAAGCATTTTTAGCAACCCCCCCTGACATCATCTGAATTTTGACTCAATCTATCAGCATAACCTATATAAATCACTGACACCTGAATTTGTTACTAAATAAACACAACACTGGACATATTAGGTGAATAATCAAGAAACGCCAAACGTATGAAACTTTGGCCAGACTTTAAAGAATCCGAAGTTTTAGCAAAGCCAAAAATGGATGTGGAAGGAAAGCTTTCAGGCACTTTTGGGCCACGTGAAGCTGTATTAAGTCCCTATAAATCTACAGAAATACACTTGTGTGTAGAAGGAAGATGAATTAGAAGCTAAGAATGGAAAGACATTTAGTCTGAAACGCAGGAGCTTCACCTGGCCCACAGTGCTGAGTGAGGCTGCTTTGACTAGACGGAGCTCCTCTGCTACTCCTCTGCTGGACTCCAGTGCTAGTATCAGAATGCAGAGTGTTTCGTCTGTTTTAGACTGGGTCAAACACCTGGATGCTAAACTCTTTACCTCACTATTGGTCTGAGTCAGCCATCAGGTGCTTCATCCACCTGCTCTTTTACACATCTGCTCTTAAATCTCCCTGAAAACTGTATGTGGCTGCGACTAAAGGGAGTTTTTTTTGTAACACTGCTGTGCCATAACAACAACAACAACAAAAAGAATTTGACAAGAAAACTTGATGACATTTCATAACTCTCATTTTCCTGTTTTGTCCTTGTCTCTGTCTCTGTCTGTCCCTGTCTGTCTTTCTGTCTGTCTGCTTCTGTGTCATTTACATCCTTTTCATTTTGTCATTCTTTGCTTTTCATTTTTTCCCCTTGCCTTATTATTTTTTTATCTCTGATTTTTGAACTTGCATCAATTTTGTCATGAATCCAAATATGTTTGTGCTTCCACATTCCCTCCGTTCATTCATCTTTCTCTGATGTACGTATTCTCCATTATCCATCTGCCGCATCTGGGATTTGTAGCTGCTGGCTACGAGAAGTCCCGCAGCCTCAATAACATCTCGGGGATGACAGGAGCCCCCCTCCGCTTGACCCCCATCACCCCCATCAACAACCCACCCTACGAACCCTACGAGTCCCCCGGGCCCCTGCGCCGCTGCCGATCCCCTATACCCTCCATTCTGTAGCACATCTTAGGGAACGCCAACATAATAATCATCACGCACATTATACCGCAATAGTATTAATAATCACAATAATGCCGCTAAATACTCACACCTCTACTTCCTCCATTGACTGGACAGGATGGGGGCACACAGCACTCTTTTTAATATATCATGCCTCAAAGGGAATGGGATAAATTTGTTTAGGGATTTAGAGCTTTAAGTACTAAAATCACCGCATATATACTTCAGGCAATATTTCAGACAGGCAACTAAAACAATTATATGCTGTCACGTCAGCAAATTATGCCTTATTATCGAAGATAAAAAAAGAAGCACTGAATTCTATTAAGATAAAACCCCTCACTGTTTCATAGGCGGCGGCGAGCACCCTGTAGGAAATCTACCCCTGTAGTTGAATGATAGTAGTTGGCTTCCCCATATGTTCCTGCCTGATTGCTGGTTGTGTAAAAAAAAAAACAACAACAAAAAAAACGTGACTGTGATCCAGCAGGTACTAGTCGCTGAGGTCAGCTTTGATACACCATTATAGGCCTTGAAAAATCCACTTCATATCACAGCTTGGAATGATAAAGGTCATAGGTCACAGACAACATGCAAGTAGCTCAAGTGCATGCAAGAAAAGACGTCAGTTAGGCAAGTAGACTATATCTAAACTCCCAATCCCCTTTAACTTCTGCGAGGAAGTAAAAATAATTGCCAATTTAGAGAATTAATTCGTTGATTTGATTGTGATGAAGGAGGTTTCGGTGATCCAGGCCATTATATGGAGTATTATGAATAAGACCAACACTTATTATTTAATCACACACAGAGAATTTCCTACAGCAACTTTCGTTGTCACTTTAAGATATAACTCACACCGTTATGCTCTTTATTTAGGACAAAGAGAAATGCTTAAACCATTCTTGTGCAATATCCACTATTACGATGACCTCTGACCCGGAGGAGCTGGAGATGAACCCTTCAAACTAATAACCAACACTAACAGAGAGACCGAGAACTGATCATTACAAGAACAAAAAAAAAGAAGCTATTTTTGTACTTAGCGTTTGGATTTTGCGATTCGGATCGGGGATTGGAGTTGCGCGGGCGGCTTTGAGTTGACATTTTGGGAGGACAGGATATCGTGCTTTTGCATGGAGATCTGCAATTAACGTTTTGGTTTTTGTATTTTGACTCTGCATATTCAACACCAAGTACGACGAAATGAAAGAGCAGTGATCTGGACGAATGGCAAAAAAAAAAAAAAAAAGAAAAGAAAGAAGAAGGAGCCATTTTATTAAGGGCCTATAACCTTCTGCACTTCTTCGGGACCCTTTACAAATTTGTATACTAGTGCATGAAGGAACTGTCGTTAAAGTATATCCTTACTATGGTACTTCCTCATAAATATGAAGACATATCAAGCTGAACTGCACTCCTCACTGCATATCCACATATCCTGGGGCTGTGGTGAATCAGACAGTGGCCTCAAAGTTTCCCTGTTAGGGGAAAGAATTCGCTGGACCTCTTCATCCTCATTATCATCGCCATCACCCTTTCTCATCCTAATCATTTTCTGATTACTGTTATTCCTCTCATTTGAATGCAGTAGAAAATCAGTTCAGTTTGTTTTCTCTTTGGTCCCCTTTCTTTTTTCTTCCTCTGTTTCTTTTCTTTTATTATTTATTTATTCTTTTTTTTTATCTGCTCTGTCTCTCGGATGCTGACCTTCGTTCCAATAAAAAGGAGGGAACATTGAATGGATGCTGGATTGACAGCGGTCAGTAAGAGAAGAAAAAGAAAAAGAAAAGATGACAAAATGAACTCTTTCTAATATATGAGCCATATGTTTCACTGTGTGTCAATCTGCTGCATCTTTGAGTGCACAGATGCAATACACACCTCTGGTGAAGATATATCTGCAATGGCAGCTCACAAAGCTTTCTTTGTTGTCTTTCTGTCCATGTCAAACAACAGAAAACCTGCGGTGTAAAACTTGATCAGAAAGCAAAGTAGCATTGTTTATTTTTTTTACGATGATTTAATTTAATGTACCTAATTTACACACCCATATCTGTTCATTCTTTGAGTTCATCTGTAATCATTATTTCTTTTTAATTAAGCAATGTAGTTCTCTTTTGTATTATTATCTCATGTGTTTTTGCTACTGCCGCATTACCCTGTTTCTGTCCTCTTTCCTTCCTCTCTTCTTTAATGGTTAAAGAAGTTCACTGCTAGACTGAAGGTGGTTGATTCCTTTGGGCATCTGCATGGCGGCAGCAAGCTAATGTGTGGCATTGTGCTTTAACGAGTAAAGCAGCAGTCATCAGTCGTCTGCATGTGCACCGCTTTATGTACATGCTTCATTTTCATGTAAGGCCTCAGGACAGTGAGCGAGAGCCATCTGCTGGATGTACAGTCTGCTACGCCACATGTGTGCTCTCTATAACTCCAGTGTTCAGTTAAGTGTTTTAGAGAGATTCTCAGATCAGCATCAGTTATTTGTTTTTTGTTTGTTTTAACGAACCTTGAGGTTGTTTAGCCATGCATAAGCAAAATGCAGCAATTACACCACATAACTTTTGTTAAATCTGAGCATAGGTGAGTCAGAAGTATTACAGAACAGTCTAACAGAAGCAGCTTTGCTCATAGCTCAGATTAAAAATATGCATTTACTGCATTTTTTCCTTTTCATGGTGTCAAATTATCTGACATGTTTTTCAAATGTATCAGGGTATATTGAAAACAAGCAAGCGCAAGTATGTATTTTGTATTACCTTAAATTCAGACAATTACCCGGTATATTTGGAGGGAGAGAAAGAGAGAGACAAAATAATTCCTCTACTGTATGATTCAAGTCCAGTCCTAAAAAGAACACCATTTTATTTCTCACCTTGTGTCTCACCATGTCCTCCTCCTCTTCATCTCTCTTTTCTTTGCCTTTCTGTTTTAATGCTCTTTATGAGGGTGTATAGTTCAGGTTTTAATTATATGTACAGTTTTTGAAGGTTGACTTTGTAATTTCCACATGCATGGATTTCTACTGCGAGCAATAAGGAAATTATAAGTCCATAATATATATATACATAAAATATGTGTGTGTTTTGATAAGAAAATGTATTTTAACAAAGAGGTTTATGTACATGTTTGTTAATACGAGTGTGTACATATGGATGTGTGTATTCATATGCACATGCATATTAATGATTTGCATGAAACAAATGTACAAACTATTTTTTTTCATTGCTGTTTTGTTACCAATCTGTCATTTTCAACTTGACTACTGTTAAGGGGGGGGCGGGGCTTAGTTCTGCATGCTAAGATGCTATTGGGTGGCAGAGACCATTACAACTGTTGTACTGAATGTGGGGGGTTTTGAATGTGCTTTAACTATGTACCTGTTTTTATTTTTTTATTATTATTATTTGAGTTTTCCTTTCTCTGTTAGACATCAAAAGCATTGCAGATAGTCATTTTATGATTTATTCTTTTTCATCTTTTCACAGAGAACTATTCTGAAAGCCCAGTGCTTATCAGATATATGCAAAAAGAAGCAGTAACTGTGAACTAAGACTAGAACAGAAAATCCACTTCTTCCTTCACAAACACATTCCCGAATGAACACCCGAGCCCCCGAACCAGTATCAGCTCCTCTACAAGTCCATTTTAGTTTGTGTTCCCATCTCATGACTTCATCGGTCTTGTTTAATCATCTTAGTTTTGCGTTATTAATGCGGAAATTATTAGTTCTGTTCCCCCTATCTGTTGTCTTATTCTCACTTTTAGCTCCCTCTGCTGGTATATGGGGGATGGCAGACGTAGCATTCAGTGCTGTAGATCATTAGCACTCTTTGGTCCCTTTAGAGGCTCAAAATTAGCCCTTAACGCACACCTGTTATATATAACATTACTTTAGGTATTTGTTTGAACAGACCCGAAGGATTTCCTGTTCTCTCTTGTGTGATCAGAGCAGAAAGAAAGATGCTAATGCTAATACATCTGCACCAATGCACGTTTCCACACATTCAAGATAACTAGCACTTAGCATCCCAGTGCATTTTGTGGTTTTGCAGTGTGTAGTCCATCTGTAAAGTTGTAGTCAGGGTGGATGGAACGGCACTACTTGTATCCCTTTATCTCAATCCTGAAATGGGGATGTGGAAGAGACAGGCCTGCCGCTAGTTAGCTTAGTTAGCAAACGCCCTGGTAAGCAGAGGCTGCATGCGACCTTGAAGGGAAATGTAAATAAATCTGCTGTACACAGACTGCATGTGGAGTTCACAGCACAGAAACTATAGTTTGATTCCAATGTGGCATTTGAAACGGGGAGAGCAGGTCCAGTGTAAATGATTTTACCGGCGTCATTACCCGCAATCCTCTCCGTCAGACTTACGCTTCCCTGTCACAACTCAGGTAAATCTCTTTGTTCGTCTCTACCAGTGCTTCCAAAATGATGTCATTCGAAACAAAGAGAGAGACATTTGAGTTATTGATGACCCCATGTATGCATGCATCTGTGTAAATATGAAATAATCATCCCAATGTTCATCGCAAGTCTTCCTTTTCCACAGCGTCCTGCTCATCCTTTATTTCTTCATTTCATCCGTCACCTTCATTCATTCCCCAAGTACAAACTCTTACTGCTTCCAAATAACAACCAAAAAAAAAAAAAAGCCCGGATGACAGTATGAGAAACCGAGGAAAAAATAATCCGTGATTTGTTAAGAACCAAGTGAACTTTTCGAACACGGTCTGCTGTAAATGGATTACGAAACAAAAACTGTTTGTGGAAATCGGGACGCAACCAAAAATCAGAAAATGAAAGCATGAGGGTCAGATGGACAGATTGTGTGTTTGGGGAACAGAGTATTGGGAGGATGGTCAACAAATGAAGAAAGGCGTCGTGAAATGGAGGACAGTTTGGGGAAGAAAGAAAAAAAGCAAAGAGAGGAGGAAGGTAGCTGAACGCTTCTCAGTGTAAGAATGTGCGTAAGGTGTTCTGTGCGTCACTGCGTGTTTTCATGTGATGTGCCTGACTGTGTGCTTAGTGTTATGTTTTTCCTTTGTGTGCCCCTTTTTTCTGATGTTTGGCGCTGTGCTCAAATGGTGCACTCGCTCTCTATTCCCTATGCCAGCTTTCACCATTTGGTAATCTCAAAAAAGGGCACTTCATGGGGAATAGGGAGACGGTTTGGGACGCACCCTTTGTGTGAAGGGATTCACTGATGTACGACAAGCTTTTGCTTTGTTCTGGTCCATCCTAGAGGGCTGACAAAATCCACCATTATTAATTCCCGCTTTGGATTTGATTCACCAAAACAGGATTTTGTGGCCCTCAACGACTGGAACTTTTCTTCTGCTTTGTGTGTGTGTTTGTTTTCGTGAGTGTGATTCCAAGAGTCTTGCATTTGTGTGTTTTGTTTTCGAGCGCATGTTATGATGGGCTTTGCTATGAGGGTTTCTTTCGTTTCTTTTTACATTTAGGAGACTTTATGAAAATAATGTGCCATGGACATCACTCCTAAACAAAGAACAATGATAAAAAAAAAAGTTGTGTTTGGCTTCTTTAGCTTTGGCTCTCGCAGTTGCGCGGTCTGCATCGACCGTCATCTGCGATAGCCTCTAGCAGTGTGTAGCTTTTAATGCGTTTGTATTGAGGCCGTGCGGCGTGTAATGTGATACTGATTTTTCTGTCCTCCTGTTTTCTATTCCCCTCTCTTTCTCTTTTCTTCCCTGCAGTGCTGAGCTTCTGAACTGCCCCTTTTTTCAAGCTCCCCAACCGCAAAACCTGTCCAGAGGCAAACCCCGGGGTCACCGCAGGACTTGAGACGACGAAAGAGAGAAAACGAGAGATGAACAGATCGCTGCGCTAAACTGACTTGAAGAAAATATCGTATTGCTCATCTCTCCATTACTTATTTTAAACCCCAACCTAGGTGCAATAAACTGAAGATACACAATGTCCTGGGAGGAATTAAAACACACATTCTTTCTAAAGAGATCACCGGGCTTGGAAAAAAAAGGGTGGGATTTAGCATACAAACTGTAGTATGTCCCGGCACGACCCTTTTCCTGGTGGAAATGGATGCAATTTTAAAACGACAAGACTATTTTTGTGGGGCATTCCACCAAGATAAATGCACCTAAAAGTGGACAAAAAGAGAAAAAAAAAACTTCAGTCCAATCTCAGATGAAAAAAATGTGTGGAAAAACACTCATCATGCCCTTCAACGCTATGCAATTCAACCACACATTCACAGAAGAGTTCATCAAGCGCTTCGATCGAACAGTTTATCAGCCAAACTTTTTCCACTCCTTTAACTTTTGGAGATCTTGCACGTGCTTTAAATGAAAATAGACAGTGGCGTCATCGGCCTGCCATAATGCTGTATCCTACGAACCGTTTCCCCATCCATCCAATCAGAAATCTTGTTCAGAGTGTCCTTCTCAGGGCTCACGGAAAGGTGACTGAAGAAAAGAGCGTCAGCCTCTCTCTTTTCTCTCTCTCTTAGTTCAGCTCTCTGCATCTCAGCATTTCTGTTCCACTGTAGATGAACTGCATGGCATGAATGAAAAAAATAAAATAAAAAACAGAGAAAAATGGTAGAGATCATGCTGAGAGGAACAAGAGGAAACTAGACAGGACCGCTGCACAGTGCAATATGGGTGACTCTGGATCAGTGGATGGGGTCACGGATGAAAACGCAGGTCTTTAACCTTGATGTGGGGAATAGAAAACACCCCATAAGTGCATGACACCAGTTGAAGGACAAAGGGGTTTTTAAGAGGACTGGGTGAACTTTGAACAAAAGCCGAAAAAAAAGAGAAAACTAAAAATGCATTTTTCTCACTTTGTTTACCAGCATGACTAAACTGCATGACTTCTGCGAGCCCTGATCCCCAAATTAGAGGGCTTGAATCACTAAACTCCAAAATCAAAAGGAAACAATAAAAGTTTATGCTAAATGCTACTAAATTTAGAAGAAAAAAAAGAATATATTTAAAAAAGAGAGGCTCTATATTTTGTTTTTGAATAATAAAAAAAAGAATAATGTAAAAATATATAGGATTGCAAGATTCACAGTTTTGTTGGATAAAAGATAAACAAACCCCACTGAGTCTAGCTGAATGATGAGATGAACTCCTTCACTCCCTCCATGGCTTCAAGTGACATATCTTCCCTCCTTTTTCTCCACCGTTCTCCACTCTTTACTTGGACTCTCCTGGCTCTCTGATCTGCCCTTCACGATTACCCTCAGTCATATCAGCCTCCGGCAGCAGCACGACAGCTCCTCGGGAGACCTCCAACACCTACAGGGCTCTTTTCTTTTGAAGGTTATGGGTCTGAAGAGCAAGGTGGAAGGGCATTTTAAGGCCTTGGGTGACGTTTCTTTTTAAGTTCAGCTCTGGTGGAAAGTTACTTTGATTTGCAGCATTTGCTCTTTTTTATTTCACCCACATTCTGTGGGTTAATCAAAGCTTTATCCATCCAAAAGTGAGTCCAATCTATTGAATATCAGCGTGGTGTGAACTGCTGCGTCTTGAGACCCTGAGCACTTGCATCACAAAGCACTATTGTCCAATCAGGAAGCCATAATCTCCGAAAGTAGCGACAGCGTCTGAGCTCAAAGGTGCTCATGGGAACATGCTGGTTCAAGAACCTGCACACGGTTTTTGTAGTTCTTAAGTTGTGTTGATTTAAAGATACTAGCATTTTACGTTCTATAATTTATTTTTGGATACTTTGGTGGGTGTCAGATTTTCGTTTTCAGCCATCTAAGATTTATATTTCTAGAAAAGACTAGATTTTATTATAAATGTCTCAAAAAACGATTGCATATGCTGAGCACCCATGCCATACTAGAAAAACCAGCCATGCCATACCAAAATGAACTTCCGTATTAACTTAGCAGCAGATTTCTGGTATTAGCATTAGCATTATCCTGTGTGAGAGGAGGCCATGATTCCACCTTTAAATCATAGATTACACACGTGACGACTAGCTCCTTTACCATTTGTCTTCACCATGATATGTTTGGTTTAAAGAGTTAGGTTTTAGACTGTGTTTACATTTATTTATGTCACTTGATGTTGTTTGTTCTATTAGCGCTCATCGTTCTAACGTAAGCTTAGTTTAGTAACTACCTATGCAACACCTAAGCAAGACCTTAGCAGCTCACACACACACACTTTTACACACAAACACACACAAACGTCATGTGCTCAGGCCAGCTGGCTGGTGTCTGTTTACCGGTGCTGTGTGTCCGGGGAGGGAAAAAAACAACACAGATGCAGCTTCATCACCACAAGAGCCAGCGTTTTCTAGTGTCATTTCAAACGTTAGCAGCTGGTGCGAGTAGCTTGACGGTGCGGCAGACGTGTGCAGCTGCAGTAGCCATGTTGCTTTTTTTCCAGTGGTGCACTGAACGCCCTTCTCTTTCGGCCTGTTTTACGTCTTTCCTGCATGCTGCTTCCGGGTGCAGGTAGACACTCATGCACTTTTTCCAGTCATGTGTAGGCGTACGTTCATGTACTGTAGGACATCCGTGTTATTTTGGGTTCCAGATTTCATCTCATAAGCGTTTGTTGACTGGTTACGATGTACCTCTCTGGTCGTTTGAGCGGTGTTTTGGAGCAATAATGATGGAGGGCCACCTTCTTTCTCATTTCTCATAAGAAATCCAGTGTGCCTGAAACTGTTCCCTGAATGTGTGCGTATGTAAACGGCCGCATCCCTCGAAGAGGCTCTCTCTTGCAAATGCTTTCCAGGAGGGTTCGTCTTAGCGTGAATGAGATCGCAGCCCCCTTCAGATGGCTGACAGCTCGACATACCTTTACTTGAAACCCAAATACAAAACATATCAGAGAGGAGCAGAACAAAGCCAGAATCAGTCTTCACGCTTTCTCCACTTCCTGTTTGCATCCCCTCCCCGCCTTCATCCGTCCCCCCTCTCCTTCTCGAATTTTGGAGGAAGAAGCTTTTTTGCATCCCTTGTTCTTGTGTTTTCTATCATATTGTTTGAAGTCGAATTATAATGCATGCATGGAAAACAATGAGGACATAACTTGTGAATAATTTGTGAATGGCCAGAATGAGGTAACCATCTCTTTCAGCTGGGCTCTCTCTACTCTGCGGCTTCTCTCTCGGAGAAACCTTTACACCATAAAGGTGGCACGGAGGTGCTTCTGAAGAGGCGTCTTTGCACAGTATTTAATGCAGCTCGTAGGTGGCACGAATGCATTTACGTTGGAGTTACGACTGTATACTTTGAGCAGGCGTTCATGCAGCATCGGGTTAATATTTAGAATTGTAAGGTGGCACAAAGCAGTGCGTAAAGACTCTGCTGCGTAAAGACATCCTCATAAAGGAAAGAAGAACACGTTTCTGGTTTCCCTCACCTTTTCCTTCGCAATGTAGCCAAATCACATGATAACTATGGCTGTATGGTAGCCACTTTGAAAAAATGTACATGTTTATATATTGTTTTTAGAACGTTGTGTCTATATGATATCTGTAGTGAGCATTCATCAGAGCTTCCACAGACTCAGAGCTGAACAGATGCAGCAGATGTCAACAAAAAGCCCTGCAGGAATTTAGTGTCCCCTGCACATGTATTTACTTTAATTCTAGTTTGGCCCAATATGCACTACATGTTTTTTGTGTTTCGTCCTTTTATACTTATCGTAGCTTGTTTAAAGGGGGATTCGTTGCACTATCACAGCTGATGGAGCTGCTGTGTCGACTGCTGAGCGAAAGCATAACCATACTCTATATTCACCCCAAAGATACGAATCCTAGACGGAGAGAGAAAGAGAAAGAGAGGCCAGTGAGAAAGAGAAGGTTCCTAAAAGAAATGGATGAGTTCTATGCTACTGAGATTGATGCTGGATACAATTTTATTGTCATACAAAAAAAGGGAAAAAAAATATCAAGAACTGTATAAAATATATTTCAATGGAATGTTTATTATTTACCTTTTATATTTTTGAAATGTATAAAGAAAAAGATTAATAAACTGTATTAATTTAACAGAGTTTGTGAAAACGGAGACTTAAAAATCGTTATATTACTAAAAGTATGAAAGTTTGAACGTGAATGCTAACCTACCTGATCGAATCTCCATTACAGATAGGGAAAAAAAGAACAATTAGAAAAATGAAATCCAATTTAAAAAGAAAAAGTTCTCAAAAAGTCAATAAAAATGTTAAAAGCTCATGCCAAAATTTTCAACACGTGTCCTGTGTGATTCTTCAAATATTCGTTGTTATTGTTCCATGTTAGCTCAAACTATACACAATAATATTGTTTACCTTTTTTCTTTCTTTTCATGACTCTTTCAAGAACATGATCTTGTTTTGTGTGTTTGTGAAGAACATTTTAATCATCTAAAGATCCTATAATCAACCTTTCATAAAATGTTTATTTCTGAGGATGTCATTTATGCCAATAAAGTATATTTTAACTTTAGGATCGCATATCAGAAGAAATTTAATTACTTTTGCAGCTTCATATTTGAGGAGATTCTGTGACATTATTGAGGAAAATTGTTTTATTACATTTTAACCTGCTTAGTCATCCTCAGAATACATAGTTAGATATTTTTCACCAGACTAATTTAAATGACATATCCACCTGTATTTAAATGCTTGTTATATTATTTGTTCACACAGCAGAGCAGCGCTGATGAAGAGGAGTCCAGCCAGCGCTGTAAAAAATGTGTAATGACAAAAAGTCAAGTATGTTGATTTAACTTATTTAACAAATCAATCAGGTTTCAAACAAAAAGTTATACTTTTATTTACTAAACTATAATACAAGTTATATGTTTAACTAAATATTTTAATCAGTTTGATAGATGTAAGTTGATTTGAAAAGTAGGGCGCCACGGTGGCGTAGTGAGTAGCACGTTCGCCTCACAGCTAGAAGGTCGCTGGTTCGAGCCTCAGCTGGGCCAGTTGGCATTTCTGTGTGGAGTTTGCATGTTCTCCCTGTGGTTGCGTGGGTTTCCTCCGGGTGCTCCGGTTTCCCCCACAGTACAAAGATATGCGGTACAGGTGAATTGGGTAAGCTAAATTGTCCATAGTGTATGTGTGTGAATGAGAATATGTGGATGTTTCCCAGAGATGGGTTGTGGCTGGAAGGGCATCCGCTGCGTAAAACAAATGCTGGATAAGTTGGCGGTTCATTCCGCTGTGGCGACCCCGGATTAGTAAAGGGACTAATCCGAAAAGAAAATGAATGAATGATTTGAAAAGTTTTTTTTTTTTTAATTTTATGACTGAGATGAGTGGGAGATAAAGCTGATTCACTCAATTTGCGTAACTACACCAGAGACGACACTTTTAATATGCAAGAATAAAGAAAGAAAACAATAATCACTGATACTTGATTTGACTTGAGTTGATCTGTTGGTCCCACTTTTCAAGAGAACACTCCTGAAAGGGGTTAAGGACAGATTTAGTGGTATGGTTAGGTTTATGTAATGGATGGTCAATAATGTAATTAAAAATTTACAGAAATTTATTTCAGAGGTAATTACATGCAGGTATTTAATCAATCATGAGTACAATGTAAAACATGTATTTACACATTAAGTACATTGTAACAAATGATTAATTTCAGTGAAAGTGCATATTAGTTAAGGCCACCTAATATAAAGTGGGACTGATTTATCTTATAAATGCTTTTCATGTTTATTAAATAGCCCATCCTCCCACTTTGCAGATTCATTCCAAAAGGTTATCCTAGAATATGAAAATTGAAGTAATTGTGTGTCCAAGACACAAATGTCATTATCAGATATTATTGTAATGTCGTTGACTCAAACTGGTAAAAGAAAACATTGCACACATTTGTAATTGCTTTTCCTCAGATGAAGCCATCATGAAACACTTTATCTGGAAGTTCTCGATATTCACCACACATGCAAGCAATATAAGAAAAGACTTATGGCTGTCAGAACATGTTTGTTTTGATTAACACATAATGTTCTCAAACACTAAGAAGAACTTTCAGTGCTTTCTAAGCATGTTGGACCCGTAACGCCACCCTTAATAATCGCCATCAGAAATAAGCAATTAATTTAATTAGTTTAACATTGTTACATTAAACTTGGTAATTAATATGTCAAAACTCATAAATCTTGTGTAGGTGATTGCTGTAAATGCTGTGCATAGTTGTTGGCCTCTTTAAACCAGTATAGTGTGCGTCGAATGTCATGTGGTTTTTTCTAAATAAGGCAAATTCCAAATGTTTTGTTGTGCCCTTAAAGATATGGTAGACCATATCCAAGAGGCTATTGCAAGCTCTGATAATCCTGCTCTTGATAATCACTGTCCACAGCCAATTTCCTCCAAAACACATGAATGCACACAAGCAGACCTGAGGCTGAAGAGTTACATTACCTCATGTCTTATTCACTAGTGTGAAAACATTACAGTGCTAAGTGCATAATATCATAGTGATAAGCAGTCTGCATAGTAGGAATGTGCTGATGATGTGTGCTCTCTGTGCGAACAGGGTGTGCAGAGGTATGCAAATCCATATGTTGACAGGCAGGTAGGACAGCCTTCGTAATGTTCAGGAAGACACGTCACCTGTTCCTTCTGTATTTGCCAATTGAATACTCTGAGAATGGTGTCTTGGTGGCGCAGTGAGTAGCATGATCGCCTCACAGCAAGAAGGTCGCTGGTTCGAGCCACGGCTGGGTCAGTTTGTATTTCTGTATGGAGTTCGCATGTTCTCCATCCGTTCGGGTGGGTTTCTTCCGGGGGTACTCCTGTTTTTCCCACAAGTCCAAAGACATGCGCTATAGGTAAATTGGGTAAGCTAAATCGTCCTTAGTGTATGTGCGTGAATGAGTATGTATGGATGTTTCCCAGTGATGGGTTGCAGCTGGAAGGGCATCCGCTGCGTAGAGCATATGCTGGATAAGTTGGCGGTTCATTCCACTGTGGTGACCCCAGATTAATAAAGGGACTAAGCCGAAAAGTGAATGAATGAATACTCTGAACATGAAAGTGTCCTTAACTTCAATGATAAATATAGTTCCAATTTCTTATATTTCAAGAGCACAAGTAAAAGAGGAACAAAACTTCCACAAGTAATATCCAGTTAAATAGTCCAACATGCAGGTTATGAATTTTAATTAGTCATGAAAAAATTTATATTTATTTTTAAATATATTTATGTATCAAGAATTGAGTAGTTCTCACAGATACAACATATAAGCATAAAAGTGACACTTACCTTCAACAACATGGTTCAAAAACCATTATTCTAAAAATAAAATACGCATTTCATGTGGATATAATATATATTTCACTATTCAGGATTTCAGTAATGTAAATAATAAAGAATTAAAGAAACAGCAAAGACTGGTTTCAAAACTTCTGAAACTGAATCTAGGATTTATTTTCTTTTGTTTCTTCCTCCCTGGTCCGGTGTTGTTTTTATGGGCTGCTTTACATAACATCACATAAAATGTACGTTAGCTATGTAAATTACAGTATGAACATAAACTTCTTAAAGATTAATTTTCTTTTACCTGTATGACACTGAAATGTTATGAGAATAATAAAATAACATTTAGGATGAGACAAAGGATGAGATTCAGATGTCATAATGTGATGTTGTATTTGAGAAAATAAAAAGAATCTTAGATTATTATTATTATTTATTTATTAACCATCCTCACATTTTAAAAGATCTATTGAAACCAAGTATGGCAGACTGTTTAAGCATGCAAGGACCACTTGACAAACAATTGGTCTCTCATCACTAATGATGATCTCACATTAGTTGTAGAAATTTGTAGAAATTTTAATAAGAAATCTGTGTTAAAAGGAAGAGCGGTACTTATTTAACAGTATAGTACCTGACTGGCCTGTTTAGCCAACACTGCAAATTGATAAAAACACCCAATTTTTTTGATAAAATTCAGACATTTTATGTATTCAAATTTGAGGTGCTTATGTAAACTGTTTTAATGCATGATTTTGTTACAATGTGGTTTGTTACAATATTAATATAAATGCAATATTATTGTCATACCAGAAAAGACTCAATAAATGCTTTCTTAAGCCTACTAAGCTTGAACATGAACGTTAACCTACCAGACTGATCTTTTCCAATTTTATAATTAAAACCTTTTCAAAAAGTCAAAATATATAATATTTGATATAATCTTTTATAATCAATAATAATAAAAAAAACCTAAAAGATCTTGCCGTGTGATGCTTCATGTTAATTCTCTCTATATTATTCCATGATTGTCGATTATAATTACAGGTAATTTGCATATATTTTTCATAATGACTCAGAACTTATGAGGACTAGTCGAGTTCACATTGCATTATTTTATTAAAGGAGGTTCAACAAGTCCAACTGAGGTAGAACAGTATACAGGCACAGAAACTGCAGTGATCAGCACTAAAAGCATGATTCATTGGATTTGCTAATTTTTAATGTCAGTGGTTATAAACTGTTTATATAGGATGAGTTTAAGCAACATTTAAATGTAGTATTTTTCAACTGAATCTGGTTATTTAAATTCAGCTTATATGAATTGTTTGCAACAATTTGCAATGAACCAGTTTCTCAGTGAATCCTCTTGACACAGCACTAATGAAATGTCAAGTCTTGCTGGTTTCAATTTGAGAAAACCCTACACCTTTCTTTTGTCCTTCCTCGCTCACATGAACTGCAGAGATGCAAGCACACGTGGAGCACAGATTCTGCACTTCTAAATCTCTGGATTCATCCTTTTTTCAGCTCATTGCTTCTCCACTGACCCTCCTCAGGCTCGTCTAATCAGGCTCCAGACGATGAAGCCCCCCAGCAGCACTCCACTGATGAAGGGGAGTGCAGAGGAGGACCAAATCAGACTGGAGCCCAAATCCAGCTCAAGGGAGAAACGGGCCAAGGAGGAGATACTATTGATCTGCAAGTATATTTAAAACAGTTTGTCAATGACTATTACTGATATGTATTTCTAATGGTCTGTGATAGAGAATGGGAACGTGTCATTACAGCGCAATGCATTCTGACAATTTGAATCACGGGAGCCTGGATCACATTGATCTCGGTTTATTATACACTGACTTGCAATTAATGGTAACAGTTTAGTTTAGGTCACAATTCATGCTATTAATTACACTGAAAAAAAAGATATTCATTGGCCTTAGTTTCAGTTTCCGTCAGTTCAGCTTCCTTTTATTTTTGTCATTCAAAACATCACAATAAATTGTAATGCAGAACGTAATTACGTTGCATCAGACCCAACAAGAACATTAAAAACATCAAGCACTATAAAAGCTTAACATAACAAATAAGCTTTTCATTCATTCATTCATTCATTTTCTTGTCGGCTTAGTCCCTTTATTAATCCAGGTTCACCACAGCGGAATGAACCACCAATTTATCCAGCATTTGTTTTACGCAGCGGATGCCCTTCCAGCCGCAACCCATCACTGGGAAACATCCACACATTCTCATTCACACTCATACACTACGGACAATTTAGCCCACCCAATTCACCTATACCACTTGTCTTTGGACTGTGGGGGAAACCGGAGCACCCGGAGGAAACCAACGCAACCACGGGGAGAACATGCAAACTCCACACAGAAATGCCAACTGACCCAGCCGAGGCTCGAACCAGCGACCTTCTTGCTGTGAGGCGACAGCACTACCTACTGCGCCACTGTGTCACCCTTGAATAAGCTTTTAGAATAGAATAAATTAATACTTAAATAACTATTTCACATTTTGTTATAATAGTTATTATATTAACAATTTTACTACATTTTTTTAAGGTAAGTGGTTGCAAACAATTTATATGGGCTGAATTTGAACAAATAAATAAATCTGAAGATTACTAAATTTAATTTGTTAAAATTCAGTCCATATAAATAGTTTGCAACAATTGTATTATTAATTGTATTATTATTGTATTATTAAACCAATAACTGCTGATTAGTAATTATAAAGTATGATCTCATTCTGCATAATCCTACCCAAAACCTAAACCCAACTTCTACATTACTAACGATTAATAAACCGATAATTAATTGTTCAACTAATCAAACTAATCAAGCTAGTTTTGTTAGTTAATGATTTGTTAATATTGTGAACTGTGACCTAAACTAAAGTGTCGTCCAATAAACTGTAAGCTCACACACCAAAATAAGGAAAACATCAAAGATGGAAATGTTTTCTTGCTGCAGCTCATTGATACCCTAATCACTTATGGATAAGCTTGTTTATTTATTTTGTTCATCCGTTCCCTTAGCATCTGTGCTCGGTTTCTCTAGTTACACTTTAGTGGTGGATATAAAATAATACAGAATTAATATTTTCAGCTTTTTAGACACGCAAGAGCATTTTTAATAGATATATTTTTAGACAGTCTATTTTTTTCTAAGTGTTTGTTGGATTTTTAAAAAAGTATTACTATAAAATGGTCTGCTTTTTCTGTGGTGATTTGCATTAGTTTGCATTGTGCACTTCTGAGTGTGTTAGAAAATATGGCAGACCGCAACTCGTCGTGACGTAGATTCCCATTCTCTACACAAGTGTTGTCATGTCTCTCCAATCATACCCATCCTCCCATATTGCAGATCCAGGTCTGTAGGTTATCCTTGAAGTAATTCAGTGTCCAAGACACAAAGTCAGGAATGGAATCGGCAACAATCTATAAAGGGAAATTTAAAAAACAAGTGCGAATGCATGAAACTGCAACTACACAAATCTAATCACAGAGCCCTAAATGGTCAGCTATCATGCAGAATCCTCTTGTTTGCACATATATGTTCACTGGCGATGTGTTCAAAACCACCCAATATTGATAAATATCCTCCAGCTCTTTTTTTCAAAAGATCTTCATAAATCACAGGCAGTCTCTCAGACAAAGCCATTTGCGGAATTGGTAATGTGTGACATCACACAACCCCATCCACGAATTTGTAAGTCACTGTCGAATTAGCATTGAAGCACCCAGAGCAAGTTGTCTTCTGTGTATACAAATCAGCAATAACTGTCTCTTATTGAGCTTCTGAAGACAGCCAAGATAGCAAGCACTTTTGGGTCGATTATGCTAAATTCCGCTACTATCGGCTCAGTTTTGGGATCAGGGTGAGAAGATAATGAGACAGAGTTCTGCCAACTCTACAAAACCCTTCTGGCTGACTGATGCATTTTTCTCTATGGACTGGTCCTGGCTGTTGTAAATACAGGTCTGCACTCGGTGTCTAGTTGCGTGTATCTACCTTTGGCCACTATCAGAATGAAGGAGTCCAGATGACATAAAATAGAAAAGGTTTGGCAGTTCAACTGTGATAACTGCAACAAAGATTCACTTATAGAAAAAAAAGCTGCTGCTCATGTTTAAAAATGTTTGATGATTTGTTGCCGTTATCAGGATGCTTGCAGGTTTAGGCATAATATGCTTTGGTAATATATTGGTAATGTTTATGTTGGCATATATGTAGATTATCACAGTGATATGGCTGTGTGGATCATTACCAACTGTTCTTGATCTAGCTACACATCCAGTAGTAACCTATATATATATATATATATAATCTTTGCAAATATTTAATCCTATTATAAATGTGCCAGCTCTGTGATGACTACAGCTGGATAAATAGTCTTACAGGACAGTTTCTGTATAGTTCTGTCATCTAGATCCTTCTCGATTTTTGCTGTTTTCACGATCTGTCATTGTTAATTGCAGCTCATTTGCATTTAAAGGTGCATATGAAATGGCTCGTTTTTATTCTGACCCAAAAATGTTAAACAGGGTATAATAAATGATATTGGCCATTTGGAGCTGACATTCCAGAATAATTATAGGGACACCGGAGACTTACAGTAAATTATATTATATTTTGAAATGGACATAATAGATGCACTTTAACACTAAGGGCAATAAACATAATGAGAGTAACATAAAGAAAGTTGTGCATACCTTTACAATTGCTTTTCCAACAATACAGATCAGGGAAACAATTTTTCCCCAGGTGATACCATCATGAAACACTTTGCCTGCAAGTCTCTGGAAATGCTGTCTGTCCAGTACACATGCAAACCTTTCAGTCAAGCTGAAACCAAGCATAATTTTATTTGTTAACCTGATTAAAGTTGTAAATAAAACAACGATACACTTTATTTCTTCATTTCGTTCACTTCAGCAGCTTTGCAATTACATCTTAATGAAATGTCAGTATTAGTAGATAACTAAATGTTAAGGGTTATGGTTAAGCTGTAGTCTACTTGCAAAAGTACTTACAATCAGTGAACGTCTGTTGGAGGATCATCAAAATAAAAAATAGCTTAATCAAAGATTACTCAAATGTTTTTTTTACAAGAAAATAGTATTTCAGGTTAAATTCAATGTGTTTCTTACTATTTGATATGGTGACTCTTGAAGCAAGAAGTTCGCTGGTTCTAGTTCTGGCTGGGTCAGTTGACATTTCAGTGTGGAGTTTGCATGTTCTCCCTGTGTTTGGCTTGGGTTTTCTGCGGGTGCTCTGGTTTCCCCCACAAGTCCAAAGACGTGTGCTATACAGTAGGTGAATTGAATAAACTAATTTGTCTGTAGTGTATGTGTGTGATTGAGTGTTTATGGATGTTTCCCAGTACTGGGTTAAAGCTGGAATGACTTCTGCAGTGTAAAACATAGGCTGGATAAGTTGGCGGTTCATTGAGCTGTGGGGACCCCAGATTAATAAAGGGACTAAGCCGAAAAGTAAATGAATCAATGAAATACTCTGAGAAAATGGAAGTGTCCTTAACTTCAATCATATATAAAACGGTTCCAATTTCTTACGTTTCAAGAGCACAAAAAGTAAAAGGACCAAAACAAATAATATTCAGTTAAACAGTCCAGTGTTTTTATGTTTGTCAAGCTAACATTCTTTTTTATTACATAATACAGTGATATAAAGAGAGTTTCTTACTTTTTGATTTGTTGGTCTCGATCTACAACATCACCGATTAGTTTAATGATGTCAGCAAGCTGATCCAAAAGTTGCTCATTCTGATCATCATTCATTGGCTGTGGCTCAGGAAGAGAGGGCACACTCCTCCCCGCCCTCTCTAACCCGTCTGAAAATGATCTGAGAAGGAAAAATTAAGGATTAATCCGTGATATGATTTACAAGAAAACGAAAATAAGGATATCATTCCTGTACAAAAAGTTTAATCTGTACCAGAGGGGGTTATTCGTTGGATAACAATGACACAATAGGCTAAACGATGATAAACGACAATAGCATACAGTGGACCTACTGTACTTCTAAACTTATATAACTGTAAACTTACACCTTAAATATCATTGGCTGACTTGAATGTTTTTAAGGATCCACATGTTGACCCAGGGACATAACCTACTTGTAATATTGCACTACAAGTTTTTAATCAATATTGATCATGAAGAGGGTAAAGTATCCTATGCAAAAATGTTTTAAAGTACTTCATTGCTATTTAGCCTATTGATTGTATATCATGAAGTCATCAGCTCGATAACAAAGAAATGTGAAACTTACCTAAGAATAACATTGTTTGAAAACTGGACATCTTTAAGATAAAAACAGTTAATGTCAGTATACTGCACACTTAATTGCCATCCCATGTTTATAAAAAAAAAAAAGAAAGTGGGATAGACCTGGTTCCAATACCTGATGCCATGAACGAACTTTTTTTTCTTCTATCGTCCTCCTCGGTCCTGAGATATGATGTCCGCTTCACGAAGCGTCTACAAACGGAATCGTTTTTATGAACAGCCTCTAGCCTGGGTCAAAAATTATTTGTAAAATATAACACAAATTTCTTCCAAATTTCGTTAAACCAGTCTTCCGTTAGCCAGCTATAAATCAACTATCATCAAGTTCCGCAAGTTCATCTGTTCCGCATATAGGCAAATTGAAAATAAAAGCGAAACAAACAAGTGATATTTCAGACTAGCCTAGATATTTTACTATATTTTCAATTTACATCTATACAGATTAAAGTGACATTTAAAGGTTTAACTATGTTAATTAGGTTAACTAGGCAGGTTAGGGTAATTAGATGAGTTATTGTATAACGATGGTTGCTTAAAGGGGCTAATAAATTTGAACTTAAAATTGTTTGTTTTTTTAACTGTTTTTATTCTAGCCGAAATAAAACAAATAAGACTTTCTCCAGAAGAAAAAAAAAACATACATACTGTGAAAATGTCCTTGCTGTTAAACATCCTTTGGGAAGAATTTCAAAAAGAAAAAAGAAAAATCAAAGGGGGGCTAATAATTCTGACTTCAACTATATATATATATATATATATATATATATATATAGTATTATATAGTGTTGGCCTATAGTCTACCAAAACTGATATTTTTACCTTATACCCATTTTTGAAATAAAGATTGATACAGCCTGTGAAAGTCGATTAAGGTTTCCATTGAAGTACACAGTGCTAGGATTGGACCGTGTTTGGCTAAAACTATTTGAGGGTTAAAAATTTTTTCTAAAAATTGAGAATCACATTTAATTTGTCTAAATGAAGTGCTAAGCAATGCACACTGCTAATAATTTTTTTATATATGCTGTAGGAAATTTACAAACTATATTAAAGGAATGTCATCTTTAGTCTTATGAATTTTGCCATAAAGGGTGATTTATCATTTTGACGCATGCAATGTATCCTTGGCTATTGCCAAAATTATATCTGTGCACATTTTTTGTGGTTCAAGACCACATGCATTGTATTGCCTACAAACATTAGTCAATCATAAAAATTATCACTGCTTATATAACTTGCATTTATGTTTTTAAAAACTCTGAAATTAAGGGGACTTTAATCTCATTCCTTGCAGAATAAATGCATGAACAAGAGTGTGGACAAAACAGGTTTTATAAAACTTTAGGCAAGCTCATAGGCTCAGTTCTTTTCTATCTGTCTTGATCATGCATTAACACATTTTGTTTTTAACTTGTTTATCATATTAAATATATTTTCTCACAAAATATAAAGTATAAATACATATAAAATAGGAGCATATTACAATATAAAAAGGCAAATTACAAAATCATGCTGCACACCATTCTCGTATTGCCTTCTAGGTTTCTCCAATGCTCATCATTAAGAAAGTTTATTATCAACTCATTTGTGCCATCTCCATTCTCGCTCTCCTTCTCTTTCTTAGGTTTTCTGAAATCTCGAGACGATGAAGCCACCCAGCAGTAGGCCACCGGTGAAGGCAAACACAACTCCAACGTAAGGAGAATATTTTCTCAGTGAAGAACCAGAAAATTGGTCAACAGAGAAACAGGCCAGTGCAGGGATACTGTGCATCTGTATTAGGGAGAACAAACAGATTAGTTTATAGATGGCATACTCTTAACAACACTGTTCAACACATTTTTGTAAAGTCAAATGTTTCTTTAATGTCTTAAATACTGGGATTTAATGTGAATGGTTCCTTCATTGTTTCTTACCCATCCTCCTACTGTGCGAATCCACTGCAACAGATTCCTCCTGAAGTAATCAAGACTTAAGGATAAAATGTCTGAAACAATTCTGGGTAGGCGAGCGACGACCATCTATAGAAAGGAAAGAGGACTTTTAAAAAGAAAGACTGCAGGATTGTTGCAATTACCACACAACACAAAATTACCGCAATAATTTTTGATGACACAGCATATTGTATACATTATATACAGTTGTCAATCTTGTGTGTGTATATATATATTGTATATATAATATGATATGCATATGTTTATACAACAGTTCCATCTGGTTCTCAAATCTGATTGGCTGATATTCCTGTAATAACAGCACTGTACAGCCTCCTCACCCTTGTGTATTACTCTGCGACCATAGAGTGACAGCAGATCAATAAACTCACTACAGTTTGACAAATATTTCTGCTGTTGGATAACATAATGTACTTTTAAGGCTTTTCAGGTGAGAATGTTGTTTTTTTAGATTGCAACGATGCTGTTTATTTATAAGGATAGTGCCTATTTTAAATATTTAAAATTCAAAAAAGACAGAGCAAAGACGGTTGATGTTGTCCATCCACAAGATGGCGACAGAGACCGCATAATAAGCCCTTAGAGGAGAAAAACGCAGCATAATTTCTAACTACAGCTGATCAAATCATTATTAAAGAGGTAAGTGACATTCTAAAGGGCGTCGCACACTGGATGCGCTACTAAGCGTCGCGACACAGCACTTACATGACAGTTGGAAGTATCGCACACATTCGCACGCTATGCACGCATGCTTAAAATGAAACTATTCAGATGGCGCTCTCTCTCTCTTTGTATGTTGTAGTGCTGTATTCATAACATATAATTGTAGCGTATTGAGTGTACGATGGGACTCGCATATCAGGAATGGCCACTCTTTGTATAACCCTGAGTACTTTATGGTTGGCCATCTGTTTGTTCCTAATGAGTCTCCTGTTTGCATTACAGCAGACTAATTCAGTAAACAGAAAGAAATAAGAAATGCCCACGTGTTTAGTGTTTTTCCTTATCCCAAACTCAATAGTAATCTGGTGATGTTTGCGTCTCTTTGGCTTTTTTCGGGGTTAATTATTGTGATATTTCGATTGCAACAGAGAAATCCTGGGAAATCTCTGTAGACTGATGGCATTTCATGCCATTCAGCCTTATAATCTTTAAATGTGAGCAAAATTACCTGTTGTCCTCACTTGGACAAATACTAACTCTAAAATGATGTTGATAAGTTAGCAAGATATGAAGGAATGGCGGAATAAAGTAGTTCCTCTTACAAAAGGGTTTTTAGACTCTTATGTTTGATTTTCTTTTATATACATGATTATGCCGTCGAACTGTTGTATAAATGCAATATCACACTCGGTGCAATATGGCTCTATATCGTCACTGGTGGGATGGCACTGCTATCGTGTGATATTGCTTATATATATAATAAGTAGATTAAAACCTTTTACCAAAGTTGTACTATAACTATTCAACAATTCTGAAACAATTTTGATCCACTTAAAATTTTGACTACAGATCATTTCAATGGGGTGATGTCATTGGATTATGATCATTTCCTGCTTGTTGTCAAACTATTTGAAAACTGTAATAAGAGGCAACTCAAATAAATCTTAAAGTTAAAACAGCCATCATAACACCAGTTGTCAATATGTTGATCTTTTTGAATTATCAGAAGCTACAGAAAATAAAATCGTTAAACAGGAAATACGTTGGGACCATTGTTATTGTTTACATGCCTCAAAATGGTCTATATACCCCAGGTGTCAAACTCAGTTCCTGGAGGGCAGCAGCTCTGCAGTTTAGTTCCAGCCCTAATTAAACACACCTGATCAAACTAATTGAATGCTTTAGGGTTGTTTGATACCTACAGATAGGTATGTTGTAGCAATACTGGAACTAAACTCTGCAGGGCTCTGGCCCTCCGGGAACTCAGTTTGACACCCCTGCTATATAATGACAACTGTATATACAGTATATATAATGTTAATGCCATTTTAGAAGGATATTTTCATTCCACACAAAGTTTCTATTATGACATTTACGTTTTTAACATCAAATTACAGAGTCTAAATAACCTTAGGAATGAGTTTTTTCCCCTCATTTATGCCTATTTGCGTTATTATGCTTTTGTATAATTGTTATAAAATTATTGTCATAAACTGGCAAAACTTGCTTTAAAACCACTGATTCGAAACAAAAGATTCGTAAAGGTTTCAAAGCTTCATGAAGCAGTGGCTTGAAAGCAGCCATCACTACCATTAAAATTACATATATTATCATATTTAAAAAGAAGGGCAATATAAACTAATCCAATACCTTTGCCGACAGTTTTCCAACGGAATAAAACAGCACAATAATTCTGCCCCAGTTGATCTGGCCATCTGTGAAAACCTTTTCCACAAGTTTCCAGAAACTACTTTTATCAGCTACCTTTACTAAGCCATCGATAGTGCTGTGAGATTAGAAAAACAGAAAGAGAAACCAGGCATTTAAAAATGGTTCAGCAAAAACAGTGCTGGTACATATTTAGATCTCAGACTGACTCATTAAAAGCTTGATCCTTGTCAAGTTTATCACCAATCACTTTGATGGTGTTCGCCAGCTGTTGGACCAGCATCTGGTCCTGCCTGTTCGTTATTGGTTTAGCTTCAGGAAGAGCTGGTGGAGCTGTATTTCTTTCAGCTGCCACACTCATCACCTTTTGTCTTACAACCCTGAAAGACATTTGATTTATTAACACCTAATAAACATGATGCAACAACTCAACATGATAAAGCTAACATTGACGTTGGTGTAAAACTATAAAACAGCGCATCAGTCATAAAACAGCCATCATCCTGTTAGTGTAAGTTTCCCTATAGAGCCAATTCATGTCATGACCTTACTGTTTGCCATATAGTTCTTGTAAATCATTCATTATTCTCATGTGCTGTAATAGCATAGCTCTCTTATTGCTTGCTATTTGCTGTTTCTTACTTGTGATATTCAAATTAGAAAGGCATTAAAAAGGTGGAACAAGATTCAGACTTTTTACTGTTACTATTTTCCTGTGTAAAAATGATTTTGTTGTCTGTTTGTAAAAAGACTTTCAGCTGAATAAAGCATTATCTGTTGAACTTCTCACTCTGACTGTTTCGGTGTTTATTAAATTATCCCAGTCAGTGCTGGGGAAAGTTACTTTAGAAAGCAATGCATTAAAATATTCAGTTATTGCCCAAAGTAACTAGCTGCATTACTTAGTTACTTTTTACGGTAAGTAATGTGTTACATTTATTTTGTACATAACATTACTTTCTATTACCTGGCTGAGGCTTGATTTCTTTCAGAACTTGTTTTTTCTTTCTTTCTTTGATATAAAGGTGCTCTGCAATTTACAACACACTGTATAACCTACATCTACATTTACCTAAAAAACTAATTTAGAATAATGTTATCTGAGAATTTCCTTACCCCTGAGCTATACATGCCGTGTACACAGATTTCTGAATGTTTAAATCAATGTTTGCTACTTTTGTACTACTTGTCTTACGTAAAATAACTGTAACTATTTATTACTATTTTTATCATCTGTAGGTTACAGATAAAATATGGTAATTCTAATTACTTATTATGGGCGCCACGGTGGCGTAGTGAGTAGCACATTCGCCTCACAGCAGGAAGGTTGCTGGTTCGAAGCTCGGCTGGGTCAGTTGGCATTTCTGTGTGGAGTTTGCATGTTCTCCCCGTGGTTGCGTGGGTTTCCTCCGGGTGCTTCGGTTTCCCCCACAGTCCTAAGATATGCGGTACAGGTGAATTGGGTAAGCTAAATTGTCCGTAGTGTTTGTGTGTGAATGTGTGTATGGATGTTTCCCAGAGATTGGTTGCGTCTGGAAGGGCATCCGCTGCGCAAAACAAATGCTGGATAAGTTGGCGAATCATTCCACTGTGGCGACCCCGGATTAATAAAGGGACTAAGCCGACAAGAAAATGAATGAATGAATGAATGAAACTGCAGTAATCCCCTTTACTTTTTCTTCTACTGCGTGATTTATTGTGACTACTTAATTCTGGAGTTTATTTTTTGAAAGCTAATTAATTCAACTAAAAAGTAACTCGCATTACATTTTCATAAAAGTAACTTAAACATTTTTACTTATTTTTTAAAGTAATGCGTTACTTTATTCGTTACTTAGAAAAGTAGTATTATTATGTAACTTGCGTTCCTTGTAATGCGTTACCCCCAACACTGATCCCAGTAGATAAGAAACTTGAAAAGGTTACATGTTATTTCCTTATTTGCATCATGCTTGTGAGCTTGTCATTATATGTCTTAACATTTTTCAAAGTTTTAAAACGGGGTTAAAATACATAAATTTTTCCAATACTAAACACTTTATTTAATAAATAAAAAATGCAAATAAAGTGAAACGTACCCTATTAAGAGTGCCTCTCCAATCTGATCATCTGTAAAACGAAGAGAAGCATTTATTACAAACCTCTAACATGGCTGGAAAATCATTTAACAGTCACATGGCTACAACAATTACTTACCCTGTGAAGCTTCACAAGCCATAATCCGTAAATATATTTGAATTTCTTGGTTTGGTGTGATTGTTTTGTTTTTAGGTAATATTTTTCGGCTAATGGGGAATCCCACTGTACTTTACAACAACACACACAACTTCTGTCTCGTGGAAGTGAACAGTTTCTGTCATTAGGAGGGCGACGCCTTCCGCAAGGCGCATTTTTCTGCCGCATACGTCATTCGGGCGGCCGCATTTCAAAATGTTTAACGTGAAGTAAACCAAACATTATTTTTAATCTTTAGTTTTATATACTGTTTACAAGCAATGCAAGCCGGCATTGGTGAGTATTTATTAAGTTTCTAATAAATAATTTGTTCTTCGACTGTCTTTGACCAATAGCATGTTTAGAAAGGGCTTGACGTACAGTCAGTGTTGCCATGTCCGCTTACTTTAATCCTCCGTGGGGATGTTTTTGTTTATAAATTTGCTTGTGAGAATGAATGAATCAGAGGATATTTTCGATACCATTAAATATATATTTTCCTATATATATATATATATATATATATATATATGTTTTTTAAATATATAGCGTAGCAAAATAATGAAAATATGTGTTTTTGCTTAATCTGTTTAGCTTAGTATATAGGCTATGTATGTAATATGTCATTTATGTAATTTATGTCAAAGTAATATGTACAATATGTTGATGCTATATTGAACCCAGAGATTGCCTTATATAGTAAAAAGCAAGGCTCGTCATTTTTAGGTTTTGAGGACTATTTGCAAGGCATTTTTACTTGATTCCCATGCACGATCTGGCAACACATCACAACCCAGGAAGAAATAACAGCGTGGACGCGAGCACTCAAGTTGAATGCTCCTTTGAGATTGTGGGACTTCAATATTTACGTTTTTTTCCTTCAGTCGGCAGTTCTGTATTTCTTTTTGTTGTCCTGATTACTGGACAGCTTTGCATTTTCTCTTTCAGCTTACGGCGTTTAAGTAATATAATCACTGCACACCAAGTATTATTATTTTTTCATTTAGAAGTGAAATTTAATTCAGAAGTCCGGAACAATTATTATTTCTCTAGTTTTATTTTGTTATGGCAGGTGTTTCTACAAAAACTGTGCACGACATCTTTCAGAACATGGAGTATGGACCATCCAGCACGAGCACTGCAACTGCACAGGTAAAGAGCTATGGAAAATAACGCTTTGTATCCTAAATGTGTCTTTTTCTACTTTTACACTAAATGTGGAAATGATCTACATGTGACAGTAGGCTACAATAGAATGCATATGGCAGCTCACGAGAAAAGCATGTGACAAGATGCTGGTGGTCTTCCTTAAAAAAAAAAAACATGCTTGTGTCAGAGGAAATGTTCACTTTCTTTGCTAAATATAAGGCTTCAGTCAGCATTCAGTTTTATTGTACTCTTTTGCCATTCATATTAATAGGTGATTTGAGGCTGCAAATATTTGTTTTGTATCACCCTTTATAGATTGTAATGAATATTAATTGCATTTCATTTTTAATTCTTTTTGTAAGCTAAAACGGTTAAGTACTGTGAGCAAAGTTCAGCACGGTTAACTGTTCATGTATTTTCTGAGAGCCATCAATTCTATGAATGATCTACTGAAAACTTCACAAAGACAGTCTATTGGTTCTCGGAGAGGTGGAACACTGTGTTTGCTCAAATCAAACACGTGTAGTTTAAAGCATACATTTATTAGAGAAACTGGAATTTTCGACTTGATTCAAATCAAACTGGTCAATTTGACAGGGTTCATACGGTCATGGAAAACCTGGAAAAGTCATGGAATTTTGACATGGCATTTTCCAGGCCTGGAAAAGTTTTGGAAAAACTGAAATTTTGGAAATGTAATGGAAAACAGATATCTGTATTCTTAAATGTACTGTAAGTTAGTTGTCTTCATTTCTTTTCTGTCCTTGGCCAATTACATGCTCTCACATTATTAGTGCACTGTAAGCATCATCTATGTAAATTTGGTCACACTTTATTTTAATGGTCCGTTTGTTGAATTTAAGTTACATTGCAACTAGTTCTCATTAGATTATAAGTAGACTGTTAGGTTGGGGTTAGGGTTGGGGTTATGGTTAGTGTAACATGACATGTACTTGCAAAGTTTCTTATAGCCAGTTAAATGTCTGTCGAATGTCAGTATCAATGGATATAAAGTAGACAGCCAACTAATACTCAAATGGACCATCGAAATAAAGTGTTACCGTAAATTTTACATAGATATAAGTTTAAACTAAATAGATTGTTGCGTGTTTTACAATAAATTTGAAGGATCATTGTTGGATTATTGTTTTTCTTTTACCACGTATATGTAGACATTGCATGAAACATCAGGTTATGAAATTTTACTTGAAATTCTTGGAAAGATCATGGAAAAGTCATGGAATTTAAGTAGTAAAAATGTGTATGAACCTTGACTCGAAGTCGGTCATGTGTGATTAAAAAGTTTCTGCGTGTCATTTTCTTTCCTTAGTCCTGGCTGGAGAAACACTCTCGCACTCTTGGCTTCTTCATTGATGGGACATTTTCCCGTCCTGCAGACAGACAGACCCAGGATGTGACTGATTCTAAAGGTGAAAAATATTTGGCTTTTACCTGAGGTGTTTATCTGTTATCCCATCTACAATGCAATAATAACATACATTCTCGTCCTCCTTTGTCTTTACAGCAGCGGTAGTCTGCAGCACTGTTTGTGCTCAAGATGAGGATGTTGCGTCTGCTGTCTCCTCTGCAGCTGCAGGCTTCAAAACCTGGAGCCAACTGACCTGCTACCAAAGAGCCAAAGTCCTACACAAGTACTAGAGCTTTTCTCAACATTAGGGTGACCGAACACCCCTATTAGGAATATGCTTGTCCTCTTTTCTAAATAAATGCATCCGGCTGGGATTTGAAAACGTCCAGTATTTGACTTTAGCTTTTTTACAGTCATCATTATTAATTGTACACATTTACACACCACCATTTGTTGTATGCAACAGTACGTCTTAATCTCTCAGCACCAAGGAAACAGCTGAGAGAGAGAGAGAGTACCACTTCTTTTGGTGCATATGGTTTCAGAATAGTGCATAAGTGAAATAGAGGATTATTTTCCTTACATTTTTTATTTCTAATTGATATTTTATATTTTACTTTAACCTATTGCAAAGAAACAGTGTCTTATAAAATGTAAAGCTTTTTATAAATAAATTAGTTTGCTACTATTCTATTATTACAGACCAAAAGTTTAATGAAAAGGTTGTAATTATGTGCTGTATTTAATTTTTAGAAGATATATTTTCATTGTTTTAGCACATTTGTCAAGTATGTGCAAACCCCCTTCCTCCGCTTCGTGCAAACTGAAATATGGTCACGCTACTCAACATGATGTTATGAATCTTCATCATCACTCACAGTGTTGCTGATGTGTTTGTCTCTGCTTCAGGCTGCCAAGTGTTCTGCAGAGACACAGTCAGTGTGTATCTGAGGTGTGTGAGCTCTCTCAGTCTTCTACCTCTCCTGCGCTGCTCATTCGACTGGCTCAGTACTACGGCAGCTGGGCTCAGCTACGAGACACGCTCATGCCTGAATGGAGACCACAGGGTATGTGCATGTTCATTCATTTACACACGTCTGAGAGTATGGCATGCACAACCTAAAGATATAGTTCACCCCAAAATGAAAATTCTGTCATGTTCTATAAATGATATTTTGAAGAATGTTGGAAACCTGAAAACAATGACATCCATAATAGGAAAAACATTTACTATGAAAGTCAATGGTAACAGGTTTCAGTATAAACAGGTTTGGAACAAGTCAAGGGTGAGTACAATGTAATTTGGGGGTGAACTTGCTCTTTAATCAATAAAGGGAGGATTGTGAGAATGAATATTTTGCATATATGCAGGACTGTTGTGAGTCTGATTTCATGTCTCCATTAGGTGTTGTGACGGTGGTTGTTTCAGATGACTGCTCAGTCTACTTTCTTCTGCTAAAAGTTCTGCCAGCTCTAGCTATGGGTGAGTTTTTCCTCATATATACATTTTCTCTCAACAGACATTATCATGCATATAGAAACTTATGTGAGTTTCATTTACCGCATAGAATTTAAAAATATTAATGGACAGACTCAACAGACATAAAAACCCTTCTTCTGTATATTTACACTTAATATAATTTTTAATTTATAGTTTTAGATTAAAATTTACTGTAAGTTTTTATTTTTGTTTTCTGTAAAAATAATTTAAAATGTGAACGATTATTGACTTTTCCTTCAGGCTTTTTCTGTATTCTCATTGAGTTTATCCTTAGCAATTTGCTGAAATAAATAAGTGTAGTTAATAGTCATGGACCGGTATATGATTGTGACAGGATGATATCCTTGGATAAAAACATCACAGTTTCACGGTATTGTGGTTACTGCTTTATGATATATATTTTTAAATGTCTGTGTAAAAAAAACTAAAACTTTTTCTGCTTTGAGCACAATGTATTTTATTTTAAGAAACATTTAAAGTATTTTGGAACAGTGTCAGGCTAAATATTTCGAATGAATCATCTACTTCTTTCTTGATTATTTTCAAAAACACTGGTTTCTTTACAATTTAAAATAGCATCTTTGGATATTTTTTCTGCTGGAGATACTGTTGTCCTAAAAAATAAAAAAATAATAAAATAAAATAAAAATACTGTAGGAACGGTATAGCAGAAAATTTTGTTGGTTTTAAAACCTTTATTTTTTTCCAAACCGCGGTATAGCTTGAAATAGGCTCTCATCCCATGCCTGGTACTTTTATTTATTTATTTATTTATTTATTTTTCTTAAAAAAACATTTAGTCAGTTGGCACCGATAGTCTCTTGTGCAGTGCTCCAACATTAGGCTTCTAGCGTCCCGAGTTTGAGTGCAGGCTTGCAGTCCATTTCCATTCCCTTTTTTTCACTACAAATTTGCTTTCTGCCTAAAAATGCTATCCTGTCATAATAACTGCAAAGACACCAAAATAAATATTTATTCATTTTTTGTTAAATAATTGTGTTTCTAATTATTTTCAGTTTAGTTTAATTAGTCCTTCAAATCAAAGCTTCTTTGGCAAATCAAGTTTGCTTTTAATATTCCATTTACTTTTAGCAACTTACTTTTAGTTACCTTTAATAACCCTGCTTTTAACTGATTAAATAAACCTCTTTTTCCAATAATTAGCAAACCAACTGTGGGCCAAACAGGATTTATTAACTTGCTATATTTATTTATTTCCTAGGCAATGCTGTTATTGTGATGCCTGGCAAGACCACTGCTCTTCCTGGCCTCCTGTTGGCTCAGCTCTTTATGGAGGCTGGAATGCCTGCCGGAGTGCTGAATGTGTTGACGGGCAATGAAGCATCACTGGGTGCCAAAGTGGCTCAAAACCCACAAGTGAACTACCTGACCTATAGTGGATGCAGACAGACTGGAGAAGCAGTGGCAAAAGCAGCGGCCGGCTGGGGCGTCCCGATGACTTTCTCTCTGTCCTCCAGCTCTGTGTGTCCTTTTATCATCTTTGAATCAGCAGACCTCGACAGTGCTGTGGATGGAGTGATAGAGCTGGCCTTCAAGAAGAAAAGAGATGTAAGGAAATATTATACATGTACAATTTTTTTTACAAAAGAGTAAAACATACATTTTGTGAAATGTTAAAATCAGATATTTTTTTGTAAGGTACATTATTAAATTGTTTGATGGAAAAATGTAGTTTTCTGCACTTTAATCTTTAGTTTGGAAGTAATTTTGTTATTTTGGTTTTGTTCTTCAAACTACTGATGCCATTTATTCTGCATTTAAAATAAAAAGTATCAAAAGCAGTTCATTAAAAGCATAAAATGATGAATGGTCAAAATAATAAGCTTTTTATAACTCCAGAAATGCATGATTATACATGTTTATAACTCCAGAAAATTTAAGAAAGCAATATTTGGCTAAATAACCTTTATTTGTTTAGTCACAATAAATGAAAAAAAAGCCCTTTTCTGTGCTACTGTAAATGACTATTTTATTCAAACACATACATGATAAACTCAGTACATCTAGAGAATAACTGGATATATCAAATTGAAAATTTTCCCATGGGTCCTGGTTTCCCACTGTCTTTTACCATCAGTTATATATGTAAATGGCTATAATTTTAGAGATTTTGTTTTTTTGTGCTTAAAACAAGAACACAAATTGACGGCTCTCCTGCAGTATCCATAAAGCCCACTGGAGGGTGCTAAGAGATTAAAAACCACTGCAGTAGATTCATATAAAGATTAACATTCAGAAAAAATATGATATTCACCTGTTTGCCTGTTTCTCTCTTTCTCTTTTGCAGTTCCAGTGGGTGCTCTGTGTGCAGGAATCAGTGCTGGAGAGTGTTGTGGCCAGGCTGAAGATGAGAATAGCTGGGATGAAAGGTGTTCCTCTTGCCAGTGATCCTGACAGGAGCGTTATAGATGCTGCAGTTCAGGAAGCCCAGCAACAGGGGGCGACGGTGCGTTGATGTTTTCATTGAGTGCTCAACACCAAACATTTCAGCATAGACGTCGCAGCAATATTTTGTTGTTGTTTCACTTTTGCAGCTTATCCAGTCATGTCCACCTGCTTCCACTGGAGGTCTCTACCCTCCTACTGTTCTCTGTGGACTGGCTCCCTCCTGCGAGTCTGTGATTTCACCTCCTCCAGGCCCTGTGCTGCCCCTCATAACCTTCAGAAGCTCTGCTGAGGGGGTAACACTTGGTGAGGTTGAAATTAATTAATTTCGATGAAGATTATGATTCAATTTTTAATTACGTTTACAAATTCCTTATATTATCTCCCTTTGTGGTTGTGTGTAGGAAATCACAGTCCTCACGGTCAGGCTGCCTCCATCTGGACTGAAGATTTGACTCTGGCTTTGGAGTCCGCAAAGAGGTCTTGTCACTTTTTTGGACGTATGTCAGTTCTCTCGATCTGTCCTTTATTTTCTCCTCTCTTTTTCTCTGTCTAGTCTATGTGTAGGCTCGGTGTGGGTGAACTGCCATTCTGTAATGGACCCTGCACTGCCTCTGTGCGGACGGAAGGACAGCGGGAACTGCACCGATGGTGGCCGAGAGGTATATTATAAAAGTGGCCACTTGGTCGCTTTCTCACTTTGTTCTTTTGTCAACTCCAAGTTAGTTTAATCCTCCGACCATGTGACACTGTTGAATTGTGTTCACACAGTGGTTTTAATATCCATAGCACAGCTTATTCATCAGTGTGCTGCAGGCATGGGAAGATAACCGTTTTCAAGGTATACCGTGGTTTGGAAAGGTCAAGGTTTTCATACAGTCAAAATTTTCTGCTATACTGTTCCTAAGGTTTGTGTAAGATGTTTTTAGTTCTGCTTTTTTGTTTGTTTGTTTGTTTGTTTGTTTTTAGGATAACAGTATTTCCAAAGAAATCTAAAGTAGTCGTTTTAATATGTAAAGAATTCTGTGTTATTGAAACTAATGAAAACAGCAGTATGATTAATTTTAATTATTTACCCTGACATGTTTACTGCTCCAAAATACTAAATGTTCGTAAATGTTTCTTAATGTTCGTATCCACAAATGCAAATTTACTAATACCAAACCATATTTGCCTGTTTTTAGTTTTTTGCAAGAATTTAGTCATTATTTAAATTTAATTTTATTATCTGAAAATAAGAAAGCAAACAGGACCATTTCATTTTGTAATGACTTTAATTTATACACTGTAATTGATTCTTAAATGTCTTACCCTCAAGTTTATTTCATGTTCTTTATTATTATTTTTCTTTCTTTTTCTCTCTCTTGTATCTCAAAATAAAATATATTGTGTTCAAAGGATAAAAAAAGTTATGTTTTTAACCCAGACATTTAAAAATAATATATTTTAGAGCAAAATACCGTCATATCGTGATATTTTTATCGAAGGTTATCATACCGTCAGAATCTTATACCGGCCCATGCCTAGTCTGGTGCAGCTTTCTAAGTTTGCTCTGTATTTAGATTTTTTATTTTATTTTTCTTGCTGTTTCCAAAGTGCTACGACAGAAAACACTGTAATGCAAGGTTCAAAAGAATATGGGTTTATTTGATTCTTAGTGTCTCACGTTCATGATTTAATACAGGGTTCATATGGTCATGAAATACCTGGAAAAGTCATGGAATTTTGACATGGCATTTTTCAGGCCTGGAAAAGTTTTAGAAAAACTGAAAAACCCACAAAAGTTTGTAAAAGTCATGGAAATTAGTTGAATAAATATCTGTATACTTAAATATAGATCAAATATAGATTAGTTGTCTTTACTTCTTTTCTGTCCATGGCCAATCACATGCTCTCATATTATTAGTGCTGTGTGAACATTAACTACTTAAAATTTACAGATATAAAGATTCATTTAAACTGAATAGATTGTTGCATGTTTTATGATATGCTGTAATAACTTTGAACATGCATCGTTTTTTTTTATTATTTACAATCTATACATGGACATTACATGTAAATTTACTTAAAAAGTCATTGAATTTTAGTAGAAAAATGTGTATGAACCCTGTAAATATAGTTACGTTCTAATGTGAACATTTACATCAGCCATGTATGCCACGGAACACCTTTTTAAAGTGGACTCGCATTAAAAAAGCATCATTGGCATTTCCCAAATGAACTGATCCCTGATATGTGTTCACCAAAAATGCCAGTGTGTCCCAAGTGTCATATCACATGCTAAGAGTGGGCTTTTGTGGCCTTAGTTTCTGTTCTTTTTGGTTTTGTCTACTATATTTCTGATTGGTTGTATGTTCTTGGTTAGTGTGTAATCCTGACTTCAACAGCAGTTTCTGTTCCTCTGTAGGGTCTGTATCAGTTCCTTCGGCCTTCGCTTTCACCCTCACTCCCACGCTCCAGTCCCAGCTCAGTCAACTATGCTGAATTTGCCTCTGCACCAAGCAAATTCATGATACCTGAAGCATTTGATCCTTCCAGGTGGGTGTACTGTGAGAAATTGATATAGGATTTTAGATCATTTTAGATCTAAACATTTGAAAGAATTTGACCACACTGACCTCCTGAACAGTCAACGTGACTGACAGTCAGCTGAGTTCACGCATGCAGTTCTGCGTCTACTGTGCACAAGTGATTTTAGCGCTCAAAAACAAAAGGTCTAGGTTGTGGTCAGTATATGTTGAACAGCCAAGTGGAAAATGAAGATCTGATCTATTTGGTAGTCTTAACACAGAAAAACCCTGTACAAAATCATTTTATGGTATAGTATTGTAACTGTACCAACAGCAGGAAGTCTGAAACCCTCTGTCTGAAATTAAATCATGCTGTTCCTGGAAGTATTCTCTGAGCAGCTTCCTGTACTAGTGTATTATACTTCCTCATACTTCCTTTATTAGCTTCGCTGATCACACTAAAATAGGATTAATGGTTTGTTATTAAACTGTTTTCACCCTCAGGAAGCCAATAATAGAGCCAGAAAAATGGTAGTAAGAGTGCAGGACAAGTAAATCAAATAACAAGATGTACCCGGGTTCTAAATTTGTATTTACTGACTTTCCTTTGTGATTTAAAAGTACATTTTAATTTTTTCTCACTAGTGTAAAGTTCTGCAGCATTATAAAGCATTATGAAGTGTTACTGTATCATTAATGCATACTTTTTCATTATTAATATTTGTCAGTTATTGCTTACAGCAGATGAATGGTAGAAATCGCTACTACTGATTTCTTCTGTGATCGGTTACTCCTTTGTTTCTCTCACAGTGTCCCTCGCTTTTACTCACAGTTTGTGGGTGGTCAGTTGCGAAAAGCTGACTCTGGCTCTAGCAGGTCAGTGTTGGCCCCTGGAGGCGCTGTATTGGCCCACTGCCCGGATGGAGGCAGAAAGGATGTCCGGAACGCAGTAGAGGCCGCCATTAAGGTCCAGCCAGGGTGAGAGAATTTGGAAGTTAGCTTAGGGATTAAAACACATTTTTAATGGAAAATGGTGACTGAACATGTCTTTACAGGTGGATGAAGAAGAGCCCAGCTGCACGCTCTCAGTCTCTGTATTCACTAGCTGACAGTTTAGAGAAGAAGAGGCGGGACCTGGCCGTGTCAATCCAGACTCAAACCGGAATCCCATTGGAAGAGGCTGAGAAAGAGGTGGAGCTTAGCATCTCTAAGCTTTCAGACTGGGCTGCACGCTGTGATAAAGAGCAGGGTGGAACTCCTGTAAGAATAAATAGCGCTGGATTAAATATATGAATGTCTTTAGATTTGTTTTTAAGTTTTAATTATGTGTCTGTCTCATTAAAGTTCCCACCCCAGTCTGGCTCTGCCCTGTCCACTCCCGAGGCTTTAGGAGTGCTGGGAGTGATTCTCCCCGACTCCAAACCACTGCTCTCTCTGGTGTCTCTGCTGGGGGCAGCTGTTGCTATGGGCAATGCTGTTGTCATGGTGCCAAGTGAAAAACACCCACTTCCGGCACTCGAATTTATACAGGTTTACTATTTTTCATGTAGACATATTTTTGCATTAGTTTAAAGCACTTCACACTCATGGAAATTATCAGATGGCCACCATTAATGCTCAGTGTGCTCACTAAATCTCCACATTTCTGTTTTTTAAGCTTGATATGTATTAAACTTCTGTTTTTTTATATGTTTAAAGGTCCTGCAGGCCTCTGATTTCCCTGGCGGTTTGGTCAGTATAATAACAGGAGGGAGGGATCAGCTGACCCAGGCACTTGCTAACCACAGTGTGATTCAAGGCATTTGGTATTGGGGAAGTAAAGAGGTGAGGTAAACAAAGTGAAGAAAAAACAAAGGGTTCCCACTCTAAACCAAATACTACAATTCTCTAACTTTCCCCTGACATTCACAGTCTAAAAAGCTGAATTTCTATGATGTATAATTAATGGAAAAACAGGCAGTTTTTAATGCTTTGCATAATATTAAAATGGTTTTACCCACAGGACTCAATAGCAACTGTTATAAAAACAATGACTACCTTTTAAAAACATCTGAGGTACTTGCTGCTTGCTTGACTGCAAAGTGCCCCCTTTCCCATATTTTATACACTTAGGGCCCTATCATACACGCAAGGGTGCAGGGTGTATTTTTCCGTCCTTAAAATAGCAAAAGTGGATTGGGACATGCCCTTAATGTTTTTGCACCTGGGCTTTGAATTTTGTGTCTAGATCGTTAAAATAGAGCCCTTCGTTTTTCTCTCTCTACTGTTTAATAGCCAGTCTTTGAAGAGGTCATTTTGAAGCCAAAGCTCCTAATGTATAATATCCTGACATGTTAAGGTAACAAGCACAATCTGATGACTGAATTGGACTTTAACTACCAGCTGATGTTTTTATAGCCTAACCATAGTAACAGACGTGACACCATGCGATAGAAATATGGTATAGAAAAAAAAAATACATTTAGATAAATTGATACAAAAATGTAAAATGACAAATAAAAATCCCTGATATACCATGACTTGGACAAAAATATAAAAACTCCCTAACTTTTATTGTCTGCAACAGACCTTTTAAAGACCCATGATATTCCAGAACTACCATGACGCGTGGGAACCCTGCAGAATCATGTCCTGCCAAGGACACAAATATGCCTACTGTTTATTTTGCCTTCTCTCAACAAGGAAATTGTTGTGTCAGCACTGATCTGATCATAATCATAACCTTGTCTTTTAAGGGCTGTCAGTTTCTTCAGTACTGCTGCGTCAGTCCTCTAAAACGTCTGTGGCTACACTGTGAGGAAGAGGAGGATAGGAAGGAAACAGGCAAAATCTGGACCGGCTTAAACACGTCTTTTCAAGAAGAGCTCTGGAGAAAGGCTGTGGTCTGGAAAAGTATATGGATCCCAACGGCATAACAGCACTTTTCAGTTTTAACAAGAAATATGATTCCCTATAGTTGAGAGTGCAGATAGTCGATTCAGAGAACTTCTTCCTCGTGCTATTTTGACAATGTAGAATGACTAGAAAGGGTAGGAGAGCCTTTGAAATGTTTCACTTTCACAGTCAGGTAAAATAAGCAAATTATTATATTTTGTTGTTCCCCATGATAGACGGTTGTATTATGACTAATAAAGAACTGTTTTAACAAGTCTAACGTATTTCGATATAAAAAAAATTACCAGTGTAAAAGTTAATGTAATGCCATAACTGTATGTATACTGGTATGTATACTGTATGTATACTTTAACACCATATACTGGTGTTAAAGTAATGCCATAACTGTATAAAACTATTATTATATATAATAACATTGAAGTGAATTTCAGTTTCTCCCTGATATATATTAAAGAAGTTCAATTTTAGTAAAAATGTAAATTGAAAGCAACCCAAGATTTGTTTAAGACGATTACTGGAAGAAAGAAAACTATTAAAAATATTGGCTAAGACTAGGCTACTATTTTGGGAAAACGTCTGTGAATTAAATGCCACACCACACAGGCCGAAACTGTTTACTACAAAGCCGAAATAGAGACTCCACTCCCTGTCGAGTTTATTCAAGTTTAAGAGTGGCTTACTCATCATAGGTCAATGCAGAAGTGAACAGCGAAATACTGCTGAGTCACAGTGACAGTGCAGATCCACGTCCTGTGAGTGTACGTCTTTTATTGCTGACACAAACAGGCTTCGTGTGCAACTTATGACAGTAAAATGCTCAGTCACTGTCACCTGATGATTACCTTTAAACCCGCAGGCTGTTATGAAATATGAAGTGGAAAACATGTTGTATTCCTTGTGTTATAGTGGATGTCTGTCAAGTTAAATTTACCACACCATGACTTTTGGTACTATAATGTAGTATACTTTCAACTTAGATATTTTAGTTTAATACCGTATTAATGAAAATTAGCCTACACGTTTACCTCGTTTCACTCTTTCAACAGATATACTTTGACCAAAGCAATAAAGTGTGCCAAAAATGGGTCAGTTCAAATGGGTCAGTTTCAGGTTATGATAAACCTTGAATGTTTGTTTTGAAAACAAGTGTTGGATTAATCATTATCTATTTGGATCGCTTTAGTGGGAATCCTAGAGTTTACTGATCAATATTTGATCTTAACATCGCATGATGTCTCGTAAAATACGGTTTGTTTATTAACATAATAACATCGGATTTAATTTTATTTTAGACTAGTCACACCTAACCTATAATGACATATCATTTTTGACTGGGTTCAGTTTGCTATTAATAATGAAAAAAGGAAAAACGTTGAAATCTTATCTCTATTGTCTAGAATGTCTACCTCTCAGCTGACTCTTACCACTTCCTCGTTCAGCTCGTTGTTTGATTGGCTGGTTTCAGTTCCACTGACGCATCATGTTGTGAGCGTATAAAAGATGAGCTCGCTCCTTCATTTCGCTCACAGCTTCAGGAAGATCTGGAGAGGTTCTTGCTTCAACAGTGATTGAACGGAACTTCGATCTCACTGGGATTTCACCTTGAAGACCTGACATTTCATATTTATTATTTTTTTACCGTCATTTTGATAATAAAACAACAAAAAATCCGCTGAAATGGATTCCCAGGTTCGCCAAAACTACGACCGCGACTGCGAGGCTTTGATCAACAAAATGATCAATCTGGAGCTTTACGCAGGATACACCTACACCTCCATGGCAAGTATCAATTTAATATCGCGTTTTTGACGTTTTTTTTCTTCTTGGTATTGATTATTTACATATAACTATAATTTACATGTAACTCTTCCTCTAACGTCATATTTCACGACGCCATCAACTGTGAACGATCACGTGGCTCTGCGTGTTGATTAATTTTTCCCCAATCCATATTTTGCCAACAGGCTCATTTCTTCAAACGGGACGATGTGGCGCTTCCTGGATTTGCCAAGTTCTTCAAGAAGAACAGCGAGGAGGAGCGCGAACATGCTGAGAAATTCATGGAGTTCCAGAACAAGAGAGGTGGACGCATTGTCCTTCAGGACGTGAAGGTGAGCGCCTTTGTTTTATTCCTTTTTGCTTTTTAATAAGTAAAACCTTTGTATAGATACAATCATATATAACTGCTCAAAGTGAAGGGGGGAGGGGTGTCACGTGCTCACTGACGTGTTTGTTTTTCCAGAAACCTGAGCGCGATGAGTGGGACAACGGACTGACCGCTATGCAGTGTGCTCTTCAGCTGGAGAAGAACGTCAACCAGGCTCTGCTGGACCTGCATAAAGTCGCCTCTCAAAAGGGAGACCCTCATGTGAGTTAATGAAGTCCGGAATGTACAATACTCCTTAATACTTGAATTTAATTTTCTTAACATCTTCTCTGATGTCTTGACCAACAGCTGTGTGATTTCCTGGAGACTCACTACCTGGATGAGCAGGTTGAGGCCATCAAGAAGCTTGGTGACCACATCACTAACCTCTCCAAGATGGATGCTGGAAACAACAGGATGGCAGAGTACCTGTTTGACAAGCACACCCTGGACAGCTAAACACAGACCTCAGATCATCTGCATCCTCCAAAGCCTCCAGTTGTACTCTATGCTTAAATCACGATACCATGTTCTCATGCAGTAAAATCTTTAGGAGGTTAACATTTAGAGGCTTCGTGTTTAAGATCCTGCCTTGTTTAATTAGTCATCTAGCTGATGCCCTGCTTATTGAATGCACTGAGTTGTCGGTCACCTTGTGAAACTGATGAATAAACCTTTTTGGCTGAATTTACTTCTCATTGTTTAGTTTTTTTTTTTTTCCCAACAAACTGAAGGTGCGTAAGAGGGTAGTTTATGGAGGTGACGTTTGAACTTGCTTATCTCATTTAATGGTTAATCTGTTTAGTCCGCCCTACAAAAGGGTAATTATTAATTTATATGAAGGATTGCAGCATGAACATCCTTATAGGACTCACCGATGTCAAACTGATAAATGCATCTGATTGGCAAGTTTTATCACAGCTTTAAAAAGAATTTCAGATCAAATGTTACTCTGGTTTGATAAGTATTCAAAGTTAAGTAACTGTTTTTTTTTTTTTTTTTTAATCTTTCGATCCTGCAGACTGCATCTTTCCAATATTTCCATCAATTTCTACAATAATTTTCCATCTACAGTTTATTATTGAAGGCAATATATAACTCTGGGATGGGGCTTCAACATTATCACTAATGATTTATGTTTTATAGTATCAACAAGATAGAATACCTGTATATACAGTCAATGCTTGAAGTGAAACAAAAATAAAAAGAATGGAAAAAATAATGGAATGGGTGTTGAATAGTTTCTTCAAAAGTACTTCAAATACTCACTGACTATACATTTATAACAAAACAGAAAGATGATGGAAATTCCAAGTCCAGTTCAATATAGGAAGTAAGCATTTTGCAAATAATATTATGTAATGTGCAGATTCACTTCTTAAAAAAAACCCATTCTTGTCTCTTTGCATTTAAGGGATAGTTCACCCAAAACTAAAAGTATGTCATTATTTACTCAAACTTGTTCCAAACCAGCTTGAGATACTTCGCTTGAACAACATAGAAGATATTTAGAAAAAAAGTTGGAAGCCATTGACTTCCATACATTTCCAACATTCATCAAAATATCTTATATATTGTGATGTGCTTAACAGAATAAATTTTTTTTTGTTTGCAACCACTTGAGTATGTAAAATGAGTATTTTGTTGTTGTTGTTGTTGCATAATTAAGTTTGGACTCACTGTAAGCCAGCCTACTTTATTTGAGTGAACAAGCACTGTTAAGTGGCTGAAGCAGACCAGCCTAAAACAACTTTTTACCCTTTTTTCATTCATATAACTGTGCATAGTGCAGAGAAGCAGAGCATTGCTAAAATGTCAAATATTGGATTTAACAACTGAACCTTTTCTTATTTTGAGGGGTTGGTGATGGTGACGTGTCAAGAGGACTGAAGTCCACTGTGTTTGGATTCTCTGGGGTCTGTACTAAGAAAAAAGGACGAGCGCCCCCTGCTGACTGCATTCTTTAAGCGCAAATAAAAGACTACTTTAACAGAAAGAGAAGACTTCTGAACAAATTGCAAACATATTTTTAAAATTATGGGCAATGATAAAACTGCTGTAAAAATAATTATGGCACAAAAGAAATATAAAGATAATCTCAAACCCTGCTCAGAAATAGCAGTCACAAGGAAAGCTCTGTATGATATTAAATTTGTAGTTTGAACAGCAAATAGTAAAAATGATTACTATAAAGTATAAAGAGACTTTGAACATGTTGAAAGAATTATATGAACTCTATCATACTGATTTACATTTGGTGCAACACTGATCTATATAGAATATAGAAATTCATTCATTCATTTTCTTTTCGGCTTAGTCCCTTTATTAATCCGGGGTCGCCACAGCGGAATGAACCGCCAACTTATCCAGCATATGTTTCACGCAGCGGATGCCCTTCCAGCTGCAACCCATTGTGGGAAACATCCATACACACTCATTCACACACATACACTAGGGACAATTTAGCCTACCCAATTCACCTGTACCACATGTCTTTGGACTGTGGGGGAAACCGGAGCACCTGGAGAAAACTCACGCAACCACAGGGAGAACATGCAAACTCCACAAAGAAATGCCTACTGAGCCAAGGGTCGAACCAGCGACCTTCTTGCTGTGAGGCAATTGTGCTACCCACTATGCCACC